>CM065472.1:8625665-9269253 GCA_032872505.1 Leptopilina syphax
AATTTTTACAATTTCTCACTCACATGAGAAGGTATTAGTTTTGGTCGAAATTTTGACTTTTGCTAATTTTATGAAATCTTTACGTTTTGAGGTGCCCTGAGTCCGAAAAACATGGTCCGGCGAGTGCGTCTGTCTGTGGTGTCTGTCTGTCTGTCCGTCTGTCTGTCTGTCCGTCTGTAGACGGTCATATGTTGTTCCCACGATAACTCTTGAAAAACTTATCGAATCGTTTTTAAATTTAACACACTTAAAGTTGGTGTAAAAATGAAAGGCTAAGTTCGTTAACCAGACATTTTCGTTGAAAAATACAAAAAACTACGGTAGTTTCAAAATTTTAAAAAATCAATTTTTTTCAAATTTCAGATTTTTTAACTTTATTTTATTTTAGATTAGAAAAATTACAAACAAACTTTTCTCTATAACATTTTTTCAGAAAAACTTAATTTTCGAAGTTTATAGTCTCTTAAATGGTCAATAAAAACTAAAAAAATTCTAAAATAACACTAAAAATCGAATTTTTTTAAAGGAATAAAAATCAGTCAAGTGTTTTTGACATATTCCCACCCTAAAATACTTGAAAAACATACTTGAACATAAAAAACTTGTAATTTCCAGAAAAATCACTCTCTATATATATTTTTTGTGCGCTTTTTTGATAAAAAATCAATTTTCCGACTCCATTATCTCCGACATCCTGTGCATATGCGATTTCGCTACCAGAGACTTTTTTTCTCGGCTTTGCATCAGCTACCAACTTTGCTGTTGACAACTTTTTGCCCAACCCAAAACTTTTCAAGCTATTTTTTAAAAACTGTCAAAAAAACTAAATTTTTTACATTCTCATCACATGAGAAGTATTAGTTTTGGTCGAATTTTGACTTTTGCTAATTTTATGAAATCTTTACGTTTTGAGGTGCCCTGAGTCCGAAAAAACATGGTCCGGCGAGTGCGTCTGTCTGTGTGTCTGTCTGTCTGTCCGTCTGTCTGTCTGTCCGTCTGTAGACGGTTCATATGTTGTTCCCACGATAACTCTTGAAAAACTTATCGAATCGTTTTTAAATTTAACACACTTAAAGTTGGTGTAAAAATGAAGGCTAAGTTCGTTAACCAGACATTTTCGTTGAAAACTACAAAAACTACGGTAGTTTCAAAATTTTAAAAAAATCAATTTTTTCAAATTTCAGAATTTTTAACTTTATTTTATTTTAGATTAGAAAAATACAAACAACTTTTCTCTATAACATTTTTTCAGAAAAACTTAATTTTCGAAGTTATAGTCTCTTAAATGGTCAAAAAAACTAAAAAAATTCTAAAATAACACTAAAAATCGAATTTTTTTTAAGGAAATAAAAATCAGTCAATTGATTTTGACATATTCCCACCCTAAAATACTTGAAAAACATACTTGAACATAAAAAACTTGTAATTTCCAGAAAAAATCACTCTCTATATATATTTTTTTTGTGCGCTTTTTTGATAAAAAATAAATTTTCCGACTCCATTATCTCCGACATCCTTGCATATGCGATTTCGCTACCAGAGACTTTTTTTCTCGGCTTTGCATCAGCTACAACTTTGCTGTTGACTACTTTTTGCCCAAACCAAAACTTTTCAAGCTATTTTTTAAAAACTGTCAAAAAACTAAATTTTTTACATTCTCATCACATGAGAAGGTATTAGTTTTGGTCGAATTTTGACTTTTGCTAATTTTATGAAATCTTTACGTTTTGAGGTGCCCTGAGTCCGAAAAAACATGGTCCGGCGAGTGGTCTGTCTGTGTGTCTGTCTGTCTGTCCGTCTGTCTGTCTGTACGTCTGTAGACGGTCATATGTTGTTCCCACGATAACTCTTGAAAAACTTATCGAATCGTTTTTAAATTTAACACACTTAAAGTTGGTGTAAAAATGAAGGCTAAGTTCGTTAACCAGACATTTTCGTTGAAAACTACAAAAACTACGGTAGTTTCAAAATTTTAAAAAATCAATTTTTTTCAAATTTCAGGAATTTTTAACTTTATTTTATTTTAGATTAGAAAAATACAAACAACTTTTCTCTATAACATTTTTTCAGAAAAAACTTAATTTTCGAAGTTTATAGTCTCTTAAATGGTCAAAAAAACTAAAAAAATTTCTAAAATAACACTAAAAATCGAATTTTTTTAAAAGGAATAAAAATCAGTCAATTGATTTTGACATATTCCCACCCTAAAATACTTGAAAAAACATACTTGAACATAAAAAACTTGTAATTTCCAGAAAAATCACTCTCTATATATATTTTTTTGTGCGCTTTTTTGATAAAAAATCAATTTTCCGACTCCATTATCTCCGACATCCTTGCATATGCGATTTCGCTACCAGAGACTTTTTTTCTCGGCTTTGCATCAGCTACAACTTTGCTGTTGACAACTTTTTGCCCAACCCAAAACTTTTCAAGCTATTTTTTAAAAACTGTCAAAAAACTAAATTTTTTACATTCTCATCACATGAGAAGGTATTAGTTTTGGTCGAATTTTGACTTTTGCTAATTTTATGAAATCTTTACGTTTTGAGGTGCCCTGAGTCCGAAAAACATGGTCCGGCGAGTGCGTCTGTCTGTGTGTCTGTCTGTCTGTCCGTCTGTCTGTCTGTCCGTCTGTAGACGGTCATATGTTGTTCCCACGATAACTCTTGAAAAACTTATCGAATCGTTTTTAAATTTAACACACTTAAAGTTGGTGTAAAAATGAAGGCTAAGTTCGTTAACCAGACATTTTCGTTGAAAACTACAAAAACTACGGTAGTTTCAAAATTTTAAAAAATCAATTTTTTCAAATTTCAGAATTTTTAACTTTATTTTATTTTAGATTAGAAAAATACAAACAACTTTTCTCTATAACATTTTTTCAGAAAAACTTAATTTTCGAAGTTATAGTCTCTTAAATGGTCAAAAAAACTAAAAAAATTCTAAAATAACACTAAAAATCGAATTTTTTTAAAGGAATAAAAATCAGTCAATTGATTTTGACATATTCCCACCCTAAAATACTTGAAAAACATACTTGAACATAAAAAACTTGTAATTTCCAGAAAAATCACTCTCTATATATATTTTTTGTGCGCTTTTTTGATAAAAAATCAATTTTCCGACTCCATTATCTCCGACATCCTTGCATATGCGATTTCGCTACCAGAGACTTTTTTTCTCGGCTTTGCATCAGCTACAACTTTGCTGTTGACAACTTTTTGCCCAACCCAAAACTTTTCAAGCTATTTTTTAAAAACTGTCAAAAAACTAAATTTTTTACATTCTCATCACATGAGAAGGTATTAGTTTTGGTCGAATTTTGACTTTTGCTAATTTTATGAAATCTTTACGTTTTGAGGTGCCCTGAGTCCGAAAAACATGGTCCGGCGAGTGCGTCTGTCTGTGTGTCTGTCTGTCTGTCCGTCTGTCTGTCTGTCCGTCTGTAGACGGTCATATGTTGTTCCCACGATAACTCTTGAAAAACTTATCGAATCGTTTTTTAAATTTAACACACTTAAAGTTGGTGTAAAAATGAAGGCTAAGTTCGTTAACCAGACATTTTCGTTGAAAACTACAAAAACTACGGTAGTTTCAAAATTTTAAAAAATCAATTTTTTCAAATTTCAGAATTTTTAACTTTATTTTATTTTAGATTAGAAAAATACAAACAACTTTTCTCTATAACATTTTTTCAGAAAAACTTAATTTTCGAAGTTATAGTCTCTTAAATGGTCAAAAAAACTAAAAAAATTCTAAAATAACACTAAAAATCGAATTTTTTTAAAGGAATAAAAATCAGTCAATTGATTTTGACATATTCCCACCCTAAAATACTTGAAAAACATACTTGAACATAAAAAACTTGTAATTTCCAGAAAAATCACTCTCTATATATATTTTTTGTGCGCTTTTTTGATAAAAAAATCAATTTTCCGACTCCATTATCTCCGACATCCTTGCATATGCGATTTCGCTACCAGAGACTTTTTTTCTCGGCTTTGCATCAGCTACAACTTTGCTGTTGACAACTTTTTGCCCAACCCAAAACTTTTCAAGCTATTTTTTAAAAACTGTCAAAAAACTAAATTTTTTACATTCTCATCACATGAGAAGGTATTAGTTTTGGTCGAATTTTGACTTTTGCTAATTTTATGAAATCTTTACGTTTTGAGGTGCCCTGAGTCCGAAAAACATGGTCCGGCGAGTGCGTCTGTCTGTGTGTCTGTCTGTCTGTCCGTCTGTCTGTCTGTCCGTCTGTAGACGGTCATATGTTGTTCCCACGATAACTCTTGAAAAACTTATCGAATCGTTTTTAAATTTAACACACTTAAAGTTGGTGTAAAAATGAAGGCTAAGTTCGTTAACCAGACATTTTCGTTGAAAACTACAAAAACTACGGTAGTTTCAAAATTTTAAAAAATCAATTTTTTCAAATTTCAGAATTTTTAACTTTATTTTATTTTAGATTAGAAAAATACAAACAACTTTTCTCTATAACATTTTTTCAGAAAAACTTAATTTTCGAAGTTATAGTCTCTTAAATGGTCAAAAAAACTAAAAAAATTCTAAAATAACACTAAAAATCGAATTTTTTTAAAGGAATAAAAATCAGTCAATTGATTTTGACATATTCCCACCCTAAAATACTTGAAAAACATACTTGAACATAAAAAACTTGTAATTTCCAGAAAAATCACTCTCTATATATATTTTTTGTGCGCTTTTTTGATAAAAAATCAATTTTCCGACTCCATTATCTCCGACATCCTTGCATATGCGATTTCGCTACCAGAGACTTTTTTTCTCGGCTTTGCATCAGCTACAACTTTGCTGTTGACAACTTTTTGCCCAACCCAAAACTTTTCAAGCTATTTTTTAAAAACTGTCAAAAAACTAAATTTTTTACATTCTCATCACATGAGAAGGTATTAGTTTTGGTCGAATTTTGACTTTTGCTAATTTTATGAAATCTTTACGTTTTGAGGTGCCCTGAGTCCGAAAAACATGGTCCGGCGAGTGCGTCTGTCTGTGTGTCTGTCTGTCTGTCCGTCTGTCTGTCTGTCCGTCTGTAGACGGTCATATGTTGTTCCCACGATAACTCTTGAAAAACTTATCGAATCGTTTTTAAATTTAACACACTTAAAGTTGGTGTAAAAATGAAGGCTAAGTTCGTTAACCAGACATTTTCGTTGAAAACTACAAAAACTACGGTAGTTTCAAAATTTTAAAAAATCAATTTTTTCAAATTTCAGAATTTTTAACTTTATTTTATTTTAGATTAGAAAAATACAAACAACTTTTCTCTATAACATTTTTTCAGAAAAACTTAATTTTCGAAGTTATAGTCTCTTAAATGGTCAAAAAAACTAAAAAAATTCTAAAATAACACTAAAAATCGAATTTTTTTAAAGGAATAAAAATCAGTCAATTGATTTTGACATATTCCCACCCTAAAATACTTGAAAAACATACTTGAACATAAAAAACTTGTAATTTCCAGAAAAATCACTCTCTATATATATTTTTTGTGCGCTTTTTTGATAAAAAATCAATTTTCCGACTCCATTATCTCCGACATCCTTGCATATGCGATTTCGCTACCAGAGACTTTTTTTCTCGGCTTTGCATCAGCTACAACTTTGCTGTTGACAACTTTTTGCCCAACCCAAAACTTTTCAAGCTATTTTTTAAAAACTGTCAAAAAACTAAATTTTTTACATTCTCATCACATGAGAAGGTATTAGTTTTGGTCGAATTTTGACTTTTGCTAATTTTATGAAATCTTTACGTTTTGAGGTGCCCTGAGTCCGAAAAACATGGTCCGGCGAGTGCGTCTGTCTGTGTGTCTGTCTGTCTGTCCGTCTGTCTGTCTGTCCGTCTGTAGACGGTCATATGTTGTTCCCACGATAACTCTTGAAAAACTTATCGAATCGTTTTTAAATTTAACACACTTAAAGTTGGTGTAAAAATGAAGGCTAAGTTCGTTAACCAGACATTTTCGTTGAAAACTACAAAAACTACGGTAGTTTCAAAATTTTAAAAAATCAATTTTTTCAAATTTCAGAATTTTTAACTTTATTTTATTTTAGATTAGAAAAATACAAACAACTTTTCTCTATAACATTTTTTCAGAAAAACTTAATTTTCGAAGTTATAGTCTCTTAAATGGTCAAAAAAACTAAAAAAATTCTAAAATAACACTAAAAATCGAATTTTTTTAAAGGAATAAAAATCAGTCAATTGATTTTGACATATTCCCACCCTAAAATACTTGAAAAACATACTTGAACATAAAAAACTTGTAATTTCCAGAAAAATCACTCTCTATATATATTTTTTGTGCGCTTTTTTGATAAAAAATCAATTTTCCGACTCCATTATCTCCGACATCCTTGCATATGCGATTTCGCTACCAGAGACTTTTTTTCTCGGCTTTGCATCAGCTACAACTTTGCTGTTGACAACTTTTTGCCCAACCCAAAACTTTTCAAGCTATTTTTTAAAAACTGTCAAAAAACTAAATTTTTTACATTCTCATCACATGAGAAGGTATTAGTTTTGGTCGAATTTTGACTTTTGCTAATTTTATGAAATCTTTACGTTTTGAGGTGCCCTGAGTCCGAAAAACATGGTCCGGCGAGTGCGTCTGTCTGTGTGTCTGTCTGTCTGTCCGTCTGTCTGTCTGTCCGTCTGTAGACGGTCATATGTTGTTCCCACGATAACTCTTGAAAAACTTATCGAATCGTTTTTAAATTTAACACACTTAAAGTTGGTGTAAAAATGAAGGCTAAGTTCGTTAACCAGACATTTTCGTTGAAAACTACAAAAACTACGGTAGTTTCAAAATTTTAAAAAATCAATTTTTTCAAATTTCAGAATTTTTAACTTTATTTTATTTTAGATTAGAAAAATACAAACAACTTTTCTCTATAACATTTTTTCAGAAAAACTTAATTTTCGAAGTTATAGTCTCTTAAATGGTCAAAAAAAACTAAAAAAAATTCTAAAATAACACTAAAAATCGAATTTTTTTAAAGGAATAAAAATCAGTCAATTGATTTTGACATATTCCCACCCTAAAATACTTGAAAAACATACTTGAACATAAAAAACTTGTAATTTCCAGAAAAATCACTCTCTATATATATTTTTTGTGCGCTTTTTTGATAAAAAATCAATTTTCCGACTCCATTATCTCCGACATCCTTGCATATGCGATTTCGCTACCAGAGACTTTTTTTCTCGGCTTTGCATCAGCTACAACTTTGCTGTTGACAACTTTTTGCCCAACCCAAAACTTTTCAAGCTATTTTTTAAAAACTGTCAAAAAACTAAATTTTTTACATTCTCATCACATGAGAAGGTATTAGTTTTGGTCGAATTTTGACTTTTGCTAATTTTATGAAATCTTTACGTTTTGAGGTGCCCTGAGTCCGAAAAACATGGTCCGGCGAGTGCGTCTGTCTGTGTGTCTGTCTGTCTGTCCGTCTGTCTGTCTGTCCGTCTGTAGACGGTCATATGTTGTTCCCACGATAACTCTTGAAAAACTTATCGAATCGTTTTTAAATTTAACACACTTAAAGTTGGTGTAAAAATGAAGGCTAAGTTCGTTAACCAGACATTTTCGTTGAAAACTACAAAAACTACGGTAGTTTCAAAATTTTAAAAAATCAATTTTTTCAAATTTCAGAATTTTTAACTTTATTTTATTTTAGATTAGAAAAATACAAACAACTTTTCTCTATAACATTTTTTCAGAAAAACTTAATTTTCGAAGTTATAGTCTCTTAAATGGTCAAAAAAACTAAAAAAATTCTAAAATAACACTAAAAATCGAATTTTTTTAAAGGAATAAAAATCAGTCAATTGATTTTGACATATTCCCACCCTAAAATACTTGAAAAACATACTTGAACATAAAAAACTTGTAATTTCCAGAAAAATCACTCTCTATATATATTTTTTGTGCGCTTTTTTTGATAAAAAATCAATTTTCCGACTCCATTATCTCCGACATCCTTGCATATGCGATTTCGCTACCAGAGACTTTTTTTCTCGGCTTTGCATCAGCTACAACTTTGCTGTTGACAACTTTTTGCCCAACCCAAAACTTTTCAAGCTATTTTTTAAAAACTGTCAAAAAACTAAATTTTTTACATTCTCATCACATGAGAAGGTATTAGTTTTGGTCGAATTTTGACTTTTGCTAATTTTATGAAATCTTTACGTTTTGAGGTGCCCTGAGTCCGAAAAACATGGTCCGGCGAGTGCGTCTGTCTGTGTGTCTGTCTGTCTGTCCGTCTGTCTGTCTGTCCGTCTGTAGACGGTCATATGTTGTTCCCACGATAACTCTTGAAAAACTTATCGAATCGTTTTTAAATTTAACACACTTAAAGTTGGTGTAAAAATGAAGGCTAAGTTCGTTAACCAGACATTTTCGTTGAAAACTACAAAAACTACGGTAGTTTCAAAATTTTAAAAAATCAATTTTTTCAAATTTCAGAATTTTTAACTTTATTTTATTTTAGATTAGAAAAATACAAACAACTTTTCTCTATAACATTTTTTCAGAAAAACTTAATTTTCGAAGTTATAGTCTCTTAAATGGTCAAAAAAACTAAAAAAATTCTAAAATAACACTAAAAATCGAATTTTTTTAAAGGAATAAAAATCAGTCAATTGATTTTGACATATTCCCACCCTAAAATACTTGAAAAACATACTTGAACATAAAAAACTTGTAATTTCCAGAAAAATCACTCTCTATATATATTTTTTGTGCGCTTTTTTGATAAAAAATCAATTTTCCGACTCCATTATCTCCGACATCCTTGCATATGCGATTTCGCTACCAGAGACTTTTTTTCTCGGCTTTGCATCAGCTACAACTTTGCTGTTGACAACTTTTTGCCCAACCCAAAACTTTTCAAGCTATTTTTTAAAAACTGTCAAAAAACTAAATTTTTTACATTCTCATCACATGAGAAGGTATTAGTTTTGGTCGAATTTTGACTTTTGCTAATTTTATGAAATCTTTACGTTTTGAGGTGCCCTGAGTCCGAAAAACATGGTCCGGCGAGTGCGTCTGTCTGTGTGTCTGTCTGTCTGTCCGTCTGTCTGTCTGTCCGTCTGTAGACGGTCATATGTTGTTCCCACGATAACTCTTGAAAAACTTATCGAATCGTTTTTAAATTTAACACACTTAAAGTTGGTGTAAAAATGAAGGCTAAGTTCGTTAACCAGACATTTTCGTTGAAAACTACAAAAACTACGGTAGTTTCAAAATTTTAAAAAATCAATTTTTTCAAATTTCAGAATTTTTAACTTTATTTTATTTTAGATTAGAAAAATACAAACAACTTTTCTCTATAACATTTTTTCAGAAAAACTTAATTTTCGAAGTTATAGTCTCTTAAATGGTCAAAAAAAACTAAAAAAATTCTAAAATAACACTAAAAATCGAATTTTTTTAAAGGAATAAAAATCAGTCAATTGATTTTGACATATTCCCACCCTAAAATACTTGAAAAACATACTTGAACATAAAAAACTTGTAATTTCCAGAAAAATCACTCTCTATATATATTTTTTGTGCGCTTTTTTGATAAAAAATCAATTTTCCGACTCCATTATCTCCGACATCCTTGCATATGCGATTTCGCTACCAGAGACTTTTTTTCTCGGCTTTGCATCAGCTACAACTTTGCTGTTGACAACTTTTTGCCCAACCCAAAACTTTTCAAGCTATTTTTTAAAAACTGTCAAAAAACTAAATTTTTTACATTCTCATCACATGAGAAGGTATTAGTTTTGGTCGAATTTTGACTTTTGCTAATTTTATGAAATCTTTACGTTTTGAGGTGCCCTGAGTCCGAAAAACATGGTCCGGCGAGTGCGTCTGTCTGTGTGTCTGTCTGTCTGTCCGTCTGTCTGTCTGTCCGTCTGTAGACGGTCATATGTTGTTCCCACGATAACTCTTGAAAAACTTATCGAATCGTTTTTAAATTTAACACACTTAAAGTTGGTGTAAAAATGAAGGCTAAGTTCGTTAACCAGACATTTTCGTTGAAAACTACAAAAACTACGGTAGTTTCAAAATTTTAAAAAATCAATTTTTTCAAATTTCAGAATTTTTAACTTTATTTTATTTTAGATTAGAAAAAATACAAACAACTTTTCTCTATAACATTTTTTCAGAAAAACTTAATTTTCGAAGTTATAGTCTCTTAAATGGTCAAAAAAACTAAAAAAATTCTAAAATAACACTAAAAATCGAATTTTTTTAAAGGAATAAAAATCAGTCAATTGATTTTGACATATTCCCACCCTAAAATACTTGAAAAAACATACTTGAACATAAAAAACTTGTAATTTCCAGAAAAATCACTCTCTATATATATTTTTTGTGCGCTTTTTTGATAAAAAATCAATTTTCCGACTCCATTATCTCCGACATCCTTGCATATGCGATTTCGCTACCAGAGACTTTTTTTCTCGGCTTTGCATCAGCTACAACTTTGCTGTTGACAACTTTTTGCCCAACCCAAAACTTTTCAAGCTATTTTTTAAAAACTGTCAAAAAACTAAATTTTTTACATTCTCATCACATGAGAAGGTATTAGTTTTGGTCGAATTTTGACTTTTGCTAATTTTATGAAATCTTTACGTTTTGAGGTGCCCTGAGTCCGAAAAACATGGTCCGGCGAGTGCGTCTGTCTGTGTGTCTGTCTGTCTGTCCGTCTGTCTGTCTGTCCGTCTGTAGACGGTCATATGTTGTTCCCACGATAACTCTTGAAAAACTTATCGAATCGTTTTTAAATTTAACACACTTAAAGTTGGTGTAAAAATGAAGGCTAAGTTCGTTAACCAGACATTTTCGTTGAAAACTACAAAAACTACGGTAGTTTCAAAATTTTAAAAAATCAATTTTTTCAAATTTCAGAATTTTTAACTTTATTTTATTTTAGATTAGAAAAATACAAACAACTTTTCTCTATAACATTTTTTCAGAAAAACTTAATTTTCGAAGTTATAGTCTCTTAAATGGTCAAAAAAACTAAAAAAATTCTAAAATAACACTAAAAATCGAATTTTTTTAAAGGAATAAAAATCAGTCAATTGATTTTGACATATTCCCACCCTAAAATACTTGAAAAACATACTTGAACATAAAAAACTTGTAATTTCCAGAAAAATCACTCTCTATATATATTTTTTGTGCGCTTTTTTGATAAAAAATCAATTTTCCGACTCCATTATCTCCGACATCCTTGCATATGCGATTTCGCTACCAGAGACTTTTTTTCTCGGCTTTGCATCAGCTACAACTTTGCTGTTGACAACTTTTTGCCCAACCCAAAACTTTTCAAGCTATTTTTTAAAAACTGTCAAAAAACTAAATTTTTTACATTCTCATCACATGAGAAGGTATTAGTTTTGGTCGAATTTTGACTTTTGCTAATTTTATGAAATCTTTACGTTTTGAGGTGCCCTGAGTCCGAAAAACATGGTCCGGCGAGTGCGTCTGTCTGTGTGTCTGTCTGTCTGTCCGTCTGTCTGTCTGTCCGTCTGTAGACGGTCATATGTTGTTCCCACGATAACTCTTGAAAAACTTATCGAATCGTTTTTAAATTTAACACACTTAAAGTTGGTGTAAAAATGAAGGCTAAGTTCGTTAACCAGACATTTTCGTTGAAAACTACAAAAACTACGGTAGTTTCAAAATTTTAAAAAATCAATTTTTTCAAATTTCAGAATTTTTAACTTTATTTTATTTTAGATTAGAAAAATACAAACAACTTTTCTCTATAACATTTTTTCAGAAAAACTTAATTTTCGAAGTTATAGTCTCTTAAATGGTCAAAAAAACTAAAAAAATTCTAAAATAACACTAAAAATCGAATTTTTTTAAAGGAATAAAAATCAGTCAATTGATTTTGACATATTCCCACCCTAAAATACTTGAAAAACATACTTGAACATAAAAAACTTGTAATTTCCAGAAAAATCACTCTCTATATATATTTTTTGTGCGCTTTTTTGATAAAAAATCAATTTTCCGACTCCATTATCTCCGACATCCTTGCATATGCGATTTCGCTACCAGAGACTTTTTTTCTCGGCTTTGCATCAGCTACAACTTTGCTGTTGACAACTTTTTGCCCAACCCAAAACTTTTCAAGCTATTTTTTAAAAACTGTCAAAAAACTAAATTTTTTACATTCTCATCACATGAGAAGGTATTAGTTTTGGTCGAATTTTGACTTTTGCTAATTTTATGAAATCTTTACGTTTTGAGGTGCCCTGAGTCCGAAAAACATGGTCCGGCGAGTGCGTCTGTCTGTGTGTCTGTCTGTCTGTCCGTCTGTCTGTCTGTCCGTCTGTAGACGGTCATATGTTGTTCCCACGATAACTCTTGAAAAACTTATCGAATCGTTTTTTAAATTTAACACACTTAAAGTTGGTGTAAAAATGAAGGCTAAGTTCGTTAACCAGACATTTTCGTTGAAAAACTACAAAAACTACGGTAGTTTCAAAATTTTAAAAAATCAATTTTTTCAAATTTCAGAATTTTTAACTTTATTTTATTTTAGATTAGAAAAATACAAACAACTTTTCTCTATAACATTTTTTCAGAAAAACTTAATTTTCGAAGTTATAGTCTCTTAAATGGTCAAAAAAACTAAAAAAATTCTAAAATAACACTAAAAATCGAATTTTTTTAAAGGAATAAAAATCAGTCAATTGATTTTGACATATTCCCACCCTAAAATACTTGAAAAACATACTTGAACATAAAAAACTTGTAATTTCCAGAAAAATCACTCTCTATATATATTTTTTGTGCGCTTTTTTGATAAAAAATCAATTTTCCGACTCCATTATCTCCGACATCCTTGCATATGCGATTTCGCTACCAGAGACTTTTTTTCTCGGCTTTGCATCAGCTACAACTTTGCTGTTGACAACTTTTTGCCCAACCCAAAACTTTTCAAGCTATTTTTTAAAAACTGTCAAAAAACTAAATTTTTTACATTCTCATCACATGAGAAGGTATTAGTTTTGGTCGAATTTTGACTTTTGCTAATTTTATGAAATCTTTACGTTTTGAGGTGCCCTGAGTCCGAAAAACATGGTCCGGCGAGTGCGTCTGTCTGTGTGTCTGTCTGTCTGTCCGTCTGTCTGTCTGTCCGTCTGTAGACGGTCATATGTTGTTCCCACGATAACTCTTGAAAAACTTATCGAATCGTTTTTAAATTTAACACACTTAAAGTTGGTGTAAAAATGAAGGCTAAGTTCGTTAACCAGACATTTTCGTTGAAAACTACAAAAACTACGGTAGTTTCAAAATTTTAAAAAATCAATTTTTTCAAATTTCAGAATTTTTAACTTTATTTTATTTTAGATTAGAAAAATACAAACAACTTTTCTCTATAACATTTTTTCAGAAAAACTTAATTTTCGAAGTTATAGTCTCTTAAATGGTCAAAAAAACTAAAAAAATTCTAAAATAACACTAAAAATCGAATTTTTTTAAAGGAATAAAAATCAGTCAATTGATTTTGACATATTCCCACCCTAAAATACTTGAAAAACATACTTGAACATAAAAAACTTGTAATTTCCAGAAAAATCACTCTCTATATATATTTTTTGTGCGCTTTTTTGATAAAAAATCAATTTTCCGACTCCATTATCTCCGACATCCTTGCATATGCGATTTCGCTACCAGAGACTTTTTTTCTCGGCTTTGCATCAGCTACAACTTTGCTGTTGACAACTTTTTGCCCAACCCAAAACTTTTCAAGCTATTTTTTAAAAACTGTCAAAAAACTAAATTTTTTACATTCTCATCACATGAGAAGGTATTAGTTTTGGTCGAATTTTGACTTTTGCTAATTTTATGAAATCTTTACGTTTTGAGGTGCCCTGAGTCCGAAAAACATGGTCCGGCGAGTGCGTCTGTCTGTGTGTCTGTCTGTCTGTCCGTCTGTCTGTCTGTCCGTCTGTAGACGGTCATATGTTGTTCCCACGATAACTCTTGAAAAACTTATCGAATCGTTTTTAAATTTAACACACTTAAAGTTGGTGTAAAAATGAAGGCTAAGTTCGTTAACCAGACATTTTCGTTGAAAACTACAAAAACTACGGTAGTTTCAAAATTTTAAAAAATCAATTTTTTCAAATTTCAGAATTTTTAACTTTATTTTATTTTAGATTAGAAAAATACAAACAACTTTTCTCTATAACATTTTTTCAGAAAAACTTAATTTTCGAAGTTATAGTCTCTTAAATGGTCAAAAAAACTAAAAAAATTCTAAAATAACACTAAAAATCGAATTTTTTTAAAGGAATAAAAATCAGTCAATTGATTTTGACATATTCCCACCCTAAAATACTTGAAAAACATACTTGAACATAAAAAACTTGTAATTTCCAGAAAAATCACTCTCTATATATATTTTTTGTGCGCTTTTTTGATAAAAAATCAATTTTCCGACTCCATTATCTCCGACATCCTTGCATATGCGATTTCGCTACCAGAGACTTTTTTTCTCGGCTTTGCATCAGCTACAACTTTGCTGTTGACAACTTTTTGCCCAACCCAAAACTTTTCAAGCTATTTTTTAAAAACTGTCAAAAAACTAAATTTTTTACATTCTCATCACATGAGAAGGTATTAGTTTTGGTCGAATTTTGACTTTTGCTAATTTTATGAAATCTTTACGTTTTGAGGTGCCCTGAGTCCGAAAAACATGGTCCGGCGAGTGCGTCTGTCTGTGTGTCTGTCTGTCTGTCCGTCTGTCTGTCTGTCCGTCTGTAGACGGTCATATGTTGTTCCCACGATAACTCTTGAAAAACTTATCGAATCGTTTTTAAATTTAACACACTTAAAGTTGGTGTAAAAATGAAGGCTAAGTTCGTTAACCAGACATTTTCGTTGAAAACTACAAAAACTACGGTAGTTTCAAAATTTTAAAAAATCAATTTTTTCAAATTTCAGAATTTTTAACTTTATTTTATTTTAGATTAGAAAAATACAAACAACTTTTCTCTATAACATTTTTTCAGAAAAACTTAATTTTCGAAGTTATAGTCTCTTAAATGGTCAAAAAAACTAAAAAAATTCTAAAATAACACTAAAAATCGAATTTTTTTAAAGGAATAAAAATCAGTCAATTGATTTTGACATATTCCCACCCTAAAATACTTGAAAAACATACTTGAACATAAAAAACTTGTAATTTCCAGAAAAATCACTCTCTATATATATTTTTTGTGCGCTTTTTTGATAAAAAATCAATTTTCCGACTCCATTATCTCCGACATCCTTGCATATGCGATTTCGCTACCAGAGACTTTTTTTCTCGGCTTTGCATCAGCTACAACTTTGCTGTTGACAACTTTTTGCCCAACCCAAAACTTTTCAAGCTATTTTTTAAAAACTGTCAAAAAACTAAATTTTTTACATTCTCATCACATGAGAAGGTATTAGTTTTGGTCGAATTTTGACTTTTGCTAATTTTATGAAATCTTTACGTTTTGAGGTGCCCTGAGTCCGAAAAACATGGTCCGGCGAGTGCGTCTGTCTGTGTGTCTGTCTGTCTGTCCGTCTGTCTGTCTGTCCGTCTGTAGACGGTCATATGTTGTTCCCACGATAACTCTTGAAAAACTTATCGAATCGTTTTTAAATTTAACACACTTAAAGTTGGTGTAAAAATGAAGGCTAAGTTCGTTAACCAGACATTTTCGTTGAAAACTACAAAAACTACGGTAGTTTCAAAATTTTAAAAAATCAATTTTTTCAAATTTCAGAATTTTTAACTTTATTTTATTTTAGATTAGAAAAATACAAACAACTTTTCTCTATAACATTTTTTCAGAAAAACTTAATTTTCGAAGTTATAGTCTCTTAAATGGTCAAAAAAACTAAAAAAATTCTAAAATAACACTAAAAATCGAATTTTTTTAAAGGAATAAAAATCAGTCAATTGATTTTGACATATTCCCACCCTAAAATACTTGAAAAACATACTTGAACATAAAAAACTTGTAATTTCCAGAAAAATCACTCTCTATATATATTTTTTGTGCGCTTTTTTGATAAAAAATCAATTTTCCGACTCCATTATCTCCGACATCCTTGCATATGCGATTTCGCTACCAGAGACTTTTTTTCTCGGCTTTGCATCAGCTACAACTTTGCTGTTGACAACTTTTTGCCCAACCCAAAACTTTTCAAGCTATTTTTTAAAAACTGTCAAAAAACTAAATTTTTTACATTCTCATCACATGAGAAGGTATTAGTTTTGGTCGAATTTTGACTTTTGCTAATTTTATGAAATCTTTACGTTTTGAGGTGCCCTGAGTCCGAAAAACATGGTCCGGCGAGTGCGTCTGTCTGTGTGTCTGTCTGTCTGTCCGTCTGTCTGTCTGTCCGTCTGTAGACGGTCATATGTTGTTCCCACGATAACTCTTGAAAAACTTATCGAATCGTTTTTAAATTTAACACACTTAAAGTTGGTGTAAAAATGAAGGCTAAGTTCGTTAACCAGACATTTTCGTTGAAAACTACAAAAACTACGGTAGTTTCAAAATTTTAAAAAATCAATTTTTTCAAATTTCAGAATTTTTAACTTTATTTTATTTTAGATTAGAAAAATACAAACAACTTTTCTCTATAACATTTTTTCAGAAAAACTTAATTTTCGAAGTTATAGTCTCTTAAATGGTCAAAAAAACTAAAAAAATTCTAAAATAACACTAAAAATCGAATTTTTTTAAAGGAATAAAAATCAGTCAATTGATTTTGACATATTCCCACCCTAAAATACTTGAAAAACATACTTGAACATAAAAAACTTGTAATTTCCAGAAAAATCACTCTCTATATATATTTTTTGTGCGCTTTTTTGATAAAAAATCAATTTTCCGACTCCATTATCTCCGACATCCTTGCATATGCGATTTCGCTACCAGAGACTTTTTTTCTCGGCTTTGCATCAGCTACAACTTTGCTGTTGACAACTTTTTGCCCAACCCAAAACTTTTCAAGCTATTTTTTAAAAACTGTCAAAAAACTAAATTTTTTACATTCTCATCACATGAGAAGGTATTAGTTTTGGTCGAATTTTGACTTTTGCTAATTTTATGAAATCTTTACGTTTTGAGGTGCCCTGAGTCCGAAAAACATGGTCCGGCGAGTGCGTCTGTCTGTGTGTCTGTCTGTCTGTCCGTCTGTCTGTCTGTCCGTCTGTAGACGGTCATATGTTGTTCCCACGATAACTCTTGAAAAACTTATCGAATCGTTTTTAAATTTAACACACTTAAAGTTGGTGTAAAAATGAAGGCTAAGTTCGTTAACCAGACATTTTCGTTGAAAACTACAAAAACTACGGTAGTTTCAAAATTTTAAAAAATCAATTTTTTCAAATTTCAGAATTTTTAACTTTATTTTATTTTAGATTAGAAAAATACAAACAACTTTTCTCTATAACATTTTTTCAGAAAAACTTAATTTTCGAAGTTATAGTCTCTTAAATGGTCAAAAAAACTAAAAAAATTCTAAAATAACACTAAAAATCGAATTTTTTTAAAGGAATAAAAATCAGTCAATTGATTTTGACATATTCCCACCCTAAAATACTTGAAAAACATACTTGAACATAAAAAACTTGTAATTTCCAGAAAAATCACTCTCTATATATATTTTTTGTGCGCTTTTTTGATAAAAAATCAATTTTCCGACTCCATTATCTCCGACATCCTTGCATATGCGATTTCGCTACCAGAGACTTTTTTTCTCGGCTTTGCATCAGCTACAACTTTGCTGTTGACAACTTTTTGCCCAACCCAAAACTTTTCAAGCTATTTTTTAAAAACTGTCAAAAAACTAAATTTTTTACATTCTCATCACATGAGAAGGTATTAGTTTTGGTCGAATTTTGACTTTTGCTAATTTTATGAAATCTTTACGTTTTGAGGTGCCCTGAGTCCGAAAAACATGGTCCGGCGAGTGCGTCTGTCTGTGTGTCTGTCTGTCTGTCCGTCTGTCTGTCTGTCCGTCTGTAGACGGTCATATGTTGTTCCCACGATAACTCTTGAAAAACTTATCGAATCGTTTTTAAATTTAACACACTTAAAGTTGGTGTAAAAATGAAGGCTAAGTTCGTTAACCAGACATTTTCGTTGAAAACTACAAAAACTACGGTAGTTTCAAAATTTTAAAAAATCAATTTTTTCAAATTTCAGAATTTTTAACTTTATTTTATTTTAGATTAGAAAAATACAAACAACTTTTCTCTATAACATTTTTTCAGAAAAACTTAATTTTCGAAGTTATAGTCTCTTAAATGGTCAAAAAAACTAAAAAAATTCTAAAATAACACTAAAAATCGAATTTTTTTAAAGGAATAAAAATCAGTCAATTGATTTTGACATATTCCCACCCTAAAATACTTGAAAAACATACTTGAACATAAAAAACTTGTAATTTCCAGAAAAATCACTCTCTATATATATTTTTTGTGCGCTTTTTTGATAAAAAATCAATTTTCCGACTCCATTATCTCCGACATCCTTGCATATGCGATTTCGCTACCAGAGACTTTTTTTCTCGGCTTTGCATCAGCTACAACTTTGCTGTTGACAACTTTTTGCCCAACCCAAAACTTTTCAAGCTATTTTTTAAAAACTGTCAAAAAACTAAATTTTTTACATTCTCATCACATGAGAAGGTATTAGTTTTGGTCGAATTTTGACTTTTGCTAATTTTATGAAATCTTTACGTTTTGAGGTGCCCTGAGTCCGAAAAACATGGTCCGGCGAGTGCGTCTGTCTGTGTGTCTGTCTGTCTGTCCGTCTGTCTGTCTGTCCGTCTGTAGACGGTCATATGTTGTTCCCACGATAACTCTTGAAAAACTTATCGAATCGTTTTTAAATTTAACACACTTAAAGTTGGTGTAAAAATGAAGGCTAAGTTCGTTAACCAGACATTTTCGTTGAAAACTACAAAAACTACGGTAGTTTCAAAATTTTAAAAAATCAATTTTTTCAAATTTCAGAATTTTTAACTTTATTTTATTTTAGATTAGAAAAATACAAACAACTTTTCTCTATAACATTTTTTCAGAAAAACTTAATTTTCGAAGTTATAGTCTCTTAAATGGTCAAAAAAACTAAAAAAATTCTAAAATAACACTAAAAATCGAATTTTTTTAAAGGAATAAAAATCAGTCAATTGATTTTGACATATTCCCACCCTAAAATACTTGAAAAACATACTTGAACATAAAAAACTTGTAATTTCCAGAAAAATCACTCTCTATATATATTTTTTGTGCGCTTTTTTGATAAAAAATCAATTTTCCGACTCCATTATCTCCGACATCCTTGCATATGCGATTTCGCTACCAGAGACTTTTTTTCTCGGCTTTGCATCAGCTACAACTTTGCTGTTGACAACTTTTTGCCCAACCCAAAACTTTTCAAGCTATTTTTTAAAAACTGTCAAAAAACTAAATTTTTTACATTCTCATCACATGAGAAGGTATTAGTTTTGGTCGAATTTTGACTTTTGCTAATTTTATGAAATCTTTACGTTTTGAGGTGCCCTGAGTCCGAAAAACATGGTCCGGCGAGTGCGTCTGTCTGTGTGTCTGTCTGTCTGTCCGTCTGTCTGTCTGTCCGTCTGTAGACGGTCATATGTTGTTCCCACGATAACTCTTGAAAAACTTATCGAATCGTTTTTAAATTTAACACACTTAAAGTTGGTGTAAAAATGAAGGCTAAGTTCGTTAACCAGACATTTTCGTTGAAAACTACAAAAACTACGGTAGTTTCAAAATTTTAAAAAATCAATTTTTTCAAATTTCAGAATTTTTAACTTTATTTTATTTTAGATTAGAAAAATACAAACAACTTTTCTCTATAACATTTTTTCAGAAAAACTTAATTTTCGAAGTTATAGTCTCTTAAATGGTCAAAAAAACTAAAAAAAATTCTAAAATAACACTAAAAATCGAATTTTTTTAAAGGAATAAAAATCAGTCAATTGATTTTGACATATTCCCACCCTAAAATACTTGAAAAACATACTTGAACATAAAAAACTTGTAATTTCCAGAAAAATCACTCTCTATATATATTTTTTGTGCGCTTTTTTGATAAAAAATCAATTTTCCGACTCCATTATCTCCGACATCCTTGCATATGCGATTTCGCTACCAGAGACTTTTTTTCTCGGCTTTGCATCAGCTACAACTTTGCTGTTGACAACTTTTTGCCCAACCCAAAACTTTTCAAGCTATTTTTTAAAAACTGTCAAAAAACTAAATTTTTTACATTCTCATCACATGAGAAGGTATTAGTTTTGGTCGAATTTTGACTTTTGCTAATTTTATGAAATCTTTACGTTTTGAGGTGCCCTGAGTCCGAAAAACATGGTCCGGCGAGTGCGTCTGTCTGTGTGTCTGTCTGTCTGTCCGTCTGTCTGTCTGTCCGTCTGTAGACGGTCATATGTTGTTCCCACGATAACTCTTGAAAAACTTATCGAATCGTTTTTAAATTTAACACACTTAAAGTTGGTGTAAAAATGAAGGCTAAGTTCGTTAACCAGACATTTTCGTTGAAAACTACAAAAACTACGGTAGTTTCAAAATTTTAAAAAATCAATTTTTTCAAATTTCAGAATTTTTAACTTTATTTTATTTTAGATTAGAAAAATACAAACAACTTTTCTCTATAACATTTTTTCAGAAAAACTTAATTTTCGAAGTTATAGTCTCTTAAATGGTCAAAAAAACTAAAAAAATTCTAAAATAACACTAAAAATCGAATTTTTTTAAAGGAATAAAAATCAGTCAATTGATTTTGACATATTCCCACCCTAAAATACTTGAAAAACATACTTGAACATAAAAAACTTGTAATTTCCAGAAAAATCACTCTCTATATATATTTTTTGTGCGCTTTTTTGATAAAAAATCAATTTTCCGACTCCATTATCTCCGACATCCTTGCATATGCGATTTCGCTACCAGAGACTTTTTTTCTCGGCTTTGCATCAGCTACAACTTTGCTGTTGACAACTTTTTGCCCAACCCAAAACTTTTCAAGCTATTTTTTAAAAACTGTCAAAAAACTAAATTTTTTACATTCTCATCACATGAGAAGGTATTAGTTTTGGTCGAATTTTGACTTTTGCTAATTTTATGAAATCTTTACGTTTTGAGGTGCCCTGAGTCCGAAAAACATGGTCCGGCGAGTGCGTCTGTCTGTGTGTCTGTCTGTCTGTCCGTCTGTCTGTCTGTCCGTCTGTAGACGGTCATATGTTGTTCCCACGATAACTCTTGAAAAACTTATCGAATCGTTTTTAAATTTAACACACTTAAAGTTGGTGTAAAAATGAAGGCTAAGTTCGTTAACCAGACATTTTCGTTGAAAACTACAAAAACTACGGTAGTTTCAAAATTTTAAAAAATCAATTTTTTCAAATTTCAGAATTTTTAACTTTATTTTATTTTAGATTAGAAAAATACAAACAACTTTTCTCTATAACATTTTTTCAGAAAAACTTAATTTTCGAAGTTATAGTCTCTTAAATGGTCAAAAAAACTAAAAAAATTCTAAAATAACACTAAAAATCGAATTTTTTTAAAGGAATAAAAATCAGTCAATTGATTTTGACATATTCCCACCCTAAAATACTTGAAAAACATACTTGAACATAAAAAACTTGTAATTTCCAGAAAAATCACTCTCTATATATATTTTTTGTGCGCTTTTTTGATAAAAAATCAATTTTCCGACTCCATTATCTCCGACATCCTTGCATATGCGATTTCGCTACCAGAGACTTTTTTTCTCGGCTTTGCATCAGCTACAACTTTGCTGTTGACAACTTTTTGCCCAACCCAAAACTTTTCAAGCTATTTTTTAAAAACTGTCAAAAAACTAAATTTTTTACATTCTCATCACATGAGAAGGTATTAGTTTTGGTCGAATTTTGACTTTTGCTAATTTTATGAAATCTTTACGTTTTGAGGTGCCCTGAGTCCGAAAAACATGGTCCGGCGAGTGCGTCTGTCTGTGTGTCTGTCTGTCTGTCCGTCTGTCTGTCTGTCCGTCTGTAGACGGTCATATGTTGTTCCCACGATAACTCTTGAAAAACTTATCGAATCGTTTTTAAATTTAACACACTTAAAGTTGGTGTAAAAATGAAGGCTAAGTTCGTTAACCAGACATTTTCGTTGAAAACTACAAAAACTACGGTAGTTTCAAAATTTTAAAAAATCAATTTTTTCAAATTTCAGAATTTTTAACTTTATTTTATTTTAGATTAGAAAAATACAAACAACTTTTCTCTATAACATTTTTTCAGAAAAACTTAATTTTCGAAGTTATAGTCTCTTAAATGGTCAAAAAAAACTAAAAAAATTCTAAAATAACACTAAAAATCGAATTTTTTTAAAGGAATAAAAATCAGTCAATTGATTTTGACATATTCCCACCCTAAAATACTTGAAAAACATACTTGAACATAAAAAACTTGTAATTTCCAGAAAAATCACTCTCTATATATATTTTTTGTGCGCTTTTTTGATAAAAAATCAATTTTCCGACTCCATTATCTCCGACATCCTTGCATATGCGATTTCGCTACCAGAGACTTTTTTTCTCGGCTTTGCATCAGCTACAACTTTGCTGTTGACAACTTTTTGCCCAACCCAAAACTTTTCAAGCTATTTTTTAAAAACTGTCAAAAAACTAAATTTTTTACATTCTCATCACATGAGAAGGTATTAGTTTTGGTCGAATTTTGACTTTTGCTAATTTTATGAAATCTTTACGTTTTGAGGTGCCCTGAGTCCGAAAAACATGGTCCGGCGAGTGCGTCTGTCTGTGTGTCTGTCTGTCTGTCCGTCTGTCTGTCTGTCCGTCTGTAGACGGTCATATGTTGTTCCCACGATAACTCTTGAAAAACTTATCGAATCGTTTTTAAATTTAACACACTTAAAGTTGGTGTAAAAATGAAGGCTAAGTTCGTTAACCAGACATTTTCGTTGAAAACTACAAAAACTACGGTAGTTTCAAAATTTTAAAAAATCAATTTTTTCAAATTTCAGAATTTTTAACTTTATTTTATTTTAGATTAGAAAAATACAAACAACTTTTCTCTATAACATTTTTTCAGAAAAACTTAATTTTCGAAGTTATAGTCTCTTAAATGGTCAAAAAAAACTAAAAAAATTCTAAAATAACACTAAAAATCGAATTTTTTTAAAGGAATAAAAATCAGTCAATTGATTTTGACATATTCCCACCCTAAAATACTTGAAAAACATACTTGAACATAAAAAACTTGTAATTTCCAGAAAAATCACTCTCTATATATATTTTTTGTGCGCTTTTTTGATAAAAAATCAATTTTCCGACTCCATTATCTCCGACATCCTTGCATATGCGATTTCGCTACCAGAGACTTTTTTTCTCGGCTTTGCATCAGCTACAACTTTGCTGTTGACAACTTTTTGCCCAACCCAAAACTTTTCAAGCTATTTTTTAAAAACTGTCAAAAAACTAAATTTTTTACATTCTCATCACATGAGAAGGTATTAGTTTTGGTCGAATTTTGACTTTTGCTAATTTTATGAAATCTTTACGTTTTGAGGTGCCCTGAGTCCGAAAAACATGGTCCGGCGAGTGCGTCTGTCTGTGTGTCTGTCTGTCTGTCCGTCTGTCTGTCTGTCCGTCTGTAGACGGTCATATGTTGTTCCCACGATAACTCTTGAAAAACTTATCGAATCGTTTTTAAATTTAACACACTTAAAGTTGGTGTAAAAATGAAGGCTAAGTTCGTTAACCAGACATTTTCGTTGAAAACTACAAAAACTACGGTAGTTTCAAAATTTTAAAAAATCAATTTTTTCAAATTTCAGAATTTTTAACTTTATTTTATTTTAGATTAGAAAAATACAAACAACTTTTCTCTATAACATTTTTTCAGAAAAACTTAATTTTCGAAGTTATAGTCTCTTAAATGGTCAAAAAAACTAAAAAAATTCTAAAATAACACTAAAAATCGAATTTTTTTAAAGGAATAAAAATCAGTCAATTGATTTTGACATATTCCCACCCTAAAATACTTGAAAAACATACTTGAACATAAAAAACTTGTAATTTCCAGAAAAATCACTCTCTATATATATTTTTTGTGCGCTTTTTTGATAAAAAATCAATTTTCCGACTCCATTATCTCCGACATCCTTGCATATGCGATTTCGCTACCAGAGACTTTTTTTCTCGGCTTTGCATCAGCTACAACTTTGCTGTTGACAACTTTTTGCCCAACCCAAAACTTTTCAAGCTATTTTTTAAAAACTGTCAAAAAACTAAATTTTTTACATTCTCATCACATGAGAAGGTATTAGTTTTGGTCGAATTTTGACTTTTGCTAATTTTATGAAATCTTTACGTTTTGAGGTGCCCTGAGTCCGAAAAACATGGTCCGGCGAGTGCGTCTGTCTGTGTGTCTGTCTGTCTGTCCGTCTGTCTGTCTGTCCGTCTGTAGACGGTCATATGTTGTTCCCACGATAACTCTTGAAAAACTTATCGAATCGTTTTTAAATTTAACACACTTAAAGTTGGTGTAAAAATGAAGGCTAAGTTCGTTAACCAGACATTTTCGTTGAAAACTACAAAAACTACGGTAGTTTCAAAATTTTAAAAAATCAATTTTTTCAAATTTCAGAATTTTTAACTTTATTTTATTTTAGATTAGAAAAATACAAACAACTTTTCTCTATAACATTTTTTCAGAAAAACTTAATTTTCGAAGTTATAGTCTCTTAAATGGTCAAAAAAACTAAAAAAATTCTAAAATAACACTAAAAATCGAATTTTTTTAAAGGAATAAAAATCAGTCAATTGATTTTGACATATTCCCACCCTAAAATACTTGAAAAACATACTTGAACATAAAAAACTTGTAATTTCCAGAAAAATCACTCTCTATATATATTTTTTGTGCGCTTTTTTGATAAAAAATCAATTTTCCGACTCCATTATCTCCGACATCCTTGCATATGCGATTTCGCTACCAGAGACTTTTTTTCTCGGCTTTGCATCAGCTACAACTTTGCTGTTGACAACTTTTTGCCCAACCCAAAACTTTTCAAGCTATTTTTTAAAAACTGTCAAAAAACTAAATTTTTTACATTCTCATCACATGAGAAGGTATTAGTTTTGGTCGAATTTTGACTTTTGCTAATTTTATGAAATCTTTACGTTTTGAGGTGCCCTGAGTCCGAAAAACATGGTCCGGCGAGTGCGTCTGTCTGTGTGTCTGTCTGTCTGTCCGTCTGTCTGTCTGTCCGTCTGTAGACGGTCATATGTTGTTCCCACGATAACTCTTGAAAAACTTATCGAATCGTTTTTAAATTTAACACACTTAAAGTTGGTGTAAAAATGAAGGCTAAGTTCGTTAACCAGACATTTTCGTTGAAAACTACAAAAACTACGGTAGTTTCAAAATTTTAAAAAATCAATTTTTTCAAATTTCAGAATTTTTAACTTTATTTTATTTTAGATTAGAAAAATACAAACAACTTTTCTCTATAACATTTTTTCAGAAAAACTTAATTTTCGAAGTTATAGTCTCTTAAATGGTCAAAAAAAACTAAAAAAATTCTAAAATAACACTAAAAATCGAATTTTTTTAAAGGAATAAAAATCAGTCAATTGATTTTGACATATTCCCACCCTAAAATACTTGAAAAACATACTTGAACATAAAAAACTTGTAATTTCCAGAAAAATCACTCTCTATATATATTTTTTGTGCGCTTTTTTGATAAAAAATCAATTTTCCGACTCCATTATCTCCGACATCCTTGCATATGCGATTTCGCTACCAGAGACTTTTTTTCTCGGCTTTGCATCAGCTACAACTTTGCTGTTGACAACTTTTTGCCCAACCCAAAACTTTTCAAGCTATTTTTTAAAAACTGTCAAAAAACTAAATTTTTTACATTCTCATCACATGAGAAGGTATTAGTTTTGGTCGAATTTTGACTTTTGCTAATTTTATGAAATCTTTACGTTTTGAGGTGCCCTGAGTCCGAAAAACATGGTCCGGCGAGTGCGTCTGTCTGTGTGTCTGTCTGTCTGTCCGTCTGTCTGTCTGTCCGTCTGTAGACGGTCATATGTTGTTCCCACGATAACTCTTGAAAAACTTATCGAATCGTTTTTAAATTTAACACACTTAAAGTTGGTGTAAAAATGAAGGCTAAGTTCGTTAACCAGACATTTTCGTTGAAAACTACAAAAACTACGGTAGTTTCAAAATTTTAAAAAATCAATTTTTTCAAATTTCAGAATTTTTAACTTTATTTTATTTTAGATTAGAAAAATACAAACAACTTTTCTCTATAACATTTTTTCAGAAAAACTTAATTTTCGAAGTTATAGTCTCTTAAATGGTCAAAAAAACTAAAAAAAATTCTAAAATAACACTAAAAATCGAATTTTTTTAAAGGAATAAAAATCAGTCAATTGATTTTGACATATTCCCACCCTAAAATACTTGAAAAACATACTTGAACATAAAAAACTTGTAATTTCCAGAAAAATCACTCTCTATATATATTTTTTGTGCGCTTTTTTGATAAAAAATCAATTTTCCGACTCCATTATCTCCGACATCCTTGCATATGCGATTTCGCTACCAGAGACTTTTTTTCTCGGCTTTGCATCAGCTACAACTTTGCTGTTGACAACTTTTTGCCCAACCCAAAACTTTTCAAGCTATTTTTTAAAAACTGTCAAAAAACTAAATTTTTTACATTCTCATCACATGAGAAGGTATTAGTTTTGGTCGAATTTTGACTTTTGCTAATTTTATGAAATCTTTACGTTTTGAGGTGCCCTGAGTCCGAAAAACATGGTCCGGCGAGTGCGTCTGTCTGTGTGTCTGTCTGTCTGTCCGTCTGTCTGTCTGTCCGTCTGTAGACGGTCATATGTTGTTCCCACGATAACTCTTGAAAAACTTATCGAATCGTTTTTAAATTTAACACACTTAAAGTTGGTGTAAAAATGAAGGCTAAGTTCGTTAACCAGACATTTTCGTTGAAAACTACAAAAACTACGGTAGTTTCAAAATTTTAAAAAATCAATTTTTTCAAATTTCAGAATTTTTAACTTTATTTTATTTTAGATTAGAAAAATACAAACAACTTTTCTCTATAACATTTTTTCAGAAAAACTTAATTTTCGAAGTTATAGTCTCTTAAATGGTCAAAAAAACTAAAAAAATTCTAAAATAACACTAAAAATCGAATTTTTTTAAAGGAATAAAAATCAGTCAATTGATTTTGACATATTCCCACCCTAAAATACTTGAAAAACATACTTGAACATAAAAAACTTGTAATTTCCAGAAAAATCACTCTCTATATATATTTTTTGTGCGCTTTTTTGATAAAAAATCAATTTTCCGACTCCATTATCTCCGACATCCTTGCATATGCGATTTCGCTACCAGAGACTTTTTTTCTCGGCTTTGCATCAGCTACAACTTTGCTGTTGACAACTTTTTGCCCAACCCAAAACTTTTCAAGCTATTTTTTAAAAACTGTCAAAAAACTAAATTTTTTACATTCTCATCACATGAGAAGGTATTAGTTTTGGTCGAATTTTGACTTTTGCTAATTTTATGAAATCTTTACGTTTTGAGGTGCCCTGAGTCCGAAAAACATGGTCCGGCGAGTGCGTCTGTCTGTGTGTCTGTCTGTCTGTCCGTCTGTCTGTCTGTCCGTCTGTAGACGGTCATATGTTGTTCCCACGATAACTCTTGAAAAACTTATCGAATCGTTTTTAAATTTAACACACTTAAAGTTGGTGTAAAAATGAAGGCTAAGTTCGTTAACCAGACATTTTCGTTGAAAACTACAAAAACTACGGTAGTTTCAAAATTTTAAAAAATCAATTTTTTCAAATTTCAGAATTTTTAACTTTATTTTATTTTAGATTAGAAAAATACAAACAACTTTTCTCTATAACATTTTTTCAGAAAAACTTAATTTTCGAAGTTATAGTCTCTTAAATGGTCAAAAAAACTAAAAAAATTCTAAAATAACACTAAAAATCGAATTTTTTTAAAGGAATAAAAATCAGTCAATTGATTTTGACATATTCCCACCCTAAAATACTTGAAAAACATACTTGAACATAAAAAACTTGTAATTTCCAGAAAAATCACTCTCTATATATATTTTTTGTGCGCTTTTTTGATAAAAAATCAATTTTCCGACTCCATTATCTCCGACATCCTTGCATATGCGATTTCGCTACCAGAGACTTTTTTTCTCGGCTTTGCATCAGCTACAACTTTGCTGTTGACAACTTTTTGCCCAACCCAAAACTTTTCAAGCTATTTTTTAAAAACTGTCAAAAAACTAAATTTTTTACATTCTCATCACATGAGAAGGTATTAGTTTTGGTCGAATTTTGACTTTTGCTAATTTTATGAAATCTTTACGTTTTGAGGTGCCCTGAGTCCGAAAAACATGGTCCGGCGAGTGCGTCTGTCTGTGTGTCTGTCTGTCTGTCCGTCTGTCTGTCTGTCCGTCTGTAGACGGTCATATGTTGTTCCCACGATAACTCTTGAAAAACTTATCGAATCGTTTTTAAATTTAACACACTTAAAGTTGGTGTAAAAATGAAGGCTAAGTTCGTTAACCAGACATTTTCGTTGAAAACTACAAAAACTACGGTAGTTTCAAAATTTTAAAAAATCAATTTTTTCAAATTTCAGAATTTTTAACTTTATTTTATTTTAGATTAGAAAAATACAAACAACTTTTCTCTATAACATTTTTTCAGAAAAACTTAATTTTCGAAGTTATAGTCTCTTAAATGGTCAAAAAAACTAAAAAAAATTCTAAAATAACACTAAAAATCGAATTTTTTTAAAGGAATAAAAATCAGTCAATTGATTTTGACATATTCCCACCCTAAAATACTTGAAAAACATACTTGAACATAAAAAACTTGTAATTTCCAGAAAAATCACTCTCTATATATATTTTTTGTGCGCTTTTTTGATAAAAAATCAATTTTCCGACTCCATTATCTCCGACATCCTTGCATATGCGATTTCGCTACCAGAGACTTTTTTTCTCGGCTTTGCATCAGCTACAACTTTGCTGTTGACAACTTTTTGCCCAACCCAAAACTTTTCAAGCTATTTTTTAAAAACTGTCAAAAAACTAAATTTTTTACATTCTCATCACATGAGAAGGTATTAGTTTTGGTCGAATTTTGACTTTTGCTAATTTTATGAAATCTTTACGTTTTGAGGTGCCCTGAGTCCGAAAAACATGGTCCGGCGAGTGCGTCTGTCTGTGTGTCTGTCTGTCTGTCCGTCTGTCTGTCTGTCCGTCTGTAGACGGTCATATGTTGTTCCCACGATAACTCTTGAAAAACTTATCGAATCGTTTTTAAATTTAACACACTTAAAGTTGGTGTAAAAATGAAGGCTAAGTTCGTTAACCAGACATTTTCGTTGAAAACTACAAAAACTACGGTAGTTTCAAAATTTTAAAAAATCAATTTTTTCAAATTTCAGAATTTTTAACTTTATTTTATTTTAGATTAGAAAAATACAAACAACTTTTCTCTATAACATTTTTTCAGAAAAACTTAATTTTCGAAGTTATAGTCTCTTAAATGGTCAAAAAAACTAAAAAAATTCTAAAATAACACTAAAAATCGAATTTTTTTAAAGGAATAAAAATCAGTCAATTGATTTTGACATATTCCCACCCTAAAATACTTGAAAAACATACTTGAACATAAAAAACTTGTAATTTCCAGAAAAATCACTCTCTATATATATTTTTTGTGCGCTTTTTTGATAAAAAATCAATTTTCCGACTCCATTATCTCCGACATCCTTGCATATGCGATTTCGCTACCAGAGACTTTTTTTCTCGGCTTTGCATCAGCTACAACTTTGCTGTTGACAACTTTTTTTTTTTTTTTTTTTTTATAAGTTTTTGGGCCCGTCTAGCTTTACTGTGTTAAAAAAATTTTATTGATTTTCTGATATTTCAAAACTTTTATAAAAATCTGTAGTTTACAATAGAACATAAGAACAGTTTTAACTGTTCTTTGAAATTTTAAATTACTTCCTCATAGAGAAAGTATTGTAATACCAAAATTTTTCGAGTTTGATTTTTACATTCTCATCACATGAGAAAGTATTAGTTTTGGTCGAAAATTGACTTTTGCTAATTTTATGAAGTCTTTACGTTTTGAGGTCCCCTGAATCCGAAAAACATGGTCCGGCGAGTCCGTCTGTCTGTGTGTCTGTCTGTCTGTATGTATGTATGTATGTCCGTCTGTAGACCAAAATGTTGTTGACACAATAACTTTTGAAAATCTTGTCTGATCGTTTTTAAATTTAACACACTTAAAGTTGGTGTAAAAATGAAGGTTAAGTTCGTTAACCAGCCATTTTCGTTAAAAACTACAAAAACTACGGTAGTTTCAAAATTTTGAAAACTCAATTTCAAAATTTTTAACTTTATATTATTTTAGATTAGAAAAATACAAACAACTTTTCTCTACAACATTTTTAAAAAATTTTTTTTTTTTTTTTTTAAGTTTTTGGGCCTGACCAGTTCTACTGTTTTAAAAAAAATTATTGTTTTTTAAAATTTTTTAAACTTTTATAAATATCTGTAATTTAGAATAAATAAAATAAAACTTTTAACTGATTTAAAATTATTTTTTTTGCTTTATTATAGAATACTACATCTTTTTAAAATAATTAATAACTTAAAATGCGATTACAATAAATTAATTACACTTACACTGATTACACAAAGTAGTTCACTCTTTCAATTGAAAATATTTTCATGATTGTAAATTTAAAAATTTCATATTTTTAATAATAATTTTATAAACAATTTGAATTATTTATATGTTCTACCCCTCGAATTGCATTGAATTTCATAGGAAGTCTACTTAGTAGTTATTATTATTTTATTATTTTTCTTATGCAAAACCAGCTAAAAACTAGGGTTATTTTTAAATTTTTCTAATAATTAAGTTGTTCATAAAAACATGAAGATATTTTATGATTTGATCAATTTGAGCAGCAGATTAAACAAATAATTGTTATTTACAAATGAAGGGCTGGCTGCAATAACGGGACGAGAGCATGGTTGAAAGCGATAATACTAGTCAAGTAGCAGTGAGCGGCTTATTTATTACATTCTCATCACATGAGAAAGTATTAGTTTTGGTCGAAAATTTACTTTCTCTAATTTCATGAAATCTTGACGTTTTGTGGTCCCCTGAGTCCAAAAAACATGATCTAGAAAAAGTGTCTGTATGTCTCGCTTCGTGTCTGTCTGTAGACACAATGGTGTCCCTACGATAACTCTTGAAAAACTTATTGCATCAACTTGCAACTTTGCATGCACAAAGTTAGTGTTAAAATACAGATCGAGTTCGTTAGCCAGCCATTTTCGTCGAAAACTACACAAACTACAGTACTTTTAAAATTTTAAAATTTCAATTTTTTTTTAAATTTCAATTTTTTTTTACTTTATATTACTTTAGATTAGAAAAATAAAAACAATTTTCCTCTATAACATTTTCTCATAGAAATTTAATTTTTTTTTAAGTTTTTGGGTCAGGCTACCTCAACTGGGTTAAAATTTTTTTATTGATTTTATAAAATGTTATAACTAAAATATATTCATATAAGTTTTAACATTTTAGAAAATCAATGAAATTTTTTTTACACAGTTGGGCTGTTCTGACCTTTTTTTAACATTTCAATTTTTGATCCTATCTTGTTGGAAATGGTTTTTTACATTCTCATCACATGAGAAGGTATTAGATTTGGTTAAAAATTGACTTTTTATACCTCAGGCACAAAATAGGCGCTTTTAGATAGCATCCAACAGGAACTAAAAGCCATTCATTTGTCCACTTGAATGAAAATGGCGACCTTTTTTTCCCATGGGCAAAAAAAACAGCTAGTACCATGCGTTACTTTTGCTCATGGCAAAAAAGGCCGCCATTTTCATACAAGTCGAACAAGTGAATGACTTTTACTCCCTGTCGTCTGCTATCTTAAATCGCCACGTTTGTGCTTTGCTTACAATTTCTAAGCAAAGAATACACGTTAATACCTGAAGTAATTCTAATACTGTTGAAAATGACCTTTAAAATGAGAAGAGAAGCTTTAGAAAACGTTTACTATTTTATAAGTTATTCAAATATTTGTTTAACATTAAAAATGGCGATTTTTTCAAAATCTCTAAGTGAATTTCTTGTTTAAGCTCAAAATAACATATAATAACAATATTTGTTAATATATTTAATAAATTATGTAAGAGGCGCGTCCTGCCGAAAGGTCCTACCGAAAGTTTAGGCGCTTGGACGTTCTTTTAAAAAAATCATGCTGAAAATTTATCTAATTGTTCATTTTTAAATCTTCAGTAAATTTAAAGTTTTTCTTAAAACAATTAAACTATCACATTCACTGTATCCGGATTTACATGTTTTTAATAATACATTTGATATATATGTAACTTTTCAAAATTTTCATTTTTTTCGTTCTAATTTTTTTAAAATAACTTTAAAAAAGAAACTAAAATCGCGTTTTAAGCTTGAAACATTTTTTTAGGGTCAATTTGAGATTTTTGATCATCAAGACCAAAAATATACATCTAAATCCACTTTATCTTGCAATCATCAGCAAACAAAAACATGTGATGAGAATGTAATCCTTAAAGTCGTAGTAACTTTAAGAAAAAAAAATGCTTTATGAAACATTTAATAGGAAACAAGAACAATAACACAAATAATGAACAACAATTGCAGACCACCGCGAGCGAAGCGAGCCATTTGCGCGCGAAGCGCGCAACAACACACGGAGCGCGAAGCGCGACGTGTGAAATAATCACCGGAGCGCGAAGCGCGACGATCAGTATTCGCGCGCCCCGAGGCGCGCTGAAACTTGCGAGCGAAGCGAGCCCCCGCGCGAAGCGCGGATGAGAATGTGTCCGCGCTTGCGCGGGCAGATTTTTTTGAAAACGATTATTTGAATTTTACTTGAAATTTTTTTTTTTTGAGTTTTTATTTTCTAATATATACATTTAATTAAAGAATGCCCAAATAATTGAAATTTTGTAAAATTGTATTGTAAAATAAATGAATTTGAAAATTCTCAAAGAACTTTTCTAAAAATTATTAAAAATAATGAAGTTATAGAAGAATTTTAGTTATAAACACTAAAAAATATAATTTTAGAGAAGTTAAAAATTATTGAAGAATTTCAATTATTTTTAATACAATAAATTTTAATCGAATTTCTCGAAAAATGTAATTATTTAAAAAACTTTTATTAAAAATTGTCCAAACAATTTAATTATTTAAAAATTTTTTGATAAAATTCTTTATGAGAATTGAATTTTAAGAAACATTCAATTATTCAATAAATTATTTATTTGCATTTTATTTGTATTTAAATAATTGAATTCTAGTAGAATTTTCTAATAAAAAATTTATTTAAAAATGAATTGTAACCAAATAAATTTGAAAATTCTCAAAGAACTTTTTTTAGAAATTATTAAAAATGATCGATAAAAAGAAGAATTTCAGTTAAAAATTTTCGAAAATAATAATTAAATTGAAATAATGAAAATAATTTTGAAGAAGTACAATATATTCTAAAAATATAAAATAATGCCTTCCAGGACATTTCCCTGAATCAATTTTACCGAACAGTAATTTTACCGAATGTCAAATTTACCGAATGCCATTAAACCGAATGCTTTCTAACCGAATGCTATTAATCCCGAAAAAAATTCTATTTATTGTAATTAAAATCAAATGTACCTATTACCAAAATTTTGAATTTATGAATATATGCTATGACCAATTAATTGTTTTTATAAAATCCAAATCCTAGTTGTTATTTTTATATTTTAAGTTTAAATATTTCATTCGGTAACCAATTTTTCGGGAAAATTGATTCGGCGAAAGTTTCTTCGGTAAAAATATTTTTTGGAAAATTTGACATTCTGTTAATTATTGTTATTCGGTAAAATTGATTCGGGGAAATGGCCGAAAATTAAAATAATGATTCTATCACTGGGCCATCTCTGTAATTATTATAAAACATGAAGAAATCAATCACTCCGAGTCTTTGACTCGGAGTTATCGATTTCTTCATGTTTTATGATAATGAAAAAATTTAATTTAGTTTTAAGTATTAACATGTTCTCTTATTTGACTCGGACTGCTTATATTTTTGTCAGTAATTCGTAATTTTTCATTTTTGGTCCGTAAAGACCGTATTTTTAAATATTTTCACTGCTTCGAGGCCCTGCACAATACGCGAATGTAAAAATAATGTTTGTCTGTTTTCTTATGATAATGAGATACATAAGTATAAGTAGAGCAAAATATGCGAGTTCAGAAAATAAATATTAAAGTTTTAATGAATTGAAATAAAATAAAAACGTGTTTTTTAACGTGTAACGTTATAAATCGAAGTGTAAAATTATTCAAAAGGAAAATTTGCTGTGAGAAAGCAGATATAGAAAGGTGGCAGCTAATAACGACCATGAAATCACTATAAAATTCAATTCGTCCTTGAAGGGAGGAAGCGTGGCTTTCTTTACGTCGGAAAAGCAGTAAGGCGGTTTTAAGGTGGGAAATTGAACCCACCCTATTCTTTTCGAGTGGGGCATGCCACCACGTGGTGGTGCGTACTTTGGTGGCGAAGGAGGGTGTGAGATCGTATTGTCTTTTTACGGCCTCCGCAGGCATCGCATCGGCTTCGTGTTTCCCGAGGGAGAATCTCTCGCAGTCCTCTCTCTCTCTCTCTCACTCACTTTTTCGACTCTCAACATTATCCTGGAAAGATCACCTTTTTACCGGTCGTTGCGACCTCGTCATTCCACCCTTATCTCGAGTCTTGGTTTCCAAGGGAGAGAGAGAGAGAGAGAGAAGGAGAAAATGGAAGACAACGAGAGAGAGAAAGAGACAATGACGAGATCGTCAAATCCGAGGGCGATTGAAAATTATACAGGGATCAACTTTTACGACCACTCGCTTTAGCCGCGCTGACGTGCAGAGAGTCTATAGAACACTGTTATTTCATTGTCGATCTTTATATCTGTTTCTTTGCATATCGTTCGCTGGGATTTTATTTCTTTTGACATGTTGCAAAGAAAAATACGTCCATCAACTAAATTTAGTTTTAATTTTTATTAATAAATTGTTTATTTTTCTGTTCCAGGTAAGCATATTCATTGTCCAGAAAATCTTAATCCTGAGAATTGTAAGTAAATTTATGTACAAATTGTGAACGCTTTGATCTGTAGTTGGATGATTTGATATGATCGATTTAGAAAGCTCATGCATTTCTGCTCTTTCATGTGTGGTAAATGTTCCATATCCATCATGGACGAAAGTATTTATCGTTTTTGGCACATGGCTATTCGAAATTTTAGCTGTTGGTGCCACATACGCTTCGCGTACTCGATAATTGCATCGGAAAATGAACGACTTGCCTTTGCCAGAACACTGTCATCTGGATGCTGCACGAAAAGCCACGACGCTGACAACCGCGACCGACAAGAACATTATTATTCATCTCACAGTCCCTCATCTGTAGTAGCCAAATCTTGCATTTCATTCGATCAGTATTATTTTTAAAATATCATTTACTGTACGGGTGCATTTTCAATGATTACCGTAGGTACATTTTACCGAAAGTCGTTCTTTTGACCGAATTATTTTCTTTTTACCGAAAATTCTGTTTCCTAACGACATTTTACCGAATGCATTTTTACCGAATGTCATTAGAAAGTGCATGAAAACAGCTAAAAAAAATCTAAATTCTAAAAAATAGAAAACATCTTTTCGTTTTGTTTTAAAGAAACTAAAAATTTTTTAAATATTCCATACAAGTCAAAAAGTTTAAACTTTGACCCCCTTCAGTTTTTAGATTTGTTTAAATAAATAATTAATATTTGGTATTTTTAATTCTATCCAATAGGACTACTGTTTGTGCAAACTTTTAACCTGATCCCAAACATTTCGATTTTGGACCTGGATCACTTTACGTGGAATGACACATATAATAATTATGTCTTTTATGTTTCTACACATTTTCTACTTATTTGCATTTTTTTATTATTTATTTAAATTTATATACTGAAATTGTAGTATTTTTATTTTTTTATACATTTTCATAAATTTTTACTTACAAATGTGTCCATTTCCTTAAATATTTCAAAATTAATTCAATTTTAAAAGAGTTACGATTACAATTTTCATAAGTAGATATATAAACTTCAAAAGGTTTTAATTTGAAATTTTGTAAAATTTCAATTTTAAATGAATGAATTAAACAATAAAAATTCCACAAGAATTCTATTATTTACAAATTCCTTATAGATTTCTTATCGCAGTAATTCAATTATTTTCAAAAATAATCAAATTTTTTTAAGATTCAATTATTTTGGTGAATAATAAAAAAATATAGGTTTTCAATTATTGTCATAAATAATAAAACTCATCGCAGAATTTCAATTATTTTTTAATACAAATTTTAATGGAATTTCTCGTAAAATGTAATTATTCGTAAAAATTTTATTAAAATTCATCAAAGACATTCAATTTCTTGAAAGAATTAAATTAATTTAATTTAAATTAATTAAAAGATTCGTCTCCAGAATTCAATTATTTTCAAAAGTAAAAAAATTCTTTGAAATAATTCAAATTTGGCCAAAAGTTCAAAAAAATTCTCTTCAAAGTTTCAATTATCTTTAAAAATAATAAAATTTTTCTTCAAAATTCAATTATTTTTTAAAAATTTAGTAAAATTCTTGTCAAAATTTCAATTATTTTCAAAAACTTATCTTAATTCAATCAAATTTTTTCTCCAGAATTCAATTATTTTTAAAAAATTTCATAAAATTCTTGGCAAAATTTCATTTATTTTCAAAATTCAATCAAATTTTTTACAGAGATTCAATTATTTTCAAAAGTTATATAATTCTTCGCAGAAATTCAATTATGTTCAAAAATTTACAAAAATTTCAATTATCTTTAGAGATATTAAAATTCTTCATCAAAATTAAATTATTTTCAAAAATGTTAGTAAAATTCTTGGCAAAATTTCAATTATTTTCAAAAAAACTTTTCTCAATTCAATCAAATTTTTCTCCAAAATTCAATTATTTTCAAAAATCTTAATAAAATTCTTGGCAAAATTTCAATTATTTGTATTATTTTAAATTTTAATCTAATTTCTCGAAAAATGAAATTTTTCTTAAAAATGCACGGAGAAAAATTTTCAGTTAAAATTACTATTAAAAATATAAGCTGAAACTATTTCACATAGTATTTTCGTGACACATCGAGTTAATCGTAATGTGTTGTATTTTATTGAGTATTTTGTACTAGGGTACCAAAGTATTTGATATTATTAATTATATTAGTTCCAACTATGTAAACATTTTTTGGAACTTGGTTACATAGTAAGGGTAACTTTTCCGCCTAGAAAGTATAACAATTTCAAATACTTGAACCTACTATGTGAGAAAGGCTAGCGCGCTATGCATCATGGTAATCTCCACTATTTTAAATGAATGACTGCGCGATGAACCACATGGTAAACTCCACTATTTTAATAGTGCACGACGCTATAGTACTAAATGACTTTGAACATAATGTAAAATTGTCTTGAGATTATGTAACGTGGTAAATACCACTACACTGAGAAAACTGGAGTATTGGACTAAACATCTGGAGAGACAAATCGTTGATATTTGAGAGTTAGCTATTGGATAACAATCTAAATGTTCAAATACACCATTGACAGATATTCGTGCCATTTCTCTTGGAAGGAAAATGAGTTTATAATAGAGGGACAAATTAACCATCTTGAGAAATCCCTTCCTTATCCGGCGCGAAATGAATAAATATGGCAACCTAACCCCTAAATTAAATACATAAAATGTCAGAAAAATAATTTCGCGCGCATCAGATCGTACACATTTTCTGCGCAACTTTTAACCCTCAGATATAATGGGAGAGAATATACAAGTAGATTTCCATTATCAATTCAAAATTTATTTTAGAAGGACTATTTAACTCTCTTCATAAGCAAAGGAAACATACACTTTTTGAACCTCTGAATTTGACTCTCCAGTTTTCTCAGTGTACATATAATAATTATAAATGTAATGCAGAAATATTTAGAAAGGTTACTCTCTAAATCTGAATAAGTGGAATTTCACTGAAAATCAGTTAAAAATAACTGAAATTTCAGTCATTTTCTACTGATTCGACAATTAAAAAACTACTGAAAATTTCTGTCACACATATTGAAAATTTCAGTTATTTTTTAATTGTCCAATCAGTGAAAAATGACTGAAATTTCAATCATTTTTAACTGATCTTCAATGAAATTTCACTGATTCAAATCGCGAGAATAGAGTCACTGATTCTTAGTCAAATTTTACTACTTCAGTTTTAGAGAGTATGTTTAATAGCTGTCAGAATGATGATTCATGGAAATTTTCACTATTTTAAATAAGGATTGTAATTTTGTGGAATAATTAAAATTGCTAGAAACAAAAGCTTTAATAAATTAAAAGTAAAAGTTTAAATTTAAATCATCAATAATAATTTTTATTAATCTAAAATAAATATATACATAGTAAAAGTTTAAAATAATGAATACACTTAATTATAATGGTTTCAATTCGTCATCTTAAAAATTAAATTCACTTTTTAGCAATGTATTCAATGTTTTCAAATGACTAACTGTACCATTTATAAACTTTTTCCAAACTAAACTGCTGCACCTTGGTTAGTTTTTTGCTTTTCGTTTGTTGATCCGTACTTCATCTGTATTGGTATGATCATGGTAGACAAAAGGTGTAAAACCACTGCATCTTGAGCGTCTGTAAAGTTAATTAAAATCAGCATTTATTAAATAAAATATATATAAAATATTTTTTAAAAAATCAGAGGCGTAACCAGAAAAAATTAAGGGCTACGCTTCTATAAAAAAGTGATTTCAGTTAATTTTTGCTTACTTGGCGGTAGTTTATCCACGCCTAAAAGAAGAGTTTGATTTTCCAGAGTTTTTGGTACTCGACTTGTTCGCAATAATTGCAAGATTTGATTGCAAAACGGTCTCCAACTTGTTTCCAAAGCCAATGTTCTTCCGGGATAAAGTTGATAAAAATCAAGCATTAACTATAAATAGAGAAATAGGTACTATTAATATAATACATTCACTTCTCATCACTGGACACATTCAATTATCTTATACTACAGACATACTAATAGTTCCAAGTTACATGTTCAGAAAGCAGTGTCAATTTTTGTAACTTTAATTAATTAAATAGTACGATAATTTTTAAATATTTACCTTAAATTCGATAGCGCCTTTAGCATTTCAGGATATTTTTGGCGTCATGACGCAAACACTCAACACTATACTAGGTTCATGTATTAATCAAAAAGTACTCAGACAAACATTTATTTCACTTTTTTAGACATGTTTTATTAAATTTAAATAATAAAAATTGTAATTTAAAATAATTTTAAGAATAACGTCTTTAAGTTTGGAGTTTTCAGAGACGACTGAATGTATACAGTACACGTTGGTATACAGAAAGTCTATTTTTAAAACTAAAAACTATGCTGATGGCCCTTTCTATTACAAACAAAATGTACTGTGTTATGAACACATGTAATTTCACAGTGTAAAATGGTAATGTCCACCATGTAAAAAAAAGGAATTCCAGTTATTCATTGAATCAGTGCGTTGACTTGCTTTAGTAGGTCTGAGACCCTTGCGCTATGAGTGGACCGTACTATTTCACATAGTAAAAGATCTTTTACTATGTGAAATAGTAAGGTCCACTCGTAGCACAAAGGTCTTTCAGCTATTATATTCAGACGTTAAGGGGCAATTTTTCTCATTGATTTTTTTACTATGTAAAATAGCATATACTCCTACAACACGTAGAACTTACTGCTATTATAAATACACATTTTTAGTTATTTCTAACGGCATAAAATAATATGCATTAATGTTATAAAACACTTTTTAATGAAGAGTTTTTGTTATGTAAGATACTATTTTGACTTACTAGCATCATAACTGTCGTATTGTAAATAATAATTTATCCTTTTCTTAAATTGTATTTGATGTATTTAAAAAAATATTCCATACTTTGTATACTTTAGTAAAAGATACTTTAAAGCATTAACTGAAATAACTACACACTTTGCAAAACATCTAACGCGTCATAGTTCAAAAAACTATGTAAAATAATTCAAGATACCATTTTTAAAAGATGGTAATTTCTACTATGTACAAATAGCACTATTAATCACGAAATAGTACTTAACCCCTTCACTGTCAGTGGGCTCTATAGAGCCATAAAAATGTCGTGCCCTGTATGTCCATGGGCTCTATAGGGCCATCGGAAAAAAAGACATTTAAATGTTAACGAATCTGGCTAAAAATCCTTACTCGGGGGTTTTCGGGGTCGCTGAATCCAAATCCGTTGTCGAAAATTCAAAATTCAAAATGGCGGCTTCAAAATGGCGCCCAAAAAAATTTTTAAGTTTACGAATTTTTTTTAAAATGCCTTAAAATGCCTACTCGGGGGTTTTCGAGGTCGCTGATTTCAAATCCGTGGTCAAAAATTCAAAATTTAAAATTGCAACTTTAAAAAGGCGACAAAAAAAAATTTTTAAATTAACGAATTCGTTAACTTTTCAATTTTTTTGCTCGATATTTTGAAGCCGCCATTTTGAATTTTGACTTTTCGACCACGGATTTTGAATCAGTGACCTCAAAAACATAAAATATGACAATATCATGATTTTAAAAAAAAATTTTTTTTTGAACACTTATGGCACAAAAACTTTATTTTCACTCGACTGTGAAGGGGTTAATATTAGAACTGGTAGTTTTTCTAATTATATCTCATAACGATTCGATATTTTACTATGTGAAATAGCGTTTTTAACTTGGTTTTCAAAAACCATTTTTCTGAGTGTGTTATTAAAATTCGTCAAAATAATTTTAATTACCTATTTAAAAAATTTGTTGATAAAATTGTTTATGAGAATTCAATTTTGAGAAGCATTAAATTATTCAATAAATTATTTATTTTCGTATTTAAATAATTCAATTTTCGCAGAATTTTCTAATAAAAATTGATTTAAATATGAATTTCAGTTAAAATTTTAGATAATAATTGAATATTAAACTCTCTAAATTTGAATTAGTAAAAATGGTCTCTAATTTGAATTAGTGACTGACTTTTTGCTTTTGAATTAACAGATTTTACTAATGAATAGTCGTTTCTACTAATTATGAATTATGAATTTAATAGTTTAATTTTCTAATTCAAAAGCAAAAAGTCAGTCACTAATTCCAATCAATAAACATTTTTACAAATTTAAATTTATTAGAGAGAAAGTATTATAGCGCCAATTTTAGAAATAATTGAATTTTGAAGAGGTTTCAAATTATAATCTTTGAATGTTTGAATTTTTCATACTTTTAACTGAAAATTGTGTAGATTTAATTTTTTTGAAAAAGTTTAATTGATAATTTGTTTTAACTTATTTGATGTTTTTATTTTCTAATATATATTTGATTGAAGAATTTCCGAATAATCGATGAAATTTCGTAAAATTGAATTGTAAACAAAAGAATTTGAAAATTTTCAAAGAATGTTTTTCAAAAATTATTAAAAATAATAAAAAAGAAGGATTTTAGTTAAAAATTCAGGAAAACAATAATTGAATTGAAGTGATGAAAGTAATTTTGAATGAGTTACAGTAACAATATTCTTATAATATAAAATAATGATTCAGTCATTTTTAATTATTATAAAATATGAAGATATCGATTGCTTGATCGATTTCTTCATGTTTTATAAAAATTTTTTATAAGTTGTTTAATTTCAAAAAGGTTTGAATTATTTTTTGAAAATCTGACCTCTTATGGAAAAAAATGACTAATTATTTAATTTTGTAAAATATAAATGTACACGGAGAAGAATATAAAGTAACTTTTACTACTTTCATAGTTATACATTTCTGGTAAATTTTACTATACTTTCGGAGTAAATTTGACTAATTTTTTTACAAATATTCTTTGAACGTAGAAAAATTAACTTCGAAAGTAGTAAAAGTTACCAGAAATGTTTTACTATAAAAGTAGTAAAAGTGACTTTATATTTTTCTCCATGTAGTTTTAAAAACAAGGAAAAATTCCGTTTTTTAACCTTTAAAAATTAAAACCTAGAAAACTCAGGGAATTTGAAATGAGCAAAAGAAAAGCGTGGAAACTTTGAGTTTGGACAAATATATTGTGGGATTAACAAGATAAATTGAAAAACTTGAAGAGAAATTCCAATATATATATAAGGCAAAGAATAGAAAGAATTCGAGACCCTTTTATTCAAATTTGTATAATCTTACAGTTTAAGAGAGAGTTGGAAGCTTTTCAGGGTAATTATCACGCGGCACAGTGAGTAATGTCTTTTTTATCTGCTGGAGCTCTGAACCCTTGGGGGAAAAAAGTTCTAATGTCATTATGCCTCGTGGGTCGTTAATGTAACGCATTTTGCTTTTTTAAACTTTATGAAACATGTAATTTTACTCGTTTCGACTTGTCAGCGCTGGCGGTAAACTTGCGCGTCAGTATCGGCTAATGAAATCAATGGATGCGTGCCAAAGCTAAATGCGTTTGCCTCCTCACTACTTTTCAAAGGATTTCCCCCAATCCCCTGCATGGGGTCCCGAGACTAGGGGTGCTTGTTTTAATTTCCGATGGATATTAGAAAGCAGGGGACTAGAAATTTATAAACATTAGGCAGGTTTTGACACTCTCCTCTCTGCTTACTTTGATAAGCTGATGAGCTTGTGAATTTTGGTCGAAGTGTCACTAACTCCAACTGTTTTACATTCATTACTTTCTGTCCACATTCACATCATATCAATTTCTTAAATTAATTATCACATTATAAAAAAAAGGTTTTCTGTTATTTTTGTAGTAACTTATAGAAGCTTTAAGACAATAAATTTTATTGACTATATTCAAAACGCACTGACATAAGTAACTAAAAGTTACAGACTTAAAAGCGACAAAATGTTTGTGCATAAACATTAAATAAATATAAACTATAAATTTGTATATTAAAGAGCAACTTAAATGTCACAGAGATAATAACATTAGTGTTCAATCATGATTACACTTTGATCGCTTAATGCTACAGAGGTATTATCCATGAGAAGAGCGAGTCGTTAACAAAGATGTCGCTGCATTTATTGCAATGCTGTATATTTCAGATTTATCAACACTCGGGAATTGCCTATAATAACTTACGAATTTATATAAAGTTGAGCTGACATAGAGGTTAAATATTGGTTTCTGCAATTAGAATAACAACTATTTTGGTTTCCCAGTCTAAAATGTTTTTTGTATATTAATTCTTCTCTGGCAAGAGCCCTTTCGAATCGTATTAACCAGATTCTATACTTACATTTAGATTACATATTTGTAATATTTGGAAGGACCTTTGCCAAAAACGCGTTTTTGTGGGAAAGTATCTCAGGTTTTAAACTAAAATTTTTCAAAATGTTAAATGCTGTGAAAAAATAAAATTTTTAGAATTCATACCAAAATTATTAATTTTTGTGTTTTCTTTGTTCGCCTCATAAACTATGAAATTACCACGAAACCTTTAATTTTTTCTATTTCCGACAAGAATTTCTAATTGAATAACTTCATTCATAAATAGATGAACTTCAAAAAATATTAATTTGAAATTTTATAAAAAATTTTTTTTTATTAAAAAATTTTTTTATTATTAAAAATAATGAATTTATAGAAAAGTATTTAGTTAAAAACACTAAACAAATTTTCATTTTGGAGAAGTTACAAATAATTGCAAAAATTCAATTATGTTTAAAAGTTCAAAAAGAAATTCTCGTCAAAATTTTAATTATCTTTATAAATAATAAAATTCTTCTCCGAAATTCAATTATTTTCAAAAAATTTAATAAATTTCTTGGCAAAATTTCAACTATTTTCAAAAATTTATTAAATTTCTTGAAAAAATTTCAAAAATTTTCTTCAATTCAATTATTTTTAATATCTAGTACTTTAATAAAATTTTCCAAAAGAATTCGATTATTTAAAACAAATTTTCATAAAATTCTACGAAAACGGTTAATTATTTTCATAAATAATAAAAATATCACAGGAATTCTATAATTTACAAAAAATTCAATTATTTTTAAATTTGTTAAACAATTCCATCGTAATAATTCCATTATTTTCATAAACTATACAATTTTTTACAGCGATTCCATTATTTTCGTAAATAATAAAATTCTTTTTTGGAATTCAATTATTTTCATAAATAATAAAACTCATAGCAGAAATTCAATTATTTTTAATTCAATTCTTATCGAATTCCTCGAAAAAAAGTAATTATTCTTAAAAATTGTAATAAAATTCGTCGAAATAATTTAATGATTTACAAAATTTATTGATAAAATTCTTTATGAGAATTTAATTATGAGAAACATTCAATTATTCAATAAATTATTTATTTTTGTATTTAATTGATTGTAAATAAAATAAAGAAATAAATAAATAATTTAATTCTCGTATAGAATTTTCTAATAAATTTTAAATATTGATTAAAAATGGATATCAGTTAAAATTTTCGATAATAATTGAACATTAAAAGCATTACAACGTAAATTTTTAGAAATAATTTAATTTTGAAAAGGTTTCAAATTAAAATCTTTGAAAATTTGAATTTTTCATACTTTTCACTAACAATTCTGCAGAATTAATTTTTTTGAAAACGTTTATTTGAATTTTACTTGAAATTATTTTTTTGAAGTTTTTATTTTCTAATATATTATATTTAATTGAAGAATTCAAGAATAATTGAAATTTTGTAAAATTTAATTGTAAATAAATGAATTTGAAAATTCTCAAAGAACTTTTTCAAAAATTGTTATAATTAATGGATTCAAAGAAGTATTCTAGTTAAAAACACCAAAGGAAATTTAATTTTGGAGAATAAGTTACAAATGATTACAGAAATTCAATTATTTTTATAAATAATATAAAACTCATCGCAGAATTTCAATTATTTTTAATACAATTTTAATCAAATGCCACGAAAAATATAATTATTTTTAAAAATCTTATTAAAATTCGTCAAAAGAATTAAATTATTTAAAAATTTGTTGATAAAACTCTTTATGAGAATTCAATTTTAAGAAATATTCAATTATTCAATAAAGTACTGTTTTTTGTATTTATACATACATAATTGAATTCTAGTAGAATTTTTTAATAAAAATTGATTTAAAAATAAATTTCAGTTGAAATACTCTATTATAATTGAATATTAAAAGCAGTAGAGCGTGAATTTTTAGAAATAATTGAATTTTTAAAAGGTTTCAAATTAACATTTTTTGAAAATCTGAATTTTTCATATTTTTAACTAACAATTCTGTACACTGAGAAAAATGGAGTATTGGACTAAACATCTGGAGGGACAAATCGTTGATATTTGAGAGTTAGCTATTGGATAACAATCTAAATGTTCAAATACACCATTGACAGATATTCGTGCCATTTCTCTTGGAGGGAAAATGAGTTTATAACAGAGGGACAAATTAACCATCTTGAGAAATCCCTTCCTTATCCGGCGCGAAATGAATAAATATGGCAACCTAACCCCTAAATTAAATACATAAAATGTCAGAAAAATAATTTCGCGCGCATCAGATTGTACACATTTTCTGCGCAACTTTTAACCCTCAGATATAATGGGAGAGAATATACAAGCAGATTTCCATTACCAATTCAAAATTTATTTTAGAAGGACTATTTAACTCTCTTCATAAGCAAAGGAAACATACACTTTTTGAATCTCCGAATTTGACACTCCAGTTTTCTCAGTGTAGAATTAATTTTTTTTGAAAAAGTTTAACTAAATTTAAAAAAAAAATTATTTCTTGGTTGTATTTTCTAATATATAATTAATTGAAGTATTTAAGAATAAACGAAGTTTCGTATAATAATTCGTAAATAAATGTAATAGAACATTTTTTTGAGTATCTAATAATTTTTAGAGTGAATCAGAATATTCTTTAGGGTCAGGAAGAAAGACAAAATTTTGTCTGAAAATGAGGGAAAAACAAAATTAAATTTTTTAGCAACCCTGTTAAAGAATTATCAAATCAATTAAAATGTTGTGAAAGTTAATTGTAAATAATTAAATTATTTGTTAAAAAATTTCATTAGAGCTTTAAAAATTTTCAATTTTTTTATTTTCAAAAAATTTTAACTTAATTGGTAAATAATTGAATTTTCCAAAGAGTCACTCACGATCGAATGTATTCATATTCGAAATAGCAAAAATAGTATGTGCGAACTTACTTTGAGGAAAATTATGAAAAAAATACATATAGAATAATCATCAGCCCGTAGATAAAACCTGATGAGTCAACACAAGACTGCAAACGGTGTAGTATAGGTATGGAACTTATCCTGCAGCATTTTCTTCTTCTCTCTCTCTCTTTTTTTTAAATGCTTCACACACTACGAATACATAACATGCAAATCGAACGCGATGTAAATACGAATGGATTGCGCAGACTGCGGTGTATTTAAAAGAGTTAACGATCATCGATAATTGCCAAGTGATCTCCAAGAAACTCGCTTTACGCAGTTCAAGATCGAGTAACGATAAAATCTGATGGGGAATACAACAGTCTTTTATAAAAAAAAAAATTTTAGATATAATCTTAGTCTTTGATAAAATTGAGAAACTTGGAAAAAACGACTGTTGAATAAAAATAAGAAACATACTTCGTAATTGGTTTTTTATTCAGTGAAGGGAAAATAATAATGTGAATGTTGAGAAATAGCAAACAGAAATAACAAGATTTCTTTGGTGCTTTAAATAAACTTTAAATAAAACTCGACAACAATCTACGATTCGTAATATGTAAAGATCAGTTCGATGTAGGAGTAAAAATAAAAGTATATGCTTTTCATAATCTACTACTCTTCTTTCATGCGAATTTTAGTTAATTGTGGCTTAATCGCAGTATTCCAGGATCAGTAGTTGATTCGTGGAAGTTAGATTAATTTTACTATTATAGTAATAACAAAAATTGTGAATAGAGTATTAGACTTGATGTACATGATTTTTAGGAATAAATGAAGAATAGAAGAAATGAAAATTGGCCGAGAGTTGATGTCTTCTTCGGTTTCTTTGGATCTAATTGAACTGACATTCGTGGATTGATACAGATCGATTTATTGGTATACATCTCTCTTTTGGTTTCTCTCGTTTCTCCATCTCTCCCTGGCTCACTCACTCATTTCATCTAACTTGAATAGAACTGAGGAACTGCGCGGAAACCTCTGGCAAAGTGTTGCTAATAAATTATCCCACGTTTATACGCCGGGAATGGAATCAGACTAGACACGTCTGCCTGAGTTTCTGGTAAGAACTTACAACTTCTCAGCGAGTAGTGGATCGTGTTAATTTAATCGGACGTTCCAGCTCTCTACGCATAAATAGTCTTCGATTTACATTTCTAGACTAACGGAAGTAAAAATTGGAATAAATCATTTCAATTCTTTTTCAATTGTAAATGCAGCCATTTGAATTAGGTTCAACCCAAAAATGCTTGCACTTCCGGTTTTATTCTTGAATTTGCTTCTGGGATGTCTCGTGATAATTTTGCGCCCAAAAAGCAAATTAAAAAAAAGAAAAGATCCCCATCTCTATTAAAACTTAAGGTTTTTGAAAATGACCAACTTCTTCAAATCTTTGGACCCAAGGCTGCAATAAAAATAAATTTATTTGACAAAAATTAAGGTCCTGAAAGCATACTAAGTTATATACTTTTAATAAATTACACCTCTTTTTGTAATTTCTCCTTAGTTTTTAACCCTTTGAGTGTCAAGTCAAAAATAAAAGAAATTTACCACGCGTGTCACGAAAAAATTAAAATTTCTGAAATAATATAAATTCGCTTTAAATTTATTACTTCGTCGAGTTAAAATTTTAAAAACTTACACAGAAATAATACTTACTAATTCTGAAAACACTCGAGTGTAATCAATTTCAAGCGAATCTATATAAAATAGAAATAAAATTTTGGACAAAGTCAGTGACACTCCAGGCTAGTATTTGGACACTGAAAGGGTTAATTACCAATATTTTAAAAAATAATCGTTACTAAGGATAACGAGTAAAAACAAACATAAAGTAAAGAAATAAATTTTTCATGATTAATACTATTTTATTGCTGCTTATAAAAAATAAATTTTTTAAATTAGCTTCTGGTTCGATGTAAAATAGAATTCCTCTCCGAAATTCAATTATGTTCAAAATTTTCTTTAAATTCTCGTCGAAATTTCAATTATCTTTAGGAATAATAAAATTCTTCTCCAAAATTCAATTATTTTTAAAAATGTTAGTAAAATTCTTGGCAAAATTTCAATTATTTTTAAAAAAAACTTTTCTCAATTCAATCAAATTTTTCCTCCAATATTCAATTATTTTTAAAAATGTTAGTAAAATTCTTGGCAAAATTTCAATTATTTTTAAAAAAATTTTTTCTCAATTCAATCAAAATTTTCTCCAAAATTCAATTATTTTCAAAAATTTTAATAAAATTCTTGTCAAAATTCCAATTATTTTCAAAAACTTTTCTCAATTCAATCAAATTTTTCTCCAAAATTCAATTACTTTCAAAAATTTTAATAAAATTCTTGTCAAAATTTATATTATTTTCAAAAAAACTTTTCTCAATTCAATCAAATTTTTCTCCGAAATTCAATTATTTTTAAAAAATTTAATAAAATTCTTGACAAAATTTCAATTATTTTAAAAAACTTTTCTCAATTTAATCAAAATTTTCTCCAAAATTCAAAAATTTTAATAAAATTCTTGTCAAAATGTCAATTATATTAAAAACCTTTTCTCAATTCAATCAAACGTTTTTCAGAGATTCAATTATTTTCAAAAGTAATAAAATTCTTTGCAGAAATTCAATTATGGTCAAAGGTTTAAAAATATTCTCATCGAAAATTCAATTATCTTTATAAATAATAAAATTTTTCTTCAAAATTCAATTATTTTTTAAAAATTTAATAAAATTCCTGTCAAAATTTCAATTATTTTCAAAAAAACTTTTCTCAATTCAATCAAATTTTTTCTCCAAAATTCAATTATTTTAAAAAATTTTAATAAAATTCTTGACAAAATTCCAATTATTTTTAAAAACATTCCATAATTCAATGATTTTCAATACTTACTATTTAAAAAAAATAAAAAATTGTCCAAAAGAATTCAATTTTTTTGAAAGAAATTTAAAAAAATTCTACGCAAACCTTTAATTATTTTCATAAATAATAAAACTCATTGCAGAATTTTAATTATTTTTAATACAATTTTAATCGAATTCGTCGAAAAATGTAATTATTCTTAAAATTTTTATTAAAATTAGTCAAAAGAATTCAATTTTAAGAAATAAGCAATTACAATAAATTGTTTTTTTTAATGCAAATAATTAAATTCCAGTAGAATTTTGTAATAAAAATTGATTTAGAAATGCATTTCAGTTAAAATTATCGATTATAATTGAATTTTTAAAAATAATTGAATTTTGAAAATGTTTCAATTTAAATTCTTTGAATATTTAAATTTTTCATATTTTTAACTAACAATTCTGTGTAATTAATTTTTTTGAGAAAGTTTAATTGCGGATTTTTTTTTAAAAATTATTTCAAGTTTTTATTTTCTAACATATATTTAATTGAAGAATTTACGAATAATTGAAATTTTGTAAAATTTGCTTGTATAGAAATGAATTTGAAAATTCTCAAAGGACTCTTTCAAAAATTATTAAAAATAATGCAATTATAGAAGAATTTTAGTTAAAAACACGAAAAAAAAATTTAATTTTGGAAAAGTTACAAATTATTGCAGAAATTCAATTATTTTCAAGAGTAATAATGTTCTTCGAAAAAATTAAATATTATTTAAAAATAATATAATTCTTCTTAGGAATTCAATTATTTTCATAAATAATAAAACTCATCGCATAATTTTAATTATTTTTAATACAATTTTAATCGAATTTCTCGAAAAATTTAATTATTCTTATAAATTTTATTAAAATTCGTCGAAAGAATTTAATTATTCAAAAAATTTGTTGATAACATTCTTTATGGAAATTGAATTTTAAGAAACATTCAATTATTGAATAAATTATTTATTTGCATTTTATTTGTATTTAAATAATTGAATTCTCGTTGAAGTTTCTAATAAAAATTGATTTAAAAATGAATTTCAGTTAAAATTTTTAGATAATGAATAGTAAAAGCAATATTGCTTGAATATTTAGAAATAATTGAATTTTGAAATTAATTTTTTTGAAAAAATTTAATTGAATTTTTTTGTATTATTTGAAGTTTTTATTTTCTAATTTGTATTTAATTGAAGAATTTGCGAATAATTCAAATTTCGTAAAATTAAATATTGTAATGAAATGGATTTAAAAATTGTCAAAGAACTTTTTCGAAAATTATTAAAAATAATCGATTTAAAGAAGAATTTTAGTTAAAAATTCTTGAAAATAATAATTGATAATGATTTTATCACTCGGTCATCTTTAATTATTATAAAAATTTAATTGATAGTTTTAAGTAAAATGTTCTCTTATTTGACTCGGACTGGTTATATTTTTATCAGTAATTCGTAATTTTTCATTTTTGGTCCTTAATTTTTTGGTCCGTATTTTTAAATACTTTCACTGCTTCGAGCCCCGTGTACTGGAAGATCATAATATGCAAAAAAAAGTAAATTATGAACAGTTTTTTCATGGTTTTTCCTGAATTTCTATGCGGTCTTTAGTTGTTGCAAGAAATTTAACACTAACATCCTTTTTTCTACTGCTCATTTAAAAAACTCAAGCTAATAAAATACTTTGATTGATTTTCTTAAATAAATCTAATAATATTTAGAATATAATAATATTTACTAATAATATTTAGAAAAAATGAGTTTTCTCAAAAACGGCTCGAGCGATTTGTTTCTTTTTGGTCTGAAAATTATCACAAGGCATCCTAGAAACAAATTCAAGAAAAAAACCGGAGGTGCAAGGATTTTTTGGGTTGAACTTACTTCAAACCGACCGTGAATCATCTTTAAAGCGAACAGTATTTTGATCAGAGGCTGTTATCTTAGATTATCATTTTTCTCTACGGGGTGGTTGTAAAGAATAGAAAAGTGGGGAGTGGGGTATGTAGCGAAAGTGCTCAACTGTGGACATTAGTATGGCACATACATCAGGATCTGTGGCTAATCTGATTCCCCTAACAATGTGCACGCGTCGGAATCTTCTTACATACACCCTCCGCCCGTGGCTTTTTGGTTCACTCATGGGCCACGAATATATAGATATTTTGGTTTTGAGCTCAACGTCGTGCCAATCCTTCGGTGAACTTTCGTAATCTCACACTTATAACTACGATTTATCGTCCGACCTTTTGTTGGAATGCTTTCGTCTTAAAATGACGATTGAATTTGCTGACGAGGCAGATTGTTACGAAATCCTTCAATTTCTCTTGTTTTGTATATCATATTTAAGTTTTTTACTCAAATTTTTTATTTTATATTGAGTAATGTGTGTGATGTATTTATCTATTTCATCAGCCCTGTATATAAAGCTCTTTTAAAAAAAAAGTTCTACGAAGCAATTTATGAATTGTTTTTTTTATAAAAGATAGCGATAGTTGAAAATATTTGCCTTTGTCCGGAAGTGGTTTTTTTGAATTTTTCCCAGGCACAGGTACTTTCAAATAAAAAAGATTAGATTACCTAGAAGTCGTGCAGATATGAATTTTATTGTCTCGTGTCGAGTGTCGTGAAAGAAGGCTTTTATTAATGCACTTCTCACAACGGTGAATTAACCAGCCTGTGTCGAGAGTGTACTGCGTGTTCGAGATAACGTCTCTGGGGATCAGGCTCTCGGGACGTACAAATATTTGACCAGCTAACTGGCTCCGTGTTTGTCCTGCTAGTCGCGTCCGTTTTTGGCCCTTGGTTATTGCTCACATCGTTAATACGTCTTTCAAGCAAGTCTACCTTCTCCCGAAGAGGACAGTCTGATTAGTAAGTGTCGCTAAGTGTGCTTCTGCTGCTGCTGCTGCTTCAGTTTTTTCCCCTCAATCACCGCAAAAGCGAGATTAAATATTTGACCAAGTTTTAGAAACTAATTTTTCATACAATTTATACAATTTATACAATTTATACAATTCATACAATTCATACAATTTCAGATAAAATGGATAAATATGTATTTTAAAGTATTGTCGTCTTTGGATAAATATTGCCATTGGAGAAAAACAGAATTGGAAGCTTGAGTTCGATTGAGATACTAATTAGACTAATTGCTTGGAAAAAGGCTTGGCATGATAAAAACTTGGGTTAGGTTGGGTCAGTCAACAAACGAGTATTTTCTGTTGTTTACACCTTCATCCTCAGCTCGTAATCCTTGTTTACAGCGAACTAGCAGAGAGAGAGAGAGATGGCGATCAGACTACCTGATATGGGAGCAGTTCTATCGATTGCGAGAACGCCATGTCGACTCTCAAAATAGGGAGCCTTCTTGAACCTGTGAACAGGTGTAAGCTGACATGTAAGACACGCGACATGTTTGTCTTAGAGAGCCAATAAAGAGCGTATAAGCCAAACCTGGCAAGCAAATATACATTCATCAATAGTCAACTTAAGGACGATTATTTTGCTTCGAGAGCCTCTGCCCTAACTCAACATCATCTCTCTGTCAAGTGCTTGCACAGAAGAAATCTTGACTTATTCCTGCAGCTCCAAAATGTATCAATATTAAATGACATAGAAGGTTCATTTTTGTTGTGTCTTGAATGTATACTTTGAATCCAGATCTGCACATAAGCGGACGATTAAAATTCAAATTGTAGTCGTAATGCTCTTTTAATGTTAATAATGTCAATTAACGTTCCTCAAGTGGATCCCAGCCACTTGAGAGCTGTAATAGCGTTGCCCAATCATCTGACTCGTCGTACGATGATGTTACTTCGGTTTCGTTCCCTCACATCAAACCGTTATACGTTGACCTGGCAGTGTAGCCGTTATCGGTTACAGGTTCATGCCAACCGACAGTTAAGATCGTTAGCTCGCGCGACGAGCAATAAATCCTTGCGAAAGAAGGAGACGAGCAAGCGAAATGGATTCAATCGGTTAACAGGAAGGTGTGCCGGAACCTGCCCATCTTTTAACTATTAGGCCCTGGGTTAGATATTTGCACGCATGACCCGTAACAATAGCGGATAGCTTTTCTCACGTTACTTCTGATTATTATTAGGAAGCTTTTCCTGTATTGCGCTGTAACATGATGCTGGGAATTATCTCAATCTATTTTGGATTAACATTATAGGTGTTACTCCATCAACTATAATTTATAAATTGAAAAGTTAATACTTAAATAAGTTTTTGTTTGGTGTGATCAAGAGTTGTGTCTTTGTCTCAAATGTCGAGCCATGTCGATTATAGAATAAAATTCATAAGTGTGTATATCTTTTTCTCCCAATCACAAGCATATTAAATTTTTTATTGCAACCTTGTAACATGTGGGATATAAATGATGGCAGTAAGTTTACATGTCATCTGAGAGATATTTTTGATATTAGTTTTATTTAAAGAAATAGAATTCATTCAGATAAATTATAGGTACATTGCCAATTAAGAACAGGCTAGCATTTTCGTTTTACAAGGTTGTAATGTAATATTTTTCTTGCTGTTTACGATGAGAATTCACACACCTGCGATGACACTCTTTCGCCAACTTAAGTTCCCTCTCACTTCACTAACTCGTGCTTTATGAGAAGAAGATAACTACACGCGCACACAACGTACAACATTAGTTACACCTGGTGATATAAACAACAGACTGAAATTCTAACACGAAACTTATTTTCGAGCACAGTATATCTTGTTAAATTTATAACCTAATTTCTAATAACGAGAAAAATTGTAGGAAATTAAAGAAAAATAAACTACTTGCTTCTGAAGTGTTTTGTTTTTCTATCTTTTATGTTCTTCTTCATTTCACGCACTTCTTTAGATCATGCTTAACATTTTCACAGAAAGCTTTTTTTTATTTAATTAATACCTAACACAAATACAACAAATAAAATCTTGAGAGAAAATTTTCCACTGTCGGAGGAATGGGACAGTTTTCAAAATTAAGTTTCATAACCATTTGAAGAGAAATATTTTCTTGGATCAAATTTGTTAAGTAAACAAAAGTTTCCAAGCGAATGAATTTCTAAAGCGCCTCATCATCTTTGACAAAATTCCGCATAAGTTTATATTTCAAAGTTTAGGTTACGTGTTTCTCACTTTTAAATTTGTTGTCGCGAAAACATTTCATTTGAATGTCTAAAATTTCTGTCACAGAAATCAATAATATATATTTTAATTAGCACTACAGAGTCATCACATAAGTGACCTATAGTTCAATGAAACTGAGTCGGCTAATGAGATGCGAAAATTCTGTCCATCATAGTAAATACCAAGTATCGATGCGGTAGAGTGATATTGTCAATGTACATTTCCGATAAATCGAATAAAGATATCTGATTTTCAATATAACGCATTGACGGTTGCACTTATACAATCCGGACCATGTGCAATTTGACATTCTGAATTGACATATATACGTAACCTTTGACCTTTGTGAATACGTGGGAAAATTTTGTCATTATTTTTCAGTTATTGTCTTATATACTTATTATTATAAAATAATATTATTATTATAAAATCTAAAATTTTTACCTATGTCTATATTCAGGGCTCGAACCAGTGAAAGTATTTAAAAATACAAACTTTACGGACCAATTACTGACAAAAATATAAGCAGTCCGAGTCAAATAAGAGAACATTTTACTTAAAACTATAAATTAAATTTTTTATAATTCTATAAAACATGAAGATATCGATAACTCCGAGTCTTCGACTCGGAGTCATCGATTTCTTCATGTTTTATAATAATTAAATATCGAGTGATAAAATTATTATCAATTCAATCATTATTTTCAAGAATTTTTAACTAACATTCTTCTTTAAATCGATTATTTTTCATAATTTTCGAAAAAGTTCTTTGACAATTTTCAAATCCATTTGTTTACAATATTCAATTTTACGAAATTTAAATTATTCGTAAATTCTCCAATTAAATACATATTAGAAAATAAAAACTTCAAATAATAAAAAAAAAATTCAATTAAACTTTTTCAAAAAAATTAATTACAAAATTCAATTATTTCTAAAAAATTCATGCTATATTGCTTTTAATATTCAATTATCATTTAAAATTTTAACGGAAATTTATTTTTAAATCAATTTTTATTAGAAAATTCAACGAAAATTAAATTATTAAAATACAAAAATGAATAATATATTGAATAATTGAATGTTTCTTAAAATTCAATTCTTATAACGAATTTTAATAAAATTTCTAAATAATTGAATTCTTTCGGCTAATTTTAATATAATTTTTAAGAATAATTACATTTTTTGAGAAATTTGATTGAAATTGTATTAAAAATAATTGAAATTCTGCGATGAGTTTTATTATTTGTGAAAATAATTGAATTTCTAAGAAGAATTTTATTATTTTTGAACAATATTTAATTTTTGCGAAGAATATTATTACTCTTGAAAATAATTAAATTTTTGCAATAATTTGTAACCTTTTCAAATTACATTTTTTTCTTGTGTTTTTAAGTAAAATTTTTCTATATAATGCATTATTTTTAATAATTTTTGAAAAAGTTCTTTGAAAATTTTCAAATTTATTCGTTTACAATCTAATTTTACTAAATTTCAATTATTCGTAAATTCTTCAATTAAATATACATTATATATAAAATAATACCTATAACTTTAAATAATATAAAAAAAATTCAATTAAACTTTTTCAAAAATTAATTAATTACAAAATTCAATTATTTCTAAAAATGCAAGCTATATTGCTTTTAATATTCAATTATCATCTAAAGTTTTAACTGAAATTCATTTTTAAATCAATTTTCATTAGATTTACTAGAACTCAATTATTTAAATAGAAAAATAAATAATTTATTCAATAATTGAATGTTTCTTAAAATTCAATTCCCATAAAGAATTTTATCAACAAATTTTTTGAATAATTGAATTCTTTCGACGAATTTTAATAAAATTTTTAAGAATAATTACATTTTTCGAGAAATTTGATTCAAATTGTATTAAAAATAATTGAAATTCTGCAATGATTTTTATTATTTATGAAAATAATTGAATCCCTAAGAGGAATTTTTTTATTTTTTAACAATATTTAACTTTTGCGAAAAATATTATTAGTCTTGAAAATAATTGAAATTCTGCAATAATTTGTAACTTTTACAAAATTAAATTTTTTTCGTGGTTTTAACTAAAATTCTTCTTTAAATGCATTATTATTAATAATTTTTGAAAAAGTTCTTTGAAAATTTTCAAATTCATTTGTTTAGAATTCAATTTTACAAAATTTCAATTATTCTTGAATTCTTCAATTAAATATACATTACATATAAAATAAAAACTTTAAATAATTTTTTTTAAAAATTCGCAATTAAACTTTCTCAAAAAAATTAATTCCACAGAATTGTTAGTTAAAAATATGAAAAATTCAGATTTTCAAAGATTTTAATTTAAAACTTTTTAAAAATTCAATTATTTCCAAAAATCCACGTTTCAATATTCAATTATGAACTAAAATTTTAACTCAAATTTATTCTTAAATCAGTTTTTATTAGAAAATTCTACAAGAATTCAATTATTTAAAAATAAAAATAAATAATTTATTAAATAATTGAATTCTTCTCAAAATTGAATTCTCATAAAGAATTTTATCAACAAAATTTTTAAATAATTGAAATTCTGCTATCAGTTTTATTATATTCATGAAAATAATTGAATTCTCAAAAATCGTGACGATAATTTTTAAACAAATTTTGAAAATAATTTTTTTTCTTCGACGAATTTTATTACTTTTAAAAATAATTTTATTCTTGTGATAAATATTGTTATTTCTGAAAATAATTGAATTTTGCAAAAACATTTTAGTAAAATCTCTGAAAATAATTGAATTTCGCAAAGAATTTTATTAAAATTTCTGAAAATATCCGAAACTTTGCAATTAAAATTATTAAAATTCCTGAGAATAATTGAATTTCACAAAAAAATTTATTAAAATTGCCGATAATAATAATTGATAATTTCTGTCAAAATTTTGATATTTATCAAAATAATTGAATTCTTTGGAAGATATGCCATTAAATTTTTGAAATTCCTAAAAAATTTATTTCTATTTTTGAAAATAATGAAATTATGTATTGAGAAGAAATTTATAAAAACATTTGTAAATAATTGAATTCCTGTGAAATTTTTATTATTTTTATAAAAGTAGGTATTTAAATGTTTGCGTAGAATTTTATTAAATTTTTTTTAAATAATTGAATACTTTTCGAAAATTTTACTAAAATAGTAGATATATTAAAAATCATTGAATTGAGGAAAATGTTTGAAAATAATTGAAATTTTGTCAAGAATTTTATTGAAAATTTTTGAAAATAATTAAATTCCGGAGAAGAATTTAATTGTTTCCAAAGATAATTACAATTTTGACGAGAATTTAAAAAAAATTTTTGAACATAATTAAATTTTTCGGAAGAATTTTATTACTTTTGGAAATAATTAAATTTCTGCATTCTTTTCTAATTTCTCTAAAATTCTCCAAATTATATAGTACAATTTACCAAAATTTCGTCTCTTCTCAATGAAATTACGGACTTTACGGACCTTTTTTCAAAAAAGTGACTTTTACATATAACTTCAAGGAAATTTACAGACCTTTACGGGATTTATGGACCTATGGTTTGAGCCCTGCTATATACTACTCTACTGGAAACTACTGCAATCATCCTTCTATCTCCGATGAATTCGTTATACATAAATTATATGCATTTAATCGATTTCGACTCATTGATATGTATGAAATTATCACGAGTCAAAATTTAAGATCTTTGGACCCATTAAGCCCTATTTGAACCTCTTGTAAACCTCATCTGTTTATTCATATAGTTAGGAGCAAAAAAAGCTTTCAAAATTTCGAATGGATAGAAAATTTCTAAAATTTCTATTTGTTTCTATCAATCTCTATTTTTTAACTTTCAACAGAGTATAGCAGTATTTACTTTTCTGCATTCTGATATGACATTTGGTTACACTTGAACGCTTATCGTCAATCTCTTTTTACGCGGTTTCATTCAAGAGAATTTTTGCTTCAAGTTGACAGTGATGGCCCGAGTCGAACTTTTAGACCTGCTTACCTCCTTAAAACTGAGGGTTTGTAAGGATGTAATAGGATGAAAGCAGAGTTTATTTGCATTGCAAGTTAACTCTGATTACCTCCTGCAAACCCCTGGTTAGCGACAAATTTAGATGGTAAAAGGGGGAAAGCAGGTGTTCCTAGAACCTTATTAAATACTGCTTGACCCTTACTTACAGAATTCTTTTCTCTCCAAAAACCCTGGAAAAACTGCTCATAGCATATTTGAGATCATTTTTAACTAATTTTTATAATAACTTTAATTATTAATAAATGGCATTATTATTTAATGATTTTTACTTTTTTTTTAATTTAATCATAACCAATAGCGAATTCATAAATAATGTTAGTATATATGTGGGGATTAATACATATCCATTTATATATAAAAAAAAAATTTTAATTTAATATTTGTTAATTAAATTATTTAACGGTGTATATAATCATTAAATTGCATACTTATACCTATACAATACAGAAAAATCGGAATAAACGCAAACCTACGAAATAAATAAAATCTAACGCACGCGAGACTTGAACCTACGACCTACGGACTACGAAACTAACGCCCTAACCACTATGCTACGGAACCTAACTGAACACAGATGCTCTATTTTCAGTGAGTTGTTGAGTGATTCAATAAAGCATTAATTGATACTAATACACTACAGCAAATAAATAAATTGTTTAATAATAATAACCATTAAACATTCATAAATTAATATTTTTATTATTTAAAAAAAATGTCAAAACATTTCAGTTAAAAATAATATTTATAAATTAATAATAAAAAAGTACATGTTTCGGTAACCTATTCGCAGTTTGAAGTTAATTGTTGTTTACATTTTGGTTTCTTAATCTTTTTTTAATTTTTCTTTTCAAATATGTTCAATTTTAAAATTAATGTATTGAAAATCTTCGAATTGTTGCAAAGAATTTTATCAAAAAATTTGATAATAATAGAATATTCCTTCAAAGAATTTCTTTATTTAGAAAAATAACTAAATTCTCGCAAAGAATTTTATTAATATTTTTAAAAATCCTAATTAAATTTTTTTGAAAAATTTCTTTGAATTTTTTTTTAAACTAATGGAGTTTCTTTAATAATTTTAATTGAAAATTTCGAAAGCAATTGAATTTTATGAAGAAGAATTTTATTAAAATTGTATTGAAAATAAGTGATTTCTTGCGAAGAATTTATTAAAATTTTAAGAAATAATTAAATTGTTTATGAAGAATTTTATAGAAATATTTAAAAATCATGAAATTTTTTCGAAAAATTCAATTAGAGTTGTTTTGAAAAGAATTGAATTTCTGCAAAGGATTTTATTATTTACAAAAATAATTGAAATATTGCGAAGAATTGTACTATTTATAAAAATAATTGAAATTTTTCGAAGAATTTATTAAAACTTTGAGAAATAATTAAATTGTTATGAAGAATTTTATGGAAATATTTGAAAAATTTTTTCGAGAAATTCAATTAAAGTTGTTTCGAAAATAATTTAATTTCTTTAAAGAATTTTATTAAAATTAAGTATATTCAAAATAATTGAATTCATCATAAGAATTTTAATTACTTTTCGAAAATAATAGAATTATTTCAATTCTTTTGATGAATATGTTCAAAAATTGTATTGAGCTAGTAATTTAATTCTTATATAGAATTTTTTTCAATATTTTGAGAATAATTAAATTGTTTTTCAAAAATTTTAAATTCTTGTTGAAACTAAATTTTATGGGAATTTTTGAAAATAATTAAATTCTTTCGTTTAATTTTATTTTAATTGGGTTAATAATTATTTAATTCCTGCAAAGAATTTTACTATTTATAAAATTAATTGAATTCTTCGGAAGAATTTTACTATTTATAAAAATAATTGAATTTTTTCGAAGGATTTATTAAAATTTTAGAAAATAATTGAATTCTTTCGTGAAATTTTCAAAATAAAAAATTTTGTAATTTGCAAAACAATAATAAGTTGAATATCTTGTACCGCGCGTAACATTTCCTATTGCGTAAGAATGTGGTAGAAGCAATACAGGGTTTAAGGTTCAATTAGGACTTAAAAAGGAGTTGTCAGAGTTAAATAGAACTTACGCAGGAGGAAAAAAACACCAAGGGTTTGTTAGGTGCAGGTTAGGGTTATATTATACTTACCAGGAGGTAAGCAGGTCTAAAAGTTCGACTCGGGGGACATCAGATATCTTCTGTGCCGTTACACTGATCCTATCCGAAACATTTTACTTTATCGAAGTATATTCTTCCAAAAGGACTGTAATACGAGCATCGTCTTCTCTAAATTCCATGAAAAGTTTCACTTGCACCTTGCTCTCGAGTATTTCTACTTTTGTCATCCTAAAGGAGCATTTAAAATTGGTATAGGGAATCAGAAACTTTGAACTTTGTCAATTTTATCCAACCGTTGTGTACTGCTTTCTAAATGCTTGAGGAATCAGTATGCGAATATTAGCGAAGCACACCACGTAACCATTATAAAGCATTCGATGAATAACGACCTGTGTTATCGACGAACCTCGCAATTCAAGGGTGGGCACACATATATGTTACAATTCGATTTCGAGATATCCTGGTGGGCACAAAAGGGGAGGGGGAAACGAAAAAGAGATCTACACTCCTTCCATTCACCCTACAGCATCGTTTGCGCTTTAATCGCATTCGAATGCAATGTCGCGGAAAATTTCATTTCAACGGTAGCACTGTACTTCGCGAGCCGCCCAAGGGTTCGAGAAAATTCAATTCATGACTTAAGTGTATAGTGATTTATTTCTGTCTGCCTGGATTTTTTTTTTATTCTTTAAATAATCTACACGTCTTTTATGGGAATCAATAATTGTGTATAATGTAAAACTAAGAATTCATCCGAATTTCGAAATTTATTTAGTCATCGAAAATCGTTTTGTCAAAAGTAGAAGGACACGATGTTCGCTTTTGAAAGTTCGCTCAACTCGAAAAGAATCCCGCTGTGACTTTGTCTCAACTTTCGCGGACCCCCAGTGAGAGAGGATCTCTCCTTCATTTGCATATCCATTCGCATTTGCGTGTACTTAGGTGTGTGGATTTATGCGCAAGTACGCGATATACTCACGCTCAAGGAGAGAAAGACGCCCGCTCACATGATCCCGGTGTATCGAAAGACGCGAGCGTTAACGCTCGTTATGCTAAAAGGCGATACACGTAAAATAAAACCAAAGTTCCTTGTATTTGCATTTCCTTGTATTGGTATATATTAAAACAGCAAACTTTCTCATAACAAACCGATAAAAGATAAAAGACAACATTTTTTGGAAGCAATTCAAATTAGAAAAGTTGCGTTCAAAAATATTAACAACTTCCAATCAAATATTGAAGCACGTACACTGCATTCGATTTACATTTACATTTACACCGTGACCGATTGAGTCTTGATTGAAAATCGACTTAATTAACGACCTCGTGCCATTAGCTTCATTGGGCAAGTACTGAACACGTTGCAAGCGGTTTGGGTAACAACATCGAATGTTTAGCAAATACATATGCCCAATCTTCGGAACTAAGAGTCGATCGATAATTAGTCAAACTGTCGTGTCCGCAACTATCGAAAGTTTATAGAATAACTTACGTTAACATCCAGAATCTCATTTGCAAATCAAACATTTTTTTTTTCTTTTGACAAACACTTTAAATTTCTATTGAAAAACTAAGTTAAATTACCCAACTTAAATATCAAGTTTTTAAATTGCGACTATTTTTTATCGCTTATCGGTTTCTCTTGTTGATGGTATAACCATTTTCAATTAAATGTAAATTTATTCTAAAGCCTCATGCACTTCTTAATGGAATTTGAATATAAAATCACTTCCACTAAATTTCGCATCACTTGTCTCAAATGGATATAGAATATAATTTCAATAATCAAGTATTAAGTTTTATGGAATTTGAGAAAATTAAAATTGCCAATTGTTTTTCTTTACAAGTGTGTTCCTTTTTTTTGATCTTTTATTTCGATGAGGACTAAAAGTGAGTAAAGTAAGGGTATAGGTGTGGCAACATATAATTACGATAATTAGCGGTCATGTAATTAATTAGGATGGCACATCATTTGTTATTCTTGTTACAAACTTGGTATAGCCTATGTGTTTGTATAAATGTTTCAATTGCCTTGATTTCAATTAATGGCAAATTCAATTAAAGTTTAAATATTCTTTATTTTAAATAAGTATTTTAGGAATCAAAATTGTAAGATAAATTTTAATTAAATTTTAATTTTAATTTTAATTATTTTTTATTTTTTTTAGTCTTCGACTCGGAGCAATCGATGTCTTCATGTTTTATAATAATTAAAAATGACCTAGTGATAAAATCATTATTTTATATTATAAGAAATTTGTTACTGTAACTTCTTCAAAATTATTTTCATCGTTTCAATGAAATTATTATTTTCTACAATTTTTAATTATTTTTTTTATGAAAATCATTGAATTCCTTAAAAAAAATTTTATTAGAATGGAATTATTGCGAAGAATAAAAAAAATTTATGGGACATTCCACGTCAACACAGACAGAGCTCTAAACAAAAATTGCTTTGATGGATTTAAACGTTCTAGGGCTTAAAAGATTTCTACGTTCATGTACTTTAAGTATATGTACTTATTATGTACTTTTTACTTTTTTTTCCATTTCCGATGCCAATAGAATTGTCAAAAGTCAAAAGGTCCAAAAATCTCAAAATACTTTTATGAATTAAAAGCAAAAAACGAGGTAAATCATTCTGTAACTCATTCTTTATCAGTTTTTAGGGTTCCCGAATATAAATCTAAAGTTTTTTTTTTAAAATCCAAAATGGCGAATTCAATATGGCGGACAAAATTCAAATTTGATCAGATTCGATTAAAACTTGTTACTCGGGGGTTTTTAGGGTCGCTGATTACGAATCTGAAGTCACTTTTTAAAAATTCAAAATGGCGGATCCAATATGGCAGAAAAAATTTTCAAATTTGATCCGATTCCCTTAGAACGTGTTACTCGGGGGCTTTTGGGGTCGCAGATTATGAATATGAAGTTACTTTGTAGAAATTCAAAATGGCGGATCAAATTTTTTAATTTGATCAGATTTAATTAAAAAGTGTTACTCGGTGGTTTTTAGCGTATCTGATTATGAATTTAAAGTCTCAAACACAAAGTAACTTCATATTAACAATACAATTTTATTAAAGAATTGTTAAATAATAAAAAAATAATAAAAAAAAAATTTGAAATAAATAATAATCAAACCGATTATTCTATTCATTTAAGTATTTTATATTTTATATTTATTTATATATTTTATATTTAAAATTGAATAGTTGCAAAAAATTTTATTAAAATTTTTTTTTTTTTTAAATAATACTGAGTAGAATTTTATTATTTATGAAAATAATTTAATTATTGTGAAAAATTTTGTTATTTTTGAAAATACGTGAATTCTTCATAAGATTTTTATTTTCTACAATTATTAATTATTTTTTTTATGAAAATCATTGAATTCCTTAAAAAAAATTTTATTAGTTATGAAAATAATGGAATTATTGCGAAGAAATTTATAAAAAAAAATTGTAAATAATTGAATTTCTTTGAAATTTTTATTATTTATGAAAATTATTAAATGTTTGCCTATAATTTTATTAAAAATTTTTTAAATGATAAAAAAATACCTAATAAAAAAAAAATTTTGAATAAATAATAATCAAACCGATTATTCTATTAATTTAATTATTTTGTTGTGATAAAAAATAATTATTTCGATTATAAATTTTGTTTGTGTCTCATTGCAAATAAAGAAATTGGTAATGTTTCATAATGTTCTGCGCCTATTAAAAATTTGAAAAATATCTCAACATAGGAATAAAAATTATGGAATCAAAATACGTTGAAAAAATTTAGGAGCGACAATTATTTTAAAAGTTATAATAAAAATTATATTGCGTGGAGATGTGATTTTGATGCTTTTTAGAATCAATCATTCCCTAAGGCCAAATAGAAATGTTCGATTTAAAAAAAAACTTTATTTTTAGTAAACGTTCTGCGCCTTCAAACATTTGAAAAAAATCTCGAAATACAATTAAAACTATGGAATCAAAATCTATTATTATTATTATTATTATTATTAAGTCATGCGACTTTTTTGGATTTCCGCATGCGACTTTTCGCGACTTATGTTGTAAATTTATGCGACTAAAGCGACTATTTTTTTTTGTTTTTAAAGTCGATCCGAACCTTGATAAAATGGTTAAAATTGAATCTAATATTTAAATTATTACTGATTAATTAAAATATAATTGATGATAAACTATTTTAATGCGGTATGAAATTTGTAGAAATTTGTGGTTGTAGAACAATCTACACCTTATTTTGCTGTATTTATTCTTATTTAATTATAATTTAAATGATTTTCAATAATTTTTTAAAAATTTTCAAAGTTTTTATCTTGTTTTGCTTTGTCCATAATTACTTTTTCATTTTGAGCTCGTCCTCTTTATTCTAAACTTCATTTTAACACAATACAAGATTCTTTGTTTATAATACAGCTGAAAGTCGCTCGTAACCGAGAGGATATGTATCATTAAAGATATATTTCATTAAGATACGTATTAAGTATACTGGAAAAAGTCTGTTTAAAGTTTTTCTAGTTTCTGTGAAAATAATATTAAATGAAAAGCCTTTAAATCTTTATAAATTTCACAGTTATATTTGCTTTCGCTGCACCACCGATGAAACTACATACAACTGTGAAAGGGATGTTTCTTCTGGTTCTGGTATGAGTGTCCAGCAGATGTCACTTGTTATGCAAATGTCCAAGTGTTTATAAGGCGACGCTACTCGTAACTAGCACTCGACTAAAGCTCGAAGCACGCTATAATGATGTCCTAGAAGTTCTTTTTTCTTTTTAACTTCTCTTCGTTCGTTGACTTCTGTCAGCCGAAACCTTATGCTATTATGAGCAAGAGAAAATTGTAAATTGTAATAAATTCTTTTAAGTTTGAATTGATTCTTAATTCGATTAAAATTAGAAGGCAAGCAGATATTTGGAGCATAATTACTAATCACAATAATTCTTATTCTTAATTTTAATTTTGTGCATAATTAAAGAACGTAAGAACGTAAGAATTAAAAAAATTTTTAAATTTATTTAAACTCAAGTAAGAAAGAATTTGATAATAAAGAGAAGATTATTTATATACATTAGTAAGAAATGGAAGATCGATAAAATGATTTCGACTTTTATTTGATAGAAAGTGATGTTAATTTGTCTCTACTATTTGAGTGCCTGTATTTCTTCAATGTAAATACAAAATTCTTGAGTCTTGTAAAACTTGTTTGGCCAATGGGACGATTGTTGATTAAATACTTGATCTGAACAAATAAAATTGTAGAAATCCTGACAACTTAAGTAATTACTGAGCTGATTTTCTTTTAATCAGGTATTCTAGATAGAACTCAATTATTTGTATAATCGATCCTTTAATCGTCTTTGGTAGTGTGATCCTTGGTTGGAGGCAGAAGCTTAACAAGTAGCAGGAGAGCAAAAGAGGCTTTGATGCGGATCACTTATGGCGATCGTATCTTCTTAATGACGCCACCGGAGATAATTTCGTTATCGCAAAGTATGCTCATACGTCAATAGGCGGTCACATATATATATATACTTTCTTAATTGCTGTTACATACTGCGAATGGTTTAAAAATATTAAGCAATGGAATTTATGATTCTGTAGAATTTCACGTATGAACGTGCCTACATCATTCTTTAATCGCAAAATGTAATTCACTTTTCAAACAACTTTTAACTAAAAAAAGCAATAAAAGTTGTCTCTATTATTTCTAAAATTGTTTTTAGATAAGAATTTCACTATTGCAGGGCTCCAACTAGGTAAATCCCGTAAAAGTCCGTTTTTTCAAAAATAGGTCCGTAAAGTCTGTAATTTGATTGAAAAAGAACGAAGAGTTCCTTCGTAAATTGTACGATATAATTTGGAGAATTTTAGAGAAATTACAAATAAATGCAAAAATTCAACTATTTTCAAAGATAATACAATTTTTCGCAGAAGTTCAATTATGTTCAAAAATTTTTAACAATTCTCGTGGAAATTACAATTATCTTTAGCAATAATAAAATTCTTCTCCGAAATTCAATTATTTTCAAAAATTTTAATAAGATTCTTGGAAAAAAAATTATTTCCAAAAGTTTTCCTCTTTTCAATGATTTTTAATATCTACCTACTATTTGAATAAAAATTTCCAAAAGAATTCAATTATTTAAAAGAAATTTAATAAAATTCTACGCAAACATTTAATTGTTTTCATAAAATAATAAAAATTCCACAGAAATTCAATTATTTATAAATTTTTTATAAATTACTTTCCAACAATTCAATTATTTTTATAAATAATAAAGTAAAGTCCTTAATTTGATTGAGAAAAGTGGAAAAAAGTCCATAAATTGTATGATATAATTTGGAGAATTTTAGAGAAATTACAAATGATTGCAGAAATTTAATTATTTTCAAAAGTAATAAAATTCTTCCCAAAAATTTAATTATGTTCAAAAATTTTTTTAAATTCTCGTCAAAATTGTAATTATCTTTGGAAACAATTAAATTTTTCTCCGGAATTCAATTATTTTCAAAAATTTTCAATAAAATTCTTGACAAAATTTCAATTATTTTCAAAAATTTTCCTCAATTCAATGATTTTTAATATATCTACTATTTTAGTAAAATTTTCGAAAAGTATTTAATTATTTAAAAAAAAATTTAATAAAATTCTACGCAAACATTTAAATACCTACTTTTATAAAAATAATAAAAATTTCACAGGAATTCAATTATTTACAAATGTTTTTATAAATTTCTTCCCAATACATAAATTCATTATTTTCAAAAATAGAAATAAATTTTTTAGGAATTTCAAAAATTTAATGGCATATCTTCCAAAGAAGTCAATTATTTTGATAAATATCAAAATTTTGACAGAAATTATCAATTATTATTATCGGCAATTTTAATAAATTTTTTTGTGAAATTCAATTATTCTCAGGAATTTTAATAATTTTAATTGCAAAGTTTCGGATATTTTCAGAAATTTTAATAAAATTCTTTGCGAAATTCAATTATTTTCAGCGATTTTACTAAAATGTTTTTGCAAAATTCAATTATTTTCAGAAATAACAATATTTATCACAAGAATAAAATTATTTTTAAAAGTAATAAAATTCGTCGAAGAAAAAAAATTATTTTCAAAATTTGTTTAAAAATTATCGTCACGATTTTTGAGAATTCAATTATTTTCATGAATATAATAAAACTGATAGCAGAATTTCAATTATTTAAAAATTTTGTTGATAAAATTCTTTATGAGAATTCAATTATTTAATAAATTATTTATTTTTATATTTAAATAATTGAATTCTTGTAGAATTTTCTAATAAAAACTGATTTAAGAATAGATTTAAGTTAAAATTTTAGTTTATAATTGAATATTGAAAGTGTGGATTTTTTGAAATAATTGAATTTTCAAAGTTTTAAATTAAAATCTTTTGAAAATCTGAATTTTTCATATTTTTAACTAACAATTCTGTGGAATTGATTTTTTTGAGAAAGTTTAATTGCGAATTTTTAAAAAAAATTATGTAAAGTTTTTATTTTATATGTAATGTATATTTAAATGAAGAATTTAAGAATAATTGAAATTTTGTAAAATTGAATTGTAAACAAATGAATTTGAAAATTTTCAAAGAACTTTTTCAAAAATTATTAAAAATAATGCATTTATTAAAAAATTTTAGATAAAAACACGAAAAAAAATTTAATTTTGGAAAAAAACTCTTTCAAAAATTATAAGAATTTTAGTTAAAAACAGGGGGAAAAAATTTAATTTTGGAAAAGTTGCAAATTATTGCAGAATTTCAATTATTTTCAAGACTAATAATATTTTTCCCAAAAATTAAATATTGTTCAAAAATAATAAAATTCTTCTTGGGAATTAAATTATTTTCATAAATAATAAAAATCATTGCAGAATTTCAATTATTTTTAATGCAATTTTAATCAAATTTCTTGAAAAAGGCAATTATTCTTAAAAATTTTATTAAATTTTACCGAAAAAATTCAATTATTAAAAAATTATTTTTTTTTGTTTTTAAATAATTGAATTCTAGTTGAATTTTCTAATAAAAATTAATTTAAAAATTAATTTCAGTTAAAATTTTAGATGATAATTGAATGTTAAAAGAAATATTGCGTGAATTTTTGGAAAGATTTTAATTTTGAAATTAATTTTTTTGAGAAAGTTTAAATTACGAATTTTTTAAAATATTATTTCAAGTTTTTATTTTCTAATATGTATTTAATTAAAGAATTTACGAATAATTTAAATTTCGTAAAATTGAATATTTTAAACAAATGAATTTGAAAGAATTTTAGTTAAAAATTCTTGAAAATAATAATTGATAATGATTTTATCACTCGGTCATCTTTAATTATTATAAAACATGAAGAAATTGATCACTCCGAGTCGAAGACTCGGAGTTATCAATATCTTCATGTTTTACAGTTATAAAAATTGAATTTATAGTTTTAAGTAAAATGTTCTCTTATTTGACTCGGACTGGTTATATTTTTGTCAGTAATCCGTAATTTTTCATTTTTGGTCCTTAAAGTCCATATTTTCAAATACTTTCACTTGTTCGTGCCCTGATATTGTAACGAAGATTATTTTCCAGGAGGAACTAGGTTCACAATAAAATAAACATTTTTTAAATTCATTTTTTAAATGGAAATTTATTCTTATTTTGCTTCACCAAAAAGCGAATCATGCCATGGTGAAAGCACATAGCAATGGGTGTAGACAATACCTGGTAATAACAGGTCCGAGCTGCCGATTCCACTGGTAAACGTCTGTTTTAATGCTCGACAAGTCTATACTTGTAGTAACTGCTTTAAAGGTGAAATTCTCAGTTGTTGTGGATTCTTTAGAGGAAAAACAGTGAGAGCCAAGGTATTGATGGGAAGCAACTAGTTTTCTTCTACGCATTATTATCTCTGAGTCGAGTAAGTGCTGACAGAAGGAGCCGTCATGTCAACTTACTCTGGTTTTGTTTTCTAAATCTGAATCTGTTTCTAAATTCCAAATATTTCAATCAGTAAGAGTATCTTATTTTCAAATTATATTTTAGTTCTTTAATAGAACTATATCTAATTTTAAATTATATTTTAGTTCTTTAATAGAATCGCAAGTTATATATATGAGGCGAGCTGAATCGTAGTACAGAGCTCGGATCCAAGCGAAGACTCGGTTTTACGATCCAGCTCTTCATTTGTCACCAGCAAAAAAAATAAATAATAGTGGAAAATCCTAAATACTATTACTATTATTAAATACTTTTACTTTACGGTTCTTTTCCTAAATTCTGAATCTTTAGACATTCTACCTGTGTTCGTAGCAATTTTCTAGGAAGTAAAGAATAATGCTGAAGAATAATTTACAATTAAGGAAATGTAATTGAATAGTTATAGAAGGAAAATCATTCTTTCCCACGACATTCTTGCGCGTGCGTTTGAATGGTCCACGGATGCAAGAGGCGTGCCAACAATTGTCTTTGCCTTCCTCGGGTTGTGTCGACACGTTTTTATACGCGACAGATTTACATGCGCGAGTGAAATCTTCGCGCCGAACCGTGCTGCTGTGCATATATTCTCGTTACTTCGGCCTAAAATGGTTCTCGTTCAGGCCAATCGAAAGATGCAACATTGACGAGTGGTAGCGAATGTTAGTCTCTCCGATTGTGTGTGTGACACACGTGAATCATAAAGTGCAACTCGAATAGGCGTTTTGTAGCATGTATAGTTGATTCAAACAGCGTACATCATAAAATTTCCCGATAAGAACCTTGATATTTGTTCAAATTTTCAAACAAGTGTCCAATTATACTGTTTGTTAATTATTAACATACGATTTTGTCCTATATTTACAAATGAGATTTACTCTCAAAATGTAATATTGATAAAAGAATGTCGGCTTTAAGCGTTGAAGAAAAGGGAAACTAAGAGTTGGCGATTTTGCATCTAATTGCAGCTGATATCCCAACCTTATTAATAACCTGGTACTCTCTCCTCCACACATGAGTATATGCGTATACTGGAATTATTCTCGTGGGACGATGTCGTCTTGTCTCTAGACGAAGCGAAGGCATATAGTGCACGAGATATGCTGTCGGGTGTCCCGAGAAGCGAGAGGTGCGAGATAATGGACACGGCATTTCACTTAATGATAGCGCTTGCTTCTTCATCCTTATAAGAATCATGTCCTAGAATTCTCTTCTCTTTATCGTCGAATCCGATCTCCGGCCACTTGAAAATGAAACCTTTGAGGAAAATATAATTATCAAAAATAGAAGTTTATGTATAAAGTTGATTATTATGTTGCTTGCTTCAATTCGCATCAATTTAAAGTTTCTCAAGTTCAAAGTTCGAAATTGGAATAATGTTCCATTGGGCGTTTATTATATTGCGCATCGGCGTTACATATTTTAAATTCTGTTGACGTTCGCGCTGGTCAGTTTGTACGGAGTGTGGGGCAAAAAGTATGGCGGTTTCGAGGCGAATGGCAGGAGAGAGGACCAGGCTGGTCGGGTCACAGTCTTGTGCTTTTTGCCCAGAGGACTTGATGACTGTCGCTTCGCCTGGTATGCGAGAACCAGAATCAGACGCGATGCAACCATCTCCGGACGTATCTCACAGTAACTACGCGTCTTTAAATATGATGATGAAAAAGTACAGATTTTTTTTCGATAGGAAATTAATATTCATTATCAAGAAGTTATAATAGTTATATTCTCAGTTATTGGAACAAGTTGCCTTCCTCTTTTCTTCCGCGGGAAATTGATTCCTTGTTAACAAAGTGAGATTCAAGGATTTGGCAATGTCCTGTCCTTTTATCTTTCCGTCGCGTCAATCTTCACTCGGTCTCGTAAAGAGTGACAAGTCGTCCCTATTTGGGAACAACACACAACACCTGGAATCGTTTGTCCAAGAGGCAGGTGTGGATAATAAATTCTTTCTTTACTTTGCTTCGGGATTTCACCTTTATATTGACCTAATAAAGATACCTGTAACTATTTAGACAATTGACAAATAAGAAAACAATATAGGAATAACTTTTTTTTATTTTAATTTTATTCTAACTTGAAAGCTTTTCTCTTTTTCTCGAGAGGGAATCCCGTCTCGTTCACTCGAAGCTTCGGAGAATATATTTTGTTTAATATGAAAGAAAACATTCCAAATATACTGAGTGTGCTGTCGAGGTTTACTGTCGCCAAGGACCATTGTGTTTTCATACCAGAGATTTGGCGTTTTTTAAAGAGTCGTGTCTGATTCTTTTACGGAGGGTTCTCAACTTCGTGTGTATGAGCTTTTGTAAATTTTTCATTTAGGAATATTTATCGAAACAGTGGTAACAACAGGAAGTTGGTTAAAAGAACTGAATTATAAAATTAATTATACTCTCTTTGCAATTTGCAATATTTCCAAACCTGTATAACCAGACATACGTGTTATGTGCTTATGGATAATACCCAGGTTTTGTGAATGAATTCGGAGCTGCCTAAAACAAGTTGTAACCTTGACATGAGTCTACTCGTGTTTGATCTTGAAAAACAATAGTAGAACCAAATAAACTTCAATGAAAATTACAGTCTGCTGTTGTAGCTTTTCATTAATTTGTTAATTTCGTTCATCAATGTCAGTATGATGGTTTATGATATTTATGAAATTAATTTTTTGTGATATTATTTACTCCTTTAATTTGATACGACCCACCTTCTTCAAGATACGATCTTCGAAATTTGTAACATAGATAATCACCATCATCCAGTGAACTGTTGTTCAGGAGAGATTTGATGTCACATTACTTTGGAGAACCTCTGAGTTATGTGGAAGATACTGGTTGGTTCACATGCTTCGGTGTATGAGACACGCCGAGGACACTGTCGCCATGGACAAAAACATTATTGAGTTAATCAACTAATTTATAATTAAAATTCCTCGATGCGAGCGACCGTCCGACGGGTTTCTCCTCCCCTCAGCAGTCGGGCTCCGTGGAACTCGCAAGAAACGACCGAGCCGCAGTCTGGTCCCGATTCTTTTCGCAGTAAGCACTGCCAAATTCATAGAACATCAATTAACTGCTCATCAACGCCCTCCACTTTACATTCTCGTTCCGTTCGCCTTCTAAAAAGTTGACCTAGTTTCAGGAAGCACGTGTTGCGATTTCAAAACACCTGTAGTTATATGTAGTTGACGACAATTCCAAATAATCATCAATTCAATTACCAAAAATATTTTCTCTATTTTCACAAACAAGTTGTAAATTTAAATAAATGAAAATTTATTAACAAAGAAATTTTTTTTTAGTAATTTCTAAATCTTATATTCTACATTGAAAAAGACTGAGTAATTTTAAGAAAACTTTTTTTTAATTGAGGGGCTGGCTGCTGTAATGTGTTACGCGCCATGTTAGGTAAATGGCGCGTAACACATTATAGCATCCAGCCCCTCAATTGTTTTCAATAACAGCAGTTTTTTCTCAATGTAATTGAAGAATTCATTTGAATTTTTTGTCAAAGAAATTGTCTTTCCAAGATGAGTTCGGTAAGAGTAGTAGTTAGAAAAAGATACGGCAAGTAATGGAAAAGGAAGGGAAAAAACAGGGTTGAGCAATATTTTATGCATGGATCAAGGTAATGAAGCAATAATACTGCGACGCGGCCGACTAGACATGCTAGTACCTAGGTCGCATTAATTACGCATACTGGAACTTGAAGCACTCGGTCTTCCTGATCATGATCATGCCACCCACTTTGAAGAGTAATTATGGAATTTTACATTATTCGAAGAAATACATGTACAGTATATTCAGTCTTAGAAAATGCCTTCCTCTTCGCATTCATTTATCCTTACGTTAATAACTCCTCACAGGGTTGCCACAAAAATTTTATTTTCTTTTTCCCTGACTTTTCCCTGATTTCCAGAAAGAATTTTGACCTTTTCCCTGACCCTGCAGAATATACTGATTCACTCCAAAAATTATTAGATACTCAAAAAAATATTCTATTACATTTATTTACAAATTTCTTCAAAAGTAAAATTATTCGAAAACATCAATAACTTCTTTTTTAAATAAATACTTAATCATTATTATTTTTTTATAGGAATTAAGATTTTCAAATTCAAATCTTTTTGAAATTAAACAACTTATAAAAAATTGTTATAAAACATGAAGAAATCGATCACTCCGAGTCTTCGACTCGGAGCAATCGATTCCTCCATGTTTTATAATAAATTTAAGATGACAGAGTGATAAAATCATTATTTTATATCATAAGAGTATTGTAACAATAAATTCAAATTTTCAAAGATTTTAATTTAAATCCTTTTTAAAATTCAATTATTTCTAAAAATTCATGCTATAATGCTTTTAATATTCAATTATAATTTAAAATTTTAAGTGAAGTTCATTTTTAATCAATTTTTATTAGAAAATTCTTAGAGAATTCAATTATTTTAGTACAAAAATAAATTATTTATTAAATAATTGAATATTTCTTAAAATTGAAATTTTATGAAGAAATTTATAAAAAATTTTCAAAATAATTGAATTCGTCGGCGAATTTCAAAAGAATTTTAAGAATAAATGTAATTTTCTATAATTTTATTTAAAATTATATAAAAAATAATTGAAATTCTGCTGTAAGTCTTGTTATTTATGAAAATAATTTAATTCTTGCAACGAATTCTATTAAAAATTCTTTAATACATTAAATTCCTGTGAAGAATTTTATATGTGAAAATAATTGTATTCCGGAGAAAAGTATTATTACTTATGATATTAATTAATTTCTTGTGAAAAATTTTATTCAAACTTTTTTAAATAATTGAATTTCTCAGAATTTTCTAAAACTTTTTGAAAATAATTAAATTACATTGAGAAATTTCATTGAAAAATTGAAAATAATTGAAATCTGACGAAGAATTTTATTAATTTTTTTTTAAATAATTGAATTCCTGTAAAAAATTTTTTAAAAAAAATTGAAAATTTTTTGTTAAAAAATTGAAAATAATTGAAATCTGACGAAGAATTTTAATAATTTTTTTTTAAATAATTGAATTGACTGTAAAAAATTTTATTTTTGAAAAGAATTGAATTCTTGGGAAGAATTTTATTAAAATTTCGTAAATAATTTAATTTTAATCAATTTTTTTTAAATAATTAAATTGCTAAGAATTTTCTAAAATTTTTTGAAAATAATAAAATTCCATCGAGACATTTTATTAAAAAATTGAAAATAATTGAAATCTGACGAAGAATTTTATTAATTTTTTTTTAAATAATTGAATTCCTGTAAAAAATTTTTTAAAAAAATTGAAAATAATTGAAATCTGACGAAGAATTTTATTAATTTTTTTTTAAATAATTAAATTGGTAAGAATTTTTTAAAACCTTTTTGAAAATAATTAAATTTCATCAAGATATTTCATTAAAAAATTGAAAATAATTGAAATCTAACGAAGAATTTCATTAAATTTTTTTTTAAATAGTTGAATTCATATGAAAAGTTTTATTTTTGAAAAGAATTGAATTCTTGGGAAGAATTTTATTAAAATTTTGTAAATAATTGAATTGCTTCGAACTATTTTATTTTTTACGAAAATAATTGAATTGTTTCGAAGATTTTTACAGACATTTTTGACAATAATTGTAATTCCTTGGAAGATTGTTATATTTTACAATAATAATTGTATTCTATGATCAATTTTATTATAATTTTTCAAATTTATAAAGCATTTTATAAAAATTTTTTTAAATTATTGAATTCTCGAGAAAAATTTTATTATTTATGAAAATAATTGATTTCTTGCGAAGAATTTTATTCAAATTTTTTTTCAAATAATTGAATTCCCATAAAACAATATTTTATTTGTGAAAATAATTGAATTCTTAAGAAGAATTGTATTGAAAATAATTGAATTGAATAGGAAAATTTTATTAAAATTGCAATTTTATGAACAAAATCTTGTAAAGAATTTTGTCAAAATTTTTTTAAATAATAGAATTTTGAAAAGAATTTTATTTAAATTTTTGGAAATAATTGAATTGGTGCGAAGAAATTTATAAAAAATTAGTAATTCAATTCATGTGGAATTTTTATTAAAATTTTGTTTAAATAATTGAATTCTTTTGGAAAATTTTATTAAAATAGTAGATATTAAAAATAATTGAAATGAGGGAAATTTTTTTAAATAATTGAAATTTTGACAAGAATTTTATTAAATTTTTTGAAAATAATTGAATTTTGGAGAAGAATTTTATTATTTATAAAAATAATTGAAATTTTGATGAGAATTTTAAAAAATTTTTGAACATAATTGAATTAATGCGAAGAAGTATATCACTTTTGAAAATAATTAAATTTCTGTAATCAGTTCTTAAAATTTCTATTTAAATTCATTGAAAATTGAAATTTTCTAAAATTTCACATTGAAGCCTTTGACGTTTATCTATTTATGAAGATTGTAAACGCAATTCTTTTGAAATACAATTAATTTTGAAATTTTTAAGTAAAATTGTTCATTAAATAATTTCTAGGTAATAATTTTATGATAATTCTTGAAGAATTAATTTATTTTAAAAGAAATTATTGTCAGAAATGGAAAAAATTGAAGGTTTTGTATTAGAATTCTTGGCAATTTCATAGTTTATGAGACAAACAAAAAAGACACCCAAATTCAGAATTTTCTTATAAATTCTAAAAATTAAATTTTTTCCAGTACTTTTAATAAAAATCCCTGATTTTTAATGTTTAAGTTTAAGTACGTGAAGTAAATTTTAAAATTCTTAAGTTCCTTAAAAAATGATTAAATATTTTTTTGGTAGCTACAATGCGAGAACCATAGATTTCTATATATACACGGAGAAAAATTTATTCGTACTGATTACAATAGTCTATATTACTGCTCGGATATGTGACCACTTTTTGTTATGATTACTATAGCTGTTGTAAGGATTACAAACGTGAAGGTATCCTTTACAACAGCTATAGTAATCGTTCCTACTAAATTCTTAACATATTACATAGTCTTCGTAATCATTCCAAAAAGTGGTCACATATCCGAGCTGTAATGTAGACTATTGTAATCATTAAAAATAATTTTTCTCCGTGTATATATATATAATTGTAGCTGGGAAATGAGGATAAAGAATTAATTACATAATTGTGTAATTTTCTTTATCATAATTCTCAACGTAACCTTTATTCAACTGTGACTTAGATTTCGAGAAATAACACTTAATTTTCATGTGGCATATGATAGATTTTTCATGTCTTATTCAAAGTGCAAGCGTTACTCAATAATAACGGAAGCTAAGGACGTTCCACTTAATATGAAACCTCGTGACAAGTATAGAGTGGCAGATGACAGCAGAATTTCCACTTTCATTTACTTTTATGGCATTTTCTGCAACATGAAGAGAGCTGAACGTCAGTTTTCCTTTCATGGATGGGAGAGATAAATTTTTTATTCAATTATATTTACAGTGCCATGCACGATTCTCAGTTATCTTATACATACTTGCTGCCTCTAGTGTTTTCATGTCTATTTAAAAATATATAGGTACATATGTGCGCTAAAGAAAAAATTTTTCAAAATCTGCTGTTCCTCAGTAGTACAGTTTTAGCAAAATTTGTATTAAAAATAGTAAATCATAAATTTACTAATATCAAGAGAAAGAGGCAAATGTAACTATATAACTTCAGTGGTCTTTAAGAGACATTTTGTATTTTTAATTAGAGATGGAAATTTTTACATCAGTCGATTTAATTTACTATTTATTTTTTTGTTTCAGATGCGATGGGTAAGTGGATTCATACAATCATTCTGTAAGCCAAAATTTGATTATTTTTCTAATTATAATAATAATAGTGAATGAAGATTATCTCAATTTTAACATGTTACTGTAACCGTACAGTTTTCTTCGTGTAGTATGGTTGTGAAGTCAAGTGGTTTCGGAAACTAGAAAATGAATAAGCATTATTCATTCATTTAAATGAATGTCTTAAGAACATTTTTCTCTTCTTATCTGAGAACATGCAACTTAAACATCTTGATACTTAAGAACTTAAAGTTAATTTATAAATTCTTTAACATTAGCAGAAAGTTAGGTTTTACTTTGTAAATAGTAGTTTCTATATTTTTTCCCGTGTACATATTAACGGTGAATAGTATGTATTTCATTCAACTTAAAGTTTATTAAATAACCCTGACTTATAAAACAAAAAAACTTGGGTTCATGGGAGCGGTCACGTGCGCTAACCTGTACGGCGTCAAGGACACTTAAAGCAATTGCAGGTCACGGATAGAGGTATTAATTAACACGAGGCGCGAGCGTTCTTCTTAGCATCGGATCGACATATCTTGACGCCTTTCCGATGTTCTTCACACCCGGAACTTCACTTCAAATTTTAAATAATAAACTTTTAATTATGCTACAATTTTAATACTACAATGTGAGTTGTCAAAAATAGCAAAAGAAATTGGTGAACACTAATGTGTTGACCAATTTCTTTTGCTATTTTTGACAACTCACATTGTATATACTTTGCGTTTGAATCTGGGGTGTGGATAGGCTGTCAATGTATACAAAATTTGCTTATGTATACATGCCTGATAGCTAATTCGTTGGACCGTATCCATCGTCGCGTTACTGGAAACCACACTAAATCCCTTAAGCCTTTCTACAGTGCATTGTACACAACCTTTGGATCCGTTACAATCGCCCTGGCGCGATATTATAGGCAGAGAACCTTGAGCGAATCATTGATAAAAGGATTTCCCAGACAAGACAATAATCCTTAAGAATCTTCAGAAGCAACCCTTAAATTTACGAAACACAATCTAACCTTGTACACACAAATCAATAAACCTTTTAATATTAACTTTACAGCTTTAATATACAAAATAAAATGTCGAAAACTTTACACAATTGTTGAATTTTCATAAACATGTTTTAACAGTGATATAAGCTACGCAGTTACACTTTCTTACTATTTCCAACTTACTTAAAGTATTTCCACCGAATTTCCCGCGTAAAAAAATGTTGGATACCTCAAAGGTACCCCAAGGCTAGCTCCAGACTCGCTTAAGGCTCAAGGCTCAATATTAAAGCTCATGACTTGTTTGAAGGTAAAAACTTGTCTAAAGCAAAAGACTGAACTTAGACATAAGGCTCGATTAAGGCTCAAAACTTGTTTGAAGCTATAACCTTTTCTAAAACTTAGGACCGAACTTAGACATAAGGCTCGCTTAAGGCTCAAGGCTCACTTGAAGCTCAAGATTTGTTTAAAGCTAAAAAGCAACAGACTGAACTTAGACATAAAGCTCGCTTAAGGCTCAAGGGTTGTTTTAAGCTAAAAACTCGTCTAAGACTTAAGACTGTATTAAACTTTTAAGACTCGCTTAAGGCTCACGCCTTATTTAAAGCTAAAAATTCGTCTAAGACTTAAGACTGAACTAAGGCTTAAGTCTTAATTGAGTATCAAACGAATTTTTAGCTTCAAACAAGTCTTTAGCATTAAGTAAGTCTTGAGCTTTAAGCGAGCCTTATCTCTCAATTCAGTTTTCACTTTTAGACGACTTTTTAGCTTTAAACAACTTTTGAGCCTTGAGCCTTAATCAAGTCTTAAGTTTTAGACGAGTTTGCAGCTTCAAACATAACTTGAGCCTAAAGTAATCCTTAATCTTAACGATACCCGCGTAAAAAAATGTTGGATACCTCAAAGGTACCCCAAGGCTAGCTCCAGACTCGCTTAAGGCTCAAGGCTCACTTAAGGCTCAAGACTTGTATTAAGCTAAAAAGTTGTCTAAAAGTTAAGACTGAACTTAGATATAAGGCTCGCTCAAAGCTCACTTAAGGCTCAAGTCTTGTTTGATGCTAAAAAATTGTCTAAAACTTAGGATTGTACTCATCCATAAGGCTCAAGACTTTTTTGAAGTTAAAACCTTGTCTAAAAGTAAGAACGAAACTTAGACTTAAGGCTCACTTAAGGCTCAAGACTTCTTTGAAGCTCAAAACTCGTCTAAAACTTAGGACTGTACATTAGACATTAGGCTCGATTAAGGCTCAAGGCTCAATTAAGGTTCAAGAATTGTTTAAAGCTAAAATGGTTTCTAAAAATAAAACATGAACTTAGACAACTGAACTTAGGCTCGCTTAAGGCTAAATACTTGTAGGAAGCTAAAAATACGTCTATGACATTAGATTGGCCTGAGACATTTAATGCTTATTATTTTAGGCTCAAGGCACACTGATGAATGACTTGATTCATCAAACAAGCCATGAGCGAGTTTTACATCTTAGACCAATCTAAAATCTTGGTGGAGCTTTCAGGTTCAATCAGCTCTTTAGCATTAAGCGAGTCTAAAGTCATAGACGAATGTTTAATTTTAGACATGTTTTTAGCTTCAAAAAAGGTTCAGCCTTAAGTGAGCCTTAAGCGAGCCCCATCTTTTAGTTTAGTCTTGGATGAGTTTGTAGATTCAAACAAATCTTGAGCTTCAAGTGAGCCTTATGTCTAAGTACAGTCCTAAGTTATAGACGAATTTTGAGCTTCAAAGAAGTCTTGAGCTTTAAGTAAGCCTTATGTCTAAGTTCAGACCTAAGTTTTAGACGATTTTTGAGCTTCAAACAAGTCTTGAGCCATAAGTGAGCTTTGAGTCTTAAGCGAGCCTCATGTCTAAGTTCAGCCCCAAGTTTTAGACTATTTTTTAGGATCAAAGAAGACTTGGGCCATAAGTGAGTTTTGAGCGAGCCTTATGTCTAAGTTCAGTCTTAAGTTTTAGACGAGTTTTTAGCTTCAAGCAAGTCTTGAGCCTTAAATGAGTCTTGAGCCTTAAGCGAGCCTTATGTCTAAGTACAGTCCTAAGTTTTAGACGAGGTTTTAGCTTCAAACAAGTCTTGAGCCTTAATCGAGCCTTATGTCTCAAGTTTTTGACGAGTTTTTAGTTTCAAACAAAACTTGATCCTTAAGTCAGCCTTGAGCCTAAAGCGAGCCTTACTTCTAAGTTCAGTCCTAAGTTTTAGACGATTTTTGAGCTTTAAACAAGTCTTGAGCCATAAGTGAGCTTTGAGTCTTAAGCGAGCCTCATGTCTAAGTTCAGCCCCAAGTTTTAGACTATTTTTTAGGATCAAAGAAGACTTGGGCCATAAGTGAGCTTTGAGCGAGCCTTTTGTCTAAGTTCAGTTTTAAGTTTTAGACGAGTTTTTAGCTCCAAGCAAGTTTTGAGCCTTAGGAAAGTCTTGAGCCTTAAGTGAGCCTTGAGGTAGTCTTGAGGGAGCATTGAGGTAGCCAACAATTTTTTACGTGGGTAGCATTAAAATTCTTAGGCCAATCTTATGTCGTAGACAAATTTTCAGGTTTAAATAAGTCTTGAGCTTTGAGCCTTAAGCGAGCATTATGTCTTAAGTTTTAGAAGATTTTTTATAGCTTCGAACAAGACCTGAGCTTTAAGTGAGCCTTATGTCTTAATTATTAGACGAGTTTTTAGCTTTAAACTTTAGCTTTAACTTTAGCTTTAACTTTTTTAACTTTAGCCTTGAGCCTAAAGTGAGCCTTAAGCCTTAAGCGAGTCTTTTAAGTCTTAGACGAGTCTTAGCTTCAAACAAGTCTTTAACCTTAAGCGAGCCTTATGTTTTAGTTCAGTCTTAAGTCGTAGACGAATTGTTAGCTTCTAACAAGTCCTAAGCTTTAAGTGAGCCTTGAGCCTTAAGCAAGCCTTGGGGTAGCCAACATTTTTTTACGCGGGTCATTTTAAGCTTATTCTTAACGTTTGAGTCAGTGATCACTTTCAGCTGGTGTACTGATTCATCCTACAAAACATGTTAAATTCAGCACACGTTTATGTTCCTCAAGTTTAATAACACAATTTCTTTAAAGTTCCACGACAAGACTCATTGATTATTGTAAATTAGTAATTAAACTTTTTAATCTCTATAATCATAACATTAATTTTTGTGCCCTTTTGTCGATTTGCTATAGTAAAACTTATATCATTTGAAAGAATGAAGTTCGCTGCGTTATTAATTTGGCATGAGATTCATAACCTCAGACTTTTGCAGCATTAAAAATTTTAAGTGCTATGGTTTTAAAAGAAAATGTTATTAATGAAAGGTAACGAAGAGTTACTGCAGTGTAATGGTTTTTATGAGCGCAATATATATTACAGGATTGATGATATGCTGACGAGTTACGGAATGAGGAGTAAATCTGTTGAGTTCTTTTACAAGTTACGTGCGAGCATCCGGTTTGAGAGATACTCAAATATGCCCAATTAGCTTGAGCTGACATAATAAGTAGATAAAGAACCCTAAATCCTGGCGGCGTGCTCGCGCGCGGTGAGATCAGAGGCGCGAACTTTTTCTACCGAGACGCACAAGAACTTGAATGTGAGAATTTTCGAAATGAAAGGGTGGTGGTCTAAAGTCCGAATGATTGCATTTTTGGGACGATTTAGTCACCCATCCGTCACGCATGTTTCTCGCTCTTTACCCTTAACTTTCTCACTGACATTTATTTACCAATGAAAAAAGATTCTTCACTCATTATAAAAAAAAAACCGTATCAGGAAACTCAAACTTCCTTTACTCAATTAATACCTTGGGATATTGAATTGAGCTCCGAATCAAATAACTCGACCGACGCAAGGACACTACCTGACCCTCCATTAAATTAACTTATTTAGCTGTAAATTTGTCTCACTGTTTTAATCTTGTTTCAACCAAATTCTTATTTTTCAGTTATTTCCCAGGAAATACATTTGCAATCATGACTTTATAATATGTGTTTGTAACTATCAACAATTTTTTCCTTTCCTCTCGTTGAACCTGATTACTGAATGTAAGGGTGAAATGCCTGACGATGTGTGTTCGTTCATTCTCTTTGTCTTATTCACTCTGATTATTCCCTCGGGAATAATTAGACCTCGAGGCCTAATTAGAAGTTACTCAGGCCACATCGCGAATTAAAATCTCACACATTTGCGTCCATTTACAAGTTAAATTCATGCAAGATTGTATGTATGTATATAAATCGACATTATATCCCCTTTTCATTACTTCGTAGCCAACGTTAAAAATTTTAAAAGCAAATTTTATTATTTAATATCGATACAATAATTTGTTGAGGGACTTAAAATTTCGTTATATTCTATTTTTATGATTGGAAATAGTACGGGAAGAGAGAGTGATGTAATTTTTGTATAATGAATATATAAGTTGGCGTTGCGCTCGACAAATAGATTACGTGCTACGAGGGTTTTTTTTTGGAGGGTTTGTTGCTGAATTCTCATCTGTTTTCACACGCCACTCACGTATATATCCTTTTCGGATAACTTCTTTTCCCCTTGTACCGCACATCTCATTCATATCCCACACGATAATTTTGCCAACCCTCTATTACGAGCGGAACCACTCGAAAAATTGTAACGCATTAGCCCCAAATCCACTAAGCATTCTATTATCAAATCGATGTCTATTACGACTCTATGGCTCTAGAGGAGATCTTGTGAAACTAAATTTGTTGTCTCTTCATGTCCATTATTTGTTTGGATCATGAAAATATATAAATTAAAAGCATTCGATTTCTCCACGCTAAAATGAAGGAGGATATTATTCAGGGTTTGAACTAGGTCCGTAAATTACGTAAAGGTCCGTCAATTTCTTTGAGTCTGTAAAAGTACGTTTTTTTTTAAAAAGCTCAGTAAATTCCGTCATTTGATTGAAAAAAGACAAAAAGTTTGTAAATTGTACGATATACTTTGGAGAATTTTAGAGAAATTACAAATGATTGCAGAAATTCAATTATTTTCAAAAGTAATAAAATTCTTCCCAAAAATTCAATTCTCGTCAAAATTTCAATTATCTTTAGAAATAATTAAATTCTTCTCCGAAATTAAATTATTTACAAAAATTTTCAATAAAATTCTTGTCAAAATTTCAATTATTTTCCAAAAATTTACACTATCAATTCAATGATTTTGAATATCTACTATTTTAATAAAACTTTCCAAAATAATTCAATTATTAAAAAAAAAATTAAATAAAACTCTACGCAAACATTCAATTATTTTCATAAATAATAAAAATTGCACAGGAATTCAATTATTTACAAATTATTTTCATATACTTATTATTCAATTATTTTCGTAAATAATAAAATTCTTTTTTTTGAATTCAATTATTTTTATAACAAAAGAAATTCAATTTTTTTCAAAATAAGTTTAATAAAATTCTTTGTAGATATTTAATTAATTTCAAAAATTTGTCAAAATTCAATTATTTTCAATATCTACTATTTCAATAAAATTCAACAAAAGAATTCAATTATTTTCAAAAGTAATATAATTCTTCGCTAAAATTCAATTATGTTCAAAACTTTATAAAAATTCTCGTCAAAATATCAATTATTTTCATAAATAATCAAATTCTTCTCCGAAATTCAATTATTTTCAAAAAATTTAATAAAATTCTTGGCAAAATTTCAAATATTTTCAAAAAATTTTCCTCAATTCAATGATTTTTAATATCTACTATTTGTATAATATTTTCCAAAAGAATTCAATTATTTTTAAAAATTTAATAAAATTTTACGCAAACCTTTAAATATTCAATTATTTTAGTAAATTAAAAACTTCTATTCAGGATTTCAATTATTTTCATAAATAATAAAATTCATTGCAGAATTTCATTTTTTTAAAAATATAATTTCAATCAAATTCCTCGAAAAATGTAATTATTTTTAAAAATTTTATTAAAATTCGTCAAAAGTGTTCCATTATTTAAAAATTTATAAATAAAATTCTTTATGAGAATTCAAGTTTAAGAAACATGTACAATTATTCAATAAATTTTTTTTTTGTATTTAAACAATTGTATGAAAAATTTGAAATTTTGTAAAATTGAATTGTAAACAAATAAATTTGAAAATTCTCAAAGAACTTTTCAAAAATTATTCAAATTAATGCATTTATAGAAGAATTTTAGTTAATAACACGAAAAAAAAATTTAATTTTGGAAAAATTGCAAATTATTGCAGAAATTCAATTATTTTCAAAAGTAATAAAATTCTTCGCAGGAATTCAATTTTGTTCTAACATTTTTAAAAATTCTCGTCAAAATTTCAATTATCTTTAGAAATAACTAAATTCTTCTCTAAAATTCAATTATTTAAAAAAAATGTAATAAAATTCGTCAAAAGAATTCCATTACTTAAAAATTTATTGATAAAATTCTTTATGGGAATTCTAAGTTTAAAGAACATGTAATTATTCAATAAATTATTTATTTTTGTATTTAAATCATTGAATTATAATAGAATTTTCTAATTAAAAATCATTTAAAAATAGATTTGAGTTACAATTTTATATTAATTTAATTGAAGAATTTGAAAATTTTCGAAGAACTTTTTTAAAAATTACTTTTAAAAAATGTATTTATAGAAGAATTTTAGTTAAAAACTCGAAAAAAAAATTTATTTTGGAAAAGTTACAAATTTTTGCAGAAATTCAATTATTTTCAAGAGTAATAATATTCTTCGTAAAAATTAAATATTGTTCAAAAATAATAAAATTCTTCTTAGGAATTCAATTATTTTCACAAATAATAAAACTCATCGCAGAATTTTAATTATTTTTAATACAATTTTAATCGAATTTCTCGAAAAATGTAATTGAAGCGTTTTGTGCAGAAACAGCATAAGTCCATAATTCGAAATTGTTCAGGAATCAATAAAAACTGTTTTTCTCGTAAATGTTAAGATTTTTTTTAATTCGGCTTTTTGCATTATATTCTACTAACCTATAAGTTAAAAAATCCAATATGATTAATTAATTATCTACTTAATATAAAAAATTAAAAAATAAATTAACATTTGGACTTATGCTGTTTCTGCACAAAATGAAATGAAAAACACAGAAAATTTATTAAATCCAGTGAAATATCAAAGTTTTATGAAATATTTAATAACATTTATTTAAAATATTAAATTTGGATAATTTTTAGTAACATTTTATAAATAATAAAATTGTTTTAAGAATAAATTGAACCAATTTACAATATTTTCTAATTTTAAAATTATTCAGTCACCACTGTCACTTTTTGCTTCCCATGAGTGTTTTTATTTATAATATAAACTGTTTAATATAAATTATTAAAATACGTCAAGAATATCACAAATAAATATAAAACTTATCATGGACTTGTGCTGTTTCTGCACAAAATGATATTTTAATTATTTTTTTTAAGGGTTTAGAGTTTAGTCACTTATGTAATATTTTACCAGATTGAAAAGCTTCATTTAAAGATTAATTTTCAATAAAAAAGTGATTTTCGAAAAAAATGGACTTATACGGTTTCTGCACAAAACGCTTCAATTAATTCAGAAAAATTTTGTTGAAATTCGTCGAAAGAATTCAATTATTTAAAAATTTATTGGTAAAATTCTTTATAATTGAAGAATTCACGAATAATTGAAATTTCGTACAATTTAATATTGTAATATTCGTATATTGTAATATTTGTAATATTATAACAAATGAATTTGAAAATGGTCAAAGAACATTTTCGAAAATTATTTAAAAGAATCGATTTATAGAAGAATTTTAGTTAAAAAACACTAAAAAAAATTTAATTTTGGAGAAGTTACAAATTATCGTAGAAATTCAATATTATTTTTAATACAATTTTAGTTCGAATTTTCTCGAAAAATGTAATTATTCTGAAAAATTTTATAAAAATTTGTCAAAAGAATTGAATTATTTAAAAATTTGTTGATAAAATTCTTTATGAGAATTGGATTTTAAGAAACATTCAATTATTCAATAAATTATTTATTTTCATTTTATTTGTATTTAAATAATTGAATAAATTATAGTACAATTTTCTAATAAAAATTTATTTAAAAATGTATTTTACACAAATGAATTTGAAAATTCTCAAAGAACTTTTTCAGAAATTATTAAAAAGAATTGATTGAAAGAAGAATTTTAGTTAAAAATTTTTGAATATGATAATTGAATTGAAATGATGAAAATAATTTTGAAGAAGTACAATATTCTTATGATATGATTGTATCACTGTTATCTTAAATTTATTATAAAACATGAAGAAATCAATCACTCCGAGTCTTCGACTCGGAGTGTTTGATTTCTTCATGTTTTATAGTTATGAAAGAATTTAATTTATTATTAAATTATATATTATAATTTATTATATAATCTCTTATTTGACTCGGACTGGTTAAATTTTTGTCAGTAATTGGTCCGTAATTTTTCATTTTTGGTCCGTAAAGTCCGTAATTTTAAATACTTTCACTGGTTCAAGCTCTGAGATTATTAAAATGTCCTAAAATCAAGATTCATACGTCGTTATTTTAATTTTAATAAGCTGTAGCGTATTTGAATTCAACCTAATTTTCAGTAAAAAAAGATAAAATTTTCTTCTGTATTTGTAAACTTGAAGTTCTTCTGTAGTAACTTATGCACTCTCTTTTGTGTTTTATTTTGCTGCTTCTGCAAGTTCTGTAGCAGTTTATTTTTTATTCCTATGTTTCGCTCCTTTTTGCGAACAAGGTGTCATAAGGTGGGTCCCTATGTTTCGCGGCAGAAACCTTACTTCTCCATAGAGCCGACCAGCTCATAAAATATTATCTGGAATGCTCTCACTCCCCTTTGATCAGTAAGAGAGAAAATCGTATGTTTCGTTCCCAGGAGGGATTGTTGCAAGCGCCATGTTGATTTAATACCGTGTTCATGTTCTAGACTGATATCTGTCTTCATTTCAAGGACATCTCTAAAAAAAACAGACAAACAAGGAGATCAAGTCAAAGGAAAACATTACTCCTATCACTTTCTTGTGTTTTATATATTTATTCAACAACTTAGCTTCTGACAATGAGTATATCTTATTTAATCGCATTTTATTCAATATAGAAAGTAAATTTGGATTTACCAAGTTTTTATTGATGAAATGGTAATAAGACTCAATAAGAAAGAGAAAAATAACTTTATCGTGTATAGTAGATATTTATTCAGTAATTTATGTAATTCCCCAATGAAATAATAATAATATACCATAAAGCACTCTATTTAATTTATATTAAGACTTGGATTTTTCTCCTCTTTTCCTTCTCTTTGCATATTTCTCTCTTGTACATGCATATAACCCTCTACGTATATTTCAGTCACGCGAATAGTGCAAAGAGTATTAATTATCAAACCGCAAGGTGGAAAGGATCAAATGCCATTCTCCAAGTATTAAAAGAACCCCTCTTTCATCTTTTATTGAAAACCCTAGTTTTCTCATTAATAAGTTAATATTATACTATTCGTACTTTTCTTTTTTTTCAATACATGTATCTCATTTTTAAATATTTTCAAATTCTGGAAAAATGGTAGAAAAAAATATATGTAATACACTAATTTTATTTAAACTATTTTTCCTTCTTTCTTCATTATATTTAAATGATTTCGTTATATTTTACCTATATTATCCTTCCTTCTACTTAATATTTTATTTTTATGCTTTCCAATTTTAGTACGTCTACATTATAACTTACAAAAGCTTTTATATATTTTTTCCATTTTATGTCTTGTGCATTTCTTCGTGGGGAAAGTTATACTTTATGTATGACGCGCACCTATCATCCTCAGGGTAGATATTCTCTCAATTCGTATTCCAAACTGACCATTTGCCACTTTCATACCTGAACCTGCAAAAAAAAAAAAAAAAAATTTTTGCAAAAATTCACAAATTTTAATTCCGTTACTTAAAAGTAAAACCAACACTTTTTTCGATTCTTTTAAGAAAATACGATTTTTTTTCGACTTTTATGTAAAAGAATGCGACTAATCGACTTCTTCCAGATTTTTTTTTTTTGAGTAAAATGCGACTAATCGACTTTTTTCGACATTTTCAAATAAATATTTAATTATTATTATTTTTCCATAGGAATTAAGATTTTCAAAAATTTCAAATTCAAACCTTTATGAAATTAAATAAAAAATTGTTATAAAACATGAAGAAATCGAGTCTTCGACTCGGAGCAATTGATATCTTCAAGTTTTATAATAATTAAAAAATAATAAAAAAAAGTAAATTTTTAAATAAATAATAATCAAACCTATTACTCGATTCATTTAAGTATTTTTTTTAAAGTTAAAAATAATAATTATTAAGATTAAAAATTATTTTTGTGTCTCATCGTAAATAAAAAAAACTACGTTCTATCGTCAGTTATTCGCTCAGATGTAGTATTTTTATATTTATATTGGCAAAGATGTTAAAAAAACAAAGGAAATCATTATTTTTGTGTCTCATTGCAAAGAAAAAAAACTGAAAATAAAGTCATTTTCATAACAATATTTTGTTACATTCTACACTGAGAAAACTGGAGAGTCAAATTCAGAGGTTCAAAAAGTGTATGTTTCCTTTGCTTATGAAGAGAGTTAAATAGTCCTTCTAAAATAAATTTTGAATTGATAATGGAAATCTACTTGTATATTCTCTCCCATTATATCTGAGGGTCAAAAGTTGCGCAGAAAATGTGTACGATCTGATGCGTGCGAAATTATTTTTCTGACATTTTATGTATTTAATTTAGGGGTTAGGTTGCCATATTTATTCATTTCGCGCCGGATAAGAAAGGGATTTCTCAAGATGGTTAATTTGTCCCTCTGTTATAAACTCATTTTCCCTCCAAGAGAAATGGCACAAATATCTGTCAATGGTGTATTTGAACATTTAGATTGTTATCCAATAGCTAACTCTCAAATATGAACGATTTGTCCCTCCAGATGTTTAGTCCAATACTCCAGTTTTCTCAGTGTACACTCATATTTTCAATTTTAAAATTAATGTATTTGAAAATCATTGCATTCTTGCAAAGAATTTTATTAAAAAATTTGAAAATAATTGAATTCCTTCGAAGTTTATAAAAAAATTTGAGAATAATTGAATTTCAATGAAGAATTTTAGTATAAAATTTTTGAAAATCCTAATTCAATTCTCTTGACAAATTTCTTTGAATTTTTTAAAAAAATAATGGAGTTTAATTGATAATTTTAATTGGAAATGTTTAAAGAAATTAAATTTTATGAAGAATTTTTATTAATTATGAATTTATTTATTTTTATTAAAAAAAATTGTAAAAAATCTTTTTTTAATATTTTGTTTTTATAATAAATTATAGTTCTGAAGAGGACAGCTGTGCTGCCGAAACGTAAAAAGAATTGAATTTCTTTTATTTTTATTTTCCTTGACTCAGAGTGATTGTTAATTTTCACTATTTATTAATTTTTATTAAGCTTTTAAAATAATCGTGTTTCTTAATAATTAAAATTAAACATTTAATTATTAAATTTTGATAAAATTTTTAAAAAATAATTAAATTCTGCTGAGAATTTTATTACAATTTTCTGAAATAATTTAATTCCTTCAAGAAATGTTAATAAAATATAAAAAAGTAATTAATTTGATTATTAAATTTTATTAAAATTGAATTGAGAATAATTAAATTCTTTAGAAGAATTTTAATATTTATAAAAAATAATTTAATTCTTGCGATGAATTTTATTCCTTATAAAAATAAAATTGAATTGTTTCAAAGGATTTATTAAAATTTTTAGATAAAATAATTGGATTCTTTTGAAAAATTTTATTAAAAATTGAATTGCTTCGAAGGATTTATTGAAATTTTAGAAAATATTTGCATTTCTTCGAAAAATATTGAAAATTTAAAAAAATTTGAAAATTTATTAAAATTTATTGAATTCAAAATAACTTTTTTTTTCCTTTCACATTCGGACTTACCATTTTCAAAGATGGTGCGGGTTTAAAAAAAATTTGCACATCGTGTTTCTTATGTATTTTTTCATCCTCTTTCAGAATCTGCAAGAAAACACAAATTTTTTTGGTTCTTGTTTCATTACAACTATATTTTCGATTTGAAATCGTTTCAGGAAAAAGCTTACAAAATATCGCGTCCAAAATGTATGACCCTTCATTTAGGCATTGCTAGAAATTTTAATTTTTTTAAAATTCAAAATGGCGGCTCAAAAATGGCCGACAAAATATCTAAAATTTTGAATAGTCAGAAAAATAAATTTTAGATACATTTTCTTATCACAAATGAATAAAATTAGTATACAAATAACATCTATGATAAAATTTTATCACTATGACTAATTTAAGAATATTTTAAACAATTTTTTTATAAACAAATTGTTATTTTTTAAGTCACAAATATTGAAAAAAATTTGTTTGTTTACATATCGCTCTTATTTTGATAGTTATAATGAATGTTAAGGCTAAAAATTGTTTAACATTATTATTTAACAATGTTATAAACAATTGTTATAAATAGATTTCAAATTAACAACAAGTAAGCTTCTAACATTTTTTAATTAAGTTATAAACAATTGTTGTAAACAAATTATATTTTAACAACAATTGAATACAAAAAAACAGTTTTTTCTTTTAATATCCTATTTAGACAATTGTTATAAATAAATTTCAAATTAACAACAAGTTAACTTCTAATATTTTTCAATTTAGTTAGAAACAATTGTTGTAAACAAATTATATTTTAACAACAATTGAATATAAAGGTTTTTTCTTTTAATATCCTATTTAAAAAATTGTTATAAATAAATTTCAAATTAACAACAAGTTAACTTCTAATATTTTTCAATTAAGTTAGAAACAATTGTTGTAAACAAATTATATTTTAACAACAATTGAATTATAACGTTTTTTCTTTTAATATCCTATTTAAACAATTGTTATAAATAAATTTCAAATTAACAATAAGTTAACTTCTAATATTTTTCAATTAAGTTAGAAACAATTGTTGTAAACAAATTATATTTTAACAACAATTGAATTATAAGGTTTTTTCTTTTAATATCCTATTTAAACAATTGTTATAAATAAATTTCAAATTAACAACAAGTAATCTTCTAATATTTTTCAGTTAAGTTATAAACAATTGTTGTAAACAAATTATATTTTAACAACAATTGGATATAAAAAATAACAGTTTTTCTTTTAATATCCTTTTTTCTATAAGGTTCATATATTTTGAAACTTAAATTTAATGAAAAGTCATACATTTTGTAGAAATTATATTACTGAAAGTTTTTTTTTTTTTTTTAATTTTATTTTATGTGTGCTTTTTAAGAATGAAAACCAGGAGAAGCATTAACTATACTGGAGTTTCGTGGTCGGTAAATCTTTATTTGTATATAAGAAGTATATTTAGAATCGAGTAATTTGCAAGTTGAAATAATAGTAATTGATTTGAATATTTTTTTCTCTTTTTGAAATGATGAAAATTAAAATAAGTGCAATATTTTGAAGTTAATATTTCGATTGTTAAAAGATCGTGTTTAAGAAGAAGAAGAGGATGGGTAGGAGCACAGACTCATGAAATAGTGGTCGGTCGAACCCCAAACGTTTAGAATTCACAAGGTGGCTTGCCTGCCCGACTGTTTGACCATCCACACACTCAGTCTCTATATTTTTCCTTTCTTCTCTTTATTCCTTCTTCTCTACTCGATACGTTGTCTCGGCTCGCTGACCGCACTCTCCTTGCACATTTTAGTGGCTCCCGTGCTTGGCATCTGTGAATACTCACATCTTTCTGAGGGTGGAATGAGGACCTTCTCATGCTTTCCTTTGATATAAAAAAGAAGAAACGCTTCTAGAAAACTGCAACAGCAAAAGGTCAAGTGTGCTTCAAAATGTACGTTTATTTTTCCTTACAATTCCTTCGGAACTTAACATTCTGCCTTCCTCAGTTATGTATTAGGATGAACGTCGCATATACTTTCAAATATATTTCCAAAGAAAAAATTATTTTCCTCAAGTATGAAATTGTTTCAAATTTTATTTTCAACATGTTGGATTAACCTGTGTTTATCCTAATTTTCAAAAATGTCTCGCGAAAAATAGTGAGAGAGAGAGACGCTATGCGAGTTTTATTGTTGAAAAAAAAGCTGACGCAACTTATTAATATTAATGCGATTGAAATCAAAACGAATTAAATCTCTCATGGGTGATTTTTTTTATTTTTAGTTTTGTTGGTAGAGAGATTCCATCTTAGCATTGACGCGACGCGACACATTGCGATTATATATACGACCACAACCGATTACCAGATACTGTTATAGAATGCAAAACAGTCGAGAAGGACACAAGCTAAGCAGATTCAATCCACGTGCCTTAACATCTCTAATTCTGCGAATCTTGATTAATTACCGAACGCCCAATCAAAAGATTATCATAATAAAAAAAAAAGTATTTTTCTCGTGAGAATTTTTCTAATTTCTATTCGTAGTAGTTTTTTTCCTCCCTGTGAGATTCCCGCAATTCTCATGGATTTCGAAATATATGAGAGAATATCATTCCGAGAAATTGTAGATCGTGATTTACTCTCGCGATCGCACGACGATCGGCGTTAGATCGGCAGGTGGAATCATGGATCAGAAGATTGTGGACAAGAGGGCGTTCGTAAATTCATGGCGAATAAACTGGCAAAATAGTTCGCATAATTCTTCAAGGTCTACCAGTTTTGGCAGGTAGCCTATCTCGCCACAATCTTACCCCATGTCTGTGATTTTATTGCCGTCTTAACGGGACTAAAATTGCAAATAAAAAAAAAAACATATTTGAATTATGAAAGGCTTCATTAATATTTTGCGTACTTAATGGAAAAGAATTTTTTATTGAAAAAAAGGCCTATACCCTACTGTTTGTGCCAATGTCCCCGCGGTAATTATTTTCTCATCTGGAATGACCTAGAATAAAGAAGAATCAGCATATTTTATGTGTTTTCCTTTCAAAGGGGAATATTTCCATTTTTCCATCCGTCGAATGTCGAATCAGTTATAAGAATGGTGCACAGTGAATAATGTTGTATATAATAATGTTCGGCTCGTAAAGATCGACGAATGTCATCGCGATCGACATCACCCGCATAAATGCTGTTACAAGACCCGTATACAGCGAGTCTGTGGTAGTATTCGATGGATGCAAGTGTTATGTGCACAAAATCGAAGAACCTGTACATAAGCGGCAAGGATCGAAGGTCAGTTTGACTCTTGGTATGCAGCAGCTTTATACAGCTCCTCTCGGCATAATGAATGCACAATTAAAGATCGAGATGCATCGGTTCGAGTTATCGCGCCTGGGAGATAGGCTAAGTAACTTTGCGCTTATAACATTACTTCTCTCTTTTACACTTATTACCTTCAACAGAAGATATACGAAGTGTCCTGTTTTGAGTGAATTTTCAGTCTCATAAGTGAATCCTTTTACAACAAATAACTTAGTACTGAAGATGTAAATATGTGATCCTAGCCCAATAAGTGGACTTGAAAATCCTTCTAAACTTTAATTTACCTACTGCTAGTCAGGATACTTTGTGAAATAAAGCTTTCTATTAAAGTGAATCATTAAATAATTAAATTATCGTCACATAATACATATTCGTTTTTCTACCATAGGTCAGGAATAATAAGATGCAATAGTATCCATTGTGCCTTTTGGTTTTATTGATTTAATTTGCCACAGCCATTTATTGCTACTATCCTAAAATACTTCAAATAAAATTTGTTTCTTATTATTTTCTTATTCTTCTTAAACTATACCTTTTAAATTTCAGGATTACATTATCCACATAATTCAGAGCTCGAACTAGGTCCGTAAATTCCGTAATGGTCCGTTTTGCTTGAATTCCGTAAAAGTCAGTTTTTTTAAAAAAAAAGTCCGTAATTTGAAATGAAAAAGGACAAAAAATTCTACAATTGTTCGATATAATTTGAAAAATTTCAGAGAAATTACAAATGATTGCAATAATTTAATTATTTTCAAAAGTTAATAAAATTCTCGTCAAAATTTCAATCATCCTTTAGAAATAACATTCTTCTCCAAAATTCAATTAATTTCAAAAATTTTAATAAAATTCTTGGAAAAATTTCAATTATTTTCAAAAATTTTCACTACCGCTGTTATACTCTTGAAAAAAAAATTGATTTTCGATAGATTTTCTTCAAATTTTGAGAAAATGTTTCTTCGGGTGCCCTTTAAATGTGCTAAAAATTTCAAAACCCTTTGCCATATCAAAAAAACGAGATATTGTGGTTGACATTTTTTATTTTTAACATAATCGCATGTAAAAGTTTAAGTTTGAACTTGAATAACTCAAAATTTAGCATCGCAAAGTGTTTTTGACATTTTTACCACATTTAAAGGGCATCCGAAAAAACATTTTATGAAAATTTGAAAAAAATCTATGGAAAATCAATTTTTTCAAATCAATTTTTGTTTACCTTACTTCAATGATTTTCGATACTACCTATTTTAATAAAATTTCAATTTCAATTTTCAATTATTTAAAAAAATGTTTATAAAATTCGAAGCAAACATTTAATTATTTACATAAAATAATAAAAATTTCACAGTAATTCAATTATTTACATAATTATTTTTAATACAATTTTAATCAAATTTTTTTGAAAAATGTAATTATTACTAAAAATTTTATTAAAATTCGTCAAAAGAATTGAATTATTTAAAAAAATTCTTTATGAAACTTCAATTTTAAGATACATGGAATTATTCAATTAATTATTGTTTTTTGTATTTTAATAATTGAATTCTAGTTGAATTTGATAATAAAAATCGATTTAAAAATGAAATTAAGTTAAAATTTTAGATTATAATCGAATTTTAAAAGCATTATAGCGTGAATTTTTTTGAAATAATTGAATTTTGAAGAGGTTTCAAATTAAAACTTTTTGAAAATCTGAATTTTTCATATTTTTAACTAAATTAATTTTTTTTGAAAAAGTTTAATTGCGAATTTTTTTTTTTTTAATTATTTGAAGTTTGTATTTTCTAAAATATATTTAATTGAAAAATTTACGAATAATGGAAATTTTGTAAAATTTAATTGTAAACAAATGAATTTAAAAATTCTCAAACAACTTTTTCAAAAATTATTAAAAAATAATGGATTTATAGAAAAATTTTAGTTAAAAAAAGTAAAAAAAAATTTAATTTTGTAGACGGTACAAATTATTGTAGAAATTCAATTATTTTTAAGAGTAATAATATTCTTCGAAAAAATTAAATATTATTCAAAAATAATAAAATTCTTCTTAGGAATTTAATTATTTTCATAAATAATAAAACTCATCGCAGAATTTTAATTATTTTTAATACAATTTTAATCGAATTTCTCGAAAAATGTAACTATTCTTAAAAATTTTATTAAAATTCGTCTAAAGAATTCAATTATTTAAAAATTTGTTGATGAAATTCTTTATGGGAATTGAATTTTAAGAAACATTCAATTATTCAATAAATTATTTATTTTTCTATTTAAATAATTGAATTCCCGTTGAATTTTCTAATAAAAATTGATTTAAAAATGAATTTTAGTTAAAACTTTAGATAATAATTGAATATTAAAAGCAATATAGCGTGAATTTTTAGAAATAATTAAATTTTGTAATTATTTGTTTTGAAAAAGTTTAATTGAATTTTTTTATATTATTTGAAGTTTTTATTTTCTAATATGTATTTAATTAAAGAATTTACGAATTATTGAAATTTTTTTAAATTGAATATTGTAAACAAATGAATTTGAAAATTGGCAAAGAACTTTTTCGAAAATTATTAAAAATAAACGATTTAATGAAGAATTTAAGTTAAAAATTATTGAAAATAATAATTGAATTGATGATTTTATCACTCGGTTATCTTTAATTATTATAAAACATGAAGAAATCGATGACTCCGAGTCAAAGACTACGGAGTTATCGATATCTTCATGTTTTATAGTTATAAAAAGTAAATTTATAGTTTTAAGTAAAATGTTCTTTTATTTGACTCGGACTGCTTATATTTTTGTCAGTAATTTTTAATTTTTGGTCCGTAAAGTCCGTATTTTTAAATACTTTCACTGCTTCGAACCCTGATATAATTTTTAAGAGGTTACATGGGACAAAACGAACAGAAAAAGTATTTTTTTCTAATTTTTTTATTTGATCACTTTCATATCTTTAAGTACATTATAGAATAAGTGATTTATAAAATTTGTTTTAAAAAAATGTTATATATCAGACCTGTAGCAACAAGTTCTTTGAGACCCTTTCCAAATATGTACTTTTGCGGTTGAAAATTTTCTGAATTCTTTAACTAAAATCAAAAAACCAAATACTTTCTGTTAATCAGCAAGTAAACAAAGAATTTAAAAAAGAAATTTGCAGTTTTGTACCTTTTTTTGTCAATCAGTAAAATCGATACTAATCAGCAAAAAAAACATACATTTTCCGTCCATCTTGACCCTTGTGACCTCGTAACTATTCATCTGACATTTACAATAATTTTCTTTGCTTGTATACAAATGAAAGCATTATATGTGAAAATGTAAATTAAAAAAAATAATTCCCCCTTATTGTTAAATATATTTTTGTTGAAGTCTTTAACATAATGTAATGTGAACAGTTAGGAGGCAAATCAAGGAAAATAGAGAAAATACGTGCTGTCTGTTTAGCCCTGAAATCATGCTTGTGGAATTGCATCGTTTATATTCGTGTGTGCTTTACCCACGTCGATTGCCTCCGCACATGTATTTTTATGTGTACGAGCATCCAACGGGATTCAGTGAAAGTGAAACACTGGCTGCGGCACGACTCTTTGCTTTATAATAGTCATTTGTGTATAAATATAAAATCTAATGGGAAACAAGCCAAGAAACCGACTTGGAATTTTTATCTGTTTTGCTTGATCAAAGATATAAATAAAAAATCAGTTGCAATCCTTTTTCTGAATAAAAAAAAAATCCTATTATTTATTCTCATTGCATTCAATTTAAATTAATTAGGAAATTAAACAAGAGTTGAGGAATAAGCAAAAATCTTTTGAAACTATTTTAGATTTTTAGTTAATGATATTAAATCATACAACTTGCGGACTTTGCAATTTGTTTGCTGCTTTTAGATACATAACAACAATATTGTTGTTTTGAATTACCTTAGATCCTTAATATGTCTAAAAGAAGATATGGCCAATGTTTTATTTTCATTAAAGATACAGTGAACGTATTTCGTTGCAAACCTTTGCACACGTTCAAAAAAACTGAAAACTGTGAAGAACATTAATTGACTCGAGTGGAAACTGAACAAAAACTATATACTCAGGTAATTATTGCTTTGGAGAATAAGAATAAAATTTGTGTACGTGGCGCAGCGCATGCATTTTTAAGGGTCATCGGATAATTCATTTTACTCGGTTGTTAAATACGAATAAGTCGCCTAGCCTTCTTCTTTTCGTATTCTGTCCCTCTCGTTATCGCATTACGTCTGCCAGGGTCGAGCTGAAGAAAAGTAGCCAAGTGTAATGTGGTTATAATTAATTTCCGCGTAATTAGCGGACGCCCGGTCGGAGGTGGTTATCTCGGGTGGACGATCGTTACGCAGCCGCTGTCTGACATAGCTGCTACAATAAAGTACGGCTCCTGTTATTACGGTAAATTAATATACCGACTGGTAGGCAGATACCAAAGAGCGTAGAAGTTAGTCTGGGTTAGATATCTAACTCTAACCCTCATATACATACAGAAACTCATGTTCCTACAAATACATGAATGCAGCATCGAATATATATGTAAAGGACTATTAAGCTCCATTGCCTCACTCTCCTACAACAACCAGCAACTTTGGTGATGCCAAAGAAAGAATTGTCTTAATTTTTCTGTATCGTGCATTAGTAAGGCAAGATTTAATAATTTCTCATTTTTCACAAGATGCCATACTATATTCAAGTTTAATTTTTACTGACTTTCTTTAAAAATAAAATTAGCAATTTTAAAAATAATAGACAGACAATGACATAGATGTCATTGAGCTTTTGTAAAAGAAACAATTTAAAGGGATATATTCGTATACAATATGCTAATGGGAATCGTGGGTGATTTTTGGGTGAACCATTACTTACGGTACAGGTCGGCCACGTTGGTAGCGAAAGGCTGTTTGATGCTTCCGTGGGGTTTGAGTATGTACTTGTAGATGGTCGATAACAGTTATTAGAGTCGTTTTTTTTTACAATGTTCGCGTTCCTCTTTGGCTGGGTGTTTATGCCAACCTCTGGGCTCAGGCCACACCATCGCAGTAACCAAGTCGGGAGCGGGCAAATGTTGCCTTCCCATATATCGGAGGACACTCCCCGGTCCCTTTGATTATATATAATTATCGGCATTTTAATAACTAATCATTTTCCTTGCGCTGCTTCTCCGCAAAAGCGGAGGAAGAAGAAGAAGAAGAAGAAGCTGCTTCCGAGACGTGTCTGCTACCGTTTCTCCATAGTGCTAGAAAATTTACTGCAAAACTGCTTTTTAAAAGCTGTACATATTTAAATTGCTTACAATTAAAAATTTCAAGAAGAATATTATTCATGAAACTAATAAAGATGAAACGGTTTTCACAAATGTGAATGTGTCAGACGTTGATGACATTGTAGAGTTGGAAACTATTCTGCGGCTTCGAACTAATGATCTATGTGAATGTTTCTTTAAACACACAAATATTATTGTTGTGGTCATCACGTGACTCGAGAGCCACGTTTTATTAAGGTAGTAAACACTGGTCAGGGTTGCCACAAAAATTTAATTTTGTTTTTCCCTGACATTACCCTGATTTCCAGACAAAATTTTGACTTTTTCCCTGACCATGAAGAATATACTGATTCACTCCAAAATTATTAGATACTCAAAAAAAAGGTTCTATTACATTCATTTACAAATTTCTTCAAAAGTAAAATTATTCGAAAACATCAATAACTTCTTTTTTAAATAAATACTTAATCATTATTATTTTTATACAGAAATTAAGATTTTCAAATTCAAACCTTCTGAAATTCAATAACTTATAATAAATTTAAGATGACAGAGTGATAAAATCATTATTTTATATCATAAGAATATTGTAATTACAAATTCAAATTTTCAAAGATTTTAATTTGAACCCTTTTCAAAATTCAATTACCAAATAATTAAATACTTCTTAAAATTGAATTTTTATAAAAAATTTTAAAAATAATTGAATTCTTTCGTCGAATTTCAAAAAAAAAAAATTGTAAAGATTTGAATGCCTGTGAAGAATTTTATTTGTGAAAGTAATTGAATTCCGGAGAAAAATATTATTATTTATGATAATAATGAATTTCTTGTGAAGAATTTTATTAAATTTTTTTTAAATAATTGAATTTCTCAGAATTTTTAAAAACTTTTTGAAAATAATTAAATTCCATCGAGAAATTTTATTAAAAAAAATTAAAAATAATTAAAATTTGTCGTAGAATTTTATAAAATTTTTTTTTTTAATAATTGAAATCCTGTGAAAAGTTTTATTCTTAAAAAGAATTGAATTCTTGATCAGAATTTTATTAAAATTTCTTAAGTAAAAGAATCGAACTCGAAATTTTTTCGATAATTCAATTATTGAAATACAAAAATTAATAATTTATTAAATAGTTAAATATTTCTTAAAATTGAATTTTTATTGAGAAATTTATAAAAAAATTTTTAAATCATTGAATTCTTTCGCCGAATTTAAAAAAGTTTTTAAGAATAAATGCAATTTTCCATCATTTTATTTAAAATTGTATAAAAAATAATAATTCTGCGATAAGTTTTGTTATTTATAAAAATAATTTAATTCTTGCATGAATTTTATTTAAAAATATTCTAAGGAATTGAATTTCTGTGAAGAATTTTATTTGTGAAAATAATTGAATTCCGGCGAAAAATATTATTATTTATGATAATAATTAATTTCTTGTGAAGAATTTTATTTAAATTTCAATTTTTTTATTTTTCAAATTTTTTTTTTATTTTTAATTTTATTTCAATTTTTTTTCAATAATTAAATTGCTCAGAATTTTTAAAACCTTTTTGAAAATAATTAAATTCCATTGAGAAATTTCATTAAAAAATTAAAAATAATTGAAATTTTACGAAGAATTTTATTAAATTTTTTTTTAAATAATTGAATTCCTGTGGAAAGTTTTATTTTTGAAAATAATTGAATTCTTGGGAGGAATTTTTTAAAAATTTCTTAAATAATTGAATTGCTTCGAAGAATTTTATATTTTACGAAAATAATTTTATTCTATGATCAATTTTATTATAATTTTTCAAATATATAAAGCATTTTATCAAAATTTGTTTAAATAATTGAATTCTCGAGAAAAATTTTATTATTTATGAAATTTTCAAGTAATTCTGCAAAAGAATTAAATTAGTTTCATAAACAACAAGATTCTTCCCATAAAGTCAATAATTTGAATAAAATTCTTTTCCAAAATTCAATTATTTTGATAAATATCAAAATTCATCACAAAAATTCAATTCGTTTGAAAAGTAATAAAATACTCTGAAGAAATTAAATTATTTTCAAAATTTTTTAAAAATTCTCGTCAAGAATTAAATTATCTTTATAAATAGATAGCGAAATTCTTCTCAAGAATTAAATTATTGTCAAAAATTTTAATAAAATTCTTGGCAAAATTTCAATTATTTAGAGAAAATTTAATAAATTTCTTTGCATGAATTCAATTGTTTTCAAAAATTATTATTTAAATTCTTTTCAAACATTCAATTACTTTTAAAAATTAAAAAAAATTTTTTTTTTAAGTTTTCAATTATTTCAAATTGATTTTAAATTGATTTCTCAACATTTTTTTAAATAATAGAATTTTTAAAAGAATTTTATTTAAATTTTTCGAAATAATTGAATTTCTCAGAACTATTTTTTTCAATTCTCTGAATATACTTGAATTCTTACGAGAAGCTTCATTAAAAAATTGAAAATAATTGAATTGGTGCGAAGAAATTTATAAAAAATTGGTAAGTAATTGAATTCCTGTGAAATTTTTGATAAAATTTTGTTTAAAGAATCGAATTCTGTTAGAAAATTTTATTAAAATAGTAGATAATAAAAATAATTGAAATGAGAAAAATTTTTGCAAATAATTGAAATTTTGACAAGAATTTTTATTAAATTTTTTGAAAATAATTCTATTTTGGAGAAGAATTTTATTATTTATTAAAATAATTAAAATTTTTACTAGAATTTTACAAATTTTTGAATATAATTGAATTTATGCGAAGAAGTATATCACTTTTGAAAATAATTAAATTTCTGTAATCAGTTGTTCTTAAAATTTCTATTTAAATTTATTAAAAATTGAAATTTTCTAAAATTTCATATTGAAACCTTTGAAGTTCATCTATTTATGAAGATTGTAAACGCAATTCTTTTGAAATACAATTAATTTTGAAATTTTGAAGTAAAATTGTTCATTAAATAATTTCTAAGTAACAATTTTATGACAGTTTTGAAGAATTAAGTTATTTAAAAGAAATTATTGTCAGAAATAGAAAAAATGAAAGGTTTTGTGTTGGAATTCTTGTCAATTTCATAGTTTATGAGGCAAACAAGAAAGACACCAAAATTCAGAATTTTCTTATAAATTCTAAAAATTACATTTTTTCCAATACTTTTAATAATAATTCCCGACTTTTCCCTGATTTCCCTGACTTGTGGTAATCCTGCTGGTGAATTTGGTCTGCGTATTAATTTCAAGATAAGATACAATGGCATCTTATAATTCAATATTAGCCATTTTGTATATATTAAATTTATTTCAGATTTTTCTTATAATAATGTACAGAATTGCTAGTTTACTGTTTTGTATGATTTTATTCTACTAGCACTTTGAAAATAAGTTTATAATTTCGTCTCAGGTTCCTTTTGCAAGGTTTTTTCATTTACGCTTGAGGGCGCGGCCATCACAACTCGTAAAACATAAAGATGCCTCGCATAGATTAGTCTCCCTCGTCAACGCCACGTTTCGTTCCGTTTCGGATAAAAAAATTTAACAGTGGGAAGTATCTTGTCGAAAGGTGTTGATGGTGGAAGGTGAATAGATTTATTTGAAAAGTAACTACTTGATACTTTGAAAGGTTCCTAATCAAATTTAGAGATATGTGAAAACAAATTCAAGTTCCGAACAAATTTTAGTAAGTTGTTGCTCTTGCTTAGTTTGTTCTTTCTTTTTCTCTCTTGTTTCGTGTCGATGGGCGCCAAGGTCAGAACGATGAGCAAAACAAGTGGTTGGCAGCTTTTTGCATATGCCATAATGAGTGATTATGGCGCTTTTAAGTTGGACGTTTTGCTTGTATTTTTAAAAAGGGCGTTTCTGAACGAATGAAGTGAGCGTCGCGTGACGAGCGCCAATCATCTTTGGGCGACTTTATGACTAAAAATATGTTCACTTTTTGAAAATGTGAACGTAGTATTTCTGCACTAAGCTAATGAATGTAAATAGCTCTTTGAGAATGAAAGTCGTGTTCGGCAGAGGTTGTTTTATTTAACCTTTTATTATATAAAGTTGAGAAAAATTCTCTATTCAAACTTTTTTTTAATATGATTGCCGAATTTCAAGGGCTTTCGAAATTAGCGTGCAAGATTATTAAATCTTTTTTAATCGTAAAAAATTTAATAAATAAAATATTTAAACTTGAAAATAAGAAATTTAAAGATTGCGCTTGTTTGATAAGAGTGATTAAACCTTTAGGAAGCAAATAACTGTAATTGTTAGTAGATGAGGTATTATGGAAAGGAGCGAAGAAACTGACTATCGCTGTAACTTGGGGTCGTATAAATGTGTCGGTAAAGTCAACTCAAGCGAGCTGAAGGAGAAATTCGAAGCTTCCTACGGGAATAGGAGAAGACCAATATACCCCTTACTTCCTGGCACGGACGCATAAATCTTCAGACCAAGACACCCTGCTTCTACGAGATGTTCTACTGCCTCGGATATTACCTAATAGTGTCGGTATCTTCTTCGTTCTGGTTCCGACAATTTTATCCATTTTATCCATTTCATCCATTTCATCCATTTCATCAACTTTTCTTACTGTATTTTTTCCATCTTCTCCTTTGATGATAAAGACAGAAAAACCTTAGCTCAAAATTATTTCGGTATTGTATACATTTTAAAAGATAGGAAAAATGTGTTTAGGTTCTAAAGAATCATCATCGCCCTTATTTCTGACTTTTGAAACTTGATAATTGACATTGACAGAGCAGACATTGTTGTTGTTGACTTTATCAAGAAGTGTATAGTTACACATAGAAGATGAAGAATAAGAAGAAGAAGAAAATGAGTAAATAAAGTAACGGGAGGTAAAAAACAGAAAGTTAAGTGACTGTAGCCGACATTGTATGTGTAAAGTGAGGTGGTTGATAGTCGAGACGAGATCAAGCATATCAGAGGGTGTAAAGGTAAATGTAAGCAGTATGCCATTTTCCAGACGATGAGGCTCGAAGCCCTACTCTGCTTCTTAGCATGGGTAATCCCTGCGTTACCACCGGAACGGCCATAGGAAGCCATATCCACAAGTACGATCTCGGGGCTTCTCAGATTTCATTTTTAATTCACCTATACCCAATGCAAGTCTAATTATCGGTCATTCAACTCTGTTTAATAAAACACTAGTGAAGATGAATTAGTGAGGGCCAGGGTAACATTTCGTATAGTAATGTACAACTTTTATTACATAGTGGACTATTCAGTTAGACTACTCTTCTGAGTGGTCATTTATGATAACTTTCAACAGGGTTGACACAAAAAATTAATTTTGTTTTTCCCTTACTTTTCCCTGATTTCCAGACAAAATTTTCACTTTTTCCCTGACCCTGAAGAATATACTGATTCACACCAAAAATTATTAGATACACAAAAAAATGTTCTGTTATATTTGTTTACGAATTTCTTTTAAATTATTCGAAAACAACAATAATTTCTTTTTTAAATAAATACTTAATCATTATTATTTTTCTATAGGAATTAAGATTTTTAAAAATTTTAAATTCAAACTTTTCTGAAATTAAACAACTTATAAAAAATTGTTATAAAACATGAAGAAATCGATCACCCCGAGTCTTCGACACGGAGCAATCGATTTCTTCATGTTTTATAATAAATTTAAGATGACAGAGTGATAAAATCATTATTTCATATCATAAGAATATTGTAACTATAAATTCAAATTTTCAAACATTTTAATTTGAACCCTTTTCAAAATTCAATTATTTCTAAAAATTCATGCTATAATCCTTTTAATATTCAGTTATAATTTAAAATTTTAAGTAAACTTCATTTTTAATCAATTTTTGTTAGAAAATTTTTCGAGAATTCAATTATTTAAATACAAAAATAAATAATTGAATATTTCTTAAAATTGAATTTTTGTAAAGAAATTTATAAAAAATTTTAAAAATAATTAAATTCTTCCGGCGAATTTAAAAAAAAATTTAATAAGAAATGCAATTTTCTATCATTTTATTTAAAATTGAATAAAAAATAATAATTCTGCGATAAATTTTGTTATTTATGAAAATAATTAAATTCTTTCGGCGAATTTAAAAAAAAAATTTTAAGAATTGAATTCCTGTGAAGAATTTTATTAAAATTTCTTAAATAATTGAATTGCTTCGAAGAATTTTATATTTTACGAAAATAATTGAATTGTCTCGAAGATTTTTACAAATATTTTTGACAATAATTGTATTTCCTAGGAAGAATGTTATATTTTACGAAACTAATAATTGTATTTAATGATGAATTTTATTATAATTTTTCAAATTTATAAAGCATTTTATCAAAATTTTTTTAAATAATTGAATTCTCGAGAAAAATTTTATTATTTATGAAATTTCCAAGTAATTCTGCAAAAGAATTCAATTAGTTTAATAAACAACAAAATTCTTCCCATAAAATCAATTATTCTAAGGAATTTTAATAAAATTCTTCTCTAAAATTCAATTATTTTGATAAATATCAAAATTCATTACAAGAATTCAATTAATAAAATAAAATAAAATACTTTGCAGAAATTAAATTATTTTCAAAATTTTTTAAAAATTCTTGTCAAAATTTCAATTATCTTTATAAATAGATAGCGAAGATCTTCTCAAGAATTAAATTTATTGTCAAAAATTTTAATAAAATTCTTGGCAAAATTTCAATTATTTAGAGAAAATTTAATAAACTTCTTTGCATGAATTCAATTGTTTTCAAAAATTATTATTGAAATTTTTTTCAGGCATTCAACTATTTTTAAAAGTTTAAAAAAAATTCTTTAAAAAGTTTTCAATTATTTTCAAATTGATTTCTTGCGCAGAATTTTATTCAAATTTTTTTCAAATAATTGACTTCCAATAAAAAATGTATTATTTGTGAAAATAATTGAATTCTTAAGAAGAATTGTATTGAAAATAATTGAATTGAATAGGAGAATTTTATTAAAATTGCAATTTTATTAACTGAATCTTGTAAAGAATTTTGTTAAAATTTTTTTAAATGATAGCATTTTTAAAATAAATTTTATTAAAATTTTTCGAAGTAATTGAATTTCTCAGAACTATTTTTTTTCAATTCTCTGAGTATATTTGAATTCTTTCGAGGAACTTCATTAAAAAATTAAAAAGAATTGAATTTTGGTGCGAAGAAATTTATAAAAAAAAATTGATAATTGAATTCCTGTGAAATTTTTATTAAAATTTTGTTTAAATAATTGAATTCTTTTGGAAAGTTTTATTAAAATAGTAGATATTAAAAATAATTACAGTAAAAAAAATTTTTGAACATAATTGAATTTATGCGAAGAAATATTTTATTAAAATAGTAGACATTAAAAATAATTGAATGAAGACAATTTTTGAAAATAATTGAATTTTGGAGAAGAATTTTATTATTCATAAAAATAATTGAAATTTTGACGAAAAGTTTTATAAATTTTTGAAAATAATTGAATTTTGATAATCAGTTGTTTTTAAAATTTGTATTTAAATTCATTAAAAATTGGAATTTTCTTAAGTTTTTTATTGAAACCTTTGAAGTTCATCTATTTATGAAGATTGTAAACGCAACACTTTTAAAATCCAATAATTTTGAAGTTTTTAAGAAAAATTATTCATTAAATAATTTTTAGGTACATAATAATTTTATGATAGTACTTCAAGAATTAAATTATTTAAAAAGAAATTATTGTCATAAATAGAAAAAATGTGAAGGTTTTGTATTAGAATTCTTGTCAATTTCATAGTTTATGAAGGCAAACAAAAAAGACACCAAAATTCAGAATTTTCTTATAAATTCTAAAAATCAAGTTTTTTCCAGTATTTTTAATAAAAATCCCTGACTTTTTCCTGATTTCCCTGACCAATTCTAATTTCCCCGACTTCTCTGACTTGTGGCACCCCTGTTCAATTTACACGTTAATTAAACAATTATCGAATTATTCAAAATTTTATGCAGAGATGAATGATCAATAAAATAAAATGGGTACACTCAAAATGATTGTTTCATGCCATTATTTCAAGTACATGAACCCAGCAGCAGAGATTTACTAACAGCTTATTTCGCCGAAATCTACTAATTTACACTCATCGTTTAAAAATAATTAGCGCATTTAGGAATGTCCGTGCGGCACGGCGTTTGTTTAGAGTGTATCAACGTTAATAAGGTCATTTGAGCAATCATTGCCACGTAATTAACAAATTAGTACATATGTAATCTGGTGCGTGACGGCACAACGAGACAATTATGTGGCCGAGACTGAGTAGGATCAACTATCATCTCACAAAGTCTGTGCAACCTGGAGTTTAGTACAGAAGTTTTAAAGTGTAGCCATGAGAAGAATATGTCCACTTATTGTTAAGCTATTTAGAGCAAGGACCGATGCTAGAGAAACGAATTTAAACTAAAAATTTACTTTCAATTTAGTTTCGTGTCGACTCAATACTAAATTAACAAAATGAATTTAGTTTCGTTTCGATTCGACACTTAATTAACTTTCGCGTACTTTCGCGTTGACTTTCGAAACTAAAGTTTGAAAAGCGCCAGTCGCAGTCTAAAAATCACTATACTTATAATATTATTTGGAATACTTTAATCATCTTTTGAAAGGAGAAAAAAAAGTAAAGTAGATGGCACGTTTTCTACTGTAAACTCGTCAGTCTTTATTGGGCATAAAGCTAGTAGACAGTTTGCACATTGTCTGCACTTGCAGATACAACCACATTTGTTTGGAATATATGTGCTTATACGTGTGCGTATGCACGAGGAAGGGTTAGCAACTCGTAATGGTCACCCGTAAAATATTTATCACGGAAATTAGTCGCACGATGATGTATGCTCGCGTACGTTTGCAAAACGCATCGCTGTATATAGTTTCGGCGTGGCGGACGTACATGCAAGCTGCCTTTGTGTATTTTTGAACCCCTTCCGTTTTCCTGCATCGAATTTTGGACATTTCAATAGAGCAAGAGACAACTTTAACAGTACCAATATTGCACTTACATAAATATTTTCCCTTTTTCTTAGAACATTATTTTATATTATTTGTTTGTAATGTATGTTAAATCTTTTGTTTTTTCTGTTACAGGTAAGTCGTCATTTCACTCACCGGAACCGAAGTTAATAACGTCCAACGGTGAGTAGTTCTGGATTTATTTTTTGTTTTTTTTCCCTTAAATCATTTAAAAGCTCCATAGACTATCAAACTATCAAAACAGTTATTTTGATGACTTATAAATAGTTTAGTTTACAAGGAAGGATTGTTACCAGCGGACAATTTTTCATGGAACTTGGATCCAAAACCCCTTTCATCACCGCGTGTAAAAATAATGATTCCCTTCCCGATTTGTTCTATTTTAAATAGTGCTTCAGCTAGAAAAGGTGGTATTAGTGAGCGGTCCAGAGTATACTTGATTCTATCTATTAGATATAAATTTTTGTATAAATAAAAATGAAGTATGTGAATCGGAAAGAAGTGTCACTAGAGAAGAAAGGAGGGAAATTATGGGTGGAGATTGAGCAGAGGAATACAATTTGAATAAGTAAGAAAGAACACCGACGGTTACGAAAATCACCAGGGACATCCAACTTCCTAACGGTTTGACGCTCATCCACTTGGCTGAATACGACATTAGCATTGAGAAGTGCCAGAAGTTAACGCAGCGTGTCATTTTGATGTCTCTTTAACCGGCCGCCCTCCGTTTCCTCTTATCTCGAATATAATAACATAAACCACGCGGAAACACAGCTACCACCGCGTTACGTCACACCGACCGTCAACTATTGTTTCAATCATACAATTCCTGCCCTAGGCTAAATTTACCAAATCTTTGCATCTTTTGGGTTAACATAAGCTATTAAAAAAATTCAATCTTCTGATTTGATTAATATTGAAAATAAAGTTTTAGCGTGAATCTGGGGTTAAAAATTCTCTTGAAGGTAAAAGGGGAAATCTACCAATTGGATGCAATAACGTAGCGCAGTGGTAGTAGCGTTGGTGGCGCTGGGTTTCCGCTAGCGTATCGATTCCTGGAAGCGCAGCAATGAAACCTACCCCGTACCAGCGACAATCTCTCTCTCTCTCTCTTTCTCCCACACCCTGAGGCCCAACACGCAGCACCAGTACCACCCTCGCCCTGAAACTGTAACGCCCAACCCGTCTCTTTCTGCTCTCAACCTTACCCCCTATCCACCCCTTCAAGCTAACTTTCCAGATATGAATTAACAGAGTTACGGAGCTTCTGTGGTGCTTCCAAGGGGTCCCCCTCTTGAGTTATACACTTTACTGATTCTAAAATGTTACTCAAGTCTCACACTTCCATTCAGGTGATGGAAATTTCCAACTTGCGAAACTTTAAAAAAGATAAGTGTTTTTTAAGAGAAATCTTTTAAATTTCATATTTGTTAATACTGTTCCGATTAAAGCTACCGTTCGGTGAAGTAATTTTACTGTATTAATTTCTTGCGGCTAAACAAAAAATGTCGCCCATTAGTTTAACTCTATTTCCCTTACATATTGGATAATGAAAAACAAGATCTAATTAAACTTTTTGTTGTAGACGTTCTGAAATCCCATCGCGAATATCCGGAAAGTACAGCGTGTAGTGTTTTAGTTTCGAAACCTATGATAAGTGTAGTTTAATGACGTGACGCTTCAGGTTGGTGCAGGCACGATGGAAGTTACCGGACTGAAGAAGGGGCGTCAGTACAAGAGGCGGGGGTGGGGTTGAGGATAGAAAGGGGTAGCGGTGAAGGGTATGCAGCATTAAATCATAGAGCTGAGCGCCTGCCGCCGGTTTACTGCCGGATAAAACGCAGTGACTGTTATGTTATGGACCACCTGTATGCCTCGACCCTGAACTCGAGTCGACTGAAATCTATATAGGGCAGAAAGCAGCCCCCGCTGTTTTCACACTGGGACCCCATGTATGCACTCGTCTTCTCTGACTCTCATAAATAATATTCCTTGTTTTTTTGTCAATCGAACTTTGCTAATGATTTTTAAATACTTTCTTCGGGCATAGTCCAGATCATCATTTTGTGATATGAAGCAATACTCTAACTTACTCTAATACCCATCAGTTAAATTGGAATAAGACCGTTCCATCTAATACAGGGTTGGCACAGGTCAGGGATTTTAGAGAATTCAGGGATTTTTATTCAAAGTACGGGAAAAAATTAAATTTTTAGAATTCATAAGAAAATTCTGCATTTTTGGTGTCTTTTTTTTGTTTACCTCATAAACTATGAAACTACCACTAATTCCAATACAAAACCTTCAAAATAATTTTTCTATCTTTGACAAAAATTAATATTGTAATATTATTTGATTATTACAAAAGTTTTCACGCCATTATCTTAATAAATAACAAAATTCGTCATGGAAATACAATTATTTTTAGGAATTTTTATAAAATTCTCTATAAAATTCAATTATTTTCATAAATAACAATATTCATCAAAAAAAAATTTCATTCGTCGCAAAAAATGAATTATTTTCAAAAATTTTCAAGTAACTCTGCAAAAGAATTAAATTAATTTGATAAACAAGAAAATTCTTCTCATAAAATCAATTATTCTAAGGAATTTGAATAAAATTCTTTTCCAAAATTCAATTATTTTGATAAATATTAAAATTTATCAGGAAGAATTCAATTCTTTTGAAAAGTAATAAAAAAACTTTGCAGAAATTAAATTATTTTCAAAATTTTTTAAAAATTCTTGTCAAAATTTCAATTATCTTTATAAATAGATAGCGAAGATCTTCTTAAGAATTAAATTTATTGTCAAAAATTTTAATAAAATTCTTGGCAAAATTTCAATTATTTAAAGAAAATTTAATAAACTTCCTTGCATGAATGCAATTGTTTTCAAAAATTATTATTTAAATACTTTTCAAGAATTCAATTATTTTCAAAAGTTTAAAAAAAATTCTTTAAAAAGTTTTCAATTATTTTCAAAAATTGTTATAGAATTCTCTAATTTAATAAAGTTCGGTAAAATTTTACATTAAATTCCTTAAAGGAAATTAAATATTTTCAAAAGTTGTAAAATGGAAAATTTTTTTCTAATTTTCAAAAGTTGTCAATAAAATTCTTCGTAAAAATTAAATTTTAAGAAACATTCAATTTATTAAATAAATTATTTATTTTTGTATTTAAATAATTGAATTCTCGTGGAATTCAATTATTATTTCTCGTACTTTTAATTAACAATTTTGTAGAATTAATTTTTTTTTGAAAAAGTTTAAATGAATAGAAATTGAAGTAATTGATTTAAAGAAGAATTTTATTTGAAAATTGTAGAAAATAATATTTAAATATGAAATGATGAAAATAATTTTGAAGAAATTACAGTAACAATATTCTTATAATAATAAAATAAAATTAATTTGTCACTCGGTCATCTTTAATTATTATAAAACATAAAGTCTTCGACTCGGAGTGATTCATTTCTTTATGTTTTATTTTTATTTTATTTTTTCAATATATACACGGGCAATGACCTTCATTACAAAATTAAAGAAATACTTAAACTAAAAAACAAAAAAGAAAAGATGCTTTTATGTTTTATAATAATATTCTTATGAGTTGTTCAATTTGAAAAGGTTTGAATTTGAAATATTTGAAAATCTTAATCCTAATGAAAAAAAAATGATTAAATATTTATTTTAAATAAAACTATTGATATTTTCGAATAATCTTACAATTGATCCCACGTGAAATGATTCTACGGAAGTTCCGCATGGAATTCCATAAAAAATTCCGTACGAAATTCCGTAAAAATTTCCGTACGGAAATTTTGCAAATATTCCACATTGTATATTTTTGTAGAGTTTTAGATAACTTTTAAAAAAAACTGTTAAACTGGTACCAACTCTTATTAAAGCTGGTAATAGTTTTTTATACTTTATAATAGTATTTTCTTATTATTCTATTTTTTTAATTTTCAATTTATTTTATTAAGTTTACACGGAAAAAAATTCTTAGATGATAAAAAACTGTTAAAATAGTACCAACTCCAATTGAAGTTGGTAACAGTTTTTTTTATACTTTTTAATATTTGCTTATTACATTTTTTTAATTTTTAATTTTTTCGTTATTAATTTTACACAGAAAAAAATTCTTAGCTAATAAAAAAAAATGTTAAACTGTTACCAAATCCAATTGGAGTTGGTAACAATTTAACAGATTTTTTTTTAAAGTTATCGAAATCTCTACAAAAATATACAATATGTGGAATATTTGCAAAATTTTCGTACGGAAATTTTTACGGAATTCCGCACGGAATTCATTACTTAATTCCATACGGAATTTTCGTAGAGCGATTTCCGTAGAATCGCATCACGTGGGGGAAGAAATTCTTAAATTAATGTATCAGAAAATTCTTCTCAGTGTCTAATAATTATTTTAGAGTGAATCAGAATATTCTTTAGGGTCAGAGAGAAAGTCAAAGTTCTGTCTGGAAATCAGGGAAAAGTGAGGGGAAAAAGAAATTTTAATTTTTGTGGCAACCCTGTATTATTTTAATCCATATTCTTTTACCACTTTGGGAATATGTACATTAAATTTTTTGTGTTTTGAAGATTTCTTCAGTGCACTAGCACTGCTAGTTTGAAGATTTCTTCAATGCACTAGCACTGCTAGTTTGAAGATTTGAAGATTTTGAAGAATTCTTCAGTGCACTAGCAGTACTAGTTTGAAGATTTGAAGATTTTGAAGAATTCTTCAGTGCACTGCTAGTGCACTGAAGAAATCTTCAAAATCTTCAAATCAGAAAAAATTTAAACTACGTATCAATCGAGGTAACAATTTTATTTTTTAATAAAGAATTTTCTCATACAGTGTGGTTATTTTCTAAGAGAAAAAGGGTAGAACAATATCCAGAGATATTAATGGAGGGATCGTCCTTGAGAGTGAGTCTCCAGTTTCAGAGATCGATAAATGTATGTATATATATATATACATCTGATAATGTTATAAATATACACGTATTATGTCCCTGAGATCGAGGTATACATAAGGTGAAGATATTTATGGGTATATGTAGGCATATGTATTGTATATCAGTGGTACCATATCTGCCTTTGTGCACCAAGTGAAGTCGCGAGTGCTTATCTCGGCCGCTGTTACAGTGCTCGGAATTAATACAATAAAGACATTCTCAATGGGAATTAATCAGACATCTACTATATACCTGAGCATTCCTTACTTTACTCCCCTCGAAGCAGGCTGTGCGCCGGTTTATTTTTTGCTAGCTGCTTACAGTATATCGGCATATACCGAGGCAAATAGAGATATGTATTACTATGGAATTGAATACATTGCCCGGCTCGTGACTGTACCGACTTACTGGATTGGCTGTTGCGATAACGTTCTGAGGGATAAACCAAGCAACGAGTTATCAGTGATGCAGAGACATTAAAAAACTTTTTTTTTCTCCCTTTTCCAGAATATAACAAGAAATGAAAACAAGTAATGGGATTTGATAAAATGCAATATTTTACACAAATAATTGAAACTAATTTAATTTCCTTATAATTATGAAGCTGAATGTTGAGGCACGGCATTGCATTTTTTTTCGAATGAATTTGCATTTCAAAGGATGTGAAAGCATATTGAGAAAGAAAAAGTGAAAAATGTCGATAAATCACGCGACCGGGTCACGGTTCCGTGATTGGATCGAGTTTCGTTCGTCGCTCCCCATATTCAAGCTCGTATATGGCAACGACTGCCCCTGACAGTTATCCTCGTCTGTGGAAGTTGTCACCCCCTCTCTGATCTGCTCCCGTTACGGTGTTATCAACCTTGCCTGAAAACGGTCATAAACATATCAAACAGCTCTCTCTCTCTCTTTCACACACGCACACGCTTTGTGGCGACCTGCCTCAACCCAAAATGTTAGGCGAAATTGCGCCGTAAATAACTTTTTAAGTGTACCATCGTCTGTCGACCCTCTCACCCATTGCCAACAACCCTCAAGCTGCAATGACTAATAAATAGTTATGAAAACAAATATTCCTGTATCTGGCCTAGAATCGATAAAAAATACCAAAACATTTAATATCATAACAATGATAGTTAATTCATTAGCATTTTGATTTTGTATCTACTTTAATCTGCTATTTCTTTAATTAAAAGAAGATAGGCGAAATTTGAAAGAAAGATAAGTAAAAATAAAAAAAAATGTAAGAAAGGTTGGAATCGTTTCTTTTGGAGGGCGTCGGCGATAAGGGAAACGTAGGGCGTCGCAGTGTGGCGTCCGTCAAGCTTGAGCGGGGGTTGGTTCCAACGAAGGTTGGTGGCACGAGTTTGCCGGCGCGTTAGTGACGTTTCTCCTATCCTTCTTCGCTTGGTGAAAAAGGGACAAGCACACAGGGTCAAGGAACGGCGCAGTCGCGAGTTTCGCCCCCCGCAGACTCCAAACAGTGGCAACCCCCCTCGCGAATGGCGACCTTCACAAACCAATCGTATTCTCGTTTTCATCCCTCTTTGAATCTTTTCCCTCCATCGTTCTTCTCACCCCCAAAACTGCGTGCGCGCTTCGTTACAAACGCGCTTCTGTTCACTTCTGTTCACTTCTGTTACCTTTTCCATTCCTTTTCTCATCTTCTTTCAAATTCCTTCCCTTTTTTATATGAATTACAGCCTGTGAAATTGCATGTAAGTATTGCGATACAATTTTCAAATTAAACCACGGATATATACTGATGATACTTCTAAAACTTTGTTAACGAACCAATCAGTTTCTAATGGAAGAAAAAATCGATTCGGATAGATGAGAAATTGATTCCATAGAAGGGTTATTGTAAATCCGGGGTCAGAATTTATAATTTTAAAAATTCAAAATGGCGGCTACAACATGGCGGACCAAAAATTAAAAATCACTTGGAATGACTTTGAAATTTGTCATTCGGGGCTTTTTCATTTCGGTCGCTGATTACGGAATCAAATGTCCCACGAGAAACAAGTTTCAAGCAAAATCTGCGTGAATTTTAGTATTTTCGTCCGCCATATTAGATCCATCAGTTAAAATGGTTTAAATTTTGCAAATTTGTCATTATATTCATAATAAGCGACCCCAAAAACCCCCTCGTGACAAGTTTCAAGTCATTCCAAGTGATTTTTAATTTTTGGTCCGCCATGTTGTAGCCGACATTTTGAATTTTGAAAATTTGGCAAAATTGACATTATAGATTCGTTGTTAGAAATTCCAAAAACCTCAAACTGACAAATTTTAAGAAAATCTGAGTGATTTTAAAATTATTTCTTCCACTATATTGAATTCCCTATTTTAAATTTTCAGAAGTTTTGAAAATCTGACATTAAATTGGTAATTAGCGACCCTAAAAAACTCCTGAGTAACAAATTTCAAGGCAATCCGTGTGATTTTTAAATTTTTTCGTCCGCCATATGAAGCGCATGATTATTTTCCGCAAATGTCATTTGACCGAAGTGTCATTTTACCGAATTGCATTTATTCGAACTGTTATTTTAACGAAATGTCACTTTTGCGAATCGTCATTTTTGCGAATTGTCACTTTTGCGAAATATCATTTTTACGAATTGCCATTTTTACGAAATATCATTTTTGCAAATCGTCATTTTTACGAATTGTCACTTTTGCGAAAAGTCATTTTTGCGAAATATCATTTTTACGAATTGTCATTTATGCGAACTGACATTTTTTCAAATTGTCATTTTTGCGAATCGACATTTTTACGAATTGTCACTTTTGCAAAAAGTCATTTTTTCGAATTGTCATTTTTGCAAATTATCATTTATGCAAACTGACATTTTTTCAAATTGTAATTTTTACGAAATGTCACTGTTACGAATTGTCATTTCGTAAAAATGACAATTCGAAAAAATGTCAGTTCGCATAAATGACAATTCGCAATAGTGACATTTCGTAAAAATGACAATTCGAAAAAATGGCAGTTCGCAGAAATGATAATTCGTAAAAATGATATTTCGCAAATATCAATATTCGCAAAAGTGACAATTCGTAAAAATGTCGATTTGCAAAAGTGACATTTCGTAAAAATGACAATTCGAAAAAATTACATTTCGGAACAATAACGATTCGTAAAAATGACAATTCGTAAAAATGATATTTCGCAAAAGTGACAATTCGTAAATATGTCGATTCGCAAAAGTGACATTTCGTTAAAATAACAGTTCGGATAAATGCAATTCGGTAAAATGACAGTTCGGTCAAATTACATTTGGGGAATAATCAAAGTTTTTAAAAAATAAATGAAAAAAATGTTTAAAACTTCTATTAGTCAATGACAAATTTTAATTGAAAATTTTTAAATTTTTAGAAAAGAATGAAAAAAAATTACTCAAAAAAATGTTCTGTTTCATTTATTTACGAATTTCTTTTAAATTATTCAATAACTTCTTTTTTTTAATAAATATTAAATTATTATTTTTTCATAGGAATTAAGATTTTCAAAAATTTCAAATTCAAGCCTTTATGAAATTAAATAAAAAATTGTTATAAAACATGAAGAAATCGATCACTCCGAGTCTTCGACTCGGAGCAATCGATATCTTCATAAATAAAAAAAACTACGTTCCTTCGTCAGTTATTCGCTCAGATGTAGTATTTTTACTTATATTGACAAAGATGTTATAAAAACAAAAGAAATAATTATTTTTGTGTCTCATTGCAAATAAAAAAAACTAGGGTAAGGGGCCACCCATTTTTTGAACGACTGTAATTCCTAAACGGTATTATATAACATAATTAAAAATATATGCCCTGAAATTGTATCTCCTTAGCTAACTTTTTAGCAAAAACCTTTTTATTTTACTAAGGAGAATAAATCTTAGACGACTTTGGAAAAATAGTTTAAATTTTGCTTTAAAAAAAGTGGCCCCAAGGTAGTCCCATTCAAAAATTCACTGAAAAATTAAAAAAATAGTTGCAAAAATCAATTTAAGATAATTTTATTTAAAATGTATTGTTTTCATGCCACTTTTTTCTCGTGTTTTCTAAAATTTCACGCGACTTTTTTCGACTTTTGTTGTGAATTTATGCGACTAAAGCGACCGAGCCCTGTAAGTATATTAACATCATCTTCAGGGAATTTTGGTTTCGATTGAATAATCATAGTTCTAGATAAACACCGAGCTAGACAATGATGTCAAGGAGTCAAGTGAACCTGATCTTTAGAGAATTACAGTTTCCTGCATATCCGGATTTACCTTGATGTTCATTTGCAGTTAGGATTGTTTAATAAATCCAAAAATCCCCAGATGAAGATGTTCAACTGACTCCTCGACATCCGGGTCCATCTTGGTGTTAATTTAAGAATTATGCTTATGAGATGGAAAACAAAATTCCCTGTAGATTATGTTAAACTGTCTCCTAAACATCAGGGTGTACCTTCGTGTCAACACGAAGCAAAATTTGTCGAATTTTAACAAATCGTTGACTTGGTTTTTTGATGTGATGTAAAATTCCATTCATGGTCAAAAATAACATATCAAAATACATTATTTTAATTTTTTGTGTTATTAATTTAATTTGCAAAGCATCCAAGCTTTTTAATACCTCACAGTTGTTTGTAACGTCCTAGAGATATCCTTCATAACTCGGCCTGATGATGCGGTGTCAAACCAAGACAAGTAATGGAATAGTGTAATCTCTTCCGATAATCGATTAAGAGAATTTTGTAGTTTCTGGTTGTTTTGAAAATGAATTCGAATCTTGTCAAATATTGTTGCTTCTCCAAAAAAAAAAACACTTTACTTGCACTTACCATGCCATCGATGCACTTATAAGGGAATAAATGTATATCTGTGAGAGAGAATAGCAAAAGGGTGTGCACATCAGACGAATATCGGAATCGGAGCTTCCGGGTGAGAAATAAAGAAAGCGGAATGAGACAAAACAGCTGACGCCATGGCTACCGCTGTTTCCGCCCTTTCTTCTCTATTTCTCTTTTCTTCCCATAACCCCCCCACATTCCCCTGACGGTTTCGCCCCGAGGGATTTAAAAACAATTTGGTAAATTGCATCCTGGTCGGAACGAGCTGAAAATGCACTCCGCCGCAATATCGTGGTACAAAGCAGAAATACGTACGAGTTTCCTCAGTAAATAGTCCAGATAGGAGGGATTAAAGGAAAGAAAGAGAATTCTAGTTTTATTTTACTGAAAAATCATTTCAAATCGTTAAAGAAACAAATCATTCTTTCTTTAACTTGTTTTAATATTTATTACAAATTCATTCATATCTTTATATTATCGCTATAATTACTTAATTATCATTTCAGTAGAATAGTGACACTTTCACTATTCTATACGGAAACTTTTCGTTGTTCTAATAAGTTTTTTGTTTTTACACTTGAAATTTTGAGACATTTGCCATTCCCGAAATAGAAATGAAAACAGTATATTATTCTATTCTGAGGGAGTATATTATTCAACTCTTGAACAAAATAAAGCATGTTCTTTCAAGTTTAGTTTTCTCTATTTTGCAAGTAATTCACAGAGGAATGTTATTCTACACATTTCCTGTTTTCATTACCCGTATCCGTTTCTATTGACATATCGACTAGAAGAAGAGAGAAAGTTTTTCATTCACTGTCACTAAAACCTTGTTGTATTCAGATAAAGACAAAACTCCAATATTCTCAGGGCTGTTAAAACTTAAAAGTCAAAAAAGTAAATATGAAATTAATTGCTTGATGCGAGACGTGTGATTTTGAAGCGTCGGGTCGCGTCGGAAAACCCTTTGAGTCTAGCTTTTTAACGTCACGGACCCATGGTGTGCATAAATTAATGCTGAAGCTCGATTTCGTTTAATTCGCCGACCGCTGCCTACGGTTGAAAATAAATTGCCCTCCCCTTTTCTGCTTCTACCTTTTCTTCAAACCCCACATATCTCTCTTTCTCTCTATGCAGACCAAGTAAGTGCGCACCTTGGTATACAAACTTTTTTTTTATGACCCAATTGTAGAATTAATTTCTTCTAACGATTCTGACATCCAAGTAGGGTCGGTCTTTATACCAAAGCGACAAGTGAACCTGTTTGTATTCATTCCTGTCAATCTGCAAATTTTATGTGAGCAATACGGTGAGGCCTGTCACTTCTAATTCACGTGAATTAATAATTGCAGTTTGCTAAGGTTCTTTAATTATTATTTCATATAAAACAATACATTTTAATATCGTGAATTTTTAATTCTACATAAACACAAGTGTTTGCATTTAGCATTTTTGTTTGATATTTGATAATAGCATTTCGATAATTAAGATCTTAGCTTATGATATGCTTCGCAAATCATGGATGCGATTTATCTGGAATTATATTAATGAAATCGTAGAACTTTATTTTTTTACAGCTTTCGGGGGTATTTTCCTTTCTTAGGGAATCAATAAATGAAAGGGGCACACCGCTAGTCCACTACAAAAGCAATTTTTCGATTTCCTACGTCTTAATTACTCCTCCGGTGCTTAACGACGTAATTACGTGATAAAAAACAGTCGTTTTTCAGTGCTCAATACTCTCCTTCTCAAGCAAAATTTTTTCCCCGCATCTTATCAATCTCTTTCTATTTTACGCGCCACCTTGACGTGATTTTGCAACAGGGCAGAAGTGCACTGTGTGCATCAAAACTCTCATGCCTGTCTGCGTCTTTCCTGCGGTTAAGCGGGAACAGACCTATAGTTGAGTTGAGTTCACGAATCGTCCGTCAAAGGCGCCTATATACTCGCGACTTTGGAGCAATGCTTAAAGCGTTCGTCAACAGTTCGCAGCACTGGTAAGGCCAACATCAAGTTGGAGCCTCTGTTCGTGTTTTGCTCCCTTTTTAAATGCATAAATACAAGTCAATTTCAAATTATTAAAATGAAAAACTAAATTTGTTGAACAAATATGATAGCTCAGCTATTCATAACACGGGACCAAGCAGGGCTCGAACTAGGTCCGTAAATTCCGTAAAGGTCCGTAAATTTGCTTCAAGTCCGTAAAAGTCAGTTCTTTTTTAAGAAAAAGGTCCGTAAAGTCCGTAATTTGATTGAGAAAAGACGAAAAGTTCGTAAATTGTACGAAATAATTTGGAGAATTTTGAAGAAATTAGAAATCATTACAGAAATTCAATTATTTTCAAAACTAATAAAATTCTTTGCAGGAATTCAATTATATTCAAAATTTTTTTTAAATATTCGTCAAAATTTCAATTATCTTTAAAAATAATTAAATTCTTCTCCGAAATTCAATTATTTTCATAAAAGTTTTAATAAAATTCTTGGCAAAATTTCAATTATTTTCAAAAATTTTCCTCAGTTCAATGATTTTTAATATCTTTTAATAAAAATTTCCAAATGAATTCAATTATTTAAAAAAAATTAATAAAATTCTCCCCTAAAACTTTCACTATTCTTATAAAATAATAAAAATTTCACAGGAATTCAATTATTTACAAATTTTTTTTTATAAATTTCTTCGCAATCATTCAATTGTTTTCATGAATAATAAAATTTTTACAGGGATTCAATTATTTTCGTTAAAAAATAAACTTCTTTTTAGGAAGTTTTATAAATAAATTTTTAATAAATTTTCATAAATAAAAAAGTCATAGCAGAATTTCAATTATTTTTAATATAATTTTAATCGAATTCCTCGAAAAATGTAATTATTTTTAAAAATTTTATTATAATTCATCAAAAGAATTTCATTATTTAAAAATTTATTGATAAAATTCTTTATGAGAATTCAAGTTTAAGAAACATTCAATTATTCTCTAAATTGTTTTTTTTTTATTTAAATAATTGAATTCTAGTAGAATTTTCTAATAAAAGCTGATTTAAGAATAGATTTGAGTTAAAATTTTAGAGGATAATTGAATATCAAAAGCATTAGAGCGTGAATTTTGAGAAATAATTGGATTTTGAAAAGGTGTCAAATTAAAATCTTTTAAAATCTGAATTTTTCAAATTTTTAACTAACAATTCAGTGGAATTATGTTTTTTGAGAAAGTTTTAATTGCGGATTTTTTTTAAAAATTATTTGAAGTTTTAATTTTATATGTAATGTATATTTCATTGAAGAATTCAAGAATAATTGAAATTTTGTAAAATTGAATTGCGTAAACAAATGAATTTGAAAATTTTTATAAAACTTTCACCAAAATTATTAAAAATAATGCATTTATAGAAGAATTTTAATTAAAACCACGAAAAAAAATTTAATTTTGGAAAAGTTACAAAATAAATCAGAAATTCAATTATTTTCAAAACTAATAAAATTCTGCTTAGGAATTCAATTATTTTCAGAAATAAGTGATAAAACTCATCGTGGAATTCCACTTTTTTTTAATACAATTTTAATCGAATTTCTCGTAACATGTAACTATTCTTAAAAATTTTATTAAAATTTGTCAAAAGAATTCAATTATTCAAAAATTTGGTGATAAAATTCTTCTTGGGAATTGAATTTTAAGAAACATTCAATTATTTATTTTTGTATTTAAATAATTGAATTCTAGTAGAATTTTATAATAAAAATCGATTTAAAAATGAATTTTAGTTAAAATTTGAGATTATAATTGAATATTAAAAGTTTTTGAAAAACTGAATTTTTCATATTTTTAACTAATAATTCTGTGGAATTAATTTTATTGAAAAAGGTTAATCGAAATTCTTTTATATTATTTGAAGATTTTAGTTTCTAATATATATATTTAAATGAAGAATTTATGAATAATTGAAATTTCGTAAAATTGAATATTGTGAAAACAAATGAATTTGAAAATTCTCAAATAACTTTTTCAAATTTTTTTTTCAAAATAATAGATTTATAGAAGAATTTTAGTTAAAAAATACTTTAAAAAAATTAATTTTGTAGAAGGTACAAATTATTATAGAAATTCAATTATTTTTAATACAATTTTAATCGAATTTCTCGAAAAATGTAATTATTCATAAAAATTTTATTAAAATTCGACGAAAGAATTCAATTATTTAAACATTTTTTGATAAAATTCTTTATGGGAATTAAATTTCAAGAAACATTCAATTATTTATTTTTGTATTTAAATAATTGAATACTAGTTGAATTTTCTAATAGAAATTGATTTAAAAATGAATTTCAGTTAAAATTTTAGACGATAATTGAATATTAAAAGCAACACTGTAAATAAAAGGTTCTAAATTAGAGCTGATTTTCGGTATTAAAATAGAACCAAATCACGATTTAGTACCTAAAATTGGTACTAAATTAGTACCTTTCTTTTTACAGTGAATATAAAGTGAATTTTTAGAAATAATTGAATTTTGTAATTAATTTTTTTGAAAAAGTTTAATTGGATTTTTTTTATATTATTAGAAATTTTTATTTTCTAATATATTTTTAATTGAAGAATTTACGAATAATTGAAATTTCGTAAAATTGAATATTGTAAACAAATCGATTTGAAAGTTGTCAAAGAACTTTTTCGAAAATTATTAAAAGTAATTGATTTAAAGAAGAATTTTAGTTAAAAATACTTGAAAATAATAATTGAATTGATAATGATTTTATCACTCGATCATCTTTAATTATTATAAAACATAAAGAAATCGATAACTCCGAGTCGAAGACTCGGAGTTATCGATATCTTCATGTTTTATAGTTATCAAAATTTAATTTATAATTTTAAGTAAAATGTTCTCTTATTTGAGTCGGACTGGTTATATTTTTGTCAGTAATCCGTAATTTTTTATTTTTGGTCCATAAAGTCCGCATTTTTAAAAACTTTCACTAGTTCGAGCCCTGATAACAGACAATTCAAAATTTGTAAATGTATAGAAATGGAAAATTTGTCCTGAACACATCTCTTTTCAAAGAATAGAAGAACACATAGGAAAATGATTTAGTAATTTTTGGGAAATAGAATATTTATTGAAATACAATGGGTCCAGTGTATATATGGAAGTAATAGTGTAATGAATTTAGTATTATCGTATAATTTATACATTTTTATTGGCAATTTGCATTCGATGTATAGTGAGCGAGCGCGGTGTGTGCACAAATCGAATAGCATTCTTTTTTCTATTTTCTTTTTTTTTTTCTAGTATGCTTTTTCCCCAGACCGCGCTTTGCTTTTGCTCTCTTTGAAATATAAACAGTGCATTTGCATGTTTTCCGAATTTAATTAGCAGTGATGCGATTATTAATTGGCAAAGCAAATTCTGGCCAAAAAAGAGAGAGGTAGAGGATACAGTGAGTCTGATAACCGATACGAATTTGGCGTATATTTACGATAAATTTTCGTTCACAAATAACTAGCTGATATCGTCGGGTTGAATTTTAATGAGAATTCGAAACGATCGCGCGAAAATACGACGACGTGCTTCCCGTAAAGATATCCTAATTAATGACTCTCATTGAAATTCACTCTCAATTGTTGTTTTTTTTTCTTTTCATTGATTATTTTACGTTTTTGAAATTTAATAAGTTTTTGATTAAATTGAAAATTTTTTTAAAATATTGAAAATATTTTGCAATTTCTGTTGTTTTAGAGTTGTGTTTACTGTTGTTTTAGAGTATCAGTGAAAAATCGAAGTCGAAAATTGCGTCTAGTCTAGCCCTTCGATTTTTTTTATTATGTTTTATTTACTTTTTTTTATAAATATTTATTTGTCAAAAATTCTATGTTTGAGTAAAAGTTCTATAAATTTCAAGGCGTCCGAGTAGGGTGAAAAAAAGTGTTAATTGTCAAATTTGCGTTTTATGGAGGAAGTTGGGTGCGACTATTACTTCAAGTTTCGTTTACAGCTGTCGCCTCTGAATTATAAGTTAGCACCTAATGCCTATAGTCTGATCTTATCTTGGGTTGAATATTTCCGTTCCCAATGACTTTGGCACCCTTCACGCACTCTTACCAACCTAATCTCGACATAAATACGAAAAATGTTCCTTTACTTTGTTAACCTATCGCAAAAAATTTACTTGTATTCCCTACTCAATAATGCGGTCTTAAATAAAACTACACGCAGAAATGCTACATTTCTCTTAAGTGCCTTGAGAAGAATAACAAAAATTATATTTTTTTGTAGAAGAACAATTTTCTGTAATGTTTTATGTTCAATTACATTTCTTGGAATCATTGTTTAACTTTTAATCGGTATTGGTAAACCTAGACCAATATTAAAAAAAAAAAATTAATGATTTAATGTATTGATAACTTCTGTTTTCGCAAACGAATTAGTTCGGTTGTCCTTTGTTTCGAATAATCGAAATATTTTCCATGAAGCCCAATTAGAATATAGACAATGTAGCCTGTGATTAAAATTTGAAGAATTCTATTAAAGATATTCAGTAAAACGTTGCTGATCTACTAAATAATCTTTGTATTCCTACTCATCCGGACAAAGAGTAAATAAAAAAAGGGCGAACGTATGGTTAAAAAAGAATGTGTTCCATAAAGCTGCAAAAAGAGGGTCTAAATTTCGACAAGGAAATAAGACATCGATATCGATATCATTGCAATGAAGTTTACAGTTAAATTTTATTGCAGCTGTTATTGAAGTATAAATAATACTTGTGAGTCTCCACGAGGCACTATGCCTGAGGAAGCAAGACTCGAATATCGCATCCCTGCTGCTTATAATTAATTACTATGCCACGCTCAGTGAGTCGTCGGTTTAGTCGACAGGTAGGATGTTCCTGTTGGTAGCGTAAAGTGCAACACGTTTATACCTATCGAATTTCTAACAGCACGATCTGGAAATTGCATCATAGATTTTAATCGCTCAATGCCATTGACTGCGATGACATATTGCTATACACAAGCACGCATATTGTTCAATTTTAATATGCAAATTAACCTTTACTTTCAAAAGTTGCGGCACTTGCCCCAACTAAAATTTTGAACCGTTTGGATTTTTGGAACGATAAAAGTCCTGAAAATAAGATGGAAAATAAATGACATATTGGTGACATGTGAGTATAAAGATGAAATGGTGAGAGAGAGAAATGTCGTTATTAAGATTCTAGACAAGAGATGGGGCAAGAGAAAGGTAAGATGATGTTGAAGGTGGAGAAAGGGAGAAGGAAGAGAGCTCGTATACAGACAGAAGGAGAGCAGGTGCAAACTTGGCTTGTCAGGAAGTCGCTTACAGCTCGAGGACAAAAGCTTCCCCAGGGACTCGTGTGCTCCGACTCATAGAAGAAGGGGCAAGAGAGATGGAAGAAGAGAGCCAGCAAGACGAACAAGGGTGGTACGAGCCTAACTGTGAAATAACAGGGTTTCGCCGTTCCTCCACCCTCGCCGAGAGAAGATGCGAGCTCATACGTCACTTCCTTAGAGCGAGGGTTGCGGGCCCAAGGGTGAAAAGCAGGTTATATTGATTTATTTATACCAAGCAGCCAACTTCCCACTGATGGGGTTATTGGGAAAATACCTTTAAGGTCTCTACACTTTCTCCTCACAAATAACTTCTTATAAGGTGCACATTAAATTGGGAGCTGGCTTATTTTTTATTTTTCCTGGCTCTGTGAGTCGGTCCGCTTGTTTATTAAATACAATGTTAAATTCATCTTAAGAGGATATTAGAATTAGAATTGGAATTTCTTTATTTTGTCCTAGGAAATCCACGAGGACAAGCATTAAAAATACAGTAAAAAGGAAACATATTGTCAAGTATTAATTCATTTCTTCAGATTTTAAACTTTCGAAAAATTAATACCTTATATCTGTTTATCTTAGTGATTAATTTTCTTAGTAATTAATTTTTGTTTTCCTTAAAACTATAAATTGACAAAGGTAAATGCAGACAAGTTCAAATATTTCGAGTCGGGAGTTTTAAAGCGAAAACAAATAGTTGCCACAAAGTCAGGAAAGTCAGGGAATTCAGGGGAAAGTCAGGGATTTTTATTAAAAGTACTGAAAAAAATTTAATTTTTAGAATTTATAAGAAAATTCTTAATTTTCGTGTCTTTTTTGTTTGCCTCATAAACCATGAAATCACCACGATTTCTAATAAAAAAACCTTCACATTTTTCTATTTCTGACAATAGCTTCTTTTTAAATAACTTCATTCATGAAGAACTATCATAATAAATTATTACTTAGAAATTATTTAATGAACAATTTTATTTAAAAATTTCAAAATTAATTGGATTTCAAAAGAACTGCGTTTAAAATCTTCATAAATAGATGAACTTCAAAGGTTTCAATGTGAAATTTTAGAAAATTTCAATTTTCAATGAATTTAAATAGAAATTTTAAGAACAACTGATTACAGAAATTCAATTATTTTCAAAAGTGATATACTTCTTCCCATAAATTCAATTACGTTCGAAAATTTATAAAAATTTTTGTCAAAATTTCAATTATTTTTGTAAATAATAAAATTCTTGTTCAAAATTCAATTATTTTCATAAAACTTAATAAAATTCTTGGCAAAATTTCCATTATTTTTAAAAATTTTCCTGATTTCAATTACTTTTTAATATTTACTATTTTAATAAAATTTTCCAAAAGAATTCAATTATTTAAACAAAATTTTTATAAAAATTTTACAGGAATTCAATTACTTACCAATTTTTTATAAATTTCTTCGCACCAATTCAATTATTTTTAATTTTGAAGTTTCTCGAAAGAATTCAAATATATTCAGAGAATTGAAAAAAATTGTTCTGAGAAATTCAATTATTTCGAAAAATTTAAATAAATTTCTTTTAAAAATGCTATTATTTAAGAAAATTTTAACAAAATTCTTTACAAGATTTAGTTAATAAAACTCCAATTTTAATCAAATTCTCCTATTCAATTCAATTATTTTCAATACAATTGTTCTTAAGAATTCAATTATTTTCACAAATAATACATTTTTAATGGGAATTCAATTATTTGAAAAAAAATTAGAATATAATTCTTCGCAAGAAATCAATTATTTTCATAAATAATAAAATTTTTCTCGAGAATTCAATTATTTTAAAAAATTTTGATAAAATGCTTTATAAATTTGAAAAATTATAATAAAATTGATGATAGAATACAATTATTTTCGTAAAATATAACATTCTTCCTAGGAATTACAATTATTGTCAAAAATGTTTGTAAAAATCTTCGAAACAATTCAATTATTTTCGTAAAATATAAAATTCTTCGAAGCAATTCAATTATTTAAGAAATTTTAATAAAATTCTTCCCAAGAATTCAGTTTTTTTCAAAAATAAAACTTTTCACTGGAATTCAATTATTTAAAAAAAATTTAATAAAATTCTTCGTAAGATTTTAATTATTTTTAATTTTTTAATGAAATTTATCGATGGAATTCAAATATATTCAGAGAATTGAAAAAAATAGTTCTGAGAAATTCCATTATTTCGAAAAATGTAAATAAAATTCTTTTAAAAATTTTGTTATTAAAAAAAAATTTGACAAAAGTCTTTACAAGATTTAGTTAATAAAATTGCAGTTTTAATAAAATTTTCCTATTCTATTTAATTATTTTCAATACAATACTTCTCAAGAATTCAATTATTTTCACAAATAATACATGTTTACATAGGAATTCAATTATTTTAAAAAAAATTGATAAAATTCTTCGTCAGATTTCAATTTTTTTAAAGAAAATTTCTCAATTGAATTTAATTATTTTGAAAAAGTTTTAAAAAATTCTGAGAAATTCAATTATTTTCAGAAATAAAATTCTTCACAGGAATTCAATTCTTTAATATTTTTGTTTTAATTCGCCGAAAGAATTCAATTATTTAAAAAAAAATTTTTATAAATTTCTTCATAAAAATTCAATTTTGAGAAATATTTAATTATTTTTTTTGTATTTAAATAATTGCATTTTTGTTGAATTTTCTAATAAAAAATGATTAAAAAATTGAATTTCACTTAAAATTTGAAAGTATAATTGAATATTAAATGCAATATAGCGTGGATTTTTAGAAATAATTGAATTTTGAAAAGGGTTTAAATTAAAATCTTTGAAAATTTGAATTTATACATGGAGAAAAATATAAAGTAGGTAACTTTTACTACTTTTATAGTAAAAAATTTGCGGTAAAGCATTTTTGGTCATTTTTACTACTTTTGTAGTAAATTTTGCTACGTTCGAAATAAATTTTACTAATTTTTGCATTTATAAAAATTCGAAGTATATATTTATATATTTCGAATGTAGCAAAATTTATTCCGAAAGTATAGTAAAAATTACCAGAAATGCTTTACTGCAATTTTTTTACAATAAAAGTAGTAAAAGTTACTTTATATTTTTCTCCGTGTAATTACAATATTCTTATGATATAAAATAATGATTTTATCACTCTGTCATCTTAAATTTATTATAAAACGTGAAGAAATCGATTGCTCCGAGTCGAAGACTCGGAGTGATCGATTTCTTTACGTTTTATAACAATTTTTTATAAGTTGTTTAATTTCAATTTAATTTCAGTTGTTTAATTTCAATTTGTAAATCTTAATTGCTATAGAAAAATAATAATGATTAAGTATTTATTTAAAAAAGAAGTTATTGATGTTTACTAATAATTTTACATTTGAAGAAAGTAAATAAATGTAATAGATCATTTTTTTGAGTATCCAATAATTTTTGGAGTGAATCAATATATTCTTGTTTCTTGAGGATCAGGGAAAAAGTGAAAATTTTTCTCTGCAATATCAGGGAAATGTCAGGGAAAAAGAAAATAAAATTTTTGTCGCAACCCTGGAAAGGTTGTAGCGATTTTTGGAGGGTGAAATCGCATTCTTTCCTCTTGAATGAAAATCCGGCTGGCGTATTTTACGCGACAGGCTCAGACGCGAATAAACAGTATATCAGGATTATTCAAACTCATTTGCCTCCTCGCACTGTGCCCATTTACTTGGTCCACGAAGGAAGGAAGACTCTTCTTCGGCAAAGCAAGAGCTATTTTAAAGTCGGAGACGGTATAAGGTACCTGTAGAATTTTTCCTGGAGGAGGAGCGAATGGGAGAGATTTATAGCTGTTAGGAGACAGGGTGTAATCATACGCATCACCCCATCAACCCTGTAACTCTGATTTACCGTGGGAATTTTGGAAGTTGTTTTGAATTCACTGTGTTGTTAGGGGAATTCCTTATGTTCTCCTCAATATATGCGTCACTGAGGCATCATGTTTGAAAATCCACATTCTTCAAGACACAGGGTTTCAAACGATGATGATGATGATAATAAGACATATAAGAAAAGTGATTTCTACTTTTTTAATATTTCTCTTTTGGGTTAGTGATATATCATTGTGATCAAATTACTCTAATTTGAAGTGATAGGGTCGACAAACCATTACCATTAGTATAATTACGGTGATCCGAAGTCCTCTATTATTTCCGGATCGCGGGTGTTTGCCTTTTGAAAGCCCTCGCCACAAATTGCAGACTAGAACACCCGTTTCGAAGGCTTGGTCGCTTCGAGGCGCAATCATCACAGCATAAGTGACGAGTCAAAACCACTCGCGTATAAATCGTTCTAAATTTTGGAAAGCGAGAAATTCCGTACCGTGTATCATGTCGTTATGAGGAAGATTTATCGTGGGACAACCAGATTTGATCTACGACAACTTCCATGATTTTAGGTTTTAGATCATTTAATTAAATGATGCTACTTTATTTTGCCTCAGAGACATAGTGACTCAAATTTTCATTCGTATTTTTATTCAGTGCAAAACGTAACTTCTGAAATGTATTTTTATTTACAAAGATGCGGCATCAAAGCATATTTCATCTTAACTTTCAAACCAAGTTTAATTAGTTTCTTTAAATTTATCTTTTTAGAGGCTGAAATCTAATTAAAAGTTTTTAATTTTTAATTTTTTTTTACATATAATGTTTACATTGTAGAGAGAAGAAAAAAGAGATTAAAAGAGAGAGTGTGTGTGTGTCTTGCGATCCAGCATATATCCCTTTTACTCTCTCCCACACTCCCCCGTAGCAGCTCGTGTGAAATTACTTCTCTGCAGCTTACTCTTATCCCCCAGCACCACCACCCTTTTGGTATACCGTGTATCCTCATTCGGTAGGAATCTTCTTGGAAATAAAGTAGGTACCTTTCTTATTTTCGTATCCGGAAAATTGCTATACTACTTTCCCAGCTGTATGAGGAGTCACACTCTGATCTTTATCACTTTATTGTCTTCCTTATAAATAAAAAGCAAATAACTTTATTGAAGATAACATTTTGCTAGTATTTTATAGTAGAAAAATATAATGCAATTGACTATTGAAAAAGGGCTTTTCCTCTACACGTTACAGTAATTATTTTTTGCAGCATTTACTTTGTAGTATTAAAAAAGAGACAAGTTTGTTTTTCTCGTAAAAGCGAAGTAGGTAACACGTATGTTACCGCATCATAACTTGGTTATGGATTTTTAAGCACGGTCGAGTTGGTCCTACTCCTGTGTACGTTCATGGGATTTTGATTTACTAGCTCGCGCCTTTACGATCGTTCCACATCCCCGTGGTCGCATTGGCCTGTTGCTGGTACAAATACTGATGCGCTTAAGTCCCTAAGTTCGTGCAATATAGGTACTCGACCTCCCACTCAGAAAAAATTGGAAAACTTTTCCGTTTCAAACATCCATCAGAGAAAACACCAGACCATTATTCTTTCCCTGAAATTGTATCGTAAAAAGGTTCCCTTCGCTTAACTAAAAGCCACTTTGCTATCTTTTCGCAAAATATCTGTATATTTACATTAAAACTCTCATGTTGCCTAGTCGAATGAATATAAATTCAAGTTGAATTCTTCTCTTATAATTTCTTATCTATTGAAATAATAATTAACGATTATTTTATTTTCTATTTTCCAGGTAAATGGTGTCCACGTAGAGAATGGAGTTCGCCACCAGACGCTCAAAGAGCAGCGAGCGACGCTGCTCGACGGGGAGTTCTTTATTCTTCCGTATTCCTCGGCAGTCCCGGTAAGTTGTTGTTGTTGTTTTTTTTTCTCCCAAAGTAATTAAATGCGATTTTAATTCATTTTCAAATATCAATTTGATTGTTCTGAAGAGAGAGGCAACGGCTTTTAAAAAAGCCATTAAAACATCGCGAGTATATGAATTTTAGTGTCAAAAATAAAAATACACGGATCACATTCATCCTCGCTTTGGTGTTAGTAAAGTGAGAAGAGTTAGTAGCACTCGTATTTACGTGGTGGGTGGTGCAACTGGTTTATGGCATAAACAAGTTTTAATCACGTCCCGGTATTCGCCGTGATGAATAAATATTGATATCGAGTGATGCGTTGACCAATCACAGTCAAGTTTTTAGGATGCTCTTATCATGACGTTGATTCCTGCAATTCTGATTATAGATGTATTAGTACGTTTTATCGGATCTTCTCTATTTGGTAATAATTTTATTGATAACCAAACTTTTTAACACTTCATTGCTTTTGTAAAAAACAATTCTCATTATGATTGCTCTTTCAAGACGAGGGAATAAGAAAAGTCGACTCATACTGTTGCTATTTAATTGTTAATCTGTTCTATTTTTATAGGCTCTTGAAACTATATTTGTAATCTAAACTTTGTCTTTCTAAAAATGTCAAACCTTTGCAAGTTTTCACTGCAAATCTCACTTACGCGAATCGAATATTTAATTGCGAATGAATTAGTTACTTTTGGTATTTTTGATTATACAGTTTAAAATTAAAAATTGCGAGATAATTCGTGTGTTGCGACAGATAAATTTTGCTTGAAAATGAAGCCATATTTTTAATGAAGCAAATATAGTAAAGTGGCAAAAGGACACGCATTGTTTAGTTAAAGAAGGAAAATAAAAAAAAAATGTTTCGCGCGTGCGTTAAAAATTGCATGCAGTGTCCTTTTCGGTCGAGCCGTGTACTACCAGATACACTCTTTGCTCGCATGAGGGAAGGACTAGGTGGACTATAGCGGAGAGGTTAGCGTACAAGAGTGAACGCTGCGAGAGATCTCCATGGCAACCAGGCGAGGCGGGAATGCGACGGTAACCATGGCAGCCGCGGGTTTCTCTCAGGCCAACCTGTCTGTCCTCTTTTGGTTCCTCGTCCTCCTCATCTGTACCTCTTCCTTCCGCCCACGGACTACTCTCTGGCACGTAGCAACTTTACTCCCTTCACTGTAGGAGGTGGTGAATAAGAAGGTGGAGAGGAGGAGCGGTGCACTGCGAATGGAGAAAGAAAGATTCTCGATGGTGTCCAAGACTCGACGCCTCGCTCGATGTCAGGACAGATCGCCATCTACTGTAATCTTTCTCTGTTTTATGAAGTATATCCAGAAAATCAAAATACTTTAGATATAAGATGATAATAACCTTTCGCTTATGTATGCTTGAATTCTTTCGTTCGATCCGCAAACTTGAGATCTACTTACATTAAAACATTATAATTACATTACATTATGATATAGCACAGGACTCGCATTTCAAACTTTGCCTTTACAGTATACCTTGGTATTTTTTTTAATATGTGCGGTCAAGTAAAATGTTTTAAGTGTTCAGGTTTGGAATACTGAAGCAACCACAAACCAATTTTGCAGAAATTTGGAGATCCCTGATGATCTCATTACCTTACAACAACAAATCGACTTGAATAGTGTGCCTAAAAAGCTTTCTGGAATGAGAATTCCTCTTGGTTTGGTTTTTCGAGGCTCGCATGTCATCCCTTTCCAACTCCACCTACCATTTACCACTACTCTCTTCACTTCTCGACCAGACACCGAAGGCTCCCTTTCCGTAATGTAAGGGTTGTGTTTGGCGTTAGGGGTGAGAGAGTTTAAAACCCCTAGGGGCTTGAGGTTCGGGCCGGTTAGATTTATCGGATGTTTTGGTAGGCAGCCATTGTTATCCTCGGTTCTCTTTATTCCTCTCTCAAATCACTCATTCGGTTAGCATAGAGAAATTCCGCTGGAGAGAAAGTACTGAAAGAATTCAATAGGCATAAATAGGTTTCAAAAGAGGTACGAACTGAAAAAGGCCAAAATAAAGAAACAATTAATTAAATTGAATTTTGAAGCGTAGGTAAACAATATTTATCATCGTGTGTGTCATAGATCATCATAGATTTAAATTATTTTGCCTTTTAATGAATTGGGATACCGATGGATTGTTATTAGGTGAGTCTTAATGTGAAAGGGTTTCTTTAGTAAAGTTTACAACTTGGATAGTCATAAAGTTGACAAGTATATACTTTTAATGAACAGTAGTTGCCAATCAGATTCACGTGGTTTTACGGCTTATTTATGTTCATATTGTTATCAATTTTAAAAATCGTTGTCACAAGTGGTCTCCTATTGAATTGGACCTATAATAAAAAAACAGAAGCGTGCACCTTCTGACATTTATTCGAGATAAGCTTCAGCGTAGCTCAGTAGTAAACAACTCGCAGGTTTCATGTCCATGTTCCTTGTCCATTGTTGACCACGTCTCATATATATTCGCTCCACTTCCACGATCTGCCTCGCTAACATGGATTCCTTTTCTTCTCCTTGTTTTTTTTATTAACATTGCGCAGAGTTTGAGCGATACCCGGACTTTTGAACCTTGTTGATTCTCTTTTCAAAATATTTATTTTTCTCCTTCCTCTAGTATAAGTTACTTTTAGATGAAAGAAATAAATAACATTTCTGTCGAGTTTAAAAAATTATACAACAATAAAGTTCACGTAAGTTTAGTAAATTCCTTCTCTTCGGTTACCATATAGTTCCAAAACTTGTATTACTCCGCCGAAAACACGAGCGTAATTACGGTGAAAATAGTGACACCGGGGTGTATTTTAGGTTGTAATAGCTCGCTTTCCGAGATACTTTTCGACCCTTAATTTCCTTATCGTCAACCTTCGAAAGTCTTCAATCGTCACTGGTAATAAGGTAAACTGTTTTCTAAAAAATCAAAAGGGAAAATCAAGACCAGTAACTTGAGAATTCGGTGTCTCCTTATGACACGAAGAAATGACAGGGACTATCCTGTTCAATTGTCAAACTCTTAACAATATTGAGATTCCAGTAAAATCTGGTAAATGTAGAAAATAATTCTAATTTACTCAAAGGGTTATTTGTGAGATGACATTTGTGTAGGTCGGGTACAGAAAGTGACAGGTTTATCGAGTCAATTCGATAGTAATTTTGGGGAACGTTGTGATTTTCAGCAGGCGTGATGATCATCCTTTTCAGCTCGCATGATAATAGCCAAACATCTCGAATTTTGAATCCGGTCGTATTTTCATGAAAGGGAATACAATATAAATAAACAAATTTAATAAATAAACATTTTAACCATAACTGAGAAATTGCTGCAGCCATACCGACAACGATTAACTTTGTAGAGATATTAAGATGCATTTAATTTATATTCTGATCATTTCTGTTTGTAAGTCTTTTGCAAATGTCGACTCGTTTGTGTTCCACCGTGTGGAACATTGGTGTTTGCGTTTTACCGGGACGAACAAAGGATGGAAAATTCTAGTGAACATAACGCGCTTTCCGCCTCGACAAGAACCAATTACACACCCGGTCTTTTTCAAAAGCCCATTCTCCTTGCGCGCGCTTGATTTGAAGACTATTTGTATGTTGGTGTGCGTGAAACAATTCCCATATGGTATACACGTGAGAATCTCTTGATCCTGTGCGTGCGTCCAGTTTCTGACCGCTGGAACAGAGAATCAGAGATAGATAGTATGGGCTGAAAGAGAGATGAAGAAGAACGAGAAACGAGAGAAGTTGAAGAGGAGAAGAGGCTACATGCTGCAGTGATGGATCGTCCAATCAGTGCCGCAAGATGGAGCACGAGGTGAGAGAGAACGCGTGCGTCTACCTACAGGTTAGCACAGCACATCCAAAGAGAGGAGTGGAGAGAAGAGGTCATGGTCGGGTCGCCCTTCAACTAATCGAAGAACATGAGGTGGTCTGCCGTTATGTTGCATGAGTTTAGAACCGAACTTCTCTCTCACTGCTATCATTGGTCTATTTCAAAAAATTACATCAAGTATTTTTTAAAGTCACCATCTAACGATGGTTTCTTACATTTCTACAATTCGCTGCATTACTTCATCACAAGTGGACGAAATAGTCATAGTCAATAGTATTTCTAATACAACGAGAGATTGGAAAAGGTAAATACTAAATTTTAATCAATGACAATCATCTGGTGCCCATTGTGATTATTGACAATTATTTTCAGTTGAATTTCGAAAGTTGAAGAGTCGTTTACAAAAGTTTTCTCAATCTGTGCCTGATAGACGATGTACGAAATAAAGCAGTGCGACATGGTCCGTGGGTATTCATTAGTTCCTTATTCAAAGCTGAGGGAGTAGTTCCGGAGTTACGCCGAGCTACAAAGCACAAAGCTCCGTCGTGGAACAATGAAAACCGCAGATTTCATGAAGCCAGCCCGTGGAGATGGGCACAATGCTTTAACCAATGTGTATACTACTGAACGCGCACGCGAACGAATCCTCTTCTCTCTCTATTTTCTAAGTTTATTTCACTCTTACCTCTCTCACCCCCCCGTCTCTTGTGTAATATTCATACGTGTTGAATATATTAATGCGAGGAGAGATATGTAAAGCATGTATGAGGGAGTTTAAATCCCCTCTTTTCTGTCTGGTCTCTACCCTGCGCATTGCAGCAATATTAGTGAAATGTGTCTCCGAGCGAACCCATGTGCGGCTCTGATATTAAACAGGCATCTGCGCGTTCTGGAAAGTCATGCTCGTCTTGCGGAGTTGCATATGTGCGCCCATGGAACTCAAATTTCGTCTTCACCACTACCGAGGCAAGTAACATTTTCCTTGGGACGAGAAATGTTCGCCGCTTTAAGACGAAGGAATTGAAAACTTGGCTTAGGGACACCAGCACTATATGCACACGTGAAATCGACTGAGGCTGTCTGTGAAAGTCACTTGTGCCAAGTGGTACTTACGAATGTACCTGTACACTAGGGAACTCGCTAGTATTGGATGATATTTTTTCATAATGTGAAATTTACGCTGCTGTAGTTCATCATGGGGATGAGCAGCGCACTGCAAAGCAGCTGCGCATAATGTTTCATAGGTGTAATGTCGAATAAATGTAATATTTCCCCAGCTCGATGCTCCATAAAGTACACAGTATATTGCTACATTGCTACTCCGTATCAACTCTTTAGGATAATGCGTATCCAATATTGTTTTCTAGATTCATTGTAGTCCACTATATTTTTCTATACCACTTTTACAATTCTATATTCTATGTTATGTATATTGTTAATTTTATAAACTGATATTTATTTATTAGGGGAGATTGGGGTACTGTGGGACACACTTTTTCTTAGCTCAATATCTTAAACAAAAAATTTCTTTTTTAAACTTTAAAAATTGTTTGTGTCAGTATGAGGTATAACATATGTATATCGTAGTCAGTTTCTTAAAATTAACACATTACTTAAAAGAAATTTCAGTTTTACTAAAGAGTGAGTGCACTTTAATGATTTTTAAAAATGTTGTGAAATTGTGGGCCACTGATCGTTAGAAATATTAGAAATGTTGTAAAATCTTTTTCTTTGAAAGTATGTTGTTATTTAAATATACTACATCATTATTATAGATAAACAATTTCCTATGTTTACATATTGTTTAGAACTCTTGTTTCGATCAAAGAAAACCTTGACCTTATAATTAGTCGCGTTAGATGTGAGCATTATTGGGTAAAGGAAAAGGAGGGGTTCATAGTCACATGGCCGCACTGTGTCCCAACACATTATACAGAGTTCCGTAACCTAACCCATACACGGTGTCTCTTCCCCTAATTCTCTCACTCATTCACTCTCTCTCCTTCTCTCTCTCTCTCTTTCTATTTCTGTCTCTCTTCTGTCCTGGAACCCAACCCACACTCTGCAGCTGTCAAACGCAGCCCGAATCTTCTTCTGCTCATGACAGGCTGGAAATGAAGAGAGTGCCCTGCGTACCGTATCCTCCGTCGCATCTACGTACGTTCGTACATCTGTGCACACGAACACGAACTTCCTTTTTCTGATACACATATAGATAGCATTTTCTAATGTAAGACAACTTCAAAAAAAAAAAAAAAAAAAAAAAACAATCCTAACCAACCAAAATTGGAAACAAAATCAAAAGCTTGTTTGAACTATAAACTTACTCAGTCAGTCATGTTCTTTTAACTTTAAAAAAGAATTTTAAAAAGTCTCTCTTATTTAAAAGAATGTTATCGCTCTTGGTTGATTGTTCACATAATGTTTACTTCTATGAAATATTACTTCTTTTTGCTTTCTCACAGAAAATTTTTGATTTAATTCGATGTAATTGGATCTCTAGAGTCCAAAAAACTTGTTTTTAAAAAAATGTTTGTGTGTGTATACTTACATTACATTATCCATGTCTCAGAATCAAGAAGAGATACAAGGATAAATTTTATAAATCATTCTTCTCCCAGTGGGACATGAAATGAAAATATATTTTGAGTTTGATTCATAGAATTTAACTGTATTCTTTTTGAATTTTTTATTTTGTGAAAAAACTTATTTTGCCCATAACTTTTAAATTATGTTAGGACGTCTGTAAATATTTTTCTTCTTATTTTGTTGAGGTTTCTCTATTTTCTGACAAACATGCAGTCACTATGAGCTATAACTTTAGTTAATATTTGGTATTTCAGACAATACTAGTTGTCTCTTAAAATGCTTCAATTTACCTGACTTTGAACATAGTTTTTGATCTGTTTCAAGGCTCGGATTGTGATTTATAAATAAATGCAAAAATAATTAATAAAACAACTTCGAAGTGTAATTGAGTACATAAAATTTAAAGTAACTTAGTTTTCTGTAAGAAAGCAAATTGTTCATGTAATGATTGAAAAGATAAAACCATTAATGCTGAAACTTGACTTTTTATATCTTTACTTTATATTTTTTTATCATATAGTATATAAAAAAATTTGCACAAGTGGAGATTTAAATAAGGAAGAAAAATAAAAGTCAGTACTGGTTGCAATGATGGAAAGATGAGAGGAAAGGGGAGGGAAGAGCAGCCAGGATGAAAATAAGCGAAAGGAATAAAAGAAATACTAATGAAAAAGCAAGAGAACTTAGGCGTGCGCCGCAAAAGAGCGGCTTTGACTTTCGCGTCATCAAACAAAGGAATGTCGTGTGAGCACTGGAGGCATATGTGTTCCCTCTTTGACGTTTTCGATGGTCGTCCTCATTAATTAAAGGGTCTGAACGACTTCATTTATTCTTTTTATGCCTAGTCTTTATTTTAATTTTTATATTTTAACGAGTATTTTGCTTTGTGTTTAACTTCATTGAAGGAAAGCATTCAGACTTTGGTTGTTCCTTTCTACATTGTTGCTTTTAATGAATTAGTCATTTTACTTTCTCTGTAAAGAAGATTGAGACTTTTGAAACTTTAAATTGTACTTTTCTTAATATATAATTGCGGATACTTTCAGTATTTAATTCAGAAACTTTTCACTTCAGTTTTCTCCTTCCAAAAAAATAGGAAACGTTGGTAACTTCGGCTTCAATATATTGAACGTTTCCTATTTTTTTGGAAGGAGAAAACTGATTTCTTTTGGGTGTGACAATTGGAACGCTATTCGTAAGAAGTACTAAAAATCAGATACATTTAAATTCGTTTTTAGAAAAAAAAACGATTTTCTCTTTTTGCATCGACATAAGCATTGTTAAGTCCAGCTTCACATTAAATATCATTTTATATTTAATAAAAGATGGCCAGAGCGTAAAATATTTTATTTGTTTACATTGCTTAACAAGAACCTCGCATGTCTTGCACGATATTATGTGTATTCTTCTTGTTATTACGACGTTATGTTTGGTCTTAACATGGGCGTGCAAGACTCGAATACAATGGTATCAATGAAGCCTTTTTTCTCTCGTCTCTGTTCTTTTTTCTCTTGTTCGTTGTTTCGCGACCAGCCTACGAGTTTTGAGCGACCCGTTGAATTCAATCTCGACAAGGGACATCCTCCTTTTCATTCCTCTGCCCACGCAAATATCTCCTTCTCAAACAACGTTGCCCTTTGGAAGAAAATTTTTGAAAGAGGAGGAAATTCTAAAAATGTCAGCGAGTTTATTTGAATTCGCGTATGGAGAACAGTGAAAAGACGACAAATGTGAATTATGCAAATCTATTTCAAGAGATTTTGCCATATCTCGATGACGTCAAATGACATTAAAATGTAGAGAGACATTCTCACATAAATTATGTCTTGGCCTCTGGGTTTTCTTATCTGTACAAGTTGCCTTGTTTCTTCTTCCGTCTATTTGTCCTTGCATCTGGAGAATTCCTTCCTTCCCCTCATGTGAAGTGTTAATGCTAATGATTATACTATCAAAACTGTTTACTTATATCCAGTGGAAGTAATTTTCTTCGTTCTCATGTCAATGTTTTCGGTTTGTTTTATTTTTGCTGGTTTTGGCGTTTGGATGTTCTGGTAGGTCAATGGGGAACTAATTGTCGACATGGTTTGAGAGGGTGGTTTTCGTAGGGGAAATGGTGGTGGTTCCAGAAGCCCTAGTGCTCGAGGATGTGAGAAGGACAGACGAGGGTTCTCGACTCAAGGGCCGCCAACAGATTGCAGGGAAGCATGGAAACAATGCCACATCCAGGGAATGGACCGCGCCGCACTCAGATCTCCATACAAGGGATGGCTACTCGAATGGCTCTGTTTCCAAACATGGAATCTCCCTTTGCTAGCAAAAATTTTTCCATCACTATTTCCTGAATTCTTTCAAGTGGAACTTTAATCCAATATTCCTTAAGGGATTTTAATTGCGATGAGATATTTCTTCGTAAACTAGTTTCTGATCCTGAAGCAAAATTTTGATTACTATAGCATGATTTACTAAATTGCATCTTATTTCCCCTTAGGGAACTTTTAGGTTTCGTGGTTCAGTGTATGTAGGAAGAAAGATATTTCTTATTATAATTTGAATCGAAAGGCGCAAGAGTAATCGATTCATCACTGCAGGTGCACTCCTTACATTTACATACATGATAGTGTCTGCATAAGCTGACATGATACGAGTAACTGGATCCAACTAGGTAAATAATTTTATGAATACAAATGAGAATTTTAAATAAAAGTTAACAAGTTTTCTACTCAAATGAATATGCATTGTTTTAATAATAACTCGGAACCATAAATAGACAAAAATATTTGCCAAATTACTTCTCATTCTGACTGACGTGGATCCTCGTCAAGAGAAACCATCAATTTATGTGTTGCGATGTCGCGTATACAATCTTCTCGTTAAGTTTGATATCAAAGAATTTTACTTGAGGGTACGATTGTAGTTTCTGAGGCTGTAATTATTGTTTACGTCACAGCTTTTATTAGCAGTAAAATATAAGTATAAATCAAGTTGAACATAATTATGGGTTGTCACTACAGTTTGAAATGTTTTAGAATTATCTTTATTAATTATACAATTATTCTTTATTAAATGGGTTAAAATTAACGGTAATATAATTTCTTTTTTAATTGTAAGCAGTGACAATCAATTTTTTTTTTTGAAAGCAATTGAGATAAGTGTAATTTCTTTTCTGCTGACCATCATTTTTAAAGCTCTGACCCTTGAGAACGCATGGCCTCATATCTTGCTAAGTGCATCGTAAAACTGGCGCTAATACGGCGCAATCTAAGCGCCTCTGATTTACGAGGACATCATCTTGTCCACACGCCTCGTCGCGTCTGCATTGGTGGTCTCGTCACAGAAACACGCATATGAATTGAATTCCATCTTCTGACATCAGAATTATTTGAATTTCATATAAACAATTATCTAGCGAAGAAATAACCATTCGCTTCAGTGTAATAACTATCAGATGTCAATATTTTAGAATGAGACAAATGTTTCTAAGAAACAAGCACCATTTACCAAAAAAAACTTTAACGATAATGTTTATCACCCTGAGAGGAAAGTCCTGCTCCTGTGGATCGAAGTACCATTTTCTGCAATTGAGGAATAAAAGTAATCAAGTCTCGATTTAAAAACGATAGTACAAATATATTTTTTTTTCTTTGATCCTCGTCGTTTTCTAAGTGATTCTCCAGGCTCGCGGGAATCTTGAGCGAAATAATCGTAAACAAACGGAGCGTAACGCCCACGTAGACGACATTAAATTTTTCTACATATCCGCTGAATCTTTCTTACGAATTTTCTGTAGTTGCCTTTTTCTTGTCGTTTCATCGTCGAGCGAGAGATTATTGAAAGAAGATGAAGAGAAGAAGGTAGTAAGACGAGAGATAAGTTTGTTGCTGGTGTGGCATTCTGCCATGAGGTTTAAGTTTACGAGTGGAAATGAAGCTGAACACCGATAATATTACTGTATTCCTTTCTGTTGACCTCGCGCCAAACACCTATGTACCTATTTCCAGTTGCTCATGTAAGCTTGTCCAGAATACTTCTCTAGAACTCTCTTGCCTCGCAATCCGCTGGTCTGATAGCGTCATTTACCTTCGAGCTCTCATCGTTAATGCGCATCCTATTCTTAGCATGCAGTTGCAAACTGTTTTGAAGTGTCAGTCGAGAGGCTCCTTCATTTAAAAACGAATCTTACAAACTTCACGTGAACGAATTCTTTGATAAATATATGGGGCACATTATTTTATAATTACTTATAAAAGGTTCAACAAATTTTCTGCTTATCAGTCGAATGTTTATAGATATCGTTTTTTTAGTAAGAAAGTTTGTTTGTATTTTGTGATGCAGACACTTGGACCACAGACTTTGTCAAATTCGTCGTTGTTTGGGCGTCATGCTTGGTAAAGATAGGAGCGAATTAGTAGAAGTGAAGGAGGGTGTGTGAAACGTCAGGGAAGAAAGAATGTGTGAACACGTACGATGGGTTCTTAAAGTTTCGAGAAGAAGAAGAGGACCTCGAAATGTTGAAGGGCGAGGGAAAAAGAAGAGTTAGAATTCAGTTCTCGGTGTTTCCTTCTCGGCAGCTGTCGCTGTTTTGTCTGCAGTTGATCATTTTTTTCGTCTCTTCTTCATTTGCAATACTTTTATTGTCCCTCTACAGACGCTATTTTGATAAAGTTAAAAATACAAGTATCAAGTCTTCCTTAAATTAAGTGCTTTCGAATTTTAGTGTTACGTTCTCTAATGATGTTCTGATTCTTTAGAACTGTATGTAATCACTAATGAATTGATAGTCATCCGCGAACTATTTCTTCAATGGAAAATAACATGACCTACTTATTGAATTCACTCCTTTGAACACATTCCAATCATTAGAAAGTTCGAAAATATTTTGTATTTATTGGTCTTAAAAATGATTCCCCATTAAAAAATGCATTTCGCCAAATGAATTTCGCCATTTTCTTGACTTATTTTGCCACAAATCATCGGTTGCTGACTACCACATGCGCATTGCAGAATCATCAAATCGACCAAAGACCACAGGGTCACGCTATCCATCGCAAACCAGCACCAATAACCAGCAGCGCCACCACTAGACCAAAGAGGGTGGTTTTGATCGTGATTGCTGCGCGTCGAATTTGTCGCCACGTGTTTTATTGTACGATGAAATAGGAGGGTGCAATGTGCTTTGGCAAGAGAAGAGGGGCTTGCAATAAAACGAACGCGTTAAACGTGTCACTCAACGTCATGTTGCTGGCACCGATCTGCCAAAGCACAGAGGCACATGGTGGCACAATCTGAGCGTTGGATCGCATTTACTCTTTCTCTCTTATTAACAGCTTTACGTGCTCAGTCAGGCTATTAATTTCTACAAACCTATTAACTCCAATCCCTGTCTGCAGTCATTAAATGCTTTTTTTCAAATTGATTGTTATAAATTTCCGAGACTATAACGTGATATAGTTGAATCCCAATATCTTCAAGTATCTATGATACTTGTACTCTTGTAGAAATTTTTGTTTATCAGAGAAAACACGAAATGAATAACCTGATCAGATTGCTTTCGTTGAATTGTAAATAAATATTGATTGAAAAAAATAAAGTTGGTCGATTTTTTGTCGAACTCGAAAGAGATGATTAATATTACATATATGATAGTTAAAGGAGTTCAACGGTCTCCGTAGGGCGCGTTAAAAAGATTGCTTGGTCCCTTTTTGCGTGAGTTATGGGCCCTTGCTATGCCGCACACCGACTGCACATAACACGACTACTCACACGCGTTTACATTTTCAACACACTCTGAATCAACGTACGAAGTTTGTATCGTAGCACAGGGATAGCGCACATAGCAAGCTGTCGCCAGTTTTCTGGCTCATTACTGTCCAGCGGCGCCCATTCCTCTCCCGCTCCGAGCAGTGGCGGTGGCTAGGGGGCAAGAGGCGAGAGGCTGCAGCGGTCGCCAGCTTTTCTTGTTTCGTCTCTTCGCCCGTTTGATAAATCTGCGACATTAAGGGCCTCGCACACTCCGTCGACTATTAACCTCGAATTGTCTCGCGCGACGCGATTCTATACCAGCTTATCCTCCAAATCTCAATTCTTTTTCTTTCTTTTCTTCTGCGTGTTACAATTCTGTGCCAGTCTTTCAAAATCTAGGGGAAAATATATGATTTGAGGAGCGATTTGAATTTGCTGTTAAGTGGAGACAACTTTCCTAGTATAGTAATTAGTTGAACTTCGATATAGTTATTTATCTTGCAATGATTTACTTGATGGAAAGACACAGATTATAAAAACAGATTTGCGATCTGCCTCGAGTCATGATGCACGTGGATCAACATTGCGCGGGACTAGTTTGAAAACACGTGCAACTCACATGTTTACGTCTTTTTCTTTCTTGGAGGCACGACGTCGACGCAACGATACGGTGCGGTGGCGCGTATACATTAGCACTTTTATTCTGGCGCATACGACCGTCTGGTCGAACGACCAATTTTACTGGCACATCTTTACGTTAACGACCCGCCAAACGAGCACTTGACTTTATACAAATACGACTTGACTGCAAAATCTCTCTTGAATTTAAAAAAAAATGATAACCACAGATAAAAAGGCTAAAACCAAACATACCTTCGAATCACGTAATAAATTATATATTTGTATATGTTTTAATTATTCTCCGAATGTAAAGTTAACTTTGGAAAATAAATAGTCGGTACTTTAGTGGGACAATATTACAATAATGAAAGCATAGTGCAATAATTGTGTGACAATTGTGAACTAGCGGTCTTTTTGGAACGAGATTTAAAGGGTGAATGATTTAAGGTTTCGATTGTTGGGATTCTTAATATTAAGAGGTTCTCCTAATTGGTGCATTGTGATATGCTAATGATGTACGATGTAGGGGTTAGTCCATACGTCATCATTTGGAATATTTTTTCTTTTATACTTTCTGAAAGTTGTGCAGGTGGATTATATTGTGTATACAATTATTATCAGGTATACCAAGTAAAATTGGTCGACGTGCTGGACACGTGTGGCGTTGCACGAGAACGATATAGTGACCCTTGAAATCCTTCTGCAAGCACGTACGAAGATTGCGCTAATTAATGCTTCAGAACTGGGTCTGCTGCTAGTTTGGTGATGTGCGACTAGCAACGATGCGGTTACTATGATAATTACCAAGAAGGGACGTGTAGCTTTGTCTTAATTAGTTCCACAGACACCTGTTTAATATCCCGCGACTACCATTCACTATTGTATTTTATAACATAAGACTTGTCAAACTTAATTTTTCCTTTGTTTCTTGTTAATCAATTAAATATTATTCACAGCAGACTTTTTGCTAATTAGCACTTTCTGAGTTCTTTGATAATTTTGAAATTACTAATTAATTTTGAAAATATTTTTCAAATAAGGCAGGTTTCTGTATTAGGGCGCATCTGTGCTGTCGATAAATATGAAGCCCATGAGCTTATGGAAATCAGTGAAAAGTCAGGGAAAACAAAATTAAATTGTTGTGGCAACCCTGACGATATTTATCATTGCAAATAAGAATAATAATCCAATTCTTCAATTTTTAAAAACGATTGTATATGCAAGTTGAGTATTGAAAATAGAAAATAACCTTACGAAAACTTTTGTAGATAAATAGAATCATACTATTTTAGTTTCGGAAGGTACAAGTCGACTGGGTCGTTTATCTTAATTGATTTGATGTTTGAATTTTTGAAACAAAAAGCAATTTCTATGAAAGGTTGCGCATTCAATGAATACAAATTTTCTGAGCTCCTGAATATTTCTTCTTTTCTTTTCAAGGTCCCTTCATTGGGGGCAGAGCTTTGTCGAAAGGAAAATTGAATGTGCCATCCGCGCCGCTCACCCGCACAAAAGCACCGTACATCCCAAAAGCACGGGCATACGTGCGACTAGGCAAATAATAGCAGCACCGTCCGTATAAAGCTGCAATTTATCACACGGTAAATTCTCGCGAAATTGCATAGCGCAATGCACACACGTCGAATTGTAATGTCGGTTTGCATGCGTTCCCGCGTGCCTCACAAAATTCATTCATGCTTTAGAGAAAGCATCGTTCGATATCGTGAATTCATTGCTATTTACGTATATTATGTAGAAACGATTGCAACGTTGAAAGAAAAGAATGACGAATGAAGTATATAATGAATAGTTTGTTTCGTTTATTGCCGCTGAAAATGAGTGTCATTTATGAGACAGTTTTATTCATTTGTAATAGTGTCTTTAGATATACTGATGGTTATGGGAAGGAAGATGAATAACAATAAAAAAGACAACTTGTTTGTTTACGAATTGGATGTTAAATGGGAGGCATTCGTAGACACATATGTATGTGTAATTGATACAACGATACCAGAATGTACCTATGATCTCCTCGGGCCACTCATTCTGTGTGCTGCAGGCAGGCAACGATCGATCTGTATTCATAGGTCGTACGGCATAAAATACACTCGGCATGTCCATGAATCAGATAACTGTCAGAGCCGTTCCGCCGAACGATGTCTCAATCAAATGTGGCTCGATTCCTCCCTCTTGCGCTGTTACTTCTTTTCTTTCTTCTTTACTTTCTCCTTTTCCTTTCACTTTGATTTTTTCCTTTCTTTAGTTTCTGTTAATCGCCTCTTTGTCGTTCATCTTTTTTCTTATTTCAATTTTTATCAGCTTTAAATAATCATTCTCCTTTAAAAGTATATAAAAAAGTAAAATAACCATCGAATAAGGTGCACTGAAGATTTTATTAAAAATTCTAATATTTAAAGTTTGTAAGTCATAGAAAATAAAATTTGTTTGACTTTGTGAAAAGCTGTGCGAGGAAGAATATAAACAAGAATATAGTATATAAAAAGCAATATCTGTTGTAGATTTTTTTTTATCTTTGTTTGAGGAGATGAGAACTAATCCGAATGACTTCCATAACTCATTTGTTATATTCGAGCTTTTCTTTTCGATAAATACTTGTACCTTTCATGGCGACACTTCGTATGACATTGGGATTACAAAAATCCATCAACTTATTTGTCAGACATTGAATATTTTTATCGTTACAGTTCACATTTAGGATTTAGATTTCAATTTTAAGGTATTTCCTAATTAGGTATAAGATTCAAGGGAGAAATGGATAAATTAAGAGAAAAATTCTCTGTTGTATTTAGAATAGTCATTATGTGTATGCTTGTGTTGGGAAAAGAAAAGATGGTAGATGAGACCTGATAATATGAGGCACATAAAGATCTGAGTGATAGGTCGCTTTCACAAAGCAAGTATACATGTCGGAAATTAAACGGCACAGAGTGTGTGGATTTTGGTATTTATTGTTCATTGACCGAGTAAAGACGTAGTGAGCAGAGAAGGCTAATAACTAAAGTGTAACCAGCCACCCACGCTTCGTCAGTTACAGCAAAGGTTAACGCATGCATGCCATGTACTAAATCATCTGCGTCGCGCGGCTCATTTGTAAGACAAACTCCTCATTGCCTCTCTGTCTTCCTTCCTGTGCAACACACTATGCAGAGCTTCATCTTCTTTCCTCTTGGATTTCGAGTGTCTGCAAATAAAGAGGACTCCTCATCGTGCTTCATCTCACCCACAATCGCCAATTAATCTTTTCACTAACTAGGTCTCAAATCAAAGCAGTAGAAAATTTATATCTGCAAAATGTAAATCAATTAAAGGCGCACACATTATACTAATTACAACAGCAGAAATACTATAAAAAACAGGCATTGAGTGACAATCTATGATTGATTTTTTTTAAAACAGAATATAGTATGAAATATATTTTCTTCTGAAAATGAATAAAACAATTTTGAATGAAATGGAGGCGAGTTTCAGAAAGCTAGTGAGCACTTTCGTTGCCTCACTGCCAAAAATAGTCGACGGAATTGCCGAAGATTCTTCTTCTCTCTGTCTCTCTTTCTCGAAATGAGGGAGTTCGAACTACGAGCCAAAACGCGTGTTTTGGTGCAATGACCCTCCCTCGATTCAAAGTATGCGAAAACATTAGCTTGTCTCTCCCAGGGGTATTCGAATCCTCGACGCCGTGCCGAGCCGCGCCGCGACGCGCTCTGTTCTGTGACGTACATTTTAAGTGTGCGCACTTAATTCCAATGCGTCGTCGCACGGTTGCGCCTCGTCGACGTCAGTCGTCGGCGGAATGCGGAGTTTTTGCCGATCTTCTTCCGGATCCTATTCAATGTAAATGCGACTTGTCGAGGCGAAAACCGCAAAATTTCCTTTGATGTCAGATCTTTATTAAACCAGTCCTTTCTCTATGCGTGTTTTGTCTGACTCATCTTGTTTTGGCATTCTTCATTCTCTCTGATCTTTTAATAAATGCGAGTAACTATTCTCATAAACAACTAATCTGTTATGAAATCTACCAAAAAAAAATTATAATTTCTTAAAAATAAGGAAAAGAACTGCAAAAAAGTAAAACCAAGATTGTAATGCAAAAACTTCGGAAGTTGGTACACGATGTAAAGATTATATGTTGACCCTACCATCTGTTTTGCGCTTATTCTCTCTCTCTGATAAAGCAACGCGTGTTAACGTCGAGTGCAAGAGTGAGATGGAGAGTAAGCTTCATCGGAAGAAGAACCGTCGTCGCCGACGGGGGTATCGACGAGAAGGGAAATAAGGAGGTTTATTTTCGGCTGCCATATGTGCAGTTATTTCGACGGAGGCACGAGCGCCCAAGTCGGGGCCCTAAATAGAAGCTAGAACGGCCACTCGCCGACGAGGAAGATGTCTCGGTTCGACGAGATAACCAGTCGCCGATGTATGTAAGCGTCTGCCTCGGAACGTGACGCTTTGACGTATGAGCAGGCGCGTCCCAGAAATAACAGCCTTCCTACAATTTTAAGAACTGTATCCCCTCAAAAATATCGTCTCCCTTTCGTAATGTATAAACATTTATACTTATCAAAAAATTTGTAGGGGTTAATATTGTAGTTTAAAACTTGGTCAGAATTCGGTGTGTAATTTCGGGAGACACTAAAATTTAGTGTACGTTAAATAGTTTGAATGGATCAAGAAAATTCTTTCAATTAACTAATAAAACAGTATTGCACTGGTAATATCCAAATACCAAACCGTTATTTTAGTTCAACTCTTCTACAAATCACTCTTTTAAAGTTATATCTGATCCGTCAAAAAGCAATAGACTCTTACATTAAAATTTTGTAGATTCTATGTAATAGGATGGGGGGATTTTATTGAAAAAGAGCCTACCCAGCAAAGAGCGTCAAAAGAGGAGAAGAGAACATGAAAGTTGTGGTATGTGGTACGAGCGCATAAACATATAATTGGTTGCACTTAAATCTCTATAACAGAACAATAAAAAAGAACTCGACACTGTGTAAATCAACATTAGGACGACATGATGCTAAACCACCATTTTCATGGCCAACCTCCTCTTTGCACACTCAATCCGTTTCACTCCCGAATGGATTGCAAACACCACGAGGTCCTCGAATTCACTATCCATATATTCATTATTATAGAATAAAAAAATGAATTGTTAACACTAATAATTTGTGCTCTAAATTGTTTGTTAATATAAAAACAAACTACGGTTTTTCTCTTTTATTTCGAGTATTAGAAACTGTCAAAGAGAATTGAAAAGAAGAGATAATATTTTTGATATGATGAAAATTGCAGCAAGCAAGTGGGTATTAGAAGTCCCTAATAATGCATGACATTTTTCTGACTGTGGTGTTGCTGCCTCTACTCGGTTTAAGTGCGTACGCTACATTAACTTGATTCGTCGAGTAAATTAACTGCAATCAGAGGACTTTGGTCGGTCATTTCGCCATTGCTTTATAGACATGAACGACCGTTCTATCCGTTTCTGGAAGACCTGCCAGGGGTAGGGATGAAGGAAGAGTACGGGAGGATGTAACTGTCGTTTTTGTCGCATGCCAAGCACCGCCGCTAACTGCTTTCAACCCTCAGATGAAAACAAGGCTCGGAAAAAACATGACGCCGAGAATCTTACTCCGTCTTGATATATTCCCTTCCTAATTCTTAGATTAAATTCTCAGCCATCTGAAGATAAACTTAGAAGGAAAAAATAAATTAAAAAACCTTTTTCTAAGATCTGTAAATGTTGAAAATAATGTTTAATAAGGAACACCTGAAAATAAAGATGTATTTTCAAAGATCTTTCTGAAATCCGAGGGTAAAGGAAAAAGTAGTATTTACAGATTATCGAACTCACAACTTTAATTATTTCTTTTAATACAATATCAATTATAAGTTTTTGTTTAATTTATTGTTTTCATATCTATCGGAAGTTGTATAGATTTGTATTCCTGACGACAAGCATATTAATGTCGGGTAAATTACATTTAACTCACGTAGGTGCCTAAACGCGGACGACTTAGCATTTCTCATTAGTCTCTCTCTCTCTCCATTCTATAACATTTATTGGAAGTCCCTGGAAAATGAGATTCGTGTGCAATTAAAGAACTAAGATTGATAAATGATGGCGAATTAATGCCCAGTTGAAGGGAAGAATGAGGGGAGAATGTTTTATTAGAGAAGAGAGAGAGAGAGTCAAAATTTTATTTCAGGGGGTGATTGTGGATATAGTGAGTATATAAAAAAGGTATATACCTATACCTACAAGTGTCAAATTGCAGATGATATCCCCGCATCATTGTTGAATATTGAACAATAATTTATTGATCTAGTGTAACATAATACGGGAAATGATTGTTTGCTTAATATTTTTATTTGAATTTTTGTTTTAGGTGATGCAAGTAATGCAAGTATCGGTAGTGGTGAAGGTACGGGGGAGGAAGACGATGATTCGTCGGGTAAGAAGAACCAGAAGAAGAGGGGCATCTTTCCCAAGGTCGCGACAAACATCCTCAGGGCGTGGCTGTTTCAACACCTAACGGTGAGTCTCTTTTCTTGCACTGCTGACATTTTCTGTCTCCAGAAATGTTATTTTTCGAACGAGTCGTTCATCGTTCAACACGTGAGACATGTAGTTGACTATAGTGACAAAAGGTAATTGAGGGCAAGCAGTAGGTTGAAAGATGAATCTTTCATTTTGTTTTGTAAATCCTTTGAATAAGGCTATCATAGTGTTCAGTGGGATACATTCAAGTAAAATAAGAAATGGGCATATTTAAAAGTCTTTAATGTTTGAATAGGGGGGACTAGAAATATAATTTCACATTGTTGAGATAAGGACTGTCCCTTCATTGATCGAAATCATGTAATGATTCATGAGTAATTTGAGCCCCCGAAAAGCACAACGCGATTAAGAGTTCCTGCATGATTGCGTAACGTGAATTTCGAGTACGATCAAGTTACCTCGCGAGAGCGGTAATCATATTGCTGCTCAGTTAATGCTATTATCGCCGCATTTGAGGGGCTGAGGCGAGGTGACCGACCCCCTTACAAAACTCTCTCTGCGTGTACTAAAAGCGCTCGAATTGGATATGACGTGGGTATATACTGCGGGTTCTTGCCTCTAATGCATGTGTACTAGTTACGTGGGAACTGCGTTCGATCGATTCCACTTCAAGTCCACTGCATCCGATAGCTTCGATTTCACTAGAAAACATCATATTTTCTATTCCACTCCATTTAAATTTACGTTTAATGACAAAAATTTCTTAAACTAAGCCCAGTTATGGAAACCGTTTAATAACTTTTAAAACTTAATTCTGAAGAAATCAATTTTCATTGGCCACTTTTCTTTTGAAATTAGAATTTACATTTTTTAGATTCCCATATGAATCAGAGAATGTTATTTAGGGTCGAGGGAATTGGTTTTGCTGTCGCGGAGGAATGTCTATCCTGTCGAAGTATTCCAAATCGTGCCAAGAAATCCGTCGTGAAGCGCCAATAGTCGTCCCCTTGCGGACGAGGGCTCGCGCGCTAATCCCAGTTCGTCTCGAATTGACAGTGGAGAGAGAAACTAGAGGGGTAAAGACGAAGGCAGATAGATAGATGGAGAGGGAGAATAGAGGTCTGACCGCATCTTCAAGCCGCTTCGGACAGCCAGATATAAATTAAATTAATTTGATGGAGGCGGAATTCTATTCTAGCGCATATTTGCTCTACCTCTACCATGTCGTATTTACCGACACACCGGTTTGATTAAATTTTGTTCCTGCTGTACGGATTTCACATTACACATACGTTCATATTATGCGCTATAGCATTTATTTTAATTACATGACAAATGCAATTTTTCCACGCATTAGAAATTCTGTATTCTTTTTAAATCTTCAATTACAGAAAATCACTGATTATAACAATCCCTCCCATGATGGGGGACAAATTTTGAGAAGAACTCTAAAGACAATGTTCGTTTAGAGTACGTGTCCCGGACGTCTGAAGTCTGTAGAATCGTCATTTCGAAAGCCAGCTTCCAACATCCCTCGCAATTCGTCTACCCAACCGACCAACCCTGAGCGTCTCTACCGAAGTTTAATTAGACGGAAGGGAAGCATACATCATGGTCGACTCTGTGCCAACCAGCCACTTTCCTCGACCTTCTCATAAAGTTATCATTGATATTCTCCACGTATTCTTTTCATGATATTAACATAGTAATAATGTTAAACACACTTTTTTTCTAATGATTTTCAGTAATTGAAATTCCAATTTCTAAAAGTGACTAATTATTATGTTTTAGCTTGATAAAAAGAAAAACATAAAATTTACGTTCAGACTGTGTATATTGTAAAAAAGTGCAAATTCATTTCTGTGCAATAACAATTATCCAGCTGGCTAGAGTTCTTGGCAAGTAATAAACTAAACCTGGGAGGAGAGAAGAAAGATTGAAGATGGAGTCGACATATATAATCCATTTTAATTTACTCAGGAGATATATCCGTCTAGCTTGCAGTTTCCGCCGACTTGCTTCAGACTCTTTCTTCTCTTCTTTCCTTTTTTCCATTTTCTATCTCTCGAATTCAAGACACCACATCGTAGTCTTCTTGTATCAATTGAATCCTTCTACGAAATTACATTTGCTAGCTATATACTTTATGCTACTTTCGTATTACCATTTATCGAATGTGCAGATAAAACTGTTTTATGAACAGACAAAAATTAAATTTGAATTTTGGCTCAAAAAGTTTGATTTCAAATTGATTTTCAACAACTAAATATGAAAAATGTCAACTAAAGAAATCTGGTATTTTTGAGAATATTCACGTTCCCGTATAGATTTGGGAAAAGTAGTTGAGAATCTCTGTTGATCATGACCGCAACACTGAAACAGTCCTGGTACGGATATCTTAAACAATTTGCATAGGCAATCATAGTGGCAGTTTTTTCGATCATAAAGGGGCTTCCTCAGTATACCGTCGCTCTTGAAACAGTGCGGAGAACGTTTTATGTCGCCATAACCATAGCGCGGCATGGCCCACTTAGATCTGCTATCTCACCATCAACGGGAAGAAGAATCGACTGACATATATTGTCCTTGCGGAATACTTTTCTCGATAAACGAAATCCACATTTATGGAAAGAGTTTGTCGACCTTGAATCATCAAGGTCGTGTGCATTGGTAGGACAGTTTTATCTGTTGCCAGTGGCCGACATAAAGAAAATATTAAAGAAAAAAAACAGTTCAAACATGTCTGAACGACAATTCTTATTCTACTGGCACTTTGCCCCGGAAGGCGACACGACACGCCCGTTGTCACCCTATCGGCTCTAAAGGACGTTGAGGAGACGTTTGCATACATCGACCGGCACTTTTCCGCACGAACAAATTCTCGAGGGCAACTGCCATCGTTCGGAAAAGTCAATGGCTGCACTTCTTTCTTTCAGTAGACTTTTTTTACAGTTCTCGTATTCTTTGAGACTGGAAATTTTATTCCAATGGGATAATTTATAAAAATGCTTGATTTTCATATATTTGAGGAGAGAATTATTCTTTTCTTGGTCAATTAACTCATAAGCAAACATTGAAATTAATTTGAGGATTTTTTCTAAAAGACAATATCAATGAAGGGGAAAAGTACTATTTGTTCTGTGGTCAAAGGCAGAAACTCTGTTTCTTTCATTTTTTGTCCGACAAGGAAACGCTTCAGAGGTGATGGAGGGGTCAAGCCAGACGACGTAATTTCCTCTCCTGGGGCTCGCTAGCCGGCTCGAAGCGGCATTTCTCTGTTCTCTCACTCTTGTTCGTCCCTTTTCTCTTCGTCGACAACCTCGAACTTCCAACCTTCAACCTCTGCTAGTCGCCCCTGGGCACGGGAACCCATCACACACACACAACACTGGCGCCGCCTCGCGCTCACATTTGAATATAATACGCTTGGCCCCATACACTGTTCTTTCTCACTCATTTGCTCATCCTCCATTCGCTCTTTCGCTTCTGGCTAGCCAAGAACGAAGACCCGAGCGAACTGTAATTATGTTGATGCGCGTCTCATTGTGCGCAAACCACTGAATGGCCGAAAAACCTCCTACGCTTACAAAATGAAGTCACCCATTTTTGTTTCAACACATTTTTTTATCTTCAGCTTTAAGAGAAAAGTACTCTTTTCAACCTTAACCTGACATTTTTTTTCTCTTATCTAGTTCACTGGAAAAAAATTACTTTTTCCAAGACCCTTTTAGTCCGGAAAATTTATAGCTAGAATAAGAAAAAAAAAGAACGATTCGAGAAAGTCGTCAATAGTGTTCTTCGCGATTGAAAACGAGGGTAGACAATTGCAAAAAGTACACCACTATCTAACGACACCGCTTCTTGAAATTATCCTGGTACCCCTATCTTTTCGCGAACGAGAAGCGCGAGCCTCGGATTAGACTGTCGCCCTCGCGAGACAGCTTAAGCTCCCATTTTTGCGAAATTTATCGCCTTTAATCCCTCAACCCTGCGGCAATGGCCGTTACCCTGTATCCTTCTCTCGCCTCTTCTTTTACTTGCTTGTCGATATGATAAAAAGAAAAAGAACCAACGTCAAGTTTTCATCGCCCAATGCAATTTTCACCATTTTTTTAATCGGAATTTTTCCAACCAGAAGCCTTCTTTTTTTTGTCAGAATTTATTTTTTTGGAATAAGTCTCTTCAAAGGGATTTTTTTGAAGCTTTCACTTTTTCTTGCTCATCGCCGCCCCGTCACTCACCCACTATTCATTTTCCCTTCTCGTTGAATAATCCTCGCTGGATTTAAAACATTCGTATCTTGAATATGCATTCGCAGCTTTAAATCGCGACCTGTTTAACTGGGTTTGCTGGAGGAGAGGAAAAGGCGAAGAGATCAGTCGAGTATTAACTTGGCTACTCTTTATCCTTACTGGTCCTCCACTTGTCATTTAGATATAAGCCCATGTGTGTCCCCCGAGATATTGACTTTAATTTCCTACTACGCGCAATGCCAAACCCTTCCATTTATTTCGAAAAATATTATTGGAAATCACTTCTTCAACGTGGCATTAATTAACTTTTTAATGCTTAAAGTTTAATAATTTATCTGGTGCTGTGTTTGCAGTATCATATCACAAAGCAGTGAACCCGACGTATCGATTGCATCATCGTTACTCCATCTCGGCCTGTTTGGTCACAGGTTCGAGTCACCCCTGCAAAATAAAGCGTGGAAGCTTGGTCCCTCCAAGTTGGTGCCACTTCACCAACCTTGATGTATCCCATGGTGCCATTACCAAATCTCCCAGCGACCACTGTGAAAGTGCTTAATGTATTGTGAATAATATAATCCGCGAGTCACTCCTGCCTTCCCCTCTGTGTTACATGTTACGAATGTGAGGCGCATCAAGTATTGATGCCACTTGGTTGACTGTCCAAAATACTTAAAAGGTGACTGTATACCGCAATTTACCAACAGCCTGAGTATTGAAACTGATGCACCACTGACGTCAAAATTCATGGGTGGCATTCAATTTTCAGATACTGTACAATAATACAAATATATTATTGCTTTACGCACTCTCTTTCACACACTGAAATGTGGAGCATTGACATCTCCCTCCTTTGTATCCCTACAGATGTCTACTAAGAATTTAGAGCCTTACGAGAAATCGCGACAACGCACCTTTAATGGGTTTGATGTTCGCGGAATGATCATCAACGTCGAGGTTGACTCTTAAGGACTAATAGCCGCCTAGTGGTCTTGGATCTTTTTGATCCCGATCTCTATTTACGAATAGTAACAAGAAAATAATTCAGTTTCTTTTGCCTTCATGTTTCCGACAAGTGTGATTTTAAGTCCATTTTCTCCTTGGAAGGTATGTTCGAAAATTCTTGAAGAAATATGTTTTGCGCTCAGTAATGCTGTAAGTCAGAGTAATTGAAAAATATATATTTCGTTTCTTTTAAATCAATTCTTTTAAGCAATAAAATTATCCTGTAAAAAATAGAAGGAGGAGAAATAATTTCTAGTCCCTCCGAGATGGAAATATCTGAAAACATGACGCCAGCAACTTAAAGCTGTCCACGAATGCAAATTCATGCCGCCCTCTGATCCCCTATTTCAGCACTAGACTCTATATCAATGAGGTGCTATACGACTGTGTTAGCATGCACTTCCTATTTCCTATGTTGCTTTTGCATACGATTCCAAGGGGTCGACCTGTTTACTAATGAAGCAATTCTCCACTGTTCCTTTCAGAAGGGTTTAACCTTCTTTTTTTCATTGAACTTGCAATATACTTTCTGCATAAAGTAAAAATTATCCGCTGCTTTTCGAAGCAGATTTTAAGAATTAATCCCAAAGTAGAAACGTAACATTAAACGACCCTTTACGAACTGAGAATCGATACATGTGCGTTGGATGAGATGATCAAAGACAAATATAATTTATTAATGTATAGGTTGCGTAGTGGCAGGATTACTTGACCGTCGAATCTCCGGTGAGCATTTAATAGTCTCCTGAGGGTTAGGATTCCCAGTAAACAGTGATACCACCTTCGAGAAAGCATTCTCACACAAACACACAACTCCGATCGATCGCCGGAGGCGAGACTAAAACACGGATCAGTTTGCTGAATAAATATTTTATGCTCGTCCTGTTAAATGTTTGAAATCGAGTGTCATCCCTCGGGTCATGGCTTTCTAAACCGTTATTTATATTTCACGCAACTGTCCGACATCTTATTTTATATTAAACTTGGGATTGAAATTATTTCTTTAGCTTTTTTGGATATTGCTATGTACTTTCAAAAAAATATCATTTTTGTTTTGAATTTTATTTATAGCTACTGTGAAGGCTAGTGAACTGATAATGAGAAAATTATAAATACTGCAAAATCTCCAAGAAAAGGAAGGAGCGAGCTCATGAATATAGCTTCAAATAATTTAACCATTATTCAATAAACTTCTTATTGATATTTTTTAAATTACAGAAACAATCAATCAGACGGAAAATCGTAAAAGTATTTAACAAATCTAGCATTATTAAAATTATCGTACGATATTCAAATTGAAAGAAAACTGGAATTAAAATAGCTTTTAGTTATTATTAACTGAATCCAGCATTGCAAATAGACATATAATCGCTTGTAGCGTCATAATTGCTACCTTGCTTTGGTCTGCATACTATCATGTGCTTATGGGTCAGGAAATTAAAAAATCGTCATTCATTAAATTTATCTGTTTTAAAGCGTCCATAACAAGTCCAACTGCTATAGAAAGCAGCAGCTTATGACGATTGTTTTTAAATATAAAATTCCTTTTACGATAGTAAATACTTTGGACTATGTAATTAGACTCACTTAAACATAACAGAAAACTTTGGTGCAAATTTAAAACAACGTGATTGCACGCGTAGAAACAGTTGGTTAACTTACCGTTCGTATGAATCAATAATAGTTTAATAAACATGTAAAATTAATCAGTAAAAAGTTAATTTATCAATTGAACAAACATTCGAATTCAAATTTAAAGAGTTGATATAATGAATCTTTAATAAATATTATGCCCTACTACTGTTTTAGCATAGTTTGTTATAATAAACCAAATTGATTCAGGAAATATTAATTAATTTAAAATACGCATATTAGAACAAGTATAATTGAGGGTACACCTACAATTAATTAAAAATCTATAGTAATAATAGATTAGTAAAAGACACGTATACGCTACGTACACTGATGTATGAACATAAATTATGAAATTGTCGACATCTGTGACTCGCCGAGCGAAAGCCGCGCCGTATGCTCACGATGTCATTAGTTTTTTCCGAGCATCGTGCCCTCCTCCTCCTCCTCTTTTCTTTTTCTTCGCTTGCTCGTCCTGGATGACTTACGAGAGAAAAGAGGTGGAAGAGTTTAAGAGCATAAGTGGCGTGAGTGCGATTTTTGCGGTACTTACCGCCCGTCAGTTAGGTACATGGTCGTGATTGGTCGGCTAACGAAGCGAGAAGGCGAACATACCTTGCCGATTCGACACGCGTGTCGCATCTTCGATAGTATAGTGTTCGGATATCGGATCATGTGGCCGCTCTCAATCGCCATTACCAACGATTAGAGGCGATCCTCGTCACGCTGTCGGGAATACCTCGCCTCTGGCTTCCTTATACCATTAACTTTTGCGATAAATTTCTTTTTCCATATATTTTAACTTTTTTCCAAATGTAATTCTCAACTTTGCTTCTGAACCCGTCTGTTACCACTTCGTGGAATACATTAATATAATACTATCATCACTCCTTTCTCCTTATGATATTGTTTCACCTTTTTCAAATGCATACCAACAAATTGCAATGACATGATCTGGAATTGTATTCGATATTTAGATATTCGGTAAAAAGAAATTTGTGGATTAGTGTCTACTCATAGCGTAGACACTAATCCACAAATTTCTTTTTACGGTTAAGGTGGGAAGGACTTGAGAATTCCATTTTGGTCTCGTACAGTTGCAGTCGCAGTCGCCAAAAGCGGTTCATGTCCTTGAGAAACGATACTCGGGTGACTTGGTTCACTTCAGTGTTGGCAGACCAACCCAAAAGACACTTGAATTGCGAAAAGAGAGCATCCCCCAGCCCTGTATCTCCCTTGCTCCATTGCTTTTCCCTTTCAGGCTCTTTCACGAAGAAGACCCGACTATCCTTTAATTCAGGCTGACAGGTGAACCCCGACTCTCCTCCCCGCAGCTATCCCTCGGGGTAAGATAGATCCGTTCCCGGGATTTCCTACGGGATCCACCGGATCTTATATCACGAGCGACCATCTCTATATAAGCAATCCCACCCACTATGAAAACCTCCCAGTGCACCGAGTGCGAATGTAATGGACGTCCGACCTTCTTCTTCTTACTTTACCGCATTCTCGGAAAAAAAGACACTCAAAAATAAAAGTTCTTTTTTTTATTGTCAATTATAATATAGGGCCCCAAGTTGGACAATTCGATTAGAATTTTTAAATAGCAGCACTTTGTTATTGTTAGTACAGACCAAGTTTTTAAAGGCACATTTGAATGAAAAAGGCCGTTTGTTTTTATTCTTCATGATTAAAGTAACAAAATTTGCGAAAATATCTCAAGCCAAATAGAATTTTTGAAAATTTTCTCTCCATAAGCAGATGTGCACTCTTTTTGTTATTGAAAAAGGGTCCCTATTTTTATACACGTATGTAATGCTTATATTTCGTTTTTCTGATGTGAAGATTCTTCTGGCGAATATTTGTTTTTATTCTTTTCTTTTCCAACCACCAACAACGCCGCGAGGCGGCAGAATTCGCAAAAAAGAAATAGCCCTAACCTTGTTAAACGGGTTTGACGCGCAAATCGGAATGTAGATGGCGTTGTCGAAGGGCGCCAATGGTTAGTTTTCGGAGATCCTCAAGGCGTTGATGAGTTTGTGACGATCCTTAAATGTTTTCTATGGCAATGCTTTTATTCTCACAACGAACGTGACTGGAATGTCGCTGGGTCCTATCACTGCACCACAGTGTTGTAAAAAATTAAGTCTTTTTTGTTTTACATCTCTCGTAGATTAAATATTTAACACACAACTATAAATTTCAACATTGGTTTTTTTCAATACTCGCATTATTGAACTGAGCCTAGAAGATGATTTTTAGTTAATAATATTTAAGGCCGTTGAAGCCTTAAATATTATTAACTAAAAATCATCTTCTAGGCTCAGTGATATTTAAAAAAATGCACAGAAATCTGAACTTTTTGCAAAAATACTTTAAAAACTCTTTATGAATTTGCCATTAAGTCGTTGCATTTTTAAGAGGAATAATCGTGGATGTCATTTCACTAAAGTTACTGGCAACTTTTTTCAGAATATATCCCATTCGGGAGAGAAAGTACTCGTATTGCTGCGTAACTATGCAAGTAAGTACTATGTCTCGCGCCTTTAAAAACCTCGTAAAAAGTATTCATTGATGTAGGGGCGTTACGAGTTCAAGACTACCATTTTCAGACCACCCCATTCGATAGATATAGATAGACATTCATAGCTCAATGTTTTTTCCCTGTAAAGTCACATCAGTTCTTTCATTTAAACTTGAATAACACATGTCAAACAACATATCTGATCCTACTTTTTTCGATCAAGCAATAACTCTAATTAGATTTTTCTACCTACTTTTAATCATAACGATTAATTGAAATTAAAAAAGTATCAATGACGGCAAGACCACACTGACAAAACATCAGTTGAAATTCAGATAGACTATGCAAGACAACAGCAATGTGAATGAACAAAATTTTTACAAACAAAGTATTTATTGAATTTTCTCAGAATTTTTCAATGAAAAGAATTTATATTTTTGCTCCTTACAACAAAATATTTATGGAATTTTTTAAAAATAGATGTCAGTTTATAACAAATTTATTGAATGAAAGACATAAATTTTAAGGGAATAGCAGGTCAGAGAGGATTTTTTTGTCAAGTTTTGATTTTTAACGATAAATTCGTATTGAAAATCTAAAAATTTAATAACTTTGCCAACTTAACAAATTCAATTGAGTAGTAATAATGATTTTTCTCTAATTCAAATTTGAAGAACAGTCGACTTGAAGCTTTGCAGTAACTGCCAACGCAATGTTTGAAGAATATCTAATACAGGGTTTACACAAGTCAAGGAAATCAAGGAAAAGTCAGGGATTTTTATTAGAAGTACTGGAAAAAATTTAATTTTGAGAATTTATAAGAAAATTCTGAATTAAGGTGTCTTTTGTTTGCTTCATAAACTATGAAATTACCACGAAACCTTCAATTTTTTCTATTTCTAACAATAATTTCTTTTTAATAAATTAATTCTTCAAGAATTATCATAAAATTATTACTTAGAAATTATTTAATGAATAATTTTACTTAAAAATTTTCAAAATTAATTGGATTTCAAAAGAGTTGAGTTTAAAATCTTCATAAATAGATGAACTTCAAAAGCTACAATATAAAATTTAAAAAAAATTGCAATTTTTAATGAATTTAAATAGAAATTTTAAGAACAACTGATTACAGAAATTCAATTATTTTCAAAAGTTATATGCTTCTTCGCATATATTCAATTATGCTCAAAAATTTATAAAAATTCTCGTCAAAATTTCAATTATTTTTATAAATAATAAAATTCCTCTCCAAAATTCAATTATTTTCAAAAAATTTAATAAAATTCTTGGCAAAATTTCAATTATTTTTATAAATAATCAAATTCCTTTCCAAAATTCAATTATTTTCAAAAAATTTAATAAAATTCTTGGCAAAATTTCAATTATTTTTATAAATAATCAAATTCCTCTCCAAAATTCAATTATTTTCAAAAAATTTAATAAAATTCTTGGCAAAATTTGAATTATTTTCAAAAATCTTCCTCATTTCAATTTTTTTTAATATCTACTATTTTAATAAAATTTTTCAAAAGAATTCAATTATTTAAACAAAATTTTCACAGGAATTCCATTACTTACCAATTTTTTATAAATTTCTTCGCACCAATTTAATTATTTTTAATTTTTTAATAAAGTTTATCGAAAGAATTCAAATATATTCAGAGAATTGAAAAAAGAGTTCTAAGAAGTTCAATTATTTCGAAAAATTTAAATAAAATTCTTTTCAAAATTCTATTATTTAAAAAAGTTTTGACAAAATTCTTTACAAGATTTAGTTAATAAAATTGCAATTTCAATAAAATTTCCCTATTTAATTCAATTATTTTCAATACAATTCTTCTTAAGAATTCAATTATTTTCACAAATAATACATTTTTTTATAGGAATTCAATTATTTGAAATAACTTTGAATAAAATTCTTCGCAAGAAATCAATTATTTTTATAAATAATAAAATTCTTCGCAAGAAATCAATTATTTTCATAAATAATAAAATTTTTCTCAAGAATTCAATTATTTTAAAAATTTAGATAAAATGCTTTATAAATTTGAAAAATTGCAATAAAATTGATGATAGAATACAATTATTTTTGTAAAATATAACATTCTTTCTAGTAATTACAATTATTGTTAAAAATGTTTGTAAAAATCTTCGAAACAATTCAATTATTTTTGTAAAAAAATACAATTCTTCCTTGCAATTCAATTATTTAAGAAAATTTAATAAAATTCTTTTAAAAATTTTGTTATTAAAAAAAAAATTTGACAAAAGTCTTTACAAGATTTAGTTAATAAAATAGCAGTTTTAATAAAATTTTCCTATTCTATTTAATTATTTTCAATACAATACTTCTCAAGAATTCAATTATTTTCACAAATAATACATGTTTACATAGGAATTCAATTATTTAAAAAAAAATTGATAAAATTCTTCGTCAGATTTCAATTTTTTTAAAGAAAATTTCTCAATTGAATTTAATTATTTTGAAAAAGTTTTAAAAAATTCTGAGAAATTCAGTTATTTAAAAAAAAATATGAATCACAAGAAATTAATTAATATCATAAATAATAATATTTTTTTCAGGAATTTAATTATTTTCACAAATAAAATTCTTCACAAGAATTCAATTCTTAAAAAATTTTTCAATAAAATTCGTTGCAAGAATTAAATTATTTCTATAAATAACCAAACTTTTCGCAGAATTTCAATTATTTTTTATATAATTTTAAATAAAATGATAGAAAATTGCATTTATTCTTAAAATTTTTTTAAAATTCGATGAAAGAATTCAATTATTTAAAATTTTTTTTGAAAATTTCTTTATAAAAATTCAATTTCAAGAAATATTCAATTATTTAATAAATTATTTAATAAATTATTTATCTTCAGTATTTAAATAATTGAATTCTCGAAAAGTTTTTTAGTAAAAATTTATTAAAAAATGAATTTCACTTAAAATTTTAAATTATAATTGAATATTAAAAGCATTATAGCATGAATTTTTAGAAATAATTGAATTTTGAAAAAGGTTCAAATTAAAATCTTTGGAAATTTGAATTTATAGTTACAATATTCTTATGATATGAAATAATGATTTTATCACTCTGTCATTTTAAATTTATCATAAAACGTGAAGAAATCGATTGCTCCGAGTCGAAGACTCTGAGTGATCGATTTCTTCATGTTTTATAACAATTTTTTATAAGTTGTTAAATTTCAGTAGGTTTGCATTTGAAAATCTTAATTCCTACGGAAAAATAATAATGATTTAGTATTTATTTGAAAAAGATGTTGTTTACAAATAATTTTAATCATTTTTAGAGTGAATAACTATATTCTTCCATGTCAGGGAAAAATTCAAAATTTTGTCTGGAAATCAGAGAAAAACAAAATTAAATTTTTGTGGCTGTATTACAATTAGGTATTATAATCTGAAATGATGAAATTGTTAAATAATAATCAAGCAACTTTTCAAGTTTTTCAATTGATTTCATTATTCGAAAGCTACTTAAACGCTGATGCTGTAAATATAGAAAGAAGGAGGGAAGAAAGGAAGGAAAGGAAGGAAGGAAAGAAAGAAAGAAAAGTATAGCAGTTCTGTATGCTTAATGATAGATCGTCCAACATCCTTCCGGCAGGACGAAAAAGACTCAGGTGAGTCCCTCCGAAATCACTAAAGAAAACTAACATGGATTCAGATAAATAAAAAACGAAATATATCATTGGAAAGGTAACGAAACAAGCTTTCAGCGCATATAAATATCGAGCTTGTAAGTTCAAAACTAAGGGCTGGGTAGTTTGAAGAAGTTACATGTTCCAAAAATTCACATAATTTTTAGTCACAGAATGACGAAGCCCGGTCCTGCCGGCAGGACGCTTTTCGTCTTATTTAAGAGACTACCTAGCCCAGGTTTATAAATTTAAAGACTCGATATTTACATCATTTGAAAGCTTGTTTCATTACCTTTCCAACGATATACTTAGTTTTATATTTATCTGCTTCCATATTAATTTTATAGAGCAATTTCTAAGGGACTCGCGCCTGAGTATTACTCAAATATATTGAAAAATATTAAAAATGAATTTTTTTTTAATTAAAAAATTAGGTTTCATTCTTGGAACGTTTCTGAAGAGAAAGAGACTTGTCCGGTCAAAAAATATTGATTTTTGGGGATTTTACATTAAATTTACGAAAAAATGTTTTTTTCACTGTTTAAAAACATAGCAAGTTTGAAGGCTTTGAAAAATGATTAAAATTATTATTTTAAAAAGTCAAAAATATGGATTTTTTCGTCTTTTCGTCTACTTTAATCCCAAGGAGTGCCAGAAAAGAAAAGTTGAATTCCCTTTTTTTAAAAGCCTTTTTTTCGGAACGTCCTTCCGGCAGGATGGGCGCTTGGACGATTTATCATTAAGACCGAAGTTTTGCGAGAAAGGAAACAGAGAGATGTGAGAGAGGGAGGATGTGGTGATGGGGTGGGAACGCGAGGATGCGTGGGTGGGGGTGCGGAGATTTATGACAGGCGTTAAGCAGTAATGAAATTGCTCGTTGCTCGTTTCTCGGGGGGTGAGAGCCGAGAGGAACTCGGGATCGGAGAACGAGAGTGGGATTCTATAGGGTGAGAGACTCGTTTTGGTAGGGGTGGGTACCGTATAACGTGTATGTACCAACAGTCACGTGGCGCAATTACCTTTACCAGCTGTGCGCCGCGGCATCCTCTCTCTCAAGATTTTAATTCGTCCTACAGCCCTGTACACGCCATTATCTCCGCTCGTAAAGATGCGAGATGTAGGTGGTTATCGCAGCCCAAGGTACGTTAAATGAGAACAGAGTTTATTATTTATGCGTTGCTTTAAGAGAAATAAAATTTAGCTAGGACAAATTTCATTTGAGAGGCTATTTCATAAAGTTCAGATGGCTAGGGTTTTGAAAAACAAAGTTAAGCGCAAAGAGATTCGTATAGCAACCTACGTATATTCGTAGCAACCTACATAATTTTTAGCGGCCAATTAACTTTTTCCAGAAAGAATAATTTTTTTGCACTTGGGGAAATCGAATTTCAGTGTGAGAAGAGACGTTGAATTTGGCTGGAAACGTTTTGGAGTCGACCACCCTCCGGATATCAAGAATTGTTATGAGGGCAAGAAAACGTGCCCGAGAAAGAAAAAATTCGCCGACTCAAACGAAATATGCGAACGGTACATATCCACATCCGACCACAAGCTTCCATTTCCTGTACTATAGTGTGGGGTAGACTAGGCTACTATATTTCCGGAACATTTATCCCAGTTTATTCCAAGTTTGGCAAAGTAGTCTCGTCATGCGACATAGGTTCAGTCCATTTCTGTCATACTTAAATTCAGGTCGATAAGATATATCTCACGATTTTCCCCCTTTTCTATCCATTATATTTTTGAAGAAAAAAAAAATCTATTTTCAAATCGCAGCAATTGCAATGTGTCGTTCAATTTCCTTAATTAGTTTTTGAAGCCAAAATTACAAAGTGTTATAATTGCCATAGAAAGGGAAATCGGTGAGTGACTATATGTTATATGTGAAACCGTTCAATGCAATCATAGTGCGCCAAGTTTGTGACGGTCATGGCAAAGGGCCAATCAAATTCCGGTAGATGACGTGGAATAAATATGGTCGAGACCATTTGCAGGACACCATTTGACCTGAATCCATTTCCACTATAGTGACAGCTACAAATAATGTTTAAAATTAACATTTCAATAGTTTCCTTACTTGCCGAGTTTTAGTGGCAAAATATATTTAATAAGTATATTCTCAATTTCAGTCTGTAAATTAATGAAAGTTGTGCAATTGATAAAGTGAGAATCGGCATTATTCAGAGGATAAGTTATGGAATTGCAAAAGGCTTTTATCGTCCTGACAATGAGAGTCGGATGACTCTTGATGAAAATAAGTGACGTTAAGGTCCTTTAACGGGCGTATAACGCGTTAATCCATTATTCTGACGTATCGCTACCCTTGCGATTTTAAAGCGCTTAACGTGTGACGCCTTCCCGCTTTAATTCTCTTTTTTCCGGTTTCTTTTTTTTACGAGCTCTTCTTCTTCCCCGACCAAGAAAACCGCCGGGGACCGTCGTCCTTTTCGAATCCTTACGTTCGTTAATTAAAAGCCGACCCTGAGCAGAAAAGACGAGAGGATTTGATCCTGCTGAGTACATCGTGTCGTTTTTCTCTTTATTTCAGAGCTAGTTAACTCCGTTAACACGCACCTTATTTAACGAAAGTGCTTTAATCATAACCAGATTTTTGAGCATCATCATTTTATCAGTGTTTTCATTCTGAATTCTTTTTCTTACAGGGTTACCACGAAAATTTAATTTTGTTTCCCTGACTTTTCTCTAATTTCAAGAAAAAATTTTCACTTATTCCCTGTCCCTGAGGAATATACCGATGTAGTCCAAAAATTATTAGATACTTAAAGAAATGTTCTATTACATTTATTTACATATTTCTTCAAAAGTAAAATTATTCGAAACCATCAATAACTTCTTTTTTAAATAAATACTTAATCATTATTATTTTTCCACAAAAATTAAGATTTTCAAATCCAAACATTCTGAAATTAAACAACTTATAAAAAATTTACAATGACAGAGTGATAAAATCATTATTTTATATCATAAGAATATTCCAACTATAAATTCAAATTTTCAAAGATTTTAATTTGAACCCCTTTCAAAATTCACATATTTATAAAAATTCACGCAATGATGCTTTTAATATTTAACTATAACTTAAAATTTTAAGTGAAATTCATTTTTAATCAATTTTTATTAGAAAATTTTTAGAGAATTCTGTCATTTAAATACAAAGATAAATAATTTATTAAATAACTGAATATTTCTTAAAATTGAATTTTTATAAAGAAATTTACAAAAAAATTTTAAAATAATTGAATTCTTTCGTCGAATTTTAAAAAAAATTTAAGAATAAATGCAATTTTCTATCAGTTTATTTAAAATTGTTTAAAAAATAATTAAAATTCTGCGATAAGTTTTGTTATTTATAAAAATAATTTAATTCTTGCAACGAATTTTATTAAAAAATGTTTAAAAAATTATTGAATTTCTGTTAAGAATTTTATTTGTGAAAATAATTGAATTCCGAAGAAAAATATTATTATTTATGATATTAATTAATTTCTTGTGAAGAATTTTAATCAAATTTTTTTAAATAATTGAATTTCACAGAATTTTTTAAAACATTCTGAAAATAATTAAATTTCATCAAGAAATTTGATTTTAAAAAATTCAAAATAATTAAAGTCTAGCGAAGAATATTATCAAATTTTTTTTTAAAATGATTAAATTCCTGTGAAAAGTTTTATTCTTGAAAGAAATTGAATTGTTAAAAAGAATTTTAGTAAAATTTTTTAAATAATAGAATTGCTTCGAAGAATTTTATTTTTTACGAAAATAATTGAATTCTTTTGGCGAATTTAAAAAAAAATTAAGAATAAATGCAATTTTCTAGCATTTTATTTAAATTGTATAAAAAATAATTGAAATTCTGTCATAAGTTTTGTTAGTCATAAAAGTAATTTAATTCAACAAATTTTATTCACTTGCAACGAATTTTATTAAAAAATTTTTAAAATATTTAATTCCTGTAAAGAATTTTATTTGTAAAAATAATTGAATTCCCGAGAAAAATATTATTATTCATAAAAATAATTGATATTTGACGAGAATTTTTATAAATTTTTTAACATAATTGAATTTCTCAGATTTTTTTAAAACTTTTTTAAAATAATTAAATTCCATTGAGAAATTTCATTAAAAAAAATTTAAAATAATTGAAATTTGACGAATAATTTTATCACATTTTTTTCCTAATAATTGAATTTCTGTAAAAAGTTTTATTTTTGAAAAGAATTGAATTTTTGGGAAGAATTTTATTGAAATTTCTAAAATAATTGAATTGCTTCAAAAATTTTATTTTTACGAAAAGAACTGAATTGTTACGAGAATTTTTTAAAACATTTTTGACAATAGTTGAAATTCCTATAGGAAAAATGTTATATTTTACGAAAATAATTGTATTCTATGATCAATTTTATTATAATTTTTCAAATTTTTTAAGCATTTTATCAACATTTTTTTTAAATAATTGAATTCTCGATAAAAATTTTATTATTTATTAAAATAATTGATTTCTTGTGAAGAATTTTTTTCAAATTTTTTTCAATTAATTGAATTCTCATAAAAAAATGTATTATTTGTAAAAATAATTGAATTTTTTAATAGAATTGTATTGAAAATAATTGAATTGACTAGGGAAATTTTATTAAAATTACAATTTTATTAACTAAATCTTGTAAATAATTATGTCAAAATTTTTTTAAATAATAGAATTAAAAAGAATTTTATTTAAATTTTTCGAAATAATTGAATTTCTCAGAACTTTTTTTTTCAATTCTCTGAATATATTTGAATTCTTTCGAGAAACTCCATTAAAAAATTAAAAATAATTGAATTGGTCCAAAGAAATTTATAAAAAATGGGTAAATAATTGAATTCCAGTGAAATATTTATTAAAATTTTGTTAAAATAATTGGATTTTTTTTTGAAAAATTTTATTTAAATAGTAGATATTAAAAATAATTGAAATAAGGAAAATTTTTGAAAATAATTGAAATTTTGTCAAGAATTTTATTATAATTTTTCGAAAATAATTGAATTTCGGAGAAGAATTTTATTATTTATAAAAATAATTGAAATTTTGACGAGAATTTTTATAAAATTTTGAACATAATTGAATTTTTGCGAAGAAGTATATCACTTTTGAAAATAATTGAATTTCTGTAATCAGTTGTTCTTAAAATTTCTATTTAAATTCATTAAAAATTAAAATTTTCTAAAATTTCACATTGAAGCCTTTGAAGTTCATCTATTTATGAAGATTTTAAACGCAACTCTTTTGAAATCCAATTAATTTTGAAATTTTTAAGTAAAATTATTCAATAAATAATTTCTAAGTAATAATTTTATGACAGTTCTTGAAGAATGAAGTTATTTAAAAAGAAATTATTGTTAGAAATAGAAAAATGTGAAGGTTTTTTATTAGAATTCGTGGTGATTTCATAGTTTATGAGGCAAACAAAAAAGACACCATTTATAATTTTCTTATAAATTTAAAAAATTAAAATTTTTCTAGTACTTTCAAAAAAAATCCCTGACTTTTCCCTTTGAATTGCCTTACTTTGTAGCAACCCTAACTTGCTTAAAGACGCAGAAAATTCGACTACCGAGATAAATATCGTCAACAAGAAAAGTGTACCTAGAAGAAGATTGTCGAGGTGCTAATGTAAAAGTCAGTGACAATTCTACATGCCTTCTATTTTGGAATGAATCATGCGGTCACAGGAGCTTTCGGTTATCCGATGGCTTTGGGGTTGATGAAACGATCTCGAAGCAGTGGATACTTCTGTCAAGAAAACTTTTAGTACGAGGATGATGCAAAACCCTCATTCCTTAACGAGATGAAGATCCTACAGTTTATTTATATATATATATATACACACACAGCGACAATAAAAATTTGAGAATCTCTTATTAGAGCTGAAATGTATAGATAATATCTACAATAAGAATGTATCCAGATCTTTTTGAGAAATGAAATTCTTCTTTTAGAGACATGTATTATTTTGTGATGCTAACAGATGGCAAGTCTGATGGAGCGTTGACGGGGTTACGAATCCACTCGTTACCGGTTCCCAAGTCGTCCGAGAGTCAAGATAAAAATCGGAGATTTCTGTCGTACACGCAAACAAGAGTCTCTCTCGAACAGTGTTTTTTCTTCTCTTTTATTTTTCTTTTTTTTCCCTATCACATTTCTCTGTCCCGATCCTTCTCCGGTTCCAGCGCGCGAGAGATCTGAGCTCGTAGGGAAGAGAGGGTTCCTGATATTTATAGCACATCGATCGGGTTAGGATATCTCCTTGACGATGTCGGACCAGCATCCTCGCACCTTTTCTTTTTCTTTCGAGATATACGTCCTTTCACGATTTACCGATCCCTCGACTCGTTTAGGAACGCTCTCTGCACGCTGACATAAAGAGCTGCGCATTGCTTTTTCGTGACCATATATTTCAGGTTATTCCTGCACTTGGAAACATCAACGTTTCAATCCTCTTTCATGTCCCAAAAACTTCTTACTCCTTACACCTGTTCTCACAATTTAGGTACTAATTGCTCTCTAATTCTCTTTTCTCTACAAAAATCCATTATACTTTTGAGGTAACACTTTTTTCAATTATTTCTTCCATTTTATCATTACTATATATAAATAAAGGAACTTTCTAGTTTAAGTTACAGCATCTTCTACGCTTTTCTTAGTATGTCCAATTTTCAAAGGCTCATTCATACAGAGAAACCATTAAATTTCTTTTTATTTTTCTGAAAATGGATGGAAGCAAAACTTTATTCCCGTAATCGGCGTTACTTGGAAGCAAATAAATTATTGTTGTCGAGCCTGGGACATAAACGTCAAATATTGTTGTTCTTGGGTCTGATCTACCTTTAGTCTGTAAGGTAGATCAGCGCCTTGAAACTAACATTCACCACATATCTAACTAGGAAATCTATCTCTATAAGAATCTCGATTCAATCGCTTTCCAAATAATCGTCATTCTTTTCTTGGGTTGAGTATAAAAGGCGATTGTTTGTTTTGAATCCTGAGGAGAAATAAATTCTTCGTCTTTATTGAAGCTGCTAAAAGAATAAGTGACAAATTATGTCTAGAAAATTTTCACAAAAACAATTTTTTTTTTCTGAAAAAACAAAATAAGTGATAGATGAAAATATTGACTAATTAAAAAAGGAATTTTAACATATATATACTGACACTGAAAAAAAGACGCGTCAAGATATAGACTTGATCTCTTCCCAGAATTGACCGGTCCCGAATATAGCTGATTCTGAAGCTTCAACCAAAATAATAGGATACCATTATACATCAGAAAATATATTCGAATTCTTATTTATTCATGGGATACCCCTCATTCCCCTGTGACTCTTGGTAACTTCTGCGCTCGATTTCTCTTCTGCCTCTGTTGCTTCTTCCTTCTTTTTTTTCTCTTCTTTTGTCCAGTCTATCCTTCTTCTTGAATTGTTTTCTTTTATCTCGTCTGCTCTCTTTTCTATAAATCTTCCAGGCGTCTCGTAATTGTCGCCGATTCACCTTGCGAGGAAGATTCGATAGAAAGGGGGAGGGGGAGTGATGCCAATGTGAACGACAAGTACTTTTCGAAATCTACCATCGATCTTTGTGCCCCGTGCCTGTCAATGCGACGCGACGTTCTCGTCGTCGGCGATCCAGATAATATATATGTAGACAGTTCTGTCCACCGATTCGAAATCAACCTTATCGATGCTCCGCCTGTCTTGACTCTGTGAAATCTGGAAGAATAAGGATTTTAAATCTCCAGATATCTTACTCTACTATTCAAGCACTGAAAATTATTTCCTCTAAAGTGGGATAAAAAGGGTTAATCATATTTCAATTAATGAGCTATTCTTTGAAAAGAAGAGTATATTGTGTTAGAGCCTTATTTTTAGGACAATATACAGGGTTGAAACAACTCAGGGAATTCAGGGAAAAGTCAGGGAAAATAGAATTGGTCAGGGAAATCAGGAGAAAGTCAGGGATTTTTATTAAAAGTACTGGAAAAAATTTAATTTTTAGAATTTATAAGAAAATTCTGAATTTTGGTGTCTTTTTTGTAAGCCTTATAAACTATGAAATTGCCAAGAATTCTAATACAAAACTTTTAATTTTTTCTGTTAATGACAATAATTTCTTTTAAAATAAATTAATTCTTCTTTAAACTATCATAAAATTATTACTTAGAAATTATTTAATGAATAATTTTACTTAAAAATTTTCAAAATTAATTGAATTTCAAAAGAACTGCGTTTAAAATCTTCATAAATAGATAAACTTCAAAGGCTTCAATATGAAATTTTAGAAAATTTCAATTTTTAATGAATTTAAATATAAATTTTACGAACGACTGATTACAGAAATTCAATTATTTTAAAAAGTGATAAACTTCTTCGCATATATTCAATTATGTTGAAAAATTTATAAAAATTCTCGTCAAAATTTCAATTATTTTTATAAATAATAAAATTCTTCTCCGAAATTCAATTATTTTCAAAAAATTATAATAAAATTCTTGACAAAATTTCAATTATTTTCAAAAAATTTCCCTCATTTCAATTATTTTTAATATCTACTATTTTTATAAAATTTTCTAAATGAATTCAATTATTTAAACAAAATTTTAATAAAAATTACACAGGAATTCAATTACTTACCAATTTTTTGTAAATTTCTTCGCACCAATTCAATTATTTTTAATTTTTTAATGAAGTTTCTCGAAAGAATTCAAATATATTCAGAGAATTGAACAAAATAGTTCTGAAAAATTCAATTATTTCGAAAAATTTAAATAAAATTCTTTGAAATATTTTATTATTTAAAAAAATTATGACAAAATTCTTTACAATATTTAGTTAATAAAATTGCTATTTTAATAAAATTTTCCTATTCAATTCAATTATTTCCATACAATTCTTCTTAAGAATTCAATTATTTTCACAAATAATACATTTTTTTATGGGAATTCAATTAATTGAAAAAAATTTGAAAAAAATTCTTCACAAGAAATCAATTATTTTAATAAATAAAAAAATTTTTATCGAGAATTCAATTATTTTAAAGATTTTAATTAAATTCTTCCCAGGAATTCAATTTTTTTCAAAAATAAAACTTTTCACAGGAATTCAATTATTTAAAAAAATATTTGATAAAACTCTTCGTCAGATTTCAATTATTTTTAATTTTTTAATGAAATTTCTCGAAGGAATTTAATTATTTTCAAAATGTTATAAAAAATTTTGAGATATTCAATTATTTAAAATAATTTGAATAAAATTCTTCACAAGAATTCAATTCTTTTCAAAAATAAAACTATTTACAGGAATTTAATTAGTTAAAAGAAGAATTAATAAAATTCCTTGTCAGATTTGAATTATTTTCAATTTTTTAATGAAATGTCTCGATAAAATTGTAATATTTTTAAAAAGTTTTATAAAATTCTGAGAAATTCAATTATTTAAAAAATTTTGAATAAAATTCTTCACAAGAAATTCAATTATTTTCATAAATAATAAAATTTTTCTCAAGAGTACAATTATTTCAAAAATGTTGATAAAATGCTTTATAAATTTGAAAAATATAATAAAATTTACTGTAGAATACAATTATTTTCGTAACATTCTTTCTAGAAATTACAATTACTGTCAAAAATGTTTTTAAAAATCTTCGAAACAATTCAATTATTTTCGTAAAAAATAATATTCTTCGAAGCAATTCAATTATTTAAAAAATTTTAATAAAATTCTTCTCAAAACTTCAATTCTTTATAAAAATAAAATTTTTGCAGGAATTTAATTTAAAAAAAAAATTAATAAAATTCTTCGTCAGATTTTAATTATTTTCAATTTTTTAACAAAAAATTTTTTACAGGAATTCAATTATTTAAAAAAAAATTAATAAAATTCTTCGTCAGATTTCAATTATTTTCAATTTTTTAATGAAATGTCTCGATAGAATTTTATTATTTTCAAAAAGTTTTATAAAATTCTGAGAAATCAAATTATTGAAAAAAATTTTAATAACATTCTTCACAAGAAATTAATTATTTTCATAAATAATAATATTTTTCTCCGGAATTCAATTATTTTCACAAATAAAATTCTTCACAAGAATTCAATTCTTTAAAATTTTTTTAATAAAATTCGTTGTAAGAATTAAATTACTTTTATAAACAACATTTTGTAAAATTAAATTGTAAACAAAAAAACTTGTAAATTTTCAAAGAACTTTTTCAAAAATTATTAAAAATAATGGATTTTTAGAAGAATTTTAGTTAAAACACGAAAAAAAATTTAATTTTTGAAAAGCTACAAAATTATTGCAGAAATTCAATTATTTTCAAAAGTAATATTCTTCGCAAAAATTAAATATTGTTCAAAAATAATAAAATTCTTTTTAGAAATTTAATTATTTTTACAAATAATAAAACTCATCGCAGAATTTCAATTATTTTTAATTCAATTTTAATCGAATTTCTCGAAAAATTTAATTATTCCTTAAAATTTTATTAAAATTCGCCGAAAGAATTCAATTATTTAAATTTTTTTTTAATTTCTTTATAAAAATTTAATTTTAAGAAATATTCAATTATTTAATAAATTATTTATCTTTGTATTCAAATAATTGAATTTTCGTTGAATTTTCTAATTAAAATTGATTAAAAAATGAATTTCACTTAAAATTTTAAATTATAATTGAATATTAAAAGTATTATAGCATGAATTTTTTAGAAATAATTGAATTTAGAAAAAGGTTAAAATTAAAATCTTTGAAAATTTGAATTTATAGTTGGAATATTCTTATGATATAAAATAATGATTTTATCACTCTGTCATTGTAAATTTTTTATAAAACATTAAGAAATCGATAACTCGGAGTGATCGATTTCTTCATGTTTTACAGCAATTTTTTATAAGTTGTTTAATTTCAGAAGGTTTGAATTTGAAAATCTTAATTTTTATGGAAAAATAATAATAATTAAATATTTATTTGAAAAAGAAGTTATTGATGTTTTCGAATAATTTTACTTTTGAAGAAATTTGTAAATAAATGTAATAGAACATTTTTTTGAGTATCTAATAATTTTTGGAATGAATATATTCTTCAATGTAAGGAAAAAATGGAAAATTTTGTCTAAAAATTAGGGAAAAAGAAAATTAAATTTTTGTGGCAACCCTGAATAAGATATATAAGTTTCAGAACAATATTATCCCTCCGAGAACAGGAAACTCGTGTGTTTTTATAATCGCGATGTAGAGAAAGACTGCTATTCTATGGGATGACCCTTTCTCTCTCTCTACTTCTGATGGAAAGGAATTCAAATAAAAGGGTAGGCGGTGAGAAAGAGAGAGGAATAGATAGAAAATTACGAGTCTGAGGGGCTATGAGGAGAAAGATGAGTGAGAGAGAGAAGTAAGAAGTAAGACACCGAGAAGAAAGAGAAAGAAAAGTGAAGACGTTGCTCGAAGATCATCTGCTGCTATAGCAAGCTGCCAGCTGGCAAAAAAGTCAAATGCGAGATTCTCTCGTCTCTGCGATGCTATGTCGATGGCGTGTCGCTGCTTATTTTCAACTCGTTGCCTGCATACCTGGATAGATCCAAGAGGGATCTTTCAAATATTCTTGGCTCCGATCCGAAATCATATAGGATGTGTTTCGTTTACTCTGTCCACCATTTTAAAAATGCGCGACCTCCATTAACACCTGCGGAGTCACATTCTGTGTTTCAATTATTATTTCTTGACTCATCACCAAGTAGAATTTAAAACTTTAATTCTTAAATCATTCATTTTATCCGTAATCATATTTTATTGTTACGAGTTGAGTAAAAATAAATAATAAATTCGAGTATAGGTAAAGTTCGCATTTAGTAGGTATGTATATAATTCGAGAGTTGTTGAGGGTAATTTTGAGGTCAGTGGTCCGAAAAACCAAATTTGATCGATCCGTATAACCACAACAAATACCATCATTGTTACTGAAATAAAGTATTGAGGTTTTAGAGCATTGGTTTCGGTTAACCGAACATTTTCTTTAATCATATTTAATAAATTGTTTAACATGTTGGCAATTATAGTTTTATAAATTATAAAATTGCTATATTGCTATATTGCTACAATTTTGATAAATTGTAGAGTAATTTACAATTAATCCGTTATACATGATTTTGCAGATATAATTAAAATGATTTAAAAATGTTTCTATAATATTACTATAGTGGGTTGATATTGATTAAGATGATTTTGGAAATTATATATGAAGATTTCGTATAGATAATATATTTTGAAAAATTTTGATCACTAACAGGAATAAAAGAAGTAGTGTCAGAAAGGAATTTTAAAAGATTTCAATGTCAAATTTCTTGCATCTTCGGGCAAAGTAAGGCGACGTAAGAAATATAATAGGGATTAAAATTTAAAATGTACATTTTTAAACTTTGTAATCCAAGTTCGTTTCTAAAAGAAAGAAACGTTAAGATGAACTTTATTGCTTGATTTTCTTGAATAGAAAAGGTTTTTCTGTACTGATACTGGCGTCACGAAGTCGTTCTCACGAAGAAACGATGTTGGACATCATGTATATCTCGCAGTTCTTGAATTATGTCGTAGGTTGTGCGTGTCATGCAATTTATGTGCACGCGCTGAGACAATGCTCATTCGAGTGCAATTTGCAATGTATAAATGCAGATTCGTCATCGCAGGAATTATATTCTTCTATGCTCGAAATGCGAGAGAAGACTCCGTTAATGGAATTATCGGATTAATTTGAAACAAGTTTGCAAATAGCCAAGATTCTTTTGAATGATAATATTGAGGCGAGTTATCAGTGCGAGATAGGAAAAAATAGAGTTCCCTGAATGTGTACTATTTAAATTGTGGGGACTTTTGGGTCGCAAAAGGTTTCTCGGGTCAGAGCAAGCAAGGTGGAATATTCGGATAGAGTAAAAGGGGTTTGTGGAGGGTCGATGGGTCGGGTTCCATTTTGTTTCTCTGCCGGCGTGTGGCGGCGCGATAGCAGCGGCACTCTGTCAGAGCGTGACGTTATCACGACACCCCTTCTCCCTACCTACAGCCAGGGGGTTCCGCACTCACCCCATTGTGCTCGGGAGGTGTGGGTGCAACGAGGATCAAGGCTGGGGTTGCCTTCCTTCCAGCTTTCTCTTTCTGTATCCAAACTTTACTCTCTCATTCTCCTTTCAACCCTTCCTTCAGTCTCGGTCTTTTCTCTCAGAGTCATGGCAGGCAGGGGAACCATAAGAAAGCCACGGTAGTTCACCGATAACATTGCAACAAACCAAAAGAGTTACATAAAATCCTTTGCTTGCATTTTAAATTTCTATTGTGCGGTGTTTCTAAAACTATTATACGAATGCGATCGAACGTTTCTTGAGTATTTCCCAAGTTTCCTTTTTTCCAAATTCTTTTTGCTTGCAGTTACAGGGTTGCCACAAGTCAGGGAATTCAGGGGAAAGTCAGGGATTTCTATAAAAAGTACTGGAAAAAATCTAATTTTTAGAATTTATATGAAAATTCTGAATTTTGGGGTCTTTTTTGTTTGCCTCATAAACTATGAAATCACCACGAATTCTAATAAAAAACCTTCACATTTTTCTATTTCTGACAATAATTTCTTTTTAAATAACTTAATTCTTGAACAACTATAAAAAAATAACTTATTAATTATCAAATGAATAATTTTACTTAAATATTTCAAAATTAATTGGATTTCAAAAGAGTTGCGTTTAAAATCTTTATAAATAGATAAACTTCAAAGGCTTCAATATGAAATTTTAGAAAATTTCAATTTTTAATGAATTTAAATAGAAATTTTAAGAACAACTGTTGACAGAAATTCAATTCTTTTCAAAAGTGATATACTTCTTCGCATAAATTCAATTATATTCAAAAATTTATAAAAATTCTCCTCAAATATCAAGTATTTTTATAAATAATAAAATTCTTCTCCGAAATTCAATTATTTTCAAAAAATTATAATAAAATTCTTGGCAAAATTTCAATTATTTTCAAAAATTTTCCCCATTTCAATTATTTTTAATATCTATTTCAATAATATTTTACAGAAGAATTCAATTATTTAAACGAAATTTTAATAAAAATTTCACAGGAATTCAATTACTTTTCAATTTTTTATAAATTTCCTCTCACCAATTCAATTATTTTTAATTTTTTAATGAAGTTCATCGAAAGAATTCAAATATATTCAGAGAATTAAAAAAATAGTTCTGAAAAATTTAAATAAAATTCTTTTAAAAATTCTAATATTTAAAAAAATTTTGACAAAATTCATACAAGATTTAGTTAATAAAATTGCAATTTTAATAAAATTTCCCTAGTCAATACAATTATTTTCACAAATAATACATTTTTTTATGGGAATTCAATTATTTGAAAAAAATTTGAATAACATTCGACGCAAGAAATCAATTATTTTCATAAATAATAAAAGTTTTCTCGAAAATTCAATTATTTAAAAAAGTTTTGATAAAATGCTTTATAAATTTGAAAAATTATAATAAAATTGATCATAGAATACAATTATTTTCGTAAAATATAAGATTCTTCTAAGGAATTACAATTATTGCCAAAAATATTTGTAAAAATCTTCGAAAAAATTCAATTATTTTCGTAAAAAATAAAATTCTTCACTGGAATTCAATTACTTGCCCATTTATTTATAAATTTCTTTGCACCGATTCAATTATTTTTAATTTTTTAATAAAGTTTCTCGAAAGAATTCAAATATATTCAGAGAATTGAAAAAGATATTTCTGTGAAATTCAATTATTTCGAAAAATTTGAATAAAATTCTTTTAAAAATTCTATTACTTAAAAAAATGTTGACAAAATTCTTTACAAGATTTAGTTAATAAAATTGCAATTTCAATAAAATTTCCCTATTTAATTCAATTATTTTTAAAAAAATTCTTCTTAAGAATTCAATTATTTTCACAAATAATAAATTTTTACATGGGAATTCAATTAATTTAAAAAAATTTGAATGGAATTCTTCACAAGATACTGATTATTTTCATAAATAATAGAATTTTACTTCAAGAATTTAATTATTTAAAAAAATTTTAATAAAATGCTTAAAAAATATGAAAAATTATAATAAAATTGACCATAGAATACAATTATTTTCGTAAAATACAATATTTTTTCTAGGAATTACAATTATTGTTAAAAATGTTTCTAAAAATCTTCGTAACAATTCAATTATTTTCGTAAAAAATAAAATTTTTGAAGCGATTCAATTATTTTAGAAATTTTAATAAAATTCTTCTCAAAAATTCAATTATTTTCAAAAATAATATTTTTTACAGTAATTCAAATATTTAAAAAAATCTAATAAAATTCTTCGTCAGATTTCAATTATTTTCAATTTGTAAATGAAATTTCTCGATGGAATTTAATTTTTTTCAAAAGGTTTTAAAAAATTCTGAGAAATTGAATTATTTAAAAAATTTTGAATAAAATTCTTTACAAGAAATTAATTAATATAATAAATAATAATATTTTTCTCCGGAAATTAATTATTTTTACAAATAAAATTTCCCACAGGAATTCAATTCTTTAAAACAATTTTAATAAAATTTGTTGCAAGAATTAAATTATTTTTATAAATAACAAAATTTATCGCAGATTTTCAATTATTTTTTAATACAATTTTAAATAAAATGATAGAAAATTGCATTCATTCTTAAATTTTTTTTAAAATTCACCGAAAGAATGCAATCATTTTTAAAAATTTTTATAAATTTCTTTATAAAAATTCGATTTAACGAAATATTCTAGTATTTAATAAATTGTTTTTTTTTTGTATTTAAATAATAGAATTCTCGAAAATTTTTTAATAACAATTGATTAAAAAATGAATTTCTCTTAAAGTTTTAAATTATAATTGAATATTAAAAGCATTATATCATGAATTTTTAGAAATAATTAAATGTTGAAAAGGGTTCAAATTAAAATCTTTGAAAATTTGTATTTATAGTTACAATAATCTACAATAATCTTAAATTTATTATTAAACAATGAAGAAATCGATTGCTCCGAGTCGAAGACTCGGAGTGATCGATTTCTTCATGTTTTATAACAATTTTTTATAAGTTGTTTAATTTCAGAAGGTTTGGATTTAAAATCCTTCATTCCTTTAGGAAAATAATAATCAATTAAGTAGTTTATTTAAAAAAGAAGTTATTGATGTTTTCGAATAATTTTACTTTTGAAGAAATTTGGGAGCGTTCACAAATGATGTCACGTTTTTGGGGATAGGGGGGGGGGGGTTCTCTACTAAACGTGACACAATGTATTTTTACATGGGAAATTGCATGAAATTGCGTGACAGGGTGGAGGGGGGGGGGTCTAAAATCCCGAAAAATTGCGTGACATTATTTGTGAACGCTCCCTTTGTAAATAAATGTAATAGAACATTTTTTTTTAGTATCTAATAATTTTTGGAGTGGATCAGTATATTCTTCAGCGTCATAGGGAAAAAGTGAAAATTTTGTCTGTAAATCAGGAAGAAAGTCAGGGAAAAAGAAAATTAATTTTCGTGGCAACCCTGAATTACGATATAGTTTATGCTATAAGCTTCACTGTATCGATCGCTATCTTCAGCCTTACATTTTTTTACTGTATTTCTTGTAAACTTTGAAAGTTACAAGATATCTTGTTTAAGCTTAATTTTGTAGTCTTGTTTGCTTATCAGATACACAACTTCATCAGTTCAGTTTTCACATATAAGTGGAAGAATCGAGACTTTTTTCTTTTGCACAAGTCGTTTCCTGTGTATATGTGTATTTATTTCAACATATGTCGTACGACAAGAAGTATTTTAAAATTTTCAGACAGATCGGATTTCCGTTTACATAAATGCGGTGTTACAGAAGTGTCAGTCGAAATTAATCCTTGTCAAGTGGGTATGTTTTATCGAGCTGATCTTTTCGCGAAAAAAAAGCCTATAATGAAAGCATGACAGGAATGTTGGTAATGGCAGTTGTAAGTCAGCTCGTAGAGAACTTGCATATCTGATTAAGACGATGACGACGACATCGTCGTCTTTGCGTGTGCAACGAGTTCACGATTGGGTTCTATCTTATCGCTAGAAGCGTGTTTCACGCTCGTGTATATCTATAATACCTAACACGCAATTCGCGGCACGCACTTCGCCTTATGATCATATTTCTTCAATTTGCCTCTTATTCATTAAAAAAAAGTTGAATTTATCTCGCAATGAATTTGCCAAGTGAATTGTTTACTTGTATGAAAAAATCGGTTTCTTTCTAGAAGGCCAAAGATCTGCAAAATTTCTCTGGCCATTCCTGATGATGTTCAAAAGAAAAGCTTGTTTAGGTACTTTTCCAATCATATATTTAAGTTTGTTTTTAACTGAATATGTATACAATTTCCTACTCGACTTTTAGTTTTACAGATATACTCTTTAAAAGTTAAAAATCGTTTTCTCCTTTTATTTGAATTAAATTTCATATTAATAATTCATTTTAATAATTTTTCGCTTCCTCAGGTCATCAATCAATCAGACGCGCTGTAATTATAAAATTAATTACGTAGAATTAGTAATGTCAAAAAATTTGCGATTTGATTGTGGATAAACGACAAAACACAACGAGACCAGATCGAGTGGAAAGCCGACAGAGCCGCATTTCCGTTGGTAATATAACGCGCTTTTCGGTAATGCAAAGAGTAATTAACATTCCTGTTTTAATTACAGTTCCCTCTCTGCCTCTTTACCGCCTCTTTTTATTTTCACCACCCTTCTGTACCATTAGTCGAAGCGCTCGTACATCTACTCACACACAATTGCACACTCATGGCGTTCCAGTAGCGAGAGAGTGCTACCTGCTTTTTATCCCGCTCGCGAGTACATTTTACAATTAAAGAAATATGCATATATTGGGGTATCTATTTACGCATGACTTTTTTCCATATATGCATTCAACCAAAATCAACTATGCACATGCATTTCGACCCGCTCAAAAAGTTCTGATCAAAGTTTCAAATATATATATGATTCTACGCCATGTTCAATTGCTCTATGCAGACTCTATATATACAGGATAGTATAGACTATGTACTGAATTTACAAATGCGTATGCACTTTGCGACGAATCCGATATGGACGCTAGTGAAAACTTGGTTTGCATTTAGTCATACCATACGTATGCTCAGGGCTCGAACCAGTGAAAGTATTTAAAAATACGGATTTCACGGACCAAAAATGAAAAATTATGGATTACTGACAAAAATATAAGCAGTTCGAGTCAAATAAGAGAACATTTTACTTAAAACTATAAATTCAATTTTTGTAACTGTAAAACATGAAGATATTGATAACTCAAAGTCTTCGACTCGGAGTGATCGCTTTCTTCATGGAAAAGTTAACGTTAGCTAATGTTACTAACGTTAGACTAACGTTAAGCAACGTTAACTAATGTTAGACTAACATTAGACTAACATTAGACTAACATTAGACTAACGTTAGACTAATGTTAACTAACTTTATAATCTGATATTAGTGATCAAAAAATGTCGTTAGACTAACGTTAGCCTAATGTTAGTCTAACGTTAGTTAACGTTAGTAGCATTAGCTAACGTTAACTAACGTTAACTTTTCCACCTGGATTATTAACTTCTAATAAGCTTTAATTCAATTTTCCATTAGGAAATAATTTAAAAATTATCTTTTTTACTCTATAAATGAAAAATGTTTGACTGGTGTCTGACTATAGAAAAAAGCGCCCGACCACTGAAGCATTCGTAATTTTTCATTAAAATGCATATATTTTATTAAATACATTACTCAAGTATTTGTAACAAATTTATATGATTTTTAATCCTGAAGAACTTCTTTAATATAAGAAAATAAAAACTTCAAATAAATATAAAAAAAAAAATTCAATTAAACTTTTTCAAAAAAAATTAATTTCAAAATTCAATTATTTTTAAAAATTCACGCTACATTGCTCCATTCTACAAGAATTCAATTATTTAAATACAAATAAAATGCTAATAAATAATTATTAATCAATTTTTTACGTCCGAGAAATAGTAATTATAGTGAAGGAGAATAAAACGTTGGAGTAAACTAATTTTTTCAAAACTATTTATCCGAATGTTTTCCTTTTATTCTCCTTCGCAAATTAATAATTTATTGACTAATTGAATGTTTCTTAAAATTCAATTCCCATAAAGAATTTTATCAAAAATTTTTTTAAATAATGGAATTCTTTCGACGAATTTTAATATTTTAAAGAATAATTTTTCACTTTTCGAAAAATTCGATTAAAATTTTATTAAAAATAATTGACATTCTGCAATAATTTGAAACTTTTCCCAAAATTAAATCTTTTTTTCGTGTTTTTAACTAAAATTCTTTTATAAATTCATTATTTTTAATAATTTTTGAAAAATTTCTTGAAGAATTTTCAAATTCATTTGTTTACAATTTAATTTTACAAAATTTCAATTTATTCGTAAATATTTCAATTAAATTCTTAAATTCAAAAAAACACAATTCAACTTTCTCAAAAAAAAAATTAATTCCACATAGTTGTTAGTTAAAAAATATGAAAAATTCATATTTTCAAAGATTTTAATTTTGAAACCTTTTCAAAATTCAATTATTTCTAAAAAAATTCACGCTATAATTAAATACTTTTAATAATCAATTATTATCTAAAATTTTAACTATTGTAAAATTAATTTTTAAATCAAATTTTCTTAGAAAATTCTAGAATTATATTATATAAAAAAAACAAAATTAATAAATAAATTATTAAATAATTGAATGTTTCTTAAAATTAAATTCTCATGAAGAATTTCATCAATAAATTTTTAAATAATTGAATTCTTATGACAAATTTTAATAAGTTTTTAAGAATAATAATTATTCTTAAAATTATTATATTTTTTAACTATTATATTTTTCGAGGAATTCGATTAAAATTGTATTAAAAATATTTGAAATTCTGCAATGTGTTTTATTGATTATAAAAATAATTGAATCCCTTTAAGAATTTTATTATTTACGAAAATAATTGAATTATTTTAAAAATTAATTGAATGATTGCGAAGAAATTTATAATAAATTTGTAAATAATTGAATTTCTGTGAATTTTTTATTATTTTATGAAATTAATTAAACGTATGCGAAGAATTTTAATAAATTTTTTTTAAATAATTGAATTCTTTTGGAAAATTTTATAAGTAGATATTGAAAATCATTGAATTGAGGAAAATTTTTAAAAATAATTAAAATTTTGACAAGAATATTTTTTATCAAAATTTTTGAAAATAATTGAATTTCGAAAATGAATTTAATTATTTCTATAAAGATAATTAAAATTTTGACAAGAAGTTAAAAAAAATTTTGAACATAATTGAATTTCTGCGAAGAATTTTATTCAAATTTTTTTCAAATAATTGAATTCCCATTAAAAAAATGTATTATTTGTAAAAATAATTGAATTCTCAAGAACAATTGTATTGAATTTAATTGAATTGACTAGGGAAATTTTATTAAAATTGCAATTTTATTAACTAAATCTTGTAAAGAATTTTGTCAAAATTTTTTTAAATAATAGAATTTTTAAAAGAATTTTACTTTAAATTTTTCGAAATAATTGAACTTCTCAGAACTCTTTTTTTAATTCTCTGAATATATTTGAATTCTTTCGAAAAATTTCATTAAAAAATTAAAAATAATTGAATTGGTGTGAGGAAATTTATAAAAAATTGGTAAATAATTGAATTCCTGTGAAATTTTTATTAAATAACTGAATTCTTTTGGAAAACTTTATTAAAATATGTACTAGATATTAAAAATATAAAATGAGTAAAATTTTTGAAAATAATTGAAATTTTGACAAGAATTTTATTAAATTTTTTGAAAATAATTGAATTTCGGAGAAGAATTTTATTATTTATAAAAATAATGGAAATTTTGACAAGAATTTAAAAAAATTTTTGAACATAATTGAATTTTTACGAAGAATTTTATTTCTTTTAAAAATAATTGAATTTCTGCATTCATTAGTAATTTCTCTAAAATTCTCCAAAGTATATCGTATAATTTACTAACTTTTTCTCTTTTTTGAATCAAATTAAGGACTTTGCGCACAATATACAAACAGTCTAGAGAATGCATTTCATTCTTCGTTTGATTTAAAATGTAATCGGTGTTAATATTTCAAACAACTATATATACAGTTTGAAATGTTTCGCGTATAGATTTCAATTTGTTCACAAGATAAAAAAATTTAAGATTGGTTTGTAATCATGTATTTCCAAAGAATATTAAGAGACAGCCTTACTTTGCATATTGATTTCTTTTCCAAGAACGTCAATTCATGCAAAATACGTTAATTAACTTTTTGATTCCTGGAAAGTCTCAACCTTTTTAACAAAGCCGTCAGAATGAGGCCCAATTTTGCGACGAATAGGCGGAACGTATTCCGGACATTTTGTGGTCTTTTATGTGTCTCACTGTTAAATACAAAGAAGATCGAGAGAAGAACTTAGTATAAAAGAAAAAGTATAAACGAAAAAGTAGTCTATATAGGCGGCAGAACGATGGTTTTGAACAGTCGTAAATATTAGTAGACGGGATTTGAGAGACTAAAATGATTTATTGAAACTTAACTTCTTTGGGTCTTCTTTCTTGTCCTCCCCCGCGAATTTCGTAAATTTGCTTCCAGGCTTGTGTTTTTCAAGACGAAATTGTCTCTAGAGTTTGAAACCGAAACATTAAATATAATGAACCGGAGCATAATTTTGTAAACCTATATACTTTTAATATAAAACGAAAATACGTTAAAGATTCTTCAGTGTTGCAAATTTCAAACTCAATAATTACCTAGTTCCTAAATTATGCAATTTAAAGAAATATTTACGTATTAAAAATTAAAGCTCATTAAAATAAAATAATATTTGTGGACCTTTCTTAAATTAAGGAATACATGATGAAACACTAATTTATGAGAATTTTTGATGGTCCATAGATCTTAAATTGCTGTTGTTTGCCTCTGAAAATATTTCTAGTAATATTAAATTTGTTGTACCTTTTTTATCATGTTAAATTTAAACTGCTGCTTCTGGGCCTCAGATTTCAAATTCCTAGTCATATATAGCATTCTGAATGCCAAAACATCTCAGACATAAAATACGATTGAAAACGATTAAATTTACGTTTAGTGCTTGTTTCCAGGAAGACGGTTCATTTCAACTTAAATAGATATTAAAACCCACTATTTTAGCAATAATAAACTGACGTCTTTTGAAATTATTTTTTTTATTATATGTATTATTTTTCAGAGTTACTATTTCCAATCAAATTTTGCATTCCGTTCATTTATTATTAATTAGTGCTTATAATTAGACCTTGGGCCTCGCCTTAGGCTCAATTGAATTCACTTTCTAATAAAATAATTTTAATAAAATGTTCTGACAATCGACCCTTAATTATTTTTGAATTAAGAATAATTTTGATTTAATACGGAAGTTTGATTTAATAAATAGTTTAATTCAATTCTATAAAATATGTTTAATTCAAGCATATTTTTTTATGGTTAGTACTTATGTTTTGATGAAAAATTTTTTTTCTCAGTATATAATCATAAATCTTTGGGAGAAAGTTTCCACACTGCACTATATTTTCTAGGAACTGATTTTTCTCCGAAGATCGGTGAGACTCTAGTAGAACTTTTCTAAAATTTTCCAGGTAACATTTTTAAAAGTTAACTTTCACCGACATTAGAAGGAAAGCTGTCACTGGGTACGTTTTGGTTGCTTCTCTGAATCTTCCAGTAACCCTGGGGCACATTTTAAAATATTACATGATGTGTAAAATTTATTTTTTATAAAATAATATTAACTATCCTTTTTTGTGACTCTGAAAATCGTCTTTAAAATTCAAGTGGAAGCGTTCTTGCAGCAGAGATTTTTAAGTTCCTGGTAGCTTCCAGGAAGATGTCCAGCTTTGTGGGTTGTTAGTTTTAAACCTTTAGAGCACTTAGGATCATAGAAGAATTTGACATATGTCAAATGCTTTTCAATTTCCAATTTTATTAAGGCATAAGGTATATTAGTATTCTCAAAGCCTTATTTGATATAAATTTTATAAATTGTATAATTGTATAATCGTGGCTAATAGTAATCAAACGGAATACCAGTTTGTCTAGCCATAAATCTCAAAAATCTGTTTTGAACACGTTCAATGTCCGTCATTAAATAACTGTGATAAGGTCTCCAAAGTGTTGAGGCTAACTCAATTATTGGTCTAACAAATCGAGTTATACATGCACTAAGATTTATGTCCACTGCGATTTAAAAAAAACTTGGGCACCATCAATTTTTACATTATTACGCGTGCCAACCAACAGCAAATTATGATTTACATTGTTTTGGTTCATTAATGAACCAAAACAATGTAAATCATAATTTGCCCTCATGACACACGGATAACTGGACCATACATAACGATTGATTATCGTCTACTTATAATCAGTAAGTTGTCAATTAATACTTTAACTTTTAAGTTTATAAATAATGAAAAATTATATGTAAGTTTAAGACTAACCCATAGTGTTGAGTGAAGAATGTTTCATCCACCCAAGATTACTATATTCGGTTTCTCCAATGAAATATTTAATTACACCTTTCGAATGGTCTGAAGTTGAGAGGGAAATAATGCGCTACTCGCATAAAAGGTCCCGTGCAACACTGTGTTTACCTCGTACTTCTAATTGCTTGGGGCCCAACCGAGGTGGCCATTACCGCCGGCCCCGCAGATCACATTTATACATACATATATATATAATCATCCAAACGTATACTTTTAGGCAATAATTATTTTAACCTTAAATTCGAAATAATCCAGCACAATAGGATTTGGTGCATTTTTCCCAGCCGCACTCAAAACCTAAAATTTTTTTTATTTTCGTACAGGCAACTATATAGCCGCGATAAAATAATAATGGATAAATTTTCATAGAATAGAAAAAATTAATCTCCAATGGAGAAAAGTTGAGTTTCTGAAAATTCTGCCATGAACAATGTTAGAGGGAATTAAAGTCAGCGGGTACCTCCCCTAAGTGTACAGAAAAGCTGGTAGTTGTGCGTTAACACCGCGTGCGCGATTGAGTTGGTGGTGAGTCTGTAAAGGAAAAGGGTACGGCCATGTTTGTGAGGTGGCCAATGGCGGACTGAGCACCTGCCTTCCGACTATCGCGTGTTGCCTCAACGTGTGAGATCCATGTGGGCGTGTGTCGAAGCCCCTGTGGATGTAACTTATCCACATCTGTATGCATAATTTCACTCTACCTCTAGTTCACCTAATCGTTGATAACGTTCTTACCAAAGTCATTAAAGAGGATCAATGAAAATTTCCTAAGGCTACATTAAGAAGCGACAGCGATCTATGAATATCATTTTTCATTTAAACAAATTATTGTTTACACAGAGAGAAAAAAACAAAGTCTGAAATCCTTTTCATCTTAAGACCACAATAATTGAAACGTAGCCTATTTTTAGGCTCTAAACTAGATTTAGTCAATTTTAGAATTTAAAGTATCTCCAGGCTAAGATTCAGTCAAAAATGTTTCTAATTCTGAACTCTGAAGTTATCAAAATAATTAAAACGACAGTAGGTAACAATACAACTAGTCTAAGAAGGCAGTTTTTAGACTAGTAGAAAGTGCACCCCATTGAATTTGAGAAATCACATCCTTTTGATACTTAGGATAATTTAGAGTCCCAATCAAAGAACCGATTATAAGTTTTTAAAACTCAAAATTCTCGACCTCTAAATAAAAAAAGGATTTAAACTTTTAATTTCTTGAAAACATTTCGTATTAGTTTAAAGATTACCAAAATGCTTCTCAAAAAATTGGGATTAAAAACAGTTTAATTTTTGACTTACAGGGCAACCGAACTGTCATATTCGCTCGTTTTATTGAAGTGAACATATCGCTAAACCGATCGATTTCTCCTATCAAACGAAAAGTTCGTTCTAAACTGTATGTGTGTCCACATTAAATATTAAAATCATATTTGTGACGCGCTCCCAAGAAAGATATCTATTAAGAAGCAAAAAATTTGAGGTTATGTTTTAAATTTTTTTTAGTAAACATACAGAAAGAGAATCAATTATTAATTAAAAATTGTTAATCTTCAAGTCTTCATTATATTCAAAATATTCAATGAATATTGGTTTCAAATTCAAATAATTAAAAATTAACCTTTAATCAAGATAAACCTAACTCGAACCCAACCTATATAATTCGTTTGCTTCTTAGGTACCTTTCTTGGGAGCGCGTCACATTTTTATTGCAAGTAAATTAATAAAATCATAAAATAAATTAAAAATTAATAAATTAAAATGATAAATTTATTAAATTAACATTATTGATAAGTTTAATTTTCAAATTCTACTTTTTAAAACAATTAACAGCTTGTGATTGTTAAGTTCTCAATGGTAATTTTTTCGACCACTTTTCTCTTTAAATATTTAATAAATTGAGCTGAAATTTTATACGAAAGTCTAAAATACAATAAAGAAGGGCAGTGATGTGCAAAAGTTTTTATATTTTAAAAATTAATTAAATTACAAATTGCTTTAAAATTATCAGTTGTCTCGGTCACTTCTAAACAATGTCTTGTATTTACCGATTTCAAAGTGTTGTATTATAATTTATTTTTGAATTATTGAAACTTTTGCACATCATTGACCTTCTTTATTATATTTTAGACTTTCTCACAAAATTTCAGCTCAATTTATTAAATATTTAAAGAGAAAAGTGATCGAAAAAATTACAACTGAATTTCTAACAGTCACATGCTGTTAACTGAACAGAACTCGAATATTAATCCGAAACTTCTATTGGATATTCTGATTTCACTTTCTAAATAATCTAGTCAATAATATGTAGGAGAAATATAATCAATTTTACAAAAACATCGTTGATGTGAATTGCGAAGATTTAAATTCGATTGCACACAGGTGAAATTTTCAAAGGACTTTTAATATTATGATGTTTTTGGACATGAAATTTTTTGTATTTTTATTTAAATTTGTATTTAAATAAACTTTAAGTATCGGTAATTTTTAAAGGAGATGTAAAGATCTTTATTGTAATTTGAAAATTTTTTTAAGTTTATAGCGAATAAAGAAGTTCATTAATAACTATAATGTGGTGACAGAAAACAATAGGGGTTTCCTTAGAATGTGTGGTAAGAGCCTATACATTAGATTCGAAAGCTTTGGAGACATTTTAAAACAATTTTTCATTCTTTGCTTATAGAAGGCGTTTCGTTACATCCCCATACAAAGACCCAAAGAACAAAGTTTACATTTATAAGTTACGTGTGTCTATTTTTATGGGGTGATCCACTACTGGGACCAAAAAAATGTCATTATCCACACTGATAGAAAAATCAGTATTAAATTTAATATACAAGCGTATACGGCAAATATGCATTGCAGTTAGAGAATTTTAATATACATTATGTACTTAAATGGTAGATACAGACATTTTTTTTGTTTGTGAGAAGTTGAGCGCATCAACTCTTAAATTTCAAGCAATGTACTGAAAATGTAACTTCAAACAATTCTAAAATTCAAAAAGGGTAATTTCGGGTGAGTTATTGGTAGATAGCTTTTTTTTAACTTTTAATTTCACCAAAAACCACTGTCACAAATGTATCTGTTTATTAAAAGAGTATAATGACAAATCATTTTTGAAATGATTACACGAAATATTTTGTCGATTTATTATTTTTGTTTCTTTCGAAATTGTTCGAAACCACTGTCTTTGATGGCTATTTGACTCTGGTCTTTCGTTCTCTCTATCTATCTCTCTCTTCTGTGGCCTCGGTAAATCTGCAGATTCGAAAAAGACAAAAAAAAAAAAAAAAAAAAAATTAGAAGGGAGGAGGAAATAAAAGAAGTCGGTTTGCAAGGAGGGTACCAGTTAAAATCTTCATTGCAGTCGGCCATTCTTCTTCGGCTGTGTCTGTCTCAGTTCTTCTAGATGCTCACAATCACTTTCTTTCTCGCTTGTCCTCCTTCCTGACACGTTGCTGTTCGTTTACTACCTAAGGGCATCGATGCGTGCACGTGAAGGTCGTGTACTTAAGTATGCTCTTCGAGCAGCGAATGGCCGTCAGGCACTCACAGGAATGTAAGTACTTGAATTTCCCACGTTGCTTGTGATTACACGTTGTGAAAAGTATTCATCGGATATTTTTCATCAATATCCTATCGACGAAAAACGAACCTGATCATCACTCTAATTAAATATATTCAATAACAAAATTTGGAAGAAAAGAAAATTATTTATTAATAAGTGAGAAACTGTCATGTTGCAAAAAATGATGTGTTGGAAAATTACATTTTTGATCTCGCATGGTTCGTGCAAGACCTTGTCTTCTCAAGCTTCTTCGTTTCCGTCCACAATAATAATTCTGAAGAGTATTTTTATTTGGTTGCGTTTCATTGCCTGAGATGGCCTATGGGCAGCCGGTACGGTCTGTTATTAGCGTCTTGTGCTCGGCGTTATTACTGCGGTATATGTGCATCTCTCTTATTCTCCTCGTAGCACATTGATTGCTTTTCTCTCATTCTCTTTCTCCGGTGATGTTCAACCAAGAAGAAGAGGGATTGGTCAGAAGGGAATCAACGGACGCCATACTGAGTCTCTCGTGCAGACTGGTCAACCTTAACTCTTCTTTAATAATATTTCAACCAACAAACGAATACATGTATTCCCAAAAGAGAGAAGAGTTCAAAAATAGTGCTTTATAAAAATTCATCTAAACATGCAGTAGACAGAGCATAAGTTCAAGTTCTTTTTGGAGAACTTGATAAAGATGTAATAAAATAGAAATTTTTGAATAAAGAAGCAAAAGTGTACCCAGTAAATAAGACGGGAATGCTCGTAAAGACGGTTTACTGCCATATGACTTGTTGCCCACACTGGGTGCTACAAAGAGTTAGAGTGCCCCTTCAGTGAATGGGGCGGGATTGAGTGATCATCTTCCATATAACTTGGTGGTGAGAAGCTTCGTCACCCGCTAAACCGGAAACTGGGCTCATAACCTCAAAAGTATAAAACAATGCAACTTTTTTGATGACATTATAAACTCATAATAAATGAATAATGATTGCACACTACAAGATTTTCGAGGAAAATTAGAAAACCACTTTCCGATCAGTAATATTACTAATCGTGGACACCAACTTAGAGTGCAGTCGACCATAATTTCATCAGTGTGACGAGAGGGTGCGCATGTTAGGTATATGCATTTGAATTTGATTAGTGGCGTGTGGAGTAGGGGGGTGGTGACACCCTTTGCCACCGCAAGCTCCAACAATGCAACCAGCCGTGAGTCCAGGTCGGCGTACTCATCATGGCTACGATCGTAGCTGAAACTATAATATGTGTGTATATAAATTCACATTCGTAAAGCACGCATATTATCGTCATTGCTGATGCTCACCAATACTCATTATATACCGCCTACGGTTGCCAATCCCACTACCGCCCTCATTCAAGATTTATATCAATTTTTCCTTTTTTTTTTTTTAGTCAACATTAACTTTCTTTTTTATTGCGTCCTTGAATATTATTCACATTTTAAAGCATGTGTTGAGACATTATCATGTTCAACCCATTATCTGATAATGGTAGCTCAACTATCACTGAAAACATTCAGCAGTGAGCGGAAATACTCCTGAAATAGCTTTCAAAGTAATATTTCATAGAAGTGAATTGAATTCACTTTTGATAACACGAAGTGCTTCTCTAATTTTTAACTTTAGCGTCTCGAATTCAGTCGATCTCTTTGGCTGTCTAAAAAATGTATGGATAGTAATCGTTTGGATGCGTCCTGCAGGACACGACGATTCCCTGAGGATAGTTGGGAATCGTTTAGGAAGAGTCGGTTATGCAATTTTGATGGTGCTTTCCTGATTCCTATCACTGGGTTTTTCGATGTTTCCGATGCCCCTTTGGCCTTTTGGGTGGTGGCATCTATATTCGCTGCGTTTCCAATCATTGTAAAACCCCAACAGGAATATAAAACCATAAACCGATCGGGTGAACGATATGGATTTCATATATTATTCAGAGGATGGGGATAATGGCGTGTGTGGAAGAGGCGACGTACGTGCTATAGATTCTCAAGAAAATAGTTTCACGAGGGCGACATCCCTTCTTGTAACATAAACTTAGTGCAGTGGGCTGCCAAAAAATTAAAAAGAAACACATCTGTAGCTACTGTATAAATAATACACTCTTTCCATTTTTTCATATATCTGGTTTTAATCGAATTTTGATTTTCGATGTATACGTAAACGTTGACTTCTTTCATCATATAAATTTGCGTCTTTTACAACAAAAGTAGGTATTGGTCCTATTTTACTGCAGAGTTGCCACGCAACCTGAAAACCTGGAAATGTCAGGGAATTTTTATAAACCTTGAAAAAACCTGGAAAAGTCAGGGAATTTTGATTGGAATCCTGGAAAATTATTGTTTTCTAAAGTTATTGTGCTTATATTCTTGAAATCTAATTTCTCTTTAATTCAATTTTCTTAATTCAAATTTCTTAATTCAATTTTAAAAGAGTTGCCTTTACAATTTTTCTTCGCAATAATTCAATTATTTTCATAAATAATCAAAAAATTTATAGATTTACAATTATTTTCATAAATAATAAAACTCATAGCAAAATTTCAATTATTTTTAATACAATTTTAATGGAATTTCTCGAAAAATGTATAATTATTCTTAAAAATTTTATTCAAATTCATCAAAGAAATTCAATTATTTTCAAAAGTAATAAAATTCTTCGCAGAAATTCAATGATGGTCAAAAGTTTAAAAAATTTATCGTCAAAATTTCAATTATCTTTATAAATATATTAAAATTTTTCTCCAAAATTAAATTATTTTCAAAAATTTTAAAGAAATTCTTTTTAACAAATTTAATTTTTTTTTTAAATTCTCCAGTCAATGAGTTTCAATATCTACTATTTTAATAAAATTTTCCAAAAGAAATGAATTATTTAAAATTTTTTTTATAAATTTCTTCGCGATAATTCTATTATTTTCAAAAATATTCAATTTATGTTTACAGAGATTCAATTATTTTTATAAATATGTAATACAATTTTTTACAGGGATTATTATTTTCATAGATAATAAAATTCATTGCAGAATTTCAATTACTTTTGATACAATTTTAATCGAATTCCTCGAAAAATGTGATTATTCTTAAAATTTAATTAAAATTCGTCAAAATAATGCAATTATTTAAAAATTTGTTAATAAAATTCTTTATGAGGGAAAAGAATTCTTTATTGAATTTTGAGAAACATTCAATTATTCAATAAATTATTATTGTATAATATAATAAATATAATAAATTATTTTTGTATTAAAAAAAAATTAGGTATTTAAAAAGAAATATTATTAAAAAATTCGTCTCAAGAATTCAATTATTTTCAAAAGTAATAAAATTCTTTGCAGAAATTCAATTATGGTCAAAAGTTTAAAAAAACTTATAGTCAAAATTTCAATTATTTTTATAAGTATTAAAATTTTCCTCTAAAATTCGATTATTTTCAAACATTTTAATAAAATTCTTGGCAATATTTCAATTATTTAAACAAATTTTAATAAAATTCTTGACAACATTTCAATTATTTTCAAAAACTTTTCTCAATTCAATGAAATTTTTTTTACAGAGATTCAATTATTTTTAATACATTTTTAATCTACTTTCTCGAAAAACGAAACTATTCTTAAAAATTTTATTGAAATTCGTCAAAAGAATTTTAATTACCTATTTAAAAATTTGTTGATAAAATTCTTTAAATAAGAGTTGAATTTTAAAAAACATTGAATTCTTCAATAAATTATTTTTTTTTGTATTTAAATAATTGAATTGTCGTAGAATTTTCTAATAATAATTGATTCAAATATGCATTATAGTTAAAATTTTAGATAATAATTGAGTTTTGAAAAGCAGGTCTCAAATTATAATCTTTGAATTTTTCAATTTTTCATACTTTCAACTTAAAATTGTGTAGATTTAATTTTTTTGTAAAAGTTGAATTAAATTTTTTTGAAGTTATTTAAAGTTTTTATTTTCTAATATATATTTGATTGAAGAATTTCCAAATACTTGAATAATCGATGAAAATTCGTAAAATTGAATTGTAAACAAAATGATTTGAAAAGGTTGAAAGAAATTTTTTAGAAATTATTAATAATAATTAATTTAAACTTTATAAAGAAGAATTTTAGATAAAAATTGTGGAAAACAATAAGTGAATTAAAATAATGAAAGTAATTTTGAATAAGTTACAGTAACAATATTCTTATAATAGGTATAAAATTGATGATTTTATCAGTCCAACATTTTGAATTATTATAAAACATGAAAATATCGATTGCTTCGAGTCGAAGACTCGGAGTGATCGATTTCTTCGTGTTTTATAACAAATTTTTTATAAGATGTATAATTTCAAAAAGGTTTGAATTAAAAATTTTGTAAAATATAATTGGAGTTTTAAAAACCTGGAAAAATTCCGTTTTTTAACCTGAAAAACCAGGAAATGTCAGGGAATTTGAAATAAGTAAAAGCGTGGCAACCCTGTTTACTTTTTCAAACAGAATCCTTTTCTGAAATCTAAAAAAACAAATATTTAAGTATAGTAAATTAATCAAAACTATATTAGGTACCATTAAAATAAAATCTGCTTTCTGTATAACAATGATAAGTTTTAGTCAAATTATCCTTTAATAAGGATAATTAAAACAATTTAAATAAAACAATTTTCAAATTGTTAACGTTCACGTCAACAATGTTATAACGATTCATTTGTTTTTAAAAATGGAAGTTAACAATTTGAAAATTTGCAAAAATAAATATTTAAAAAAAAATTCTCCTGATTGCCAGAATGGTTTAGCATGCTTGAAATCCAAAGGAAATGTTCATAATTATTTTAAATATTTGTAGTAAAAATTTGATAACAAAAAAAGGTGGTGTTTTTGAGAAAATTAATCTTATTTATTTTCAGAAAATCATTCCCTATTTTTATAATTTTAAATATTTTTTCAAATTTCAAACTGGATTGTGAAGAGGACAAGACCATCTACGAGATCCAAGAAATAAAATTAAATTATACTCAAAAGAAAAAAAATGACAAGCAAAACAATTTTTTTTCTATAACATGAAGTTAGTCGACATGCCTGATTTGAAATGGATTTAGTCTACTGTGTGATTCTTGGATAGTTTATGAATTGAAATTATTGTTATGGTCCAATTGGATGCATAAAACAAGAAACTTTCAATGAAATACCGAATAAAAATTAATTAATAAGTAGATTTAGCAAAATAATCAGAAAAATCAATGAAAATGAAATTGACCTTTTTAAAACTTGTGTAATAAATTTTTCGCGATAATATGAAAATTTCTCTATCTAAAGGAATCATAATAGAAGCAAAATCAAGCATTTTTGGTTAATCAAAGAGTATTATAAACGAATTAAAAATTATTTTTTAAAAAGTGCAAAAATCCCATGTTAATTGAATGGGGAAAGTATTGTTATTTAGGCAGGGTTAAACGGCATCGTAAACATTTTTTCTAGTTTCTAGAATTGTTTTTAGGTCAAAAAGAAACGATTTTGACGATACCCAAATGAAAATAGCTAACTTGGGAAATAACGGACACCCTAATGTAGATACATAGATGTATTTTCTGCCCAGGATATCGATGAACATGGTTCAATTCTGGCAATTACTCTATAAGGTTACGTGAAAAGAGTTAGAGAAGTACAGTATTGTTGATATGATGAAAACTTGCAAAGTCCAATATTTACGATCCCTTTGTGTGAGACACTAAACAAGGTTAATCCTTGGGCATTCAAATGATTCTCAATCCTTTATAGTACATTCAAGAAAGTCCGTGAGTTTTCTTTCGCACGGTTTGATTTTCTTAAATTCAATCGATGCTGATGTAAAGTACTTGCTGCACACATATGCTACTCGCGACTGTAGATTTATTGATGAATTTGGCCGCGTATTTGTTGTCTAGATTTCAATACAATTGGAAGTTTTCGACATTGTCCCGTCTGTTGCATCTCTCTGCAGATTCTCATTTGTTATTATAATTCACGTTTACCTCATCTACTTGTTTTTTATTTCTTAGGAAATTTATATAAGATTCGTTTTTGATTTAATCTCAAAATCTAATCTACATAAAAATAGAACGAAAATAAGATTGAGATCTTGTTTCTTTTTTTCATGTTTTCACTTTTTATTTTCTTTGTCGTTTCTCCAAAACGAAAAAGCTGAAAGAGCGAAGAGTCGAAGTAGAAGGCGAAGAAGCGAAATGAGTATTCAGTATATTTCACCCAGAGGCTTTTCTCTCTACCTATAAGCGATGTGCGGAAGAGATAGTAATGGCACGTAGCGAGCGGACGCCGTATCGAATAATTGGCTCCCGCGGCAAGTGCACATCTCGCCCATTATGTGCATCACTGCATCGTGCCCGTCCATGTTTGCTGTAGACGAACGTTCTGCCAGACGAAACAAGGTCTTGTCGAATTTTTCCTACTAATCGAATTCCCCAAGTCGAATCGAAAATTTACTGCTTCTATTTATTGTTTAAACATTGAAAAAAATAAGTTTCTTGGACTCTGTTTCATCCAAGAATTATTTGGCTTGTAGACCAACATTTTCATTGTATGTTTTGAATTAAAATTTGCTTTTTAGAAAATTTACCTTTAACAGACAACATAAATTCTTCAAGATAAATCTGTAACCATTTTTTAATTTGTGTTTCTTTTAACAGTCGTTGAATAATAAAGTTTTAAACTTAAATTCAATAATTCTATATCGGAGAAAATGAGTATTTTTTAAAAAATAAAAAAGTGTAATTAAAACAAAGCGAAAAGTAAATAAAGCACGTCGAAGAATCGGACGTGAGACAGCAGGAGCTACATGAACCGCAGAGGCTGTAGATCCGGGGTGGGTTCTCGCCGAGTAGAGCCGACTTCCACTCGGTATGGAGGTAGTTGGGGGTGATCTGCATGTCGTATCATCCGTTTCCTTCGTTTTGCTTCCTGCGAATGAATAAGCCGGGGTTACACCCTCCGGCTGCGCAAGACACCCTTTACAGTACAAAAGGGCTCTGCCGTTTCAATGTACGACTTTCCTCTGTGACAGGAATGCCGGAAAGCTCGCCCTCAATGCGTCTAGGTGAGATGGAGCACTAGCTCTGTCCACACCACCTCGACACTACTTTCATTTAATGGTTAGTCTTAATTTTGCTACAATGTTTGTTCTGTAATTTACTTAAAACAGTCAACATTTTATGTAGCTAATTGTCTAATTAAATATAAAGAAACATCATTTGAGTTTCATTAATCACTTTGGTTCAATAACATCAAAATATAAGGCTACTTGCAAGTTGTCATTCAACTTTATCATTCATTTTAGATGGGTAACATTTTTGTCTTCTTTTCAAGAACACAACACTTTCTCATAGGGATTTATTATATTTATTTCAATTTTTATAAATTTCAAATCAGGTTCTTTAAATATGCACACATGATAAAAGGAGATACTAAAAGATCTTACGATTATGGCCAGTTTAATTGTAAAAAGAAGAATTATAAATTTGAAATTAGGTTATTCGCAAAATTCCTTGAAACTGAAGTATATTTATTTATTTAAAAATTTATTCAAATGAAATTTTCATGAAGTCGAATTTGACTTAACGTAACCGTTCTTATGGAAGACAGCCTTCGCACTCATCTACTAAAACCTACGATTTAATACTTTTTGTACGTTATTATTATTATTATTATTATTATTATTATTATTATTATTTAAAAAAAACTGATAAAATTCATCCAAAATTTAATTATTTTCATAAATGATTAACGCAAAATTTTTATAAAACTCTTCACAATAATTCAATTACTTTCACTAATAATACCAATTTTTCATGGAAATTTAAATTAAAAAAAAAAGATTTTTGACAAAATTCTAAGCAAGAATTCAATTGTTTTCATAAATAATAAAACTCATCGAAAAATTTCAATTATTTTTAATACTATTTTAAAATAATTAATCGAAAAATTCAATTGTTTTTATAAATAAAGTTTTCCAGAAGAATTCAATTATTTAAAATAAAATTTTCATAATATTTGGTATAGGTATTATTTCGAAAACATTAATTAAATATATTCAGCCACAAGTCGAAACTACAACTACATCTAACTATTATTATTAATTATTTAAAACAATGTTTACAAAATTCTTATAAAAAATTTAATTATTTTGAAAAATAACAAAATTTTTCAAAGAAATTCAATTCTTTTTAAACATTTTAATAAAATTTTTCACAATAATTCAATTATTTTCATAAATAATAAAATTCTTCTCAGGAATTCAATTCTTTTTAAACATTTTAATAACATTTTTCGCAATAATTCAATTATTTTCATAAATAATAAAATTCTTTTCAGTAATTCAATTATTTTTGAAAATTTTAATAAAATTCATAGCAGAATTTCAATATTATTTTTAATACAATTTTACAAGAATTGCTCAAAAAATGTAATTATTCTTAAAAATTTAATTAAATAAATAAATAAATAAATAAATTTCAATTCCTCGAAAAAATCAATTATTTAAAAAAAAAATTTTTTTAATTATTTGGAAGAATTCAATTATTTACAAAAATGTTAAAATTTTTCCCAGGAATTCAATTATCGTTAATTATTTGAATAAAATTGTTCGAAAGAAAGCAATTATTTTAAATAAAATTTTAATTAAATTTTTTAAAAATAATTCAATTATTCTTTTAGATTTTAATAAACTGCTTCCCAAGAATTCAATTATTTACATAAATAATTCTTCAAAAGAATGCAATTACTAAAAATAAATAACAAAATTATTCCCAAAAATTCAATTATTTTGAGGCATTTTAGTAAATTTTTTTGCAAAATTCAATTATTTTCATAAATAACAATGTTCATCATAAGAATTCAATTATTTTTTAAAGTAATGATTTTTTTCTTGAAAATTCAATTATTTTAAAAAATTCTAATAAAATTGTTAGCAAGAATTTAATTATTTTCATAAATAATAAAATTTATAGCAGGATTTCAATTATTATTAATACAATTTTTGAAGGAATTGCTCGAAAAATGTAATTATTCTTAAAAATTTAATTTCAATTCCTCGAAAAAATCAATTATTTAAAAAAATGTTTTTTTAAATTGTTTGGAAGAATTCAATTATTTACAAAAATGTTAAAATTTTTCCCAGGAATTCAATTATCGTTAATTATTTGAATAAAATTGTTCGAAAGAAAGCAATTATTTTAAATAAAATTTTAATTAAATTTTTTAAAAATAATTCAATTATTCTTTTAGATTTTAATAAACTGCTTCCCAAGAATTCAATTATTTACATAAATAATTCTTCGTAAGAATTCAATTATTAGTAAAGTAGATAACAAAATTATTCCCGAAAATTCAATTATTTTAAAGGATTTTAATAAAATTCTTTGGAAAATTCAATTATTTTCATAAATAACAATATTCATCATAAGAATTCAATTATTTTTAAAAGTATAATAAATTTTTTCTTGAAAATTCAATTATTTTAAAAAATTCTCATAAAATTGTCAGCAAGAATTCAATTATTTTCATAAATAATAAAATGCTTTTTAGGAATTCAATTATTTTTAATTATTCAATTATTGCCACACAGACATTTAGTTATTCTAAAAAATTTTAATAGAATTCTTAGTAAAATTTAATTATTTTTAAAAACTTTTTGAAATTCAATGATTTTTCATGAAATTTCCAAACAAAATTCAATTCTTTGTTTTTTTTTTGAATAATAAAAATTTTTCAGGAATTCAATTATTTAAATTAGAATTTGCATAAAATTGGTTGAAAGAAATCAATTATTTCAAAAATTTTTATAAATTTCTTTGCAAGAATGAAAATATTTTTTATAAATAAAATTAAATTCTTTTATAAATGATAAAATATTCGTTGAATGAATTCTATTTATTAGCAGGTTAAGAATGAAGTAAATAATTTTTTATGAAAATTAGGAAAAAGTTAGGAAAATAAAATATAGAATGGAATTTTTTTCAGTTACGTTAAGGCCTTCATAATGAACTTAATATGACAGATCTTTTAATCTATAGGTCAAATTTGGCTTCAATTTTGATGTAATATCACGGTTTGTATGGAGGAGAACTTTAATAATTTTAATTTTAAAAAAATAGTAAAATTTTAAAATGATGAAAAATTTACATACGTCTTGGTCAAATTAAACATTAGATTTTATTCGATATTTTATCAAATTAGACATAAATATTTACCTAATGTAACGGCCTATATGGAGATTTTTGAGAAACATAATTTTTAAGTTCCTGAGGTCGAAAAACATTGAAATGAATTAAAAAGCAACAATTAAAATTGTAATTTTTTAATAAAAAAAGAGGATAAGAAAAATGAATTATTTTAAATGGTGTGAAAAAATTTATTGCACATTATTCTTGGAAAATTTGAAAGATGTAAAATTGAAATGATAAACGACAAATGGAATAATATGCTGTTTTGATTTAGGGAAGTTTCATGAGCATCCTTATTTGTAATTGCAAATACATTTGCAAGAACGCAGGGAAATTATAAACATGTTCGCCTTCCTTGTGCAAAAGCGACGCGGCAACAACAGAAACCGCCGAGGAACTGTCCTCGAAAAATTAGCATACCGGTTTATTAATTACTTTGACTCCGTCTTGCTTCTACAGTCATGGCACATGGTTGCTCATGCAAAAGAATCCTTATAGTTTCCATGGTTTCAATTTACGTCGTCTTTTATTCTTTTTAGGTTAATCTCATTCTTATTCTAATTTTTTGTTTTAAAATATCTTTTGTCTTTGAACTCGATATCCATTATTCTTGACCTCGTATTATAATAATGAAAATTTTTTTTTTTTAATTATTCCGTACACAATTAATCATATTTTTCTGTTTTGAATTTATTGTCTATTTATTCATAATAATTATTTTTATTTTTCATAATAGACCAATATTTCTGATGTGTCGTTCTTCTTTTTTGTTTCAGGTGAGTGCAAGCGCAAACTTATAGTTCATGATTTGTAAGTGTACCAGCTTTGTTGAATAATATATAAACAACTGTCAGTTGGTGAGTTTTATGGACACCTTGAAATTATTTATAAATGACAATATTTTATTTTATAATTTTAAATATTCATTTAGTCTTTAAAATGGAAAGGGTTTTAAATAAAAGTTCATTACAGAAATAGAAATTTGTAGATCAGAATAGATAAAATATTTAATTCCATCGGGGTTTTCGAATCTGATGTTCGTTTTTTAAAATTCAAAATTATGGTCTTTTAAATGAAACAAACAAAATATTTATAACTTTATTATTTATTTTACAAATTTTTAATTTTCTCTATTTTTGACAATAAATTATTTTAAATTATTTAATTCTATTGAAGAACTGCAATAAAGTTATTAACTTATAAATCAAATGAATAGCAAAATTCGTCGACAAAATTCAATTATTTTAAGGAATTTTAGGAAAATTCATTACAAGAATTCAATTATATTTACAAAATAATTAAAAAATAAAATAAAATTCAATTATTTTCAAAACTTTTAATAAAATTCATGGCAAAATTTCAATTATTTTACAAAAATTTTTCTTAATTCCATGGCTTTCAATATTCTACGATTTTAATAAAATTTCTGAAAAGAATTCAATTATTAAATAAAAATTTTGATAATGTTCCTGACGAATATTCAATTATTTAAAAAAAAATAATTTCACAGAAATTCAATGATTTAAACTAGAATTTGAATAAATCTTTTCGAAAAAAATCAATTGTTTCGAATTTTTTTTATAATATTCTTCACAATAATTCAATTATTTTTATAAATAATAAAACTCATTGCAGAATTTCAATTGTTTTTAATACAATTTTAATCGAATTCCTTGGAAAATGTAATTATTTTTAATACAATTTTAATTAAAATCCTTGGAAAATATAATTATCCTTAAAATTTTTTATTAAAATTCGTCGAAAGAATTCAATTATTTAAAAACTTGTTGATAAAATTATGTCTAAGAATTAAATTTTAAAAAACATTCAATTATTCAATAAATTATAAATGCTTGTATTTCCCAAATGTCATTTGACCTAACTGTCATATTTTACCGAATTGCATTTATTTGAACTGAGTGCTCTTCGAACTGTTATTTTAACGAAATGTCACTTTTGCGAATCGCCATTTTTACGAATTTCCACGAATTTCCATTTTTTACGAAAAGTCATTTTTGCGAAATATTATTTTTACGAATCTTTATTGTTCCGAAATGTCATTTTTTTCGAATTGTCATTTTTACGAAATAGCATTTTTATGAATCGCAATTTTTACGAATTGTCACTATTGCGGATAGTCATTTTTGCGAATTGTCATTTATGCGAACTGCCATTTTTTCGAATTGGCATTTTTGCGATTCGACATTTTTACGAATTGTCACTTTTGCGAAAAGTCTTTTTTGCGAATTGCCATTTTTGCGAATTGGCATTTATGCGATCTGACAATTTTTTCGAATTGTCATTTTTGCGAAAAGTCTTTTTTGCGAATTGCCATTTTTGCGAATTGGCATTTATGCGATCTGACATTTTTTCGAATTGTCATTTTTACGAAATGTCACTGTTGCGAATTGCCATTTTTGCGAAAATTGCTATAGTAAATCTATATATATCCATACAAGTTTACTATAGCAATTTCAGCAAAAATGACAAATCGAAAAAATGTCAGTTCGCATAAATGACAATTTGCAAAAATGACAATTCGCAAAATTGAATTTTCGCAAAAGTGTCAATTCGTAAAAATGTCAGTTCGCTTAAATGACAATTCGCAAAATTGAATTTTCGCAAAAGTGACAATTCGTAAATAGGTCAGTTCGCATAAATGACAATTCGCAAAATTGAATTTTCTCAAAAGTGACAATTCGTAAAAATGGTGATTCGCAAAAATGACATTTCGTAAAAATGACAATTCGCAAAATTAAATTTTCGCAAAAATGACAATTTGTAAAAATGGCAGTTCGCATAAATGACAATTTGCAAAAATGACAATTCGCAATATTAAATTTTTGCAAAAATGACAATTCGTAAAAATGTCAGTTCGCATAAATGACAATTTGCAAAAATGACAATTCGCAAAATTGATTTTTCGCAAAAGTGACAATTCGTAAAAATGGTGATTCGCAAAAATGACATTTCGTAAAAATGACAATTCGCAAAATTAAATTTTTGCAAAAATGACAATTTGTAAAAATGTCAGTTCGCATAAATGACAATTTGCAAAAATGACAATTCGCAAGATTGAATTTTCTCAAAAGTGACAATTCGTAAAAATGGTGATTCGCAAAAATGACATTTCGTAAAAATGACAATTCGCAAAATTAAATTTTCGCAAAAATGACAATTCGCAAAATCGATTTTTCGCAAAAGTGACAATTCGTAAAAATGGTGATTTGCAAAAATTTCATTTCGTAAAAATGACAATTCGCAAAATTAAATTTTTGCAAAAATGACAATTCGTAAAAATGTCAGTTGGCATAAATGACAATTTGCAAAAATGACAATTCGCAAAATTGAATTTTCGCAAAAGTGACAATTCGTAAAAATGGCGATTCGCAAAAGTGACATTTCGTTAAAATAACAGTTTGGATAAATGCAATTCATTAAAATGACAGTTCAGTTTTGTCCGTGAAATTCTATAAGTACTTGGGCAGTACTTCGTTTAAGAAAGTCATAATTAGTTTTCTTTACATAGGGTAATAAATTTTCAGTGTCGAAAAATTAATTATAAAGAATAAGAAAAAAAATGTTTACTTCCGAGTCGCGTATTATTCCAGGCTATTGGTTTTTAAAAAAAAGAAGAACATAGTGGAACGGTTGTTTCTGTCGGGAAGCCACGATTTTCGTTTCGAGATGGGAACCAGTTAATAACCGTTTCGGGGTGGTACGACAGGATAATTTCATTTTATTCAGCGCGACCTGGCGTGAGGTCTCTGGCGGGTAACTAAGACCTCTTTTCAATCCCTTTTTCGACAGGGGTGGGTTATTGTTCAGCTTGAAGGAAGAGTTTCCCAGTCTAGACCGCAGGACCATCGAATTTTGCCTTCTCTCGTGAATTTGTCTGGCCTAGAGGGAGAGGGGGTGGACGAGAGGAGAGGCCGTTTATGCAACCCCTGGGACAAACTCTGATGGGGTTATGGGCCTCTGAGGCCTACTCTCTTCAGCCCGCTCTACATCCCGCTTTCTTTCCATTTTATTCCATAATAAGCTCGGAGATGTATTCGTCCTACAGGACGGCCGCGAAATGCGTTTTAGATTGCACGCGGATATACGGGTGAGACGCATTTCGCTGGGAAACGAACGATCCGAGCTGTGCTTGGATTTCACATATATACACGAAATACCCACGAAATTGCTTTTATCGCGGAATCGAGGACTTGAATTCTTACCCCTAGGAAAAGGGTGCTCTGATTCATTCCGGAAGAAATATTGCCGCCAGAACGATAACTGCCTTCTTCATTTTTCGAGAGCAGTTTCTACATTTCTAAAGTTGGGGTAAAATTACAATATATTTATCGGGTCAAAGAATAAATTTTCAGAAATTAGTGTTTTTTCTTAAGTGGTACGTATTATAAAATTGTCATTTTTGCATTTTTCATTTCCTCCAGATTATCTGTCAGCATTTTCTTTTAATTAATATATTAATTTTTTCTATGTAACAAAGCTCAGGTTATTTAAAACTTTTTCATTGTACTCCTGTATAAGGGGATGAACTTTCACGGAATATTCAAGATTCGTCTTGCAGAGAGTGAGTGAGTAGGAGAGAAAGAGAGAGAGAGAGAGAGTCTTGCAAGTAGATATAAAGACGAGCGAAGTTACTTACCGGACTTCTTACTCTCTCGTTCCTCCTTTCTTTTTTCCATGGTCGTTATTTCTCTCTTACAGTAAGAGAGAAACCTTTATACAGATTGCCACCCGGCACCGCCAAACTCTGATAATGGAGGCTGCTAATAAATTCACCCGTTAATATAAAATAATCGTTAAATGCACTTAGGACATACTTATGGAAGACGCTGGCACTGAGGCGCGCCATCATTTTTTATTGGAACCGCTTCCCTTTAACCTCCCTCTTCTAAAAGTGGAAAGGTGTAGTCCGCTGAGAACTTCCTTCTTACCTTCCACTTTAGAAAATAGAATAAGTCTTTGACAAAAATTTTTAGACTGTAGAAGAGTTATTGTTTCTTAAAATTTGGTTTATGATTACTAATCAGGACGTTACTGTTCTAATGTATCGAACAAATAATGATTCAGAGTTGCCGCAAGTCAGAGAAGTCAAGGAAATTAGAAATGGTCAGGAAAAACAGGAAAAGTCAGGGATTTTTATTAAAAGTACTGGAACAAATTTAATTTTTAGAATTTAGAAAAAAATTCTGAATTTTGATGTCTTTTTTTATCATAAACTATGAAATTGCCAAGAATTCTAATACAAACCCTTCAATTTTTTCTATTTCTGACAATAATTTCTTTTTAAATAACTTAATTCTTGAAGAACTATCATAAAATTATTACTTAGACATTATTTAATGAATAATATTACTTCCAAATTTTAAAATTAATTGGATTTCAACAGAGTTGAGTTTAAAATCTTGATAAATAGATGAACTTCAAAGGCTTTAGTGTGAAATTTTAAAAAATTTTAGTTTTTAATGAATTTAAATAGAAATTTTAAGAACAACTGATTACAGAAATTCAATTATTTTCAAAAGTGACATAGGGTAAGTGATAGTAAGTTCGGCCACCCCCCAGTGGTCGGCCACTTTATCTTATTTTCCGTGAAATTAAAACAAATCACTAATGTCAAAAGGTGAAATTTTTTTTTAATTTTCCTGATAACCTAAAGTTCTGCGATAAACAAAAATATTGCATAGTAAAAACTTTTAAGTGCTTTAAAATAATTCGAGAAAATAAAATTTCACGTTATGGTACATTTGACAGGTGTTTAGTAAACGACGAGACTTAGTGTATACATCTGACATAACCTATAATGCGTGACTTTAAACACGTAATAATAAAAGAATACAACAACGTTTCTTTCAAAATAATATTTATTTTCAACAAAAAGACTCTAGATTTTACGTTCTAATATCAAATTAAATAAAAAACTTCGTAGATTAGCTAATATTTATTAATATTTATGGTGGCCGACTACTGTATCTGTTGTGTCCGACTATTGTATCAATGGCCGACTATAGATGTTTTCTACTTTTTGTGAAATTATTGTTTTATTTCGTTGCATAATGATCATTCGTTAAAGAAAATTAGCAAATTTTTATCGCAAAAGTTCCACGAACTCATAACAAATAGTTAAAAATTCGAAAAGTTGACTATTTTTTGGAAAAAAAATAAAATGTTCCGGTCTGTCCTTAAGTGGCCGTAGACTGTATCACTTACCCTACTTCTTCGCATAAATTCAATTATGTTCAAAAATTTATAAAAATTCTTGTCAAAAATTTCAATTATTTTTATAAATAATAAAATTCTTCTCTGAAATTCAATTATTTTCAAAAAATTTTTTAAAATTCTTGTCAAAATTTCAATTATTTTTGTAAATAATAAAATTCTACTCTGAAATTCAATTATTTTCAAAAAATTTAAAAAAATTCTTGTCAAAAATTTCAATTATTTTTATAAATAATAAAATTCTTCTCTAAAATTCAATTATTTTCAAAAAATTTAATAAAATTCTTGTCAAAATTTCAATTATTTTTAAAAATTTTACTCATTTTACTTATTTTTAATAAATAGTATTTTAATAAAATTTGTGAAAAGAATTCAATTATTTAAACGAAATTTTAATAAAAATTTCACAGGAATTCAATTATTTACGAATTTTTTTATAAATTTCCTCGCAACAATTCAATTGTTTTTAATTTTTTAATGAAGTTTCTCGAAAGAATTCAAATATATTCAGAGAATTGAAAAAAGAGTTCTGAGAAATTCAATTATTTCGAAAAATTTAAATAAAATTCTTTTAAAAATTCTATTTAAAAAAATTCTGACGAAATTCTTTACAAAATTTAGTTAATAAAATTTCAATTTTAATAAAATTTCCCTATTTAATTCAATTATTATTTTCAATACAATTCCTCTTAAGAATTCAATTATTTTCCCAAATAATACATTTTTTATGGGAATTCAATTACTTGGAAAAAATTGGAATATAGTTAATTGGAATATAGTTGATTTAAAGAAATCAATTATTTTCATAAATAATAAAATTTTTTTCGAGAATTCAATTATTTAAAATAATTTTGATAAAATGCTTTACAAATTTTAAAAATTATAATAAAATATAACATTCTTTCTAGGAATTACATTGTCAAAAATGTTTGTAAAAATCGTCGAAACAATTCAATTATTTTCGTAAAAGAATAAAATTCTTCGAAGCAATTTAATTATTTAAGAAATTTTAATAAAATTGTTCCCAAGAATTCAATTCTTTTTACAAATAAAAGTTTTCACGGGAATTCAATTATTTAAAAAAAAATTTAATAAAATTCTTCGTCAGGTTTCAATTATTTTGAAATTTTTATTTTGAATTGTTTATTTATTTTTTTTTTATTTTGAATTTTTATTTTATATCTTTTTCTCAATGGAATTTAATTATTTTCAAAATTTTTAAAAAAATTCTGAGAAATTCAATTATTTGAAAAAATTTTGAATAAAATTCTTCACAAGAAATTTATTTATATCAAAAATAATAATAGTTTTCTCCGGAATTCAATTATTTTCACAAATAAAATTTTTAAGGGCATTTGAACCATGATGACGTCACAGATTTAAAACTAATGCTTTGCACAAACTGTGACGTCATCAAGGTTCAAATCCCCTTAACAAGAATTCAATTCCTTAAAAAATTTGTAAATAAATTCGTTGCAAGAATTCAATTATTTTTTGTACAATTTTAAATAAAATAAAGAAAATTGCATTTATTCTTAAATTTTTTATAAATTTCTTCATAAAAATTTAATTTTAAGAAATATTCACTTGTTTGATAAATCTTTTATTTTTATATTCAAATAATTGAAATTTTGGGATTTTGTTTGGATTTGAAAATCTTAATTCCTATAGAAAAATAATAATGATGAAGTATTTATATTTAAAAAAGAAGTTATTGATGTTTTCGAATAATTTTACTTTTGAAGAAATTTGTAAATAAATGTAATAGAACATTTTTGGAGTATCTAATAATTTTTGTTGTGAATCAGTATATTCTTAAGGGTCAGGGAAAAATTCAAAATTTTGTCTAGAAATAGGGAAAAGTGAGGGAAAAACATTACACAAAATTAAATTTTTGTGGCAGCCCTGTGATACTTGCAGAAGTTCAAGGATTCGCGACGCGATCTTAATGAGAGTCAATTATCGAGAATTGTTGTAATTCGTCAATTACTACATTAATTTCATCTCATTCTTTATGAAATTTACCTTATATAATATTTCTTAAATGCAATAAATTTATCTCGTGTTTTCTATAGATTATTTTTAACTATTCATTTTCTTAATAAGTTTCAACAAATATTATTCAAGAGTTTATTGTTTCACACGAAACTTGACAATGTTGAATCAAATCAAAGATTTATGGTTTCAAATCACCAACTAAATCTCGATTCAGAGGATTTGTTGACTTCGGCAAATTGGACAGATTTCCCTTTGTCAATTGCTTTTATTAATTTGCAATTAGGTGGAGAAATTATACTCCACCTAATTTGGAGTTACCAAGCGCATATTGCAACTTTATAGTTTTGGTCCTGTTTCGTTGACTTGGATTTTACCACTCGTATTTAACAATTGTTGCTCCTTATTTTCTAGGTTAATAACTTGTTCCGAAATGTCTTAATTGTTAATGTTACTCTAAAGCTTCCTTCGAGGAAACAAAAGTTACGAAAGTCGTTCATGACTCTTGGAAAAAGGCAGAAAGTGCTTTCCTAATACTTAAATAAATCACTTGTGATACAGATTTGTCACTGGAAACAACCCGCAGCCATTTGTATAGAATAGTTCGAACGAAAGTCGAAGGGGTTTGAGGGGGTGTAATGTCGTGGTTCTCATTGGCGTTTGGTGTGAGCAGACGTGATGCAGAATATATGAATAATAATGGTCGGTCGGTTATATTCAGCATAACGTCACCACCAATGGTCCTTTCCACCAGCATCTGAATGATGTACTGCTGGGATACGATATGCTGCGATTCGCTCTGATTAGTGTTATCTATAACGATAGAGCCCTATGTGTATAATTCTACCATAAACACGAACTTTGCAGAGAGCAGCATCATGTGTAAATTCTGTCATTTCATCTAATGGAGAGATTCTTGAAGTGCATTTTTTCGTTTCACAATTTATTATTAAAATTCCATTCCAAAGGAGTTGGAAACTATGGAACTTTTCTACATAATCTCATTCGTTTATTATAAATTACTGATGTAAGTAAAACAATTAAGTTCGATGTTAAAATAAAAAAAATTTGTTTGCAAATGATTTACTAACACTGTAACAATTGGTAAGTTGGTAATTTTAATTTTTAAACATGGGTGCAATGAAATAGAACCACCCTTGTTTTTTGTGAAGCACTTTCTCAGGTTATTCATATTATGCACACATACCCTCTTCGTAGAAAATTACTCGCCTCAAGCAACTTGCGGCGCGTTATTGAACAGCAACAACTATACAACGACAGACAGCGAACAAAGTTGCGGAGCTCTAAATTATATGCGAGTAGCTTCGTTTCAGAGAACCTGCGAGCAAGGAAGCTCTCGTCGGTCGAAATATTCTGTTAGGCGAAGAACGGCGTCTTAACTCGTTTCCAACCTCGATACAATTTATCGACCTTGGCTGCTGGGGGTAAATTCTTTCCGAAAGAATCGATCCCTCTTAGTGGTTTTTCCATTACCATAATTTCTTCGTTACGAAATCCTTTTATTAATCTTATTATGACATTGCCTCAATCACTTTCGTACTGAAATTACTCTATTTTCATCCACTTTACCATAAATAGTGCGGCTTTCGTCAACCTTTATTTTATTAAAAGAGCGAAAGAAAAAAGTGTGAAGCTTGAAATTTTTTCTACTTCAATTGTTAATTATGCATCTGTACATGTATATGACGAATATACTTAAAGAGTCTCGCGTGACAATTTAGCAATTTTTTTTTAAAAGCTTTAAATAAATTTATGGGGGTGCCACGACACAGTACTGATATATCGACAAGAATCAACTGTACCTGTTTGAATACTGACGAGTTTAGCTGTATTCCTACAACGTGATAGCATTGTAGTTGCTGCGACACGATGCGTCGGATATCGTCGAAAGCTCGCTCCTATGAATGCACGTTTAACGATAAGCTCTCTCAATACGCAGCTGCTACTCTAGAAAATCGGATCTCGATGGATTTCCTCACAACTTGATTTACAGCTTTTGTTGATCAAATTTTTTTATCACTTTTCTGTATTCTTATAAGTTATTATAAACGTCGACATTTTTTTGTCCAATTGATTGACGTTTAAATATCCTGTAAAATATAGGAGGTGCATTTAATAACTCATACATTTAGATTGTATAAAGATGACAGGATTTTAAAAAGTTCAAAGTTGAAAGATTGTTATAAGCTTTCTAGAAAACATTACTGCAATCAGGATTGCTACAATAATTTTATTTTATTTTTCCCAGACTTTTTACTGATTTTCCAGACAAAATTTTGACTTTCCCTGACCCTGAAGAATATTCTGATTCACTCCAAAAATTATTAGATACACAAAAAAAATGTTCTATTACATTCATTTACAGATTTCTTCAAAAGTAAATTATTCGAAAACAACAATAACTTCTTTTTTAAATAAATACTTAATCATTATTATTTTTCTATAGGAATTAAGATTTTCAAAAATTTTAAATCCAAACATTCTGAAATTAAACAACTTATAAAAAATTGTTATAAAACATGAAGAAATAGACCACTTCGAGTCTTCGACTCGGAGTGATCTATTTCTTCAAGTTTTATAATAAATTTAAGATGACAGAGTGATAAAATCATTATTTTATATCATAAGAATATTGTAACTATAAATTCAAATTTTCAAACATTTTAATTTGAACCCTTTTCAAAATTCAATTATTTCTAAAAATTCATACTTTAATGCTTTCCAACATTCAATTATCACAGGACCACAAAATTTTTTTTAAAGAAAGTATTGACTGGACCATGTTTTTCATATGTTTTTTCAAAATGGCGGATCCAATATATCTGTCGAATTTTTTAAAAATGTATCAGATTTATTCGAAACTTGTTACCTGGGGGTTTTTGGGGTCGCTGAATACGAATTTCACCTTAGTTATAAAAAATTCAAAATGGCGGATCCAATATGGCTAACGAATTATTTAAAAATTTATCAGTTTCTGAATTTTTGAAAACTAAGGTGAAATTCGTAAAATTAGAAACCACAAAAACCCCCGAGTAACAAGATTCAGGCGAATTGGGTGAATTTAAAAAAAATCGACGCCATATTGGATCCACCATCTTAAATTTTGAATATTTACGAGTTTTTTTTATTGTTTAACATTATATAATATTTTTTCAGTGTTTTGAAGTTGTTCTTTAATAGAACCTTTTGTTTATTTTTATTTAAATTTTGTTTACAATCAGTTTTTTTTTCGAATTTTATTAATTTGTGAAGAAACTTGACGTGATGGCGGAAAACTGAGTTCGGATTCGAATTCAGTGACCCAAAAAACATATAATAAACATAGTCCGGTCAATACTTTCTTTTAAAAAAATTTGTGGCCCTGTGTTATAATTTAAATTTTGGGCGAAATTCATTTTTTAATTAATTTTTATTAGAAAATTCAACGAGAATTTAATTATTTAAATACAAAAATAAATAATTTATTAAATAATTAAATATTTCTTAAAATTAAATTTTTATAAATAATTGAATTCTTTCGGCGAATTTCAAAACAATTTTAAGAATAAATGCAATTTTCTATTCTTTTATTTAAAATTGTATTAAAAAATAATTGAAATTCTGCGATAAATTTGTTATTTATGAAAATAATTTAATTCTTGCAAGGAATTTTATTAAAATTTTTTTTAAAGAATTGATTTCCTGTGAAGAATTTTATTTATAAAAACAATTGAATTCGGAAAAAAATTATTATTTATAAAAATAATTAATTTCTTGTGAAGAATTTTTTTTCAAATTTTTTTAAATAATTGAATTTCTCTGAATATTTTTAAACTTTTTGAAAATAATTAAATTTTATCGAGTAATTTCATTAAAAAATTGAAAATAATTAAAATCTGACGAAGAATTTTATTAAATTTTTTTTAAATAATTGAATTCCTGTGAAAAGTTTTATTTTTGAAAAGAATTTCAATTCGTTTTAATTTTCATTTGGAAGAATTTTATTAAAATCTCTTAAATAATTGAATTTCTTAGAAGAATTTAAAAAAAAATTTTTGACAATACATGTAATTCCTAGGAAGAATGTAATATTTTACAAAAATAATTGTATTTTATCATCAATTTTATTATAATTTTTTAAATTTATAAAGCATTTTATCAACATTTTTTAAAATAATTGAATTCTCGAGAAAAATTTTATTATTTATGAAAATAATTAATTTCTTGCGAAGAATTTTATTCAATTTTTTTTTTAAATAATTGATTTCCCATGATATAAATAAATGTACTGTTTGTGAAAATAATTGAATTTTTAAGAAGAATGTATTGAAAATAATTGAATTGAATAGGGAAACTTTATTCAAATTGCAATTTTATTAACGAAATCTTGTTAAAAATTCTGTAAAATTTTTTTTAAATAATAGAATTTTTAAAAGAATTTTATTTAATTTTTTGGAAAAAATTAAATTTCTGAGAAGTATTTTTTAAATTCTTTAAATATATATTTGAATTCTTTTGAGAAACTTCATTAAAAAATTAAAAATAATTTAATTTTTCCAGAATTAAATTATTTAAATGCAAAAATAAATTATTATTAAATTATTAAATATTTCTTAAAATTGAATTTTTATGAAGAAATGTATAAACCATATTTTAAATAATTGAATTCTTTTGGCGAATTTTAATAAAATTTTAAGATTTAATGCAATTTTTTATCATTTTATTTAAAATTGTATTAAAAAATAAATGAAATTCTGGGATAAGTTTTGTTATTTATGAAAATAATTTAATTCTTGCAACGAATTTTATTAAAATTTTTTTTAAAAAATTGAATTCCTCTGAAAAATTTTATTTGTGTAAATAATTGAATTCCGTAGAAAAATATTATTATTTATAAAAATAATTACTTTCTTGTGAAAAATTTTATTCAATTTTTTTTTAAATAATTGAATTTCTCAGAATTTTTTAAAACTGTTTGAAAATAATAAAATTCCATCGAGAAATTTTATTAAAAAATTGAAAATAATTGAAATCTGACGAAGAATTTTATTAATTTTTTTTTAAATAATTGAATTCCTGTGAAAAGTTTTATTTGTAAAAAGAATTGAATTCTTGGGAAGAATTTTATTAAAAATTTTTATATAATTGAATTGCTTCGAAGAATTTTAATTTTTTACGAAAATAATTGAATTGTTTCGAAAATTTTTACCAGCATTTTTGCCAATAATTGTAATTCCTAGGAAGAATGTTATATTTTACCGAAAATAATAATAATCAATTTGATTATAATTTTTCAAATTTTTGAATTATTTTATCAAAATTTTTTTAAATAATTGAATTCTCGAGAAAAATTTTATTATTTATGAAAATAATTGATTTCTTGCTAAGAATTGTATTTAAATTTTTTTAAATAGCTTAATTAGATAGGAAAATCGTTTGATTGGCGATGTTGTAAAATTATCCTTAAGAACTTAATGAATAGTAAACTTCAATTAATATAAAATCCCTTGCAAATATTTTCTCATTAGTTTCCTATTTCCAAGCTGACCAAGGATTGGTAAATCTTAGTGGTCCCAGATCAGGCCCCCAGCCATGGCCCCGGTCGGTTGTATTGTTTTATCCATAGGTCGGGACCAGGCCACATTTTCCAATCAGACCCCGCGACTAGGGCCCAATCAAAATTTTTGCACAGGTATCAATAAAATTTCATATCGACATCAATCAATTTTAACTTTCAAATTGTAAATTGAAATGCAGATATTGTTTTTTTCTTTTTATATTGAGATGAATGAGTGACATCCATTTGTTTCATTTTGCACTTAATAAAAGGAAAAATAAATCAAAAACAATACGTTTGTGTTCTTTTTTTCAATTAGTTTTATTAAAATAGTTTGAGGCTAGGAAAAATACCTTCAACTATATTTTTTCATTCATGATTTTATGAGACGTTAGTAATCTATTCGAAATGCTATTCAAGCATTTTTAAAAATTAAACTTTTATTACAATTACAGTATTGGTACAGAGGAAAGCAGACTACCTGTGTACACCTAAAAGTTAAAGATTGAAGCATGTTGTGCAGATTGACAAGAAACTATATTCTTATGTGAAGCCCTATTCCATAATCCCCTAAGAGTTTTATGGCTGCTGATCTCGGAGACATAACTCGGTACATGAAATGTCCAGTATCATGTTTTGCAAATGAAACGTACTTTCAAAACGAATTCAATATCAAGCAAATAAAATGCAACAATTGAGTGCAGAATGTGTTTTGATGTAAATGTAAATGAAACTGCCTGGTTTACATAGAGAGAGAGAGAGAGAGAGAAATTTTATTTACTTTAAACAAAGTCTTTTGTCTGAAGGAGAAACTTTTGTTTCATACTTCTTTCATTCCACTTTAAAATTAACTAAAGAATCTGACTCAGAATTGATCTGACAGAATCGGTATTAAAAGTAGCAATTTTTTTACTAGCATAATTATTACATTTTTCATAGAGCATTATAGAAATTTTTGAATCGATTTCTCGATCGGACACATTTTCCCTGTCCACAACTCGAATATCGTGTGTTTGTGGGTAATAATCCAGAAACCTGTGGTCGACCTCTTGTACATGGATTTACGAGTATTTCGCTCACGTTTATACGGTTCAAAGTTGAATTTACTAGAGCTCGGGTGCCATTACGATTCTTCTTTTTTGTTCCGGTTATTGACAGATGATGTTTTCCCGCGAGCTATACACACACATTTATGCCAACTGTGCTCTATGATATGGTATGAGGACTCGATATAGGATCATAGACGAGCCTTGACGCCGAACACATTACCCTCTGAAATTGTCGATACCACAAAATTGTTGATTTTTCTAGACAATGGAATTATTTCAACAGTTTTGTTTCTAAACGCAGAGTACACTTGTAATTTTGTTAAATCGTTAAAACTCTAACACACAAAGGAATAAATTTAATTTCCATCTCAATAAAATGGATGAGAAATATATGATTTATCGAAAATCGTATTTTTAATACGTTGATGGATAAAAATAATTTATAATTGACCGTTAATTATTAGAAAAAGTCTAGCATTGTAATATAAAGAATGAATGATTAAAAATGTTTCCAATTGATTTACATTATTGGCTTAGTGGAAAGAAGTATTAATGAAAAAAGGTCTGTATGGATCTTCAAGTTTGTCCAGTTTATACGCTCTCGTCTCTCAAGAGCGAACTATGAGACTTTAACAAATTGAAGGTCCACTTAGGTCCTTAGAAAAGGCGTTCTGAGATTCTGAAAGGATTTTTATAACGAGGCGGCGTGGTCTCTGCCTCGCATCTCTGACGGTGAATTCGTGGCCGCCTATGTAAGCTAGATATATTACGTTGCACGATGACCCAATATTTTAATAAAGCGCGACCACCACCCGTAACTAACTGACTAACCATGGTATGCACAGAGTGTGTTAAAGAGAGTGAACCTACGCGAGAGAAAGAGAGAGATGAAAACTGCATGGCCATGCTGATCTACGGGCAATCAGCCGCATTAATGTACCGCGTGCTGCTCGCTCTGTGTAAACCATATTTATAACACTTCGTCCCATAATATTCCCACAGTATGTAGGGGATACGCGATTTTGCGGTGTCTGTGCCGGACTTTGGTTATCTCTCCTGCGGTTATCGATAAGGCGATAATTTCCCTCCATGGAGCTTATTTATTATTCACAGTTTACACTTCTCGGAAATTAGTTATTTTATTTACTTTTCACATTTTTCAACATTTTTCAACATTTTTCAACATTTTTCAAGCGCGTATACTAGAGTTTTTACAACTTTATGTGTATAATAAATACTTTTGAACCCTGCAGTAATATTATAAATATATTGGTCTTCTTTTTATACTTTTCCTCGTACTGCTCAAAAGGAAAGTATATGCGTGTCTCTTTAACACTATATGCAGTGTATGACAAGTGTTGTGTAATATTAATAATTTTGCAAGCAATATTTCTTTCAGATCCCCGATATCTTTCACGACATTGTCAGTAGCAAATTGAGATTAATTTGACAATTTTTCTGACGCGATCTTGAATGCAGAGAGCACGAGTGCACAAGATCGATAACCTTCTGCCGAGAAAAGTCTTAAGCTGCACGGTCTGGCAGTGTACACCACTTTAAAACGTATCGCATCACTGACATGATTAGCAGTCGTGTAAACTGAAATGTTAAAACATGACATTAGTCGCGTGGTGACAAGTCCTCCTAGCAAGTAGTCGCAATACATCAAGAGATACATGAACTCTTGCCACATTAGATTCTGACGTGGACAGCGATGTGACTCAAAAATTCTTGCTTTCCTGTGTCCATTTACAATCTTCCTTCTTTCTCTCTTATACTTTTTTCTATATTTCATTTTCAAACAACTAATGCTAGAGAAAGGTTAATGTTAAAGGCAAAATTCTTTTCTACCACGTGAGTACGGTTGTTTCGCTTTAAAGTGTCCCTAAAACTCTGTTTCAATTCTTAGTCACTTTAAATCTGCTTTCAACAAAATCAACGCCAGCAATATTCTAAAATTGAAAAAATAAATGAAAATATTTTTTTTACTTGTGACATAGGTACATTTTCTAAAAATAACAGCAAGATTGTAACAATTTTGAAACATTTCATAGTAAGCTTGCACAGGATTAACACAGGTCAAGGAAAAGTCAGGGATTTTTATTAAAAGTACTGAAAAAAATTTAATTTTTAGAATTTATGAGAAAATTCTGAAATTTTGTGTCTTTTTTGTTTGCTTCATAAACTATGAAATTTGACAAGAATTCTAATAAAAAACCTTCACATTTTTCTATTTCTGACAATAATTTCTTTTTAAATAACTTAATTCTTCAAAAACTATCATAAAATTATTATCTAGAAATTATTTAATGAACAATTTTACTTAAAAATTTCAAAATTAATTGTATTTCAAAAGAATTGCGTTTACAATCTTCATAAAATAGATGAACGTCAAAGGTTTCCATTAGAAATTTTAGAAAATTTCAATTTTTAATGAATTTAAATAGAAATTTTCAGAACAACTGATTATAGAAATTCAATTATTTTCAAAACTGATATTATTCTTCGCATACATTCAATTATGTTCAAAAATTTAAAAAATCCTCGTCAAAATTTCATTTATTTTTATAAATAATAAAATTCTTCTCCGACATTGAATTATTTACAAAAAATTTAATAAAATTCTTGGTAAAATTTCAATTATTTTCATAAAATGTTTACATTTCAATTATTTTTAATATCTACCATTTTAATAAAATTTTCCACAAGAATTCAATTATTTTAACAAAATTTGAATAAAAATTCACAGAAATTCAATTACTTAACAATTTTTTTATAAATTTCTTCGCACCAATTCAATTATTTTTAATGAAGTTTCTCGAAAGAATTCAAATATATTCAGAGAATTGAAAAAAATTGTTCTGAGAAATTCAATTATTTCGAAAAATTTAAATAAAATTCTTTTAAAAATGCTATTATTTAAGAAAATTTTAACAAAATTCTTTACAAGATTTAGTTAATAAAATTCCAATTTTAATCAAATTCTCCTATTCAATTCAATTATTTTCAATACAATTGTTCTTAAGAATTCAATTATTTTCACAAATAATACATTTTTAATGGAAATTCAATTATTTGAAAAAATTGGAATATAATTCTTCGCAAGAAATCAATTATTTTCATAAATAATAAAATTTTTCTCGAGAATTCAATTGATTAAAAAAATTTTGATAAAATGCTTTATAAATTTGAAAAATTATAATAAAATTCATAGTAGAGTACAATTCTTTTCGTAAAATATAACATTCTTCTTAGGAATTACAATTATCTTCAAAAATGTTTGTAAAAAAACTTCGAAATAATTCAATTATTTTCGTAAAAAATAAAATTCTTCGAAGCAATTCAATTATTTAAGAAATTTTAATAAAATTCTTCGCAAGAATTCAATTCTTTTTACAAATAAAACTTTTCACAGGAATTCAATTATTTAAAAAAAATTAATAAAATTCTTCGTCAGATTTCAATTATTTTCAATTTTTTAATAAAATTTCTCGATGGAATTTTATTATTTTCAAACAAGTTTAAAAAATTCTGAGAAATTCAATTATTTAAAAAAAAATTGAATAAAATTCTTCACAAGAAAGTAATTATTTTTATGAATAATAATATTTTTCTACGGAATTGAATTATTTTTACAAAAAAATTCTTTACAGGAATTCAATTTATTAAAAATTGTTTAAGGGGGTATTCTGGTCTAGAGGCCTCAATTTTAGGCGTTTTTTCGAGTGGGATAAAAAAGAAACTTTAACATTTTTAGTATTTACTTTTTTTTAGAAATTGTTTATTAATGTTTAGAGAATACAGAAAAAAATTAGGAAAAAAAAATAATCTAAAATTTTAAAAGTTATAAACTGATGAAGTGGGGACTGAAAAAAATCAAGTGCGAACTGGTTGACAGTGTGGAGAGTTTTGTAATGCTCCAAAACAAAAAATCTAATGAAATTCTTGATTATTAAAGGCTTCGCTATGGTCGGTACCTCGGAGAAAAGAAAAAAAAAATTTTTAGCAAAATGGCGACGATTTTTAAAAAAGTTGTGTTTTTTGACACTGTTTTTTAACACTTTTGAATTTTTTAAAAATAGTGAACAAAAATACTTTTCAAAATCCGAGGTTGCGACCATAAAGGGATATACAAAGAACATTTTTGCAAAATTTGAAGTAAATCGATTGAGTAGATTCTGAATTATCCTGTCAACCAGAATTTTTTTCAGTTCCCACTTCAAAAGTTTATAACTTTTAAGATTTTTTATTATTCTTTATCTAATTTTTTTCTGTATTCTTTAAACATTAGTAAACAATCTGCAAAAAAAGTAAATATTAAAAATGTTAAACTTTCTTTTTTATTCTATTCGGAAAAACGCCTTAAAATTGAGGCCTCTAGACCAGAATACACCCTTAATAAAATTCGTTGCAAGAATTAAATTATTTTTATAAATAACAAAATTTATCGCAGAATTTAAATGATTTGTTATACATTTTAAATAACATGATTTATTCTTAAATTTATTCTTAAAATTTTTTTTTAAAATTCGGCGAAAGAATTCAATTATTAAATTTTTTTTTAAATTTCTTCATAAAAATGCAATTTAAAGAAATATTCAATTATTTAATAAATGATTTATTTTTGTATTTAAATAATTGAATTCTCGAAAGATTTTCTAATAAAAATTGATTAAAATATGAATTTCACTTAAAATTTTAAATTATAATTGAATATTAAAAGCATTATAGCATAAATTTTTAGAAATAATTGAATTTTGAAAAGGGTTCAAATTAAATTTCATTCAGTAACGTTTTCATGAAAACTTAGTCTCACATTTTACTGAATTTTAATGAAAATCTTAACGAAATACTTGAGTCGTCAAATTCCCGAAATTCCCTTTAATTTCGTGAATGAAAAGTCTACGGGTACAAATTTAGAGAGTACAAATGAAGAAAGTTGCTGTAGAATTCGGACAGGATGAGCTTTAAGAGATAATTAACCCATTTGGAAGTTATATGCGAGCATCGATTGTTACAGAGGAGAAGGGACTTTGGAATCGGCATCCCGAAGAGGATGCTGACAAAAAGCTTGCTTATATGCAACTAAACGCTAAGAAAGGGAGCGAGGGTGTACATAAACAACACTCTTGACTTGGCACTATAGAGCGCTAATGACGGGGATATTAAATAACGATAATGATCCTGTCGAGGACTTTTTTTGTAGACTCCTCTTGGATTACCTCTGAATTTCACTGACTTAATTGACCGGGACAATAACGAGGACGACGCCGCTCTCTGTTGTTGCAATCGGGGACTTCCCCTTACAGGAATTTCTCTTCTTGCTTACGCTCTTCTTCCTCCTCTACTATCTTTTCCTCTGTGGAATCTTACAAAATTTATGTCGTTTACGTCAACTAAATAGAGTTTCGTTCCCATATTATGTCTAGCAAAAACTGTTATGATTCCGTGCGGTTAAAGAAAGCAATTAGGTTGAATGTGCCCAGGGCGGCAAACGCAGTTGTTTGCTGTGTAGAGATAAAAGTAAAACATTAACATTCCTTCTGATGATTATTTTTGTTCAATGATCATTACATGCCTTTTTAGCTTTTATTTGGATTTTGGAGATTCATCGACAATAGAGGCTGTAATAATTTATTCGGAGGTGTCAATAAATGCGTGATTGCCGCGATAAAAGTCACGAACTATTGGCTTTAAAAATTCAATGACATGTCACTTTTTGAGAGTTTCACTCTCATGAAAGCGAATGTATTTGTGCGTCACGTCGCGTCGGTTTCAACTAGGTTGGATCGACTAACAGACTAACCGTGTTATTGACCTTTGAGTATTAGCGAAATAACGTCCAAAACTCACCTAATTTTACATGGCATTACCTATGCGTTGTCATTCAAATCAGATCAAATATTTTTGTTTCCATGCCTAGTGTTCGTACTGTTGAAATTACATACAATTTTGAAAATGTATAATTTGAAATTTTAGCGCTGCTAAATTGGAAATATTCGAGTTGCATTAAATTTGCATTGCCTGCATAATTTAAGGGATCGGTATATATGACGTTGCGAGGAGGCAAATTGTGTGAATCCACCATAGTAAATTGTATTTTGCTTTTGCAGTAATTATTTAACAGGATTTGTCGAATCTCTAACTCAAAATAGATCTATGAAGAGCTCGGGGCATCGCCTAGAGCACTGACAATCACCTGTCTGTCTGTCTATCGTTGTTGTTCTACCGGCATCATGCCACGTGGCATGGTACAGGTGTGCAGCTTTTATACCTGTCTGACGCGACTGATCAATTGTCTGACCTAGACCCACCATGACTCCTTCCTCAGCTTTTTTTTTGATTTCGCCTAAATACAATCGATCCTACGCGAAACTTTTAACATTTCTTGAAAGTAAATTAACATTTCATGTTTGTAACGCATTACAAATATGTTTGTCCGATAATGTCGTGTGGTTAGGATACCAAATGGTATCATTATCGGACACAACTGTCTTCAGCGCTGGGTCATTGGAGAGAAAAATAAAGCTGTCTTTGCTTTCATTTCAGTTTTAATAAATTTGTGATGAAGAGTTTTTAAGTCAAGAGATGAGTTTTTAGCCGCACGTGACATGAGGTCATAGTATTTCCTGTAAAGGCGTTGGAGAGAGTCGTTTCTTCCGTTCCTGTGGGTCGCGCGATCACGCCAATCACTCAGACTCTTTTGATGCACTCGTTATCGATGCATAACCCCTCGTTCGAAGAAGTATCGCCCCTCGATACGCACCATGCTTTCTGATGGACGTGTTCTCATTAGAATTATTATTGCCCTTGGAATAACGAATGATTTTGTGCGTGATGATACTTTTTAACGATAATTTAATCTTCTGTCAGAGGGGCCTCACAAACAGTGAATAAAACAAATTGCTTGATTCCGTTAATTACCGAGTACATATCTCATTTAATTTACTTTTGCCACGCACATGGAAACAATCCGATACAAGATTAAGATAATTTTTTACGAATTATTACATCCACAGCGAATCATAATTCTCGTATTAATAATATGACTGTTACAGGGTTGCCACAAACATTTAATTTTCTTTTCCCCTGTCTTTTCCCTGATTTGCAGACAAAATTTTAACTATTTTCCCTGATCCTGAAGAATATACTGATTCACTTCAAAAATTATATTAGATACTCAAAAAAAAAGGTTCTATTACATTTATTTACAAATTTCTTTAAAAGTAAAATTATTCGAAAACATCAATAACTTCTTTTTTACATAAATACTTCATCGCTATCATTTTTCTATAGCAATTAAGATTTTCAAATTCAAACCTTTTTGAAATTAAACAACTTATAAAAAATTGTTATAGAACATGAAGAAATCGATTTCTCCGATTGCTACAATGCTTTTAATCTTTAATTATAATTTTAAATTTTGAGCAACATTTATTTTATAGACAATTTTTATTAGAAAATTTTTATAGTTAATTTTTTTTATAATCAATTATTTAAATACAAAAATAAATAATTTATTAAATAATTGAATATTTCTTAAAATTAAATTTTTGTAAAGAAATTTATAAAAAATTTTAAAATGATTGAATTGTTTTGGCGAATTTAAAAAAAAATTTAAGAATAAATGCAATTTTCTATCATTTTATTTAAAATTGTATAAAAAATAATTGAAAATCTGCGATAAGTTTTGTTATTTATAAAAATAAGTTAATTCTTGCTACGAATTTTATTAAAAACTTTTTAAAGAATTAAATTCCTGTGAAGAATTTTACTTGTGAAAATCATTAAATTCCGTAGAAAAATATTATTATTTATGATATTATTTAATTTCTTGTGAACAATTTTATTCAAATTTCTTGTAAATATAATTGAATTTCTCAGAATTTTTTAAAACTTTTTGAAAATAATTAAATTCTATAGAGAAATTTCATTAAAAAATTGAAAATAATTGAAATCTGACGAAAAATTTTATTAATTTCTTTTTTAAATAATTGAATTGCTGTGATGAATTTTATTTGTGAAAAGAATTGAATTTTTGGGAAGAATTTTATTAAAATTTCTTAAATAATTGAATTGCTTCGAAGAATTTTATTTTTTACGAAAATAATTGAATTGTTTAGAAGATTTTTACAAACATTTTTAACAATAATTGTAATTCCTAGGAAGAATGTTATATTTTACAAAAATAATTGTATTCTACTATCAATTTTATTATAATTTTTCAAATTTGTAAAGCATTTTATCAAAATCATTTTAAATAATTGAATTCTCGAAAAAAATTTTATTATTTATGAAAATAATTGATTTCTTGTGAAGAATTTTATTCAATTTTTTTTCAAATAATTGAATTTCTTAGAATTTTTTAAAACATTTTGAAAATAATTAAATTTTATCGAGAAATTTCATTTAAAAATTGAAAATAATTGAAATCTGACGAAGAATTTTATTCATTTTTTTTTTAAATAATTGAATTCCTGTGAAAAGTTTTATTTTTAAAAAGAATTGAATTCTTGGGAAGAATTTTATTAAAATTTTTAAAATAATTGAATTGCTTCGAAGAATTTTATTTTTTACGAAAATAATTGAATTGTTACGAATATTTTTACAAAAATTTTTGATAGTAATTGTAATTCCTAGGAAGAATATTATATTTTACGAAAATAATTTTATTTTATGAGCAATTTTATTATAATTTTTCAAATTTATAAAGCATTTTATCAAAATTTTTTAAAATAATTGAATTCTCGAGAAAAATTTAACAATTATTTATGAAAATAATTCATTTCTTGCGAAGAATTTCATTCCAATTTTTTTCAAATAATTGAATTCCCATAAAAAAATGTATTATTTGTGAAAATAATTGAATTCTTAAGAAGAATTTTATTAATTTTTTTAAATAATTGGATTTCTGAGAATTTTTTTTTTTTTGAAAAGAATTGAATCAATTTTATTATAATATTTCAAATTTATAAAACATTTTATTAAAATTGTTTAAAATAATTAAATTTTCTTGAAAATTTTTATTATTTATGAAAATAATTGATTTCTTGCGAAGAATTTTATTCAATTTCTTTTAAATAATTAAATTCTTATAAAAAATGTATTGTTTGTGAAAATAATTGAATTCTTAAGAAGAATTGTATTGAAAATAATTGAATTGAATAGGAAAATTTTATTAAAATTGCAATTTTATTAACTAAATCATGTAAAGAATTGTGGCAAAATTTTTTTAAATAATAGAATTTTTAAAAGAATTTTATTTATTTTTTTCGAAATAATTGAATTTCTCAGAACTTTTTTTTTCAATTCTCTGAATATATTTGAATTCTTTCGAGAAACTTAAAAATTAAAAATAATTGAATTGGTGCAAAGAAATTTATAAAAAATTGGTAAGTAATTGAATTACTGTGAAATTTTTATTAAAATTTTGTTTAAATAATTGAATTCTTTTGGAAAATTTTATTAAAATAGTAGATATTAAAAATAATTGAAATGAGAAAAATTTTTGAAATTAATTGAAATTTTGACAAGAATTTTATTAAATTATTTGAAAATAATTTAATTTCGGAGAAGAATTGTATTATTTATAAAAATAATTGAAAATTTGACGAGAATTTTTATAAATTTTTGAACGTAATTTAATTTATGCGAAGAAGTATATCACTTTTGAAAATAATTGAATTTCTGTAATCAGTTGTTCTTAAAATTTCTATTTAAATTCATTAAAAATTGAAATTTTCTAAAATTTCATATTCAAGCCTTTGACGTTCGTCTATTTATGAAGATTTTAAACGCAATTCTTTTGAAATACAATTAATATTGAAATTTTTAAGTAAAATGGTTCATTCAATAATTTCTAGATAATAATTTAATGATAGTTTTTGAAGAATTAAGTTATTTAAAAAGAAATTATTGTCAGAAATAGAAAAATGTGGAGGTTTTTTATTAGAATTCTTGTCAAATTTCATAGTTTACGAAGCAAACAAAAAAGATACACAAATTCAGAATTTTCTTATAAATTCTAAAAATTAAATTTTTTTCCAGTAATTTTAATAAAAATACCTGACTTTTCTCTGATTTCCCAGACCAATTCTAATTTGCCTGACTTTTCCCTGAATTCCCTGACTTGCCTGACTTGTGGCAAGCATGCGTTAATTAAGTTATTTTATCATTCTGAAATAATTGCACACCAGCGTGTCTGTTTTTCAGTTAGTGTAGAAAATATTTCTTATCATTATTTTGCATTACATTGGCATAAATTCTTGTAGGTGTCGGAAGTAGATTCACCCCCCGTGAAAAGTATATTCTGATTCGATTAAGGACCAACAGACATGGAAATCATGTCGATTTTTTGTCTTGGATAGCAGACACATAACGAGGGTACGAAGAACGATTCGCCCCTCTGCGCTATGCATAGATTTCAGAAAACACACTCGAGGCCCAGGGGTCGCAGTCAACACCCTTCATATACGCACCCGTCCAACCTACGTATATATGTATATCCCGGTATAAACGAAATAGCTGTTAGGTGATATTGGGTACGCTGCTTGGTGCTATCAATATATTTCCCCTTTTTCGTGTTGTTGTTCGGGGGCGTATATGGGAGACTCCCCAACTGGGCGGACAGAGAAGTATCCCCAACCTCCTATACCAGTTTAGTGTCAATTTATTCGGGATTCCCGAGATTCCCGTGGCTTTGCAGTGCGCGATCAGCTCCGGCCGTTTGCATAATATTGTATTTATTTCGTCATGTAACCCCTCGTAGACGAGGAGCCCTTTAGCAGTCTAACCCCCGCTCGGCGGCATTCCAGCCCGACAAGAAAGAGACCGAAAAGGTATGGACTCATATACGCGAACCGGGCTCAAATGAGGCTCTACACCGGCAACAAGAACGATTTGGGTCTAAGCGCCGTATATTGGATATAGATGTAGCAACTTTTTTTTCCCTCTTTGTATAAATTGTCGACATGATGATAATGGGAAATTTCGACGAGTTATGTTCAAGCACTTAGAATATGTTAACATGACTTTCAATTTTTTTCTTTATTTCAGTCATCACAAGGGCATCATCTTTCTTTCCAAAGCTAACGTCAAATGCTTTGTTGTTCAATAAAATTCGATTTTTTCCTGAAACGAATTTTTCTATTAAAGATAGAAGAAGTGAAATGATTTGGAACTTTATGTTCTTAAATTGAGCGCCATTTTTGACATGGCACTCCCACGCTTCCTGAGAGGCAGATCCTGGACGAATAGTGCACGAGTCCGTCATCGCTTGAGCGGGCCGGACTTCGGGGATCGGTGCCCCGGGAGAAAATTATACGCTTTAAATGGATAATTAAATAGCAACAGAGCTGACTGAAAGACTGACTGTAGATGATTGCTAGGTTCCGGCGCGAGCATGAACGGGGAATCGCCGCCCGAGGGTTTTCAAGGAGGCTTGCGATCCAACCCACTTCTAAACTCACCAACATTATAATTATCTCTGTTCCCATCAGTCTCACAATACAGAGCACATAGAGAATAATTCTTGTCAATTGGCCGGGGAGATTTCTTACTGAACCTCGTTAAATTATTTTTTCATTGCAGAATTTTTAGTTTACACTTTACATACCCTTCTATTGGATGTTATTATTGTTTGTCGTTACAAGAGGCTATTTAAAAAAAAAAGTTTAGAAGTATACACTACCGTCGGAAATTATCCGTACGGCTCTACGCGCATGGCCCAAAAACATACCAATCTTTAAATCACGATTTTTCTGTAACAACGAATGTCAAAAAATTAACAAACACACCATTAGAAAGCTTATAATATTCTACGTTAAATGTTATACATTGGAAAATTTTAATAAATTACACAAAGATTTTAGCAATCGACAAATTTTTTAAAAGAATTAAAAAATGAAAATTTTTTTAACTCCTGCATATTTTTTAAACATTCCAAACAAAATTTGAAACTTAAATAGATGTCATCATTCAAGTTTCATCTTTAATTTAATACCAAAAAAGTTAAAAAAAATTTAATTCGGTTCGCGACTGCTAAAATCTTTGTGTAATTTATTAAAATTTTCAAATGTTTTATTTAACGTAGAATAAAAAGCAAATCTCAGAAAATGAACAAATATACCATTCGAAAGCTTATAAGCTTTCGAATGGTATATTTGTTCATTTTCTGACATTTGTTTTTTACAGTAAAATCGTCATGTTTTTGGGCCTTGCGCATGGAGCCGTACCGATAATTTCCGACTATAGTGTATAAGTTTTAGATTTTGTCTAATTTTTAAAAAATTATGCAAATTTTAAAAAATTGTAAAAAAAATTTTTATTTTTTTTTAAATTTGTCAAATTTTTGTAACTTTTCTCATGTCTGGATTTCGAAAGTTATGAAAGAAGCTTTACTTGGCTAAAAATATTTATTTACAGAAGATTCTGTACTATTTCGAAAAAATAAAAAAAAAAAATTCTGAAATTATTTTTTCTTGCTTTTTCAGTTCTCGTCTTCGCTCGTAAGCCCTTGCCTTTGGGCTCGTGTGCTCGCTACGCCTCTAACTGCAAATTACACTCGTGGAGATAAACCATTTTCCTCCCTTGATACACAATATACTATTATATATTTCTTCTATATAACACGATTTTTATTTTTCATCTTCAATATTTGCAAATTTCTATACAAAATCACAATAATATAGGTAACAAATAATTTATAGGTACTGAGAATAAATTCTTTTCATATAATTGACACCCTTGAAGAAATATACTACACAAGTAATTAACTTTCATTTTTGATTTTTTTTCTCAAATTTCTTTCTATCTTATTTTTAACGCACTGTATTTATTTTACATTTCCAAAATTTTTAGAGCATTTTTCTAAAAGTTTTTAAAAGATGTACGTTGATAAAGATTTATAAATTCAAACATTTACTGTGATATAAAAATGAATGATTTTTAAAGAAGGAATTTTTTTTATAAACAGTTCTATTAAAAGTCGAATAATAAGAAAAAAATTTCAAAATTTCAAAATTTTGAAAATACAATCAATTGCTTTACATATAACCTTTAATTAAGGTTTTTAAAAATCATTTTCATACTTTTTACGAAAACGTTAATATGAAGATAACTTATCATAAAAAGTGATATGTTTCCAATTAGTGTAATTTAATGGCTAATTTTCAAGATATTTAAAATTATTTTCTTAAGATGCTAAAACTTGTTTATCTACTTTCGAAAAATAAAAAAAAATGAAATTTTTTTACATTTCTTTTTGTTTATTAATAACAATTATCAAAGTATGTACGAGATTACTAAAAGTTCTTCGGGTGGTAATTTTCAATATTGAAAAATTTTTTTTTTAAAATCATCAAAGTTTTACAGTAAAATTGTTTTGTGTCAATAAATACAATGTATTTTAATGTTAGAATGAATTTTTTATGTGTTTAAACAGATTATTGTTGTTATTTACTAACTTTTTTCAGAATGCACCTAGAAATTAGCAGTTTTTTCCAAATTTTAAAATTTACTATAAACTCCATATGATTACAGATAAAGAATAAAAATTAATTATTTAAACAATTTTTAAACAAATTATTGTTGTTATTTACCAACATTCTACAGAATGCACCTGGAAAGTTACAGTTTTTTTCCTAATTTTGAAATTTACTAAACCTTGTAACTTGTATGTTTACAGATTATAATTGTTAAGCAAATTATTAATTTGTTTAAAGATTGTTTATATAATAATTCAATTTTTATTCTTTATCTGTAATCCTATGGAGTTTAGTTAATTGGAAAATTAAGAAAACTTTTTTTAACACATAATTACATCGAAAAACTTTGAATTTCAATTGTTTTTGGATCATAAAAATAAAAAACCTTTTGGGTTACCCAGGATAACCCTTATTGGTATAGTTCGCGTATGCAACAATCTTTAGGAGCGCGAAAGTAAAAATTATGTTAACATATAATTGAAATGTATTTTTAATTATTAATCCTATAAATTAAATTTTCTTAATTTCGATACAATCGGCGTGAATAGAGACTTTAATTTGACAAAGTTGAAAGGATATGAATCGAGCCATTGAGTCCAATGAACTCTATTTCATTAAAAGCTTCGCATGTAGGTCTTTTATTGCTATTGTCCACCACAATGTTCACTTTCCACTTGGTTCTCGTGATTAGGCCCACATAACCTCTGCCCTTTTCATTAGTGCCAACTCAATCAGTGTGTGGAGTCTTATAATCCTGAGGTGACCTAATCAATGAAAGTGGAAGAAAAAGTCGCAGCCAAACGGTAGAAACGAGACGGACCAGTTCGGGGTCAGTGGTCGGGCACTGAAGTGTAGATTGAAACTTGGCATTACTAGACGAAAGAGATTGGTATGTGGAATGTTGTCTTCGATCTGTAGGAAACAATGAGGGAGGTGTGGTTCATTTTCGAGAATGTGATGAGACAGTGTCCCGCAATATAAAAATCGTTGACCGTGAGGACGAATCATTTGGTCGTGGAATGTTGGAGTAATAGAGGGTATTAATTTAGAACCAGCTAGACAGTGTTGCGTGATAATGACAGGTCTGGGTGTCACAGTGATAGAAGTACCTTCGTGTCATGGAATTGCACTGATTACACGCCTTGCACTATACTATAGTACAATATTGTTCACCGTAAGAGGTTTTCAACCCATATCTGTAGCATTAACTCGTGGTACTTATCAGTTAAAAATCGAAAGTTATTCTATAATTTCCAATCTAGTGTCTAGACTGAAATGTAACGCTCATATCATTTATACGTGAGATAGTCATGTCAAGATTGGCACAACATTTTTTTATTGATAGACATAATAGTATTCCTAATTTCTGTCTAGAAATTATAGTCAGAAAAGTTTATTTAACCAAATAAATGAGAAATTTGTTGAAATTCAATATGAATATAATAAAAAAAATTATTTGTAATTACAAGCATGTAATAATCCTGGACTGTCAAATTTTCATCAAAATTAATGTTAACGACACAAAATGAACTAAAAACCTACAACTAAATAAAATTTAAAACTGCGGGGAATCGAACCTGACCCTAAAGAATATTCTGATTAACTCTAAAAATTATTAGATACTCAAAATAAAAATTTGAAATAGTTTTAAAAAATTCTGATTCAGCTTTTTAAAAAAAATAGTTTTCAAAAATTCAAAATCTGATAAATTTTTAAAACATTTATTAGCAATACCTATTGAACCGGCAATTTTGAATTTTTTTAAACTAAGGTAAAATTCGTATATTCAGGGACCCCAAAAATCGCCGAGTAACAAGTGTCAAGTAAATCTGATAAATTTTTAAAAATCCACGCTACATTGCTTTTAATATTCAATTATTATCTAAAATTAACTGAAATTCATTTTTAAATCAATTTTTATTAGAAAATTCAACGAGAATTCAATTATTTAAATACAAAAATAATTAAATGTTTCTTTAAATTCAATTCCCATAAAGAATTTTATCAAAAAAATTTTAAATAATTAAATTCTTTGGACAAATTTTAATATTTTAAAGAATAATTACACTTTTCGAGAAATTTGATTAAAATTATAAAATAATTGAAATAAAAAAAAAATAATTATAAAAATAATTGAAATTCTGCAATAATTTGTAACTTTTCTAAAATTAAATCTTTTTTTTTTCCTGTTTTTAACTATAATTCTTCTATAAATGCATTATTTTTAATAATTTTTGAAAAAGTTTCAAATTCATTTGTTTGCAATTCAATTTTACAAAATTTCAATTATTCGAAAATTCTCCAATTACTTATATACAGGTGTTAAAAAATTTTAATTTGAAACCTTCAAAATTGAATTATTTTCAAAAATTGCGTAACTTCTCCAAAATTCAATTATTTTCTAAAACTATAACTGAAATTAATTTTTAAATAAATTTTTATTACAAAATTCAACGAGAATTCAATTACTTAAATACAAAAATAAATAATTTAATGAATAATTCAATATTTCTTAAAATTCAATTCTTATAATGAATTTGATTAACAAATCTTTAAATAATTTAAATTCTTTCGCTGAATTTTAATACAATTTTTAAGAATAATTACATTTTTCGAGAAATTCGATTAAAATTGTAGGAAAAATTATTGAAATTCTGCAATAAGTTTTATTGTTTATGAAAATAATTGAATTATTGCAAAGAATTTATTTATTTATTTATAAAAAAGTTTCAAACAATTGGCATTTTCAAAAAAATTATGCAAATTCTATTTTTAATAATTGAATTCATGTGAAATTTTCATTATTTAAGAAAATAATTGACTATTCGTGTAGAATTTTGCCAAAATTGTTTTTAAATAATTGAATTCTTTTGGGAAATTTTATTGAAATAATAAATATACAAATTATTGAATTGAGAAAAATTTTTGCAAATAATTGAAATTTTACCATAAATTTTATTAAAATTTTTAAAAATAATTAAATTCTTGTGATGAATATTGTTATTTATGAAAATAATTGACTTCCTCCAAATGATTTTAGTATTTCTGAAAGTAATTAAATCCCTGACAGGAATTTTAAAATTTATGAAAATAATTGAAGTACTGCGAAGAATTTAATGACAAATTTTAAAACATTTGAAATTTTCGAAAAAATTTATGCAAATTCTATTTTAAATAATTGAATTCATGTAAAATTTTTTTTTTTTTTTTTTGAAAATTTTATTATAATAGTAGAATATTGAAAATCATTGAATTAAGAAAAATTTTTTGAAAATAATTGAAATTTTGCCAAGAATTTTATTAAATTTTTCGATAATAATTTTATTACTTTTGAAAATAATTGAATTCTTGAGATGAATACTAAAATTATTTATGAAAATAATTGAATTTTGCAAAGAATTTTATTAAAATTCCTGAAAATAATTTAATTTTCTATTCATTTACAAAGATAATTGAAATGTTGACAATTTTTTTTAGGTTTTTTTTTAAAATAATTTAATTTCTGCGAAGAATTTTATTAATTTTCAAAATAATTGAATTCTTGTAATGAATATTGTTATTTATAAAAATAATTGAATTTTACAAATAATTTTTAAAAAATTCTTGATTATAATTGATTTCGGCGAAGAATTTTGCTATTTATAAAGATAATAATTGAAATGTTGACGAGAATTTTTGTTTTAATTCTTGAAAAAAATTGAATTTTTGGGAAAGAATTTTGATATTTATTAAGTTAGTTGAATTCTTTCAAAGAATTGCGTTAAAATTTTTAAAATTAAAACTATTTTCAACAGAATTGAAATTAAAATTTTTTAAAAAATACTTCATTAAATGATTTATAAGTAATAACTTTGTGGCAGTTCTTCAATATAGAATTTAGTTATTTAAAGTAAATTATTGTCAGAAAAAGAAACACTAAACACTACCCTTACAAAGCTACGAGATGATAAATTTTAATTTTCGGCACCTTTTACACTTACAATTAATGAAAAGTGTTTAACTATGTAATGAAGTTAAATTATTATTTGATTAAACTGAATTCAAATTGATAATGAAATAATATTTATAAGGGGCCGTCCACAAAATACGTAAGACATTTTTGTAGAAAACTTGACCCTCCTTCCCCCTCTTGTAAGATATTTTACATTCATTAGTGCTATTGTTTCTATTGTTCGTAGGATTTAGCTAGACCCCCCTTCCCCCTAAATTTCTTACGTACTTTATGGACGATTCCTAATTTACAATAAAAAATAATTAATTACTTTTTCTAAAAATAACAAAACTATAATGTGGCTTTAAATGTTTCTAGACTGACATTATATTTTTCCGCATTGGTAAATTATGCTTAGCAAAGATTTTATTATTTATGTAAAATGATTGAAAAGTAGAAAAAAAATTGTCAAAGTAATGGAATTATCATTACTGGGAAATAATTGTGTTTCGGCAAAAGAGGATTTAAAATAATTTAGCTAGTGGAACGGTTCTCTTTCTTTCTTGCAAAACATGACTCGGTTTAGTTCCAAGTTGATCGAAGAAAGTTGGCTCGCTGCGATGACGAGGTAGATCTCAGAGATGATATTTGTTGGCAGATGAGGCTGCGGCCGGTATCCATTCAAATTCCACAAGTCGACATACCACAGGTTTGGGTTTGGCTTATCAGTCCTTTCGTATCGGAACGAACCTCATAGCAGACGAGTCACACATAGCTTTGTACATTCCATTATGTTTCCCCATAATTACATGCTACGGGACACCGGCTGTCTTTTCACGACAATTCATCACGTGAGAAATCTAGGGAGACCATGTCATTCACCCTCCTGGACACTCCTTATCGATTCAAGTGAGTGTCTAGAAGACTATTGTTTGGAAGATAGATGATCTAGGATTTTGCATTCCATATACCATTATAGAATCTTCAATTTTAATTTCACTACTTATTCTTTTTCTAGCGATTTTCATTGTCTGATAAATAAAGAAGTTTATTTTCCTGCGAAAGTATTAAAAATTTCTAAATCATTAATTTGTTAGATACGTGTCGCATTGGTTTGATAATTGTTCGGTATTCGTGACAAGAGTGATAGTTGTCATTTTGGAGACTGAGTTTTCAGTCAGTACCTTTTGTCCTCCCCTTTTCTCCTCACGATCGCACTCTCATACCATCGAGAGAGTGAGAAGCGTGATGACGAGGCTCGATCTCGGATGAATCCCACGCCCCAAACGCCCAGCTCGTTAGCCAGAGTCAGCAGTCAGGTCATCATCGACGTGTCATTCGGCACCGGGGACTCTGCTTTCGTAGTCCACGAACGTAGTTCTCTGCTAGGACTATGTCTGCTGCGAACTACCACGCCCATTGACATCGACGACCTGACGCAGCAACGAGCAGCAACGAGCAAATTGTCGCCCGAGGTCGATAATAACGTGTCTATGTCTGTCAATGAAACTTGGCAGATCTCTTCTCGATGTCTAACGAAGCTATTTCCAAAGTGGCAGACTTTGGGTAATAACATCATCTTCAATAGAACGAGAAACATTGCTTTTTGTACAAATTATTGAAAAAGTATTTGATCGGTGTAAATATTGTAACGAATGTGTTTCCTAATTTGCCATGTGTAGGAAGAGCATTTTCAGAGTTTAGAGAGTCGTTTGTTGGTCTCTTTCTTATCATAGGTCTGTCTCGTTTGTTATTAAGTCTCTTGTGCCTTTCTTTCTTATCAGCATGTAACTGTGGTTTTCGTGAAATCAGAATTTAAATGTTGCGCATGATTAATTGTCAGCGTACGTCACATGGTCAGCGACCCTTTCCTAGTCTCTTTCAGGTGCTGTTTCGTGGTTCTTCCGAAAATTGCAAAGGAAAAACAAGGAAACGATTTGATAATGAGGAAGCCTACTGAGGATAATCAGATGGTTCGACACTTTCGTGACGCGGTTTTTGACGAGTGTCATAATCGAGATTATTAATTATTTTAGAGTAGAAAATAGTGGTAGCGTCTCAATGGTCAATTTCGAAAAGTTCGTTTGGTTGTTCGTTGTCTAGAGGACCGTTTTGCATCACCGGCTTGACAGAATTCCCCGATGAGATTGTTTGGATTTTAAGAAAAGCTATAGTTGCAAGTGGCAAAGTATTTCTTGGACGGGATTCGATGCAAATGAGTCGAATTGAATATTTTAATATCAGATTTGTTTCATCAGTATAATCTTCAACGTGACAATATAAGATTGCGTTAAAATGGACTGTTGGCAATCGTCAAAGAGTCCTGGATGACTGAATCCAATTAACGCCGATCCATTGCTTTCAAGGGGAAGCGGATTTTGGTTTGAAGTAGATGCTTAGACATGGTACCATGAAAGGATCGTCTCAGAGCAATCGGACTAAACTATGAACTCATTTACACACTTAGGTTCGCTTCCGCTTGGATCGTTTCAACTCCCTTCCTTAGGTCCGAATGGTTCTCATACAGCCTCTTTAACGCTCATTTCCATTTTATCACTTGTTTCTCCCAGTTTACTTTTCAAATGGGTTAATTTCTTCCTTACATGTTTTTGAAGAACCACTTACGATAACAAATCCTAAAGAATAATGAATCGAATAGTAATAGCATGGCCCACTAGTTGTTTCATCGATCTGATATTTCACCTTGATATTATAAGAGAGAGAGAGAGTGAGGGTGAGAAAGGAGGGACAGTGTCGAGATCCCTTCTGGAAAAGCATTGGGGTTGAGAAGCAAGGGTAGACCAAAACGGGCCGCCGGCAGCACTTAAGACTATTGTTTTCAATGTAATTGGATAGCTCGTGCTTTCTCTCTTTCCTTTTAGCTCATCTCCCTTGCTCAACAACGAATGCAACTGGCAAGGGTGGCACGAGCGGAGGCAGTCCCCACGAAGCTTCGACAATTATCTTGATTGTTTTATGCATATCCTAACGGCTGGGATCCAAGAGAGATAGAGTTGGAGAATGCACTAAAGGAAGAAAGAGATGTTCAATATTCTCCGTTCTCTAATTCATCGCCTTACAGTTCCAACCTTGCTAATACAACCGTGTTCCTGGGGCGTTGTTTCACGCACCTGCTGCACTCAATTTACTGCTTCCTTGTCACGGTTACGGGCATCGATCCTGTAAACGTCACTGGGATCAGCAAAAAGAATCATTCACTAGCTTAATTGTTTCTCTGCATTTAAATATTTTCTAATTGAAGTGAAGAGCTTGTAAATTGTAATAGAAGAAGGCGCGAAGACAAAGTATGGCCAGGTGATGAATGTCTAGATCCCTTCGGTTGATTAAGTCGTCTATAGTCGTTTACGACAATAAGTTCAACTACGATTTGGAATCGTTGTGTCTAGCTTAAAAACACAATCTTTTCATTTAGAGAGACATAGGTACTTCGGGATTGCTACAGGTCAGGGAAATCAGGAAAAAGACAGGGAAAGTAGAATTGGTCAGGGATATCAGGGAAAAGTCAGGAAAAGTAGAATTGTTCAGGGAAATCAAGGAAAAGACAGGGAAAGTAGAATTGGTCAGGGGACTCAGGGAAAAGTCAGCTATTTTTACTAAAAGAACTGGAAAAAATTAAATGATTAGAATTTATAATAAAATTCCCAATTTTTGTGTCATTTTGTCCGTTTCATCAACTATGAAATCAACCACGAATTCAAAAGAAATTTTCAATTTTTTCTATTTTTGACAATAATTAATTTTAAGTAACTTAATTCTATTGAAGAACTACAACAAAGTTCTTACTTTTATGAATCATTTAATAAAGTATTTTTGTGAAAAATTTTAATTTCAATTCTGTTGAAAATAGTTTCAATTTTAAAAATTTTAACGCAATTCTTTAAAAGAATTCAACGAACTTAATAAATATCGAAATTCTTTCCAAAAATTCAATTATTTTCAAGAATTAAAACAAAAATTCTCGTCAACATTTCAATTATAATTGAATTTGAATAGAATCTTCCTATTTATAAAGATATATCTTTATAAATAGGAAAATTCTTCGCCAAATTCAATTATATTCAGGAATTTTTATAAAATTCTTTGTAAAATTCAATTATTTTCATAAATAAAAATATTTATGACAAGAATTCAAATATTTTCAAAATTAATTGAACTCTTCGCAGAAATTCAATTATTTTGAAAAAATGTAAAAAAAAAGTGTTCTTAACATTCCAACTATCCTTATAAATGAATAGAAAATTGAATTATTTTCAGGAATTTTAATTAAAATCCTATGCAAAATTCAATTTTTTTTTTATAAATAATCCTAGTATTCATTGCAAGAATTCAATTACTTTCAAAAGTAATAAAATTATTTTCAAAAAATTTAATAAAATTCTTTGCAAACTTTCAATTATTTTTAAAAATTTTTCTCAATTCAATGATTTTCAATATTCTACTGTTATAATAACATTTTTCAAAAAATTTCAAATGAATTCATAAATTTAAAATAGAATTTGCATAAATTTTTTCGAAAATTTCAAATGTTTTAAAATTTGGCATTAAATTCTTCGCAGTAGTTCAATTATTTTCATAAATTTTAAAATTCCTGTCAGGGATTTAATTATTTTCAGAAATAATAAAATCATTTGGAGGAAGTTAAAATTATTTTCATAAATAACAATATTCATCACAAGAATTTAATTATTTTTAAAAATTATATTATTTTAATAAAATTTTCCAAAGAATTCAATTATTTAAGAACAATTTTGACAAAATTCTACACGAATAATCAATTATTTTCTAAAATAATGAAAATTTCACAGGAATTCAATTATTAAAAATAGAATTTTCATAATTTTTTTTTGAAAAAAGTCAATTGTTTGAAACTTTTTTATAAAATTCTTCGCAATAATTAAATTATTTTCATAAATAATAAAACTCATTGCAGAATTTTAATAAATGTTCATTAAATTTTAGTCGAATTCCTCGAAAAATGTTATTATTCTTAAAAATTTTATTAAAATTCAGCGAAAGAATTTAATTTATTTAAAGATTTGTTAATCAAAATCTTTATAAGAATTCAATTTCAAGAAACATTGAATTATTCAATAAATAATTTACTTTTGTATTTAAATAATTGAATTCTCGTAAAATTATATAATAAAAATTGATGTAAAAATTAAGTTTAGTTTACGTTTTAGATAATTGAATTTTGGATAAGTTACTAATAATTGAAATTTTCAGAAATAATTTAATTTTGAAGGTTTCAAATTAAAATCTTTGAAAATCCGAATTTTTCATATTTTTAATTATAATAATTCTATGGAACTAATTTTTTTCAAAAGGCTTAATCGAAATTTTTTAAAATTATTTCAAGTTTTTATTTTTTAATGTAAATGTAATTGGAGAATTTTCGTATAATTAAAATTTCGTAAAATTGAATTGTTAACAAATGAATTTGAAACTTTTTCAAAAATGATTAACAATAATGTATTTATAGAAGAATTATAGTTAAAAACAGGAAAAAAAAGATTTAATTTAAGAAAAGTTACAAATTATTGCAGAATTTCAATTATTTTTATAATTATTTTTTTTTTATTTCAATTATTTTATAATTTTAATCAAATTTCTCGAAAAGTGTAATTATTCTTTAAAATATTAAAATTTGTCCAAAGAATTAAATTATTTAAAAATTTTTTGATAAAATTCTTCATGGGAATTGATTTTTAAGAAACATTTATTTATTCAATAAATTATTTATATTTTTGTATTTAAATAATTGAATTCTCGTTGAATTTTCTAATAAAAATTGATTTAAAAATTAATTTCAGTTAATTTTAGATAATAATGGAATATTAAAAGCAATATAGCGTGAATTTTTAAAAATTTATCACATTAACTTGACACTTGTTACTCGGCGATTTTTGGGGTCCCTGAATACGAATTTCACTTTAGTTTAGTAAAATTCAAAATGGCGGATCCAATATGGCTTATGAATTTTTTAAAAATTTATCAGATTTTGAATTTTTGAAAACTAATTTTTTTCAAAATGCTTAATCGAGAGTTTTTAAAATTATTTAAAATTTCTATTTTCTAATGTATATTTAATTGATGAATTTCCGAATAATTGAAATTTCATAAAATTGAATTGTAAACAAATGATTTTGAAAATTCTCAAAAAGAACTTTATTAAAAATTATTAAAAATAATTGATTTATACACAAATTTCAGTTAAAGAATGTAGAAAATAATTATTGAATTGAAATGATCTTTAATTATTATAAAACATGAAGAAGTCGATGACTCCGAGTCATCGACTTCTTCATGTTTTATAATAATTTTTGTCTGGAAATCAAGGAGAAGTCAAATTAAATTTTTGTAGCAACCTTGTAGTTTGACAGAAGAAATATATATATACGAATTTTATGCATTTCGTTATATTTGGTTACCCTTTAATCGGTAAAAGCCGGTAGCTGTAGACAGGAGTACTATCGATGGTGATGGCTCATCTCCAAGAAACTTGATATACCGTGAAGGGGAGGAATGAATCCAACCGTTAATGCGGTTTCCAAAAATACCACATGTTTTACCAAAAGGTCAACGGAAACATAATCCGACCAAAGACACGTGTTAATTATGCAAAAATATATTGTGGTTTGGATTTCTGTGTGCGAAATTTACGTTTGTTGCTGTTTTTGTTTTTTCTTTTTTTCGCCGGAATTCATACCTCATCTATAATACTATTTTAACTTTCGAGTTAAATTTTTCATTCAAGAGAAACATAATAAAAATAACAAGTGTGCCGAATATTTTTGAAAATTTCTCTCGCGCTCTTGTATTAGTAATTTTTAGCGATATAAGAAGATTTATTAAAATAGAACACTTTTTGCAATTTTATAGACGATAAAATGCATTGGAGCAAACGTCCGCTATTTGCCTTGTTGTACGTTTACTTTTTTGCCAACCACTTTTTTCCTGGCAATAAATAATATTTCGCAGGTGTGTCCCGGGTACAGAAAGCTTGTAATGCGGCAAGCATCGCTTATACGCCCTCCTCAGTCAGTCTAACCTAACCTGTATTATACATTTATACTACTCTCTGAATACTGAAATCCTGAATTTTCATCAAAAAATAAAAAAAAAAAAAAAAACAGAGTTTCAACTGCGTGATGCGCAGAATACTTATCAATTTTGCATTTCATTTAAATAGCAAAACGGTTAAAAATGAATTTAATTAACCAATTTTTTTGAGAATAAAAGGCATGTACTTTCTTGCTAAATATAAAGAATCATAATTAATTCTCTTTATTTTTTTTTCTATTACAGCATCCCTATCCCTCGGAAGATCAGAAAAAGCAGCTGGCACAAGACACGGGGCTAACGATCCTTCAAGTTAACAACTGGTGAGTACAGAGTAATCGGTTTCATATATATATATGCTTTTGATTAGAATCTGTCGAGATTCATTGGCAGATAAAGATTTACATGAAATTATTTTTTATATTTATGGCACTCACGAAATCACTTGATTGCCCTGGAGCGTATTTTATAAAAAAAAGTTTTTAGATTTATTGTCGAGAGAGAGAGGAGAAGAAAGTATATGTAAATTATTTTTTATAACTATCATAGCTTTTTATATTTATATATAAAAAAAAGTTGATATAAACAGATTTAATTCGTGAGTTGTACATATCAATTTTGATCCCTCTTATGTTTTCCATAATAATAGAAAACAATTGTTGCGACTTGATAAATTTCTCTGAACAATGTTGGCTTTTTTAAGTACGTGAATCAGGATTAAGTGCGCATCTTAAGCACTTTACGTTTGCATTTTACACGCCTTTAATCTTTGAAAGATAAGTGCCTCTTTGCCTATATACGCTTATACACCTACTCTTGAGTCGCTATTATGTAGCAGTTTTACGATTTTCGTATCTGGGCCGACGGCTTCGTCGACAGGCATCCGTCGGTTTTCTACGCTCGTACGCTTGAGCTCTTGAGATAGTTCGCCAAGGTTTTATGAAGCGAAAAACGATCTTCGTTCTTCTTTCTCTCTTCTCTCTCTGCATTGTAGTTTATTCCTTCGAGTTCACATCGTTAGCTTTTTGACAAGTTCCATATAATTTTCTCTTTTCTAGCTGCATAATTCATTGGATTTATAATTTTAAGATTAATGCCTTTTTCACAAATTATAAATCACACTCGCTGACAAATTGCCCAGAAGGCGAGTTCACGCAAAACGATATAGACAACTATTCTAGAATAGAATATATGTCGCGGAAATTCGGCACGCTTTTTAAATGCTGGTTCTTCCACATATATATATATACAAAACGCGAGCGTATCGCGTAAACGCGATTAGCTCGCGTTTCGTATATGTGGAACTATTTTTAGAACTAATTTTTCGCGATAATTACTTTAGTAGACCTAATTTTTGGTTTTAAATATTTTTCTAGACCTAATTTTTGACTTTAAATACTTTTGAAGACGTCATTTTTGGCGATAAATATTCTATTACACCTAATTTTTGGCGATAAATACTTTAGTAGATCTAATTTTTACGATAAACGTATTTACTGCTAAAAGTTAGGTCTACTAAAGTATTTATCGACAAAAATTAGTCCTGCAAAAGTATTTATCGCCAGAAATTAGGCCTATAAAATAATCAAAGCCAAAAATTAGGTCTACAAAAGTAGTTATCGGCAATAATTAGGTCTAAAAATATTAGTAGACCTAATTTTTGTTTTCAAATATTTTATAGACTTAATTTGTTTCTTTAAATTTTTGCAGACCTAATTTTTGACGACAATGAGGCTCCGGATCCTAAAAGGTCACTTTCAGCATTGATTTTAAATGGTAAAAGTGCCCTTTTAAAATCCAGAGTCTCAAATAATTATTTAAACCTATTTTTTTGCGATAAACGTATTTATCTTCTAAAATTAGATCTACAGAAGTATTTAAAGCAAAAAATTAGGTCTATAAAAGTATTTAAAGACACAAATTAGGTACTACAAATGCGTCGCCAAAAATGAGATCTACAAAAATATTCAAAGCCAAAAATTAGGTCTACTAAAGTATTCATTGCCAAAAATTAGGTCTACAGAATTAGGTCTATAAAAGTATTTAAAGACACAAATTAGGTACTACAAATGTGTCGCCAAAAATGAGATCTACAAAAATAATCAAAGCTAAAAATCAGATCTACAAAAGTAGTTACTGCCAAAAATTAGGTCTAAATAATATTAGGTCTACAAATATTTTGTAGACTTAATTTGTATCTTTACATTTTTTGCAGACCTAATTTTTGGCGATAAATAATTTAGTAGACATATTTTTGAAATAAACGTATTTATCTTCAAAAATTAGGTCTTCAGAAGTATTTAAAACTAAAAATTAGGTCTACAAAAAATTGAAAGCCTAAAATCAGGTCTACAAATGTGTCTCCAAAAATGAGGTCTACAATAATATTCAAATCTAAAAATTAGGTCTACTAAAGTATTTATCGCCAAAAATTAGGTCTATAAAATAATCGAAGCTGAAAATGAGATCTGAAAAAGTATTTAATGCTAAAAATTAGGTCTACAAAAGTAGTTGTCGACATTAATTAGGTCTTAAAAATACTAGTAGACCTAATTTTTGGTTTCAAATACTTTGTAGACCTAATTTGTGTCTTTAAATTTTTTGCAGACCTAATTTGTGGTGATTAATAATTAAGTAAACCTATTTTTGCGATAAACGTATTTATCTTCAAAAATTAGGTCTTCAGAAGTATTTAAAACCAAAAATTAGGTCTACAAAAGTATTTAAAGACACAAATTAGGTCTACAAATGTGTCTCCAAAAATGAGGTATACAAAAATATTCAAAGCCAAAAATTAAGAAAGTATTTATCGGCAAAAATTAGGTCTATTAAATTATCAAAGCCAAAAATGAGATCTGAAAAAGTATTTAATGCCAAAAATTAGGTCTACAAAAGTAGTTATCGACAATAATTAGGTCTAAAAAATATTAGATACCTAATTTTTGGTTTCAAATATTTCGTAGACCTAATTTGTGTTTTTAAATTTTTTGCAAACCTAATTTTTGCGATAAATAATTTAGTAGATCTATTTTTTTGCGATAAACGTATTTATGTTTAAAAATTAGGTCTACAGAAGTATTTAAAGCCAAAAATTAGGTCTACAAAAGTATTTAAAGACATAAATTAGGTTTACAAAAAATTTAAAACCTAAAATTAGGTCTACAAAAATATTCAAAGCCATAAATTAGATCTACTAAAGTATTTATTGCAAAAAATTAGGTCTACAGAAGTGTTTAAAGCCAAAAATTAGGTCTATAAAATAATCAAAGCTAAAAATTAGATCTGAAAAAGTATTTAAAGCCAAAAATTGGGTCTACAAAAGTAATTATCGCCAATAATTAGGTCTAAAAAATATTAGTAGACCTAATTTTTGGTTTCTAATATTTTGAAGACCTAATTTGTGTCTTTAATTTTTTGCAGACCTAATTTCTGGCGATTAATAATTTAGTAGACCAATTTTTTGCGATAAACGTATTTATGTTCAGAACTTAGGTCTACAAGAAAAAGTAAAGCCTAGAATTAGGTCTACAAATGTGTCGCCAAAAATGAGGTCTATAAAAATGTTCAATGCCAAACAGTAGGTCTACTAAAATATTTATCGCCAAAAATTAGGTCGACAGAAGTGTTTAAAGCCAAAAATGAGGTCTACCAAAATAGTCAAAGCTAAAAATAATTAAAAAAATAATAAAATAATAATTATTGGCAAAAAATTGCCATTAATTAATATTATGCAACAAATCACATTTAAAATTTTGCGCCATAAAATCTTATAGTAGTGCTGCACTCTACTGGTCAAGTTTGGCTGTGAGGATCCCCATTATGTTTGGAAAAGTATTTATCGACAAAAATTAGGTATACTAAAGTAGTTATCGCCAAAAATTAGATCTAATAAAGTATTTATCGTCAAAAATTAGGTCTGTAAAAATATTTAATGTCAAAAATCAGGTCTAATAAAGTATTTATCGTCAAAAATAAGATCTAAAAAAGTATTTAAAGTAAAAAATTAGGTCGAGCGTTTCGTATATATGTGCAACCAACATAAAACATTTATTTTTATTACATTCTCAATTTTTTATAATTATGTATAAAAAGAATGCAATAACATATGTTGAATAGCATATTCGGAAGTAATTATATTCTCTCTAGTCTTAAATTCCAGATACACATATAAGGGCGGACACTAAATCCTAAGGAAAGATGGAAGGGTTAACACTCTCATAGAAAGCGTTCTAGTCTGGCTTAGAATTCTCAGTGTCGGAGTAGGGTTTATTCTCTCTTGTTTTCGACCCTCTTATATGTTGAACCAACGTGACGTGCGGACTTCGATATCGTTCCATCTTGATAGATGTTTTCTCGAAGCACCTGCGCCTACATTCGAATTACTGCAACGACACCCCTCTTGTTTACCGTTAATATTGAACAAACCTTTGTCGCGTACCTCCTGGAATCTCAGCGCGACGCGACAAAGATCCAAAAGTGAAGCTTTAATCCTTTGCGCTAACTTTAGAAAGTGAGATTGAAATAATCCGCGTTAGTACTTGGTCGTGAATCAGCGGACGTTATATTCGCCTGGTTATAAAACGCGAAATAAATTGCCAAATATCTCAACCCTCTTCTCTGAATACGTCTCACCACCCTATCCTCTCTCTCGTTCACTCATTTTCGGACGTTTAACGAAACGCGAGTGGTTATTCGGTGTATAAATAAAATCGTCGCGACGATGTTAGTCTTCTTCTTCTACTTCTCCGTTGAGTTTATTATAAGAGATTGACCAGGAAAAGAAAGTGAATTCTAATCTGAAAACCCGTTGACAACTTTTTGAAAAAGCTGTTGAAGTGGATTCGCGAACATTGGGAAGTTTTAATGTTTGAACACTTTTTAGAATAGAGATTTTTTTATTTCATCCAGAAGGTGCAGCAAAGTTTAGCATTCATGCTAACAATTTGGAGGATGCGACTAGACTCCAGGTTGAAATATCTCGTCCCGTACTGTGGAAACTCATGTTTCCATAATGCAATTAGATGGCGCTCACGTCGTGCGCGGCTTAGAAATAGCCGTTCCAATTAGAATACTCTAGGACAAATGAAATAATTCGTAAATAAAATAGATGCTTTCTCTGAGTGCTGCATAAACTCCCCCACTTCCTCTTTAGCGGGAGAGGGATCTCAATTCCCTACACACACGCCTTCCTGGGACTTGGCCGCACCGCATACCCTTTGCCCACAATTTTCCGTCACATATATCAGACGTGACAGTAGTTAGAACCAGTGCCAGCTTGTTATCCGTGTACTGTAATGCCCTGCATCATTGCGGAAAATTGTTGACAAGCAACGATGCGAATTTATTGAGCGCAATCTGCTTTCAGGATTGGATAGAGGGCGACTATCAAATCTCAAGAATGCGGAATCGACGGCTTTGGTCAATTCAATTTTCTTTATAAACCCGACAACTGTCCAAAGCCAATTTACCTTTTCTTTTTTTTTATTCCAGATCTCAAATCCGCTTACGAATTTTATTTCTTTTTTCTTCTACACCTTCTTTACTTTTGCGAGTTTCTTACAGTCTAGCAGGGTTGCCACAGGTCAGGGAAATCAGGGAATTCAGGGAAAAGTCAGGGATATTTATTAAAGTAACTGGAAAAAATATTGAATTTTGGAGAAGTTACAAATAATTGCAGACATTCAATTATTTTCAAAAGTAATAAAATTCTTTACAAAATTTCAATTATTTTCAAAAATTTTAATAAAATTTTTTGCAAAATTTCAATTATTTTCAAAAATTTCAATTATTTTCAAAAATTTTAATAAAATTCTTTGCAAAATTTCAATTATTTTCAAAAATTTTAATAAAATTCTTTGCAAAATTTTAATTATTTTCAAAACTTTTAATAAAATTCTTTGCAAAATTTCAATTATTTTCAAAAATTTTAATAAAATTCTTTGCAAAATTCCAATTATTTTCAAAAATTTTTATAAAATTTATTGCAAAATTTCAATTATTTTCAAATTTTTTATAAATTTCTTTGCAATAATTCAATTATTTTCATAAATAATAACATTTTTTAGAAAAATTCAATTATTTTTATTGAATATAATTAAAACTCATCATAGAATTTCAATTATTTTCAAAAGTAATAAAATTTTTTGCAAAATTTCAATTATTTTCAAAAATTTTAATAAAATTCTTTGCAAAATTCCAATTATTTTCAAAAATTTTTATAAAATTTATTGCAAAATTTCAATTATTTTCAAATTTTTTATAAATTTCTTTGCAATAATTCAATTATTTTCATAAATAATAACATTTTTTAGAAGAATTCAATTATTTTCATTGAATATAATTAAAACTCATCATAGAATTTCAATTATTTTTAAATTAATACATTTTTAATTGAATTCCTCGAAAAATGTAATTATTCTTGAAAATTTTATTCAAATTCCTCGAAAAAAATCAATTTTGTTGATAAAATTCTTTATGATAATTCAATTTCGAGAAATATTCATTTATTCAATAAATTATTTATTTTTGTATTTAAATAATTGAATTCTCGTATAGAAATTTTCCAATAAAAATTGATTTAAAAAAATGAATTTTAGATAAAATTTTTTTAGATAATTTACTTAAAATTATATTAAAAATAATTAATATTCTGTGAAAAATTTTATTTATTTATGAAAGTAATTCAATTCTTTCAATCAATTTTTTCAAAATTTTTTAAAAATAATTGAATTTATGTGAAAAATGTTATTATTCGTAAAAATATATGCATTCCTGCAATAAATTTATTACATTTTAGTTAAATAATTAAATTCTTTTGAGAATTTTTATTAAAATAGTAAATTTTGAAAATTTTTGAATTTCAACGAAGAATTTCATTATTTGTGAAATGTAATTTAATTCTTGCAAAAAGTTTTTAAAGATAATTTCATTTTTCGAGAATTTTACTTAAAATTGTATTAAAAATAATTGAAATCCTGTAAAGAATTTTATTAATTTATAAAAGTAATTGAATTCTTGCATTCAAATAAAAAAATTTTTTTTTAATAATTGAAATAATGTAAAGAATCTTATTATTTATGAAAATAATTGAATTCCTGCAACGAATTTTATTACATTTCTTTTAAATAATTGAATTCTTTTGAGAACTTTTATTTAAATAGTAAATTTTGAAAATTTTTAAATTTCAGCGTAGAATTTCATTATTTGTGAAATGTATTTGAATTATTGCAAGAAATTTTTGAAGATAATTTCATTTTTCGAGAAATTTATACTTAAAATTGTATTGAAAATAAAATAATTGAAACATTGTGAAGAATTTTATTATTTATGAAAATAATTGAATTCTTGCAACGAATTGTATTATAATTTATTTTTTTTTTGAAAAATTTTGTGGAAATTAAAATTTTTATAAAACATGAAGATGCCAATTGCTTCGAGTCGAAGACTCGGAGTGATTGATATCTTTATGTTTTATAATAATATTCTTATAATCCTGACTCGGAGTGATCGATTTTTTTCATCATCTTAATATTTTATCGACCGAGTGATAGCATCATTATTATATATATTCTTATAAGTTGTTGAATTTTAAAAATATTTTAGAGTCTGGGAAAAATTCAAAATTTTGTCTGAAAATCAGGGAAAAACAAATATAATTTTTTGTGGCAACCCTGTCTAGTTTTATTAGAAAAAATACTAATTTAAAGAGAATAACAAAACTTTTGTAAAAAAAATATTTTATCACGAATAGAGAAGAGGATATTATGGGATATGTAAGGAATGTAACGCCATTTTCACTATGAATGGCAACTACTTACTTTTCCTTTTTTTCTAGATAAAGTGCGACAGAGTGAACTCATGGCGTAAATGTGAACTAATATTCTTGCTAATTTAACCACTTGCTTTCTTTCTCCTCTTCAGCTTCCTTTGTGTATATAAACTCCGCTAATAAAGCAGGCGTTATTTATCGACCTCCCTATCCTGACACATAGTCCAAGGTACTTGGCACTTAGGTCGTTTATTTCAACGAATTCCAGAGTCGCAGAGACTTTTTCATTTTTTGATATATGTCTCTTTCACTTTCCTTTTCTCTTGCAATACGTATTGCAGACGATCCAAGATGATGAGTTATTTGCTTATCTTATTGTAAAGAATATAATTTTCTTAAATTTTCTTTATCTACACTTTATAACAAAATCCTACTCTCAACACTTAGACGAAGATCACTTTTAGATTTGATCTTTACATTCTCATAGAAGAAGTTCCCATTAAAAAAGCTTATTATCTGTATAATACAGTATAATTGTATTTTTTTAAATTCGAATGCACCTATCATGTATTTTTATCTATTTTTACCTATCAATATCTTCAAAAAGTTGGAAAGAAATTCTTACAATTAATTTTTTTTAAATATTTATAAATAGGTAGGGTAGAGGGCCACCCTAGGGAAATTCTTGTTCATTATTTGACAGCACATAAATTCTTAATTTCCTTTTTGTTGATTACAATATCAAAACTTTGAAATAATAATTTTATGTGTGAAACGCACGAAACGAAAATTAACAATAATTTACAATAGTGAGCTTTACATTGAATGAAATATAAAGTTTATCGCCTCTGAATGGTTCGCAACTCAGCTCAATCCATTGAGTTTGACAAAGAAAGCTTAGTACTAACGGTATTCTCAGATGGGAATATTAACATCCGGTTGACGGAAATTTATGATCGCATGGGTGCGCGTGCGCGCTGCCGCGGACCATTTTGCAAAACGAAACGTTACAGTCTCGTTAACAAGTCGGTTATACTTGCTCTTCTCAACGCAGAAGGGTGACTACCAACTTGTTCGTGGTTTTACAACGATCTAAATTACCTCTGGGACATACGGTTACGATGTTAACGATCCTCGCGGTCGCGTTACGCCAAACCTTTGCGAACATTAAATAAATAAAACGTTGCAGAAGAAGATGGGTATACGATCAGTCCTGCCTCAAGCGGAAGAAGAGAATGAAAAAAAATATAACAGCCATACCTATTAGTCGATATTTTAAATACACTAACTCATCAAGCGAGTTCTAAGAAAAATCCCTTTGAAATTCAATTGCTTTGTAACTTTTTTAACCAGTGGGTCCAAGTTGAGTTTTGTTGTTTGAATCTAAAAATAATTGTAAGAATTTTATTGTGTTTAAAAAAGTTGAAATGAGGTGCATGATTATTCCCCAAATGTCATTTGACCGAACTGTCATTTTACCGTATTGCATTTATCCGAACTGTTATTTTAACGAAATGTCACTTTGACGAATCCTCATTTTTACGAATTGCCACTTTTGCGAATTGTCATTTTTGCGAAATATCACTTTTACGAAATATCAGTTTTGCGAATTGTCATTTTTTCGAATTGTCATTTTTGCGAATTGTCATTTATGCGAACTGCCATTATTTCGAATTGTCAGTTTTACGAAATGCCAATTCGTAAAAATGATATTTCACAAAAATAACTTTTCGCAAAAGTGACAATTCGTAAAAATGACAATTCGAAAAAATGTCAGTTCGCATAATTGACATTTAGCAAAAATGACAATTCGAAGAAATGACAATTCGCATAAATGACAATTCGTAAAAATGATATTTCGCAAAAATGTCTTTTTGCAAAAGTGTCAATTCGTAAAAATGAGGATTCGTAAAAGTGACATTTCGTTAAAATCACAGTTCGGATAAATGCAATTCGGTAAAATGACAGTTAGGTCAAATGACATTTGGGAGTAATCATGCGCCTCTATTTCAAATTATCTAATTTATGAGCCAATATTAATATAATAAAAGTTATTCCAATCTTTAGTTAATCGCAGGGCTCGAACTGGGTCCGTAAATATTAGAAATCAATTATTTTCAAAAGAAATAAAATTCTTCGCAGAAATTCAATTATGTTCAAAAGTTTTTAAAAATTATCGTTAAAATTTCAATTATGTTTACAAATAATTAAATTCATCTTCGAAATTCAATTCTTTTAAAAAATCTTGATAAATAAAGTTTTGGAAAAATTTCAATTATTTCCAAAAATTTTCCTCAATTGAATGATTATCAATATCTACTATTTTAATAAAATTTTCTTAAAGAATTCAATTTAAAAAAAAAATTAATAAGATTCTCCGCAAACCTTTAATTATTTTCATAAAATAATAAAAATTTCACAGAAATTCAATTAGAAATTTTTTTTATAAATTTCTTTGCAATCATTCAATTATTCATAAATAAGAATATTTTTACAGGGATTCAGTTATTTTCGTAAATAATAAAATTCTTTTTATAAATTCAATTATTTTTATAAATAATAAAACACATTGCAGAATTTCAATAAAATTTAATAAAATTTTAATCGAATTTCTCGAAAAGTCTAATTATGTAATTACGACAAAAACAACTGTATTCAAATTTATAACGCACGCCTAACTCTTATAAAGCGAAATTTGTATAATTTAGTTGCGGATTGTAATTTATATTTTAATTATACGGCTTGACCCGTATGTAAATAAATAAATAAAAAATTTATTCAAAATTCGTCAAAAGAATTCAATTATTTTAAAATTTATTAATAAAATTCTTTATGGGAATTCAATTTTGAGAAATAATCAATTATTCAATAAATTATTTATTTACATTGTTTTTTATAATTTAATTCTCGTAGAATTTTCTAAGAAAATTTTATTTGAAAATGAATTTTACTTAAAATTTTAGATAAATAATTATTGATTATTAAAATATAGCGTGAATTTTTAGAAATAATTGAATTTTGAAAAAGTTTCAAATTCAAATCATTGAAAATCTGAATTTTTCATTTTTTTAACTAACAATTCTGTGGAATTAATTTTTTTGAGACAGTTTAATTGTGGAGTTTTTTTTTGAAATTATTTGAAGTTTTTATTTTCTAATATAAATATTTAATAATGAAGAATTTACAAAATTGAAGAATTCAATTTTGTAAAATTGAATTGTAAACAAAAATGAATTTCAAAATTCTTAAAGAACTTTTTCGAAAATTATTAAAAATAATGCATTTATAGAAGAATTTTAGTTATAAACACGAAAAAAAGATTGAATTTTGGAAAAGTTACAAATTATTGCAGAATTTCAATTATTTTTAATACAATTTTAATCGAATTTCTCGATAAGTGTAATTATTCTTTAAAAAATTAAAATTTGTCAAAAGAATTCAAAAATTAAAAAATTTGTTGATAAAATTCTTTAGCAGAATTGAATTTTAGCTCTTTTGTGCCTCTGGGACATATATTTGTGCGTCTGGGACATATATGTCCCACTTAGAATATTTTATGTAATTCTTATAAAACTCATCCAATTAATTTGCGGTAAATTTCTTTCTAATCCGAATGGATGCTGCTACAATTAAAAAAAATAATAAATTACAAAAAGTAGTAATATTTATTTTAAACAATAAGATAAACATTGACTGTTTAAAAAAACTATTTATTTCATAAACTTAGTAATTAATTTTTATCAACACTTCGTTTTCCTATGTTTTTGAGATCCAATTATAAATTTGCAGTCAGATTTAAAAAATTCAAGTTTGTTGGACATTTTTTTCAAAATTGTTCATATTCGCTTGAAACTTGGTAATCGGGGTTTTTTCAGGGTTGCCATTTTAAAATTCAAAAATCTGACTTCAGATTCGTAATCAGCGACCCTGAAAACCCCTGAGTAACAAATTTTATGCAAATTTGATCAATTTAAAAAAAATATCCGCCATATTGGATCCGCCATTTTGAATATTGAAAATTTCGAAAATCTAACTTCAGATTCGTAATCAGCGACCCTGAAAACCCCCGAGTTACAAATTTTATGCAAATTTGATCAATTTAAAAAAAATATCCGCCATATTGGATCCGCCATTTTGAATATTGAAAATTTTGAAAATCTGACTTTAGATTCGTAATCAGCGACCCTGAAAACCCCCGAGTAACAAATTTTATGCAAATTTGATCAATTTAAAAAAATATCCGCCATATTGGATCCGCCATTTTGAATATTGAAAATTTTGAAAATCTGACTTTAGATTCGTAATCAGCGACCCCAAAAACTCCCGAGTAACAAGTTTCAATAAAATCTACTGTCTGGATTTTCCAGGGTCACAAAAGAGTCAAGATACATTCAATTATTCAATAAATTATTTATTTTTGAATTTTAATAATTAAATTTTAGTAGAATTTTCTAATAAAAATTCCATCTTTAATTATTATAAAACATGAAAAATTTAATTTATAGTTTTGAGTAAGTTATCTTATTTGACTCCGACTGATTATATTTTTGTCAGTAATTAGTCCTTGGATTTTTATGTTTGGTCCATGAAGTCCGCATTTTTAAATACTTTAACTGTTGTTCTAGCCTTGTAATCGTTATAGCCACGCGGAAATTTCTACTGGGGGAATCTAATTTTATAATTTAGAAAAATGAGAGCATCATAGTCTTCATTTATATTTATCTTATTCTATTATTTTTTTCTCAATAGAATTCTAAATTAGATTTTATGAAATAAATACACGTGCCTGGATATTTGAAGCGTTATTGGATAGTTTAATCAAATAATCTCATTTGGACAACTCAAGCGGCACCTTCGTCTTTCTCTTCTTCGGCTGAAACTACCCCTACCAAACACCAGTGTGGGGTGTGCCAGTCCCATAGCTAGCGAAACCCTCCAGGGCTGGCTGTAGGAGTCGGATATCTAATTAGCGGGGGCTGATCGGTAATTACTACGATTAATCAATCCGATTTCCATTTGTGCTGCTTGTGTACATGTTTGTGAGTCGAGGCCTATAAGTGGCAGAGTAGGATTGGTGAACACTTGTAATAGGATGAGGCAGTAGATTTTCAGAGGAAGGGTGTGAGAGGGACATTGTGGAAAGGGTTTGCGGACGAGAATCAAGGTCGTTCCACTTCGCGTCTTTATACTACGATTCTCAATCGGGTCTTCCACTCCGTTAAATATTTACTTGAAGTTTAATCAACGAATTGTATGTCAAGAGGAACATTGAGTAATCGGATTAATATTTAGAGACTGTTTTCTTGTTTTCTTTTGGTGAGGAGAAAAAAAGTGATTGTTGACATTAAAATATTCGCTGGGCAAACTTTAAAATAGAAAATAATTGTCTTGTTGTCTTTAATTTTTCTATCTGAAAGATGCACTTACGCTTGACAATTTACGAAGGAGATTAAATGCGTCAACAATAATTTGCACCTACGCTTCAAATCAAGAGGATCGGTAGCATTATAAGATTGGATGGGTTAATATGCATAAGTTTGTCGACCCACTCGAAGAAAACTCTTATTACACACGTGCGTCTACTTGCCCGGTTAGATCGGGGTCGACTCACTTTGCGCTCGTTGAGGATCGAAATTGTCATTGGCGTAGGTGGTTCAAAAAAAAGACGAAAATCAAATGAAAGCTATATGTGATTGATAAAATGTTTGCATCTCTTAAACGGATGTTGGCAACGATGATTGCCATTATAACACTGCACTTGTTGTGTGACATGTCCCATTACCACGTGTTCCTTAAATTTTGTCGCGGAGGAAATAAAACAATTCTATTCATGAAGATATGCTTTCAGTACTTTTCATCTGTACAAATTTTAACTATTTTAGTAGATGGTTTGAAATTCAAAATTGAAATTCCCATTTTTCCACCCCTATGGCATGGCATTTGAATTGAATTCAGAAACAGTACGCTAATGCGACGAGTGTCAAGATACAGAAGAGAAGTGACGGCATATGGAGAAGAAATCTCTTGATGCTATTAGCTCCGACTTTGTAAATAGTTTTCGCCCGAAGAATAACAATTGAGTTGACGAGAAGGGTCTCTCCCTAACTCTTCTGTTCTACGTGTGAGGTTTTTTCGATGCAAGTGTATATATATATGGAAGGTTGGCAATCGTGATCGATCGTTCGGTATTTGGTCCAGCCCTTGAATGAAAGGGTTCGCCTATTCTAACCCTCGTTACGTTTGTTTTGCAAGAGAGGATTATCGCATTATTACTAAGAAAGGGGAGAATCAGAAGTGTGGGGAAAGCGGTCAAGGGTTCCCAGAACACGCAAACAGGATCTCAAGTTACGAATCCGACGATTGGTTTTGTCCGAGTCATGATCACACGTCAGACATTATAAAAGCTTTCGACTAATGAGTGGATCTTAGATTTAAGATTAGATAGGGATTTAGTTATTGCAAATGATGAGGATTTTAATATCCCTTATATTGTGCTTATTGTTACAGTGCAATCGTCTTATTAATGAAAAAAATAATTTCTCTAATTAGATTGCAAATTACATGGCAAAATTTCTCATTCATATTGTGTGCATTGTACTTTTACAAATGACATTACAATAATGTTCTTACAAGAAAAGAAATTATGTACTTTTATATGTATACATTTTCAACAATTATTCTTTTCTAACTAATTAATTTTCATTTTAATAACAATATTATTCATAAATTTAAATTCTCTTAAAGATAGTAAGGCGCACTTTTTTTTATTATAATGAATTCAATAATTCAAAAATGCAAAAAAATATGTATAATTATCGTTATTTTAAAGAAAACTTTTTTTATGACACTTGATCCAAGACGAAGCAGCAGTATTAGATGCTCAAAGTGTGTTACAAGATACTGCTAAGTGGAAGTTTATAATAAATTACAGTGATCATTATCGCTATGAAATATGTGTGATCATCATCCGTAACGTAAAGGCAATTTTAAGTCTATAATGTATCATTTTCCATAGAAATTTAATTTTTAAAAATAAAAACCTATTTAAAAGTGTAATTGTAAGTTTTCAATAATACACGAAACGGAACCTTTCATTTTTAAGTTAAAAAAAATTCTTTCTGAAGAATATTCTTATTCTCAACCCTCCGTTCTTATACTTGCCGATTGGAAATGCTCCATTTTCTCATCTAGATCATTTGGGCTTTTTTCACGATGAAGATATCTTTCCAGATATTACCTCGCAATTGTAGGATGATTGTCGTTTGGGAGCCCTGCGGGAGGTCGCCAGATGTTTCGCGGTAGCTCAATCGGACGACCCCCGAAGCTGTGCGACAATCAAGCATCAAACAATTCCACCCTCCCTGTGGTTGATGTTGTTGTTTTCGCCTTGTTCTTTTAGTGGACCAAAACACACACTTATAAGGCCTGCGCTTTTTTTTGCAATTCAAGTGAGCATATGCCTTTGGTGGATGGATTGATTAAAACATAAGCAACTTCGAATGAAGCAGAACCTATCAAGTCACAAAAATATATATGAAAAAACTCGATAATTATAAAATAATAATTTAACTGTAACAGATGACTTTCAAAAATAATTAAAATCCTATTCATTAATTATTCTTTTCAATTCCTAATTAAGCCATCATTATTATTAGTTTTTTCAAAGTTAAAGTATGTAACAAAATCCACTTTCTTTCATTGATACTAAAATTCATTTTTTTCTAATAAAATATCATAAAGTCCAGTTATAATAATACAAATAATTATTTTTATAAGATTATTACCCAAAAGTCTATTCTAAGTTGAGATGCCGTGAAAATATGAAAAAAGAAGATTGAGACTGACCTGCAAATGAAAAAAAAGAATATTAACATACTGTAAGTGACTTGAAAAGTTTGCTGCTTTCGTTAATAGGCATTTAAGTGATCATATGTTTTAAGCAATGAAACGAAATAATCGCGATATTCCAACCAATATGTCTCATCTCCCAGTTGGGATTTTTATTTTCGTTTGCAGCGTTAGTCGAATGGAGTATTTAGGTGTTTCAGGCCTCATAAAGGAAACAGTGAAACCTGTCGTTCTGGTAGTTTCGTATCTCGCAAAATAAGGGGAAAAAAGACTTGTATCTACATGTATACTTGATAGTGGAAAAGGAAGAAGAAAGTCCTATTCGATTACGACGATCCTTAAGTCTCTTCAGTTCCATTCAGAAGCTCGTTTGATGACCAGTAGAGTCGTTATTGTCTCCAGACGTTTGCCATACAACCTTAAACCGGATCACGTAGCCGTTGACCACGCATCCGATAACGACAGCTCTGGGAAATTGTTAAAAAAAAACCGGTGTCATTTGTTGTTTACATTTACGACACCTAGAAAATTTTTTGTAATAAAAGAAACATGATTTTGAGAGACACGAAAGTTATAATGTCCGCTTTCAGGAAGATCATCCACATAAAAGGTTACGGAACAAGATATTAGGAAAGAAAGACATACCATTAAATAAGTTTTTATTGAATACTATATTTTAAGCATGCGATGGCTTCCGTCTTGGTATAGTGTCTAACTTAAGAGGATAACCGTATATTTTCGCGGTAGGATAAAGCTCGATGGTTTTGTTCTAGAAGGAAAGAAAATACTTAACATTTTTTATTCTCTTATTTTCTCGAATCAAGGAATTAAAATGGAGTTAAAGTTTGAGTTATTTATCGCCTGTTTTAAATTCATAAAGAATCTTTAGGACTTTCTCGTTAAAAGTATTCGCAAGTGGAAAATAATAATTTCGAAATATTAAGATTTTCTGTATGTAAAAAATATTTCCTATAGTTTTGATGTATTTGGAAAAACTTAGACTTTTTGCTTATCTAGATTTTGAGAGTAAGCTTATGCAGATTTATAAAAAAAATGTACAAAGAAGAAAGTGTCTGAAACGGCAAACGTCTTGTGTAGGATCATAAGCATTCTCTCTGCGATACATTCGGGACAGAGAAACCATACGTAGTCTCAAGGGACAGCACGTATTATTCACGTGCGAAGTCATTCCCTCAGTTTCCGTCGAGGGAGAGGGAAGAACGTTGAGGAGGACGGCGACGGCGCCCGTTTATAATAAAACACAATATCAGAGGATTTTCTTAAGTTGCATATTCAATGATTTCCTCGGAGAGTTCGGTCGCTTTTGACGCTGTAGAGGGAGATGATGAAGATGCTGGGACCAAGGAAGTGGAAGTTGCGGGAAATTGGAATCGTTAAAATGAGCAGACCAAAGTTTTTCGTTGGCAACGATTATTCGCGAAACTCGTAGGTACTTCGATTTGGTTTGCGTATTCGGCGAATGCTTTTTTCAAGAAAGAAACGTTCCTCTGGTTGAAAGTTTGATTAATTGCACTAGAGGGAAGAATCGAGAAGAATTTTCATTCTGTTAGACGATGGTGAATATTTCCCTTAGCGAGAAACTCTCGCAAGGGAGTCTGTCAAGTAAACATTAATTAAAAATCAAAAACTTGAGAATGGAGTTCAAATACTTATATCTATCTTGATCTGGAAATATCCGACAATTCACAAATAATGTAGTCAAAGTTTACCCCTGTTGGAGGGGTGGTGTTAAAAATTAGCGTGTCAGCTTTATTTCTGATCATTATCAATTTGACAGATTAGAAGGATGAAGCGAGTTAAGTCGTAGGATGTGGCGGAACCTTCAATTCAGAGGCATGATAAATATTGTTTAGGCGGTAGACGTGAGCCTTAAGCAATGCTCGGGGCCCTTCGCGAAGGCCGTTGCTTGGACCACGGGTGAGCGATGTCTCGGCGCACGCCTCCCGTCAACGTAGGTCGGCGCGAAGGAGAATGATGATGACATAATGACATCGCAGTGGGCGAGCAATAGCTGACATCCGCCACCGAATATTCTAAATCACATTGTCCGCGTCGTCGTTTCTGTCCCCACTTCATTCTCCATATCTTCGCACCACCTGTGTCCTCCTTCTCGTCATCGTCACTCCTGTTTACAAGAGTACACTCGCGTCTAAACAACTTATATTATTATTAACGTCCAACAACTGGATTTATCAAGTTTGCTACCATAATTCATGTGCTTATTCTCGGCCGCAAGGCGATTAATTTCCATCCTCACAATGTTCCTCACAATGTAGACAAATTAATGAATTTATCAATAAACTAGTCTAACACGTTTTCAAACGCTTGTAAAGAAGTTAATTCTATTTTTCTTTCTGTTTCAGGTGAGTAAACGAATCCAAGCAATCCATTTGATGAGTAAGTTACAAAATTTTCTTTTTCGGAAATATGCGGGAGATTGTACTAAACCTTACGATTGTTCTGTTAAATAAGTTATCAAAAATATTTACACTACTGCTTAAAAATTATAAAAATAATTAAAATAGTCTGAGTTCAGTCCGCAGTAGTTCCGCACGAATACAATTTCCAAAATGAAAGTCAATTTTTCAAATAAAATCTTTTCATTTTCTTTAAGAATTAAACCTTTCTTTTCCTTGATGGAATGAGAATACAGTTGCCAAGAGCAGAGGGTGGCTCGTATCGCGAAAACCTTCTTCCTCAATGTTATTCTGAAAAGGGGTTGGGGTGAGAAGGGTCTATGAAAAATGATGACGCGGCGCTTGTGAAAGAAATGAAATCGGGTCGGAAAAAAGTATAGGGGGTTTGAAAAAAGCAGACGGGGACAGGGTTAAATTTGGAAGAGTTCGCAAAGAGAATACAGAAAATGTATAACTGTATTGCAAATTTAAACTAGTGAAATAAATTCTCTAGTTAAAATGAATTCTCACACTTTTCAAGTTGCTTTTCATTTATACGAAATTTACTTTCCTGAGATGTCTTTTTAAAACTGCGCGTATAGAGCTGAGAAAGAGTAAAAGATTTTTTACAGCTGTCTTTTTCTCACAGTAAAGCTTCTAAGGGATGGGCGTAACGGGGGAACAGTAATCGGCCTTTGCGGACTCGTAAACATTCTGGGTTACAACTATAATCCAAACCCTTACAGCTGACCAGGAACTTGGAGGAGAACACACACACACACACACAATCTCCCACACAAACACACTACCTTAATGGGTCAGGTTACAGAGTTTGATTCCTGCGGGGGTAGTTGCCTTCATTGACGGTAACGTCCTAATAAGGCAATTTAGATGGTGTTTGAGAATTAAAATCTACGATCTCTAAATAATAAAGTATTTTTCAAATAATTTAATTCACAAAAATATTAATTGGATAATAATTTCAACTTTGGACAGAATGACTAGGTTTAATTGAAATGCACTAGAGAATAATGGAACAGTAAGACGTCATTAATAAAAAATTAATCATGTTTTAAAATTTATCAAGGAAGACGTGAATAAATTTGTAATCGAGAAGGGTCATCAACCTGAACTAATAACAATTTTAGTGGTCTCAGTGAAACTTTACAATATTCGTAACATAGGACTAATTGCTTAAAGCACGTCGGCGTTATAGCAGCTCATTCAGTTCGTGCACAAATGCCATTATTACGTTATGAGGGATAAGGCATATTATAAATGGAAGCCCAGTAGCTGGTCGGCGAGTTTATAGTTTAGACTTTAGGAAGACGGAGCGAACCTCCCAGTACTCATTGGAGATCGTCTACCATATAATTACTCTCTATCCTTCAAAATTGAGTCTTTAAATTCTTAAAGAATGTTCATTTTTCAAAAATTCCACTATACATCCTCGTTCCGAGCATTCCTTTATTCTTGTTTTTCCCGTTTTCTATTTACAAAAGAGTATTTTTCGTATATTATATTCAGTCAAATGTTAGTTTTTGCTTTATTTTTTACAACGTCTCTTTGACTTAACCAATTAGTTTTTCACTCTCGTCTCGTCCGGCAAGATCTGACGTTTTACAAGTGGCGATCCACGCTTTTTTCCTCTAAAGAAAGAACCCTCCTGTATATACTCTCTCTCTGCAGGTTCATCGTTTCTCAGTCGCGGATTTCGCCACCTGCTCCCACTCGCGTTTGATAAATGGCTTTGTTCCACCCTTCGACCAATCCGCCCTCAGTTCGTCTTAGAAAAAGCCCTTATCTTTTTAGACTACGTCACAACCTTCTAGGTTCTGGATTTCCGCTCGGACGAATATCCCCCTTCATGTATTATGTTCCTTCATTTTTTTTCATCTCTTCTTATTCTTTCGTCACAATCTTTTGTTCTATTTTCGAGTTTAAAAAGAGAGAGAAATTAAAGAGAAGCTTACACTCAAGTAAAAATTTACAAGTGCAGTACTATAACAAATGTAGAACCATCATAAATAAATCTTTACATTTTTGAGGTATAGGAGGAAAGAATTTTGAAACGAGGAGAATTGCCTGTTTTGTTTTCAAAAGTTACTTCGTTTACAGCATAGTAATATCAGTTTCTGCTAGAATTCCGCAAATTGTGTGAGGCTTTCGAGATACGGAGCTGAAATGATCGCTAGGGGGGTAATAAAGGCCACCTAATAGCTCATGGAATTGGATCTGAAACACCTTTATAATGAACTATTGCCAAAGGAAATGAAAATGGGAGGGACAAGTCTCATTCTATTCTCTGTATTATTTCTCTTTCTTTCTGTCTTCTTTCATAAAATAAAATAGCCTGAGAGGTTAGATAATTATTTTTTATTTTTGAAAAAAAGAAAATATTTGGAGGAATTTTTTTTTATGAAATTGTCTTTTTTGTCGAGATTGGAATTCGATAAGCAGAACGAAACAGAATGAAGACTAAAAAAGTCTAACTTGCGAAGAAGAAAAAAACGCTAGAGGGAGACAAGCTGTGCCCAGCGAGACGCCATCCAAAAACATTCCGGGGAATTAGATGTGGAGTCTTGCCAAAGGATCAAAAAAGGAGGGAGAGCCTTGAAAGGACGACGAAGCGATTTGTCAAAACGCGCATCGCCGCACGCGCTTACTCTCTTTTTTCCTTTTTCTCTGGCTTCCCTCCTCACCTCCACTCTCATTGTTATGCTAAGTGCGATCATAGATGGAAGGAGCGTGCTCTCCAGAAAGTGATCCAGGCTACCAATCAAGAAAGATGTAGGAGCATCAAAACTTTCATGGAATTCCGCTGTCAAAATTGTTTCTCTGTTCAAGTCTATAACTAAATCGTAAAATGATTCTAAAGGAAAAAGTTTCATCTCGGACATACAATAGTATCGAGGAAGATTTTACTAATTGTACCAACGTTCGCAAAATATCTCGTTCTACATTTTTTCATTGGTTAAATAATTCCAAGAGAAATAAACAATGAAAACATTGGGGTTTCTATAAAGGTTGGTGACTTTTGAATTTGTCTGCGGAAAAAGGAAGAACGTTGACAGTTCCGAGACTGATGTACGAGCGTCTTTTTTCAACAACCATTACTTATTTACTCGTAATATCACTTTGACCATTAATGTTCTCACTTTGTACGAGCGTCGAGAAATTTCTTCTTGGCGTCTATAGTGGTCGAGCTTTGTTTATACATAACTCTTGCCCCTCTAGCAACAAGTGTAGTGTAGGCTTGCTAACGAATATCCTAATGCGTCACCGACTTGCCATATTTTACCCCTCTGAAAACGTAAACTCCAGTCGGTAATTTTATCTCATTTTGCTTCCATTTTCTCTTGGGTTTTATACCATTAAAATTCTTCCAAAAATAATATACAGTTAGGTATTTAAAATTTGTTTGGAAAAAGCATTTTTCATAATAAGGAAAGTAAAGATTTCAATCTATTTCTATTATACTTCTCAAAAACATGAAGATAACATTTTTCTCTTTTGTATTAGAAAAAATATGTTTTATTGGAGCGCTCATTTGTTTAGAATAGAGGTGAAATTTAATTTTTTTAAATTGGGACAAATTCCTTTTTAGGTAAGTTTTAGTTTTTATTGTTGACACAAACACTTTGTAAACTGAAATATTTTCAGACACATGGGGGAAAAACGGGTTAACAAAACAATCGAACGTATGTATAAAGTTTATAGGCGTTACTTTGAAGATCAGAGGACTGCAGTTGAGGTTCTCTTTCTAGAATCTTTCTTTTCTCCTCCGACCTTTCTTCATACATTTTTCACACTATAAACGTTAGCACGCGCTTCTTCGTTACACGATCACTGAATCATTGTTGGTGATAGATAGCGCAGCTGTTGCTGGGTGCGAGATCACAAGTTCTTAAAATAGTGGAACAACAATACACTCGTTCACGCTTGTCAAGTCAAAAATCAAATTTAACTGAATCCTATTTTTGACGTAACATTTTTTTAACGAATAATATTCACTTTTATTTCCCACGAACGATTTTTCAACCAGAATCATTTAAAACAAAAAAATTGTTCTGTTTAGTATCTTTTAATTAGAATTGTAAAGATAATTTTTGGCCGCATGATAAATTATACTTTGAATGTTTGAAATCCATTTCCGATCTCTAGTGTATCAAAAAATTGAATCGCAAGAACTTATGGAACCGGAATCGAGGTGAAGTTGCTTCCTGTTATCGAGAGCTTAGAAAAGAAAATGTAAATCAGAGCTTGACTCTTGGGGGATGACAGAATGTCCCTGAACGCCCAGGTTGTATGTCAGAGGGTGGAAGGGTGTGCACACACAGTTGATCGGGCTGAGGTTTTTGCTTAACCGATGCAAATGCAACGCTTGCTGGGGGTTGGCTGTTTCGTCGCCAGGGTGATGTATGGCCTCTCACGTTCTCGCGAACTTCTCTCATCCTGCATCTTCTATTTTCCAACATTCCAATTCACATAGATACTTTGCAAACTCCATAAATATCAAGTTCCATCAGCGTCTTTGAAATTCTTTCCTTAAAATTATTTCAAGATACACTGTCAATTATCCCCCCAAGGAAATAGAAATTCAAGAATTTGTTCATGTTGAAAATCTTCACAATGAAAATGTAAAGAATATTAAAATTCTCATGCAAAATATATAAATTCTGAGGTTTTATTTGCTCAAGTGCTTGAGATATTTTTGGTTTCTTCTTTTTCTGAATTGAGTGGTCGGTTAGCAGGCTTTAGGCGGGAGAGAGTATTAGTTTTTACGAGGATAATACACAACATTTAAAGGGATAAGGGATTAAATGCCGCGAGAGCACCTGACCACCCTCGTATGATGCTATACCTACAAACGAAGGTCGCCTTATGGATCTTTAGAGCTTAAATTAAGGGATGAGAGTAAATAATGCGTAAGTTAAGGGGGTTCTTTCGGTTGGGACACTCATTCTACTTGCCGGAAATCCACCCTAAAACGTGTGATGACAATTTCTATGAAACTTTATCCAATCATGTAACTTAGCTCATAAATTAATTCCATTGCATATTACTTTCATCTTTTCTCTAATTTCTGTTTCAAATTACTTTAAAGTAATTTTGGAGACTTTTGGAGATTCTGTACAGTACACAACTATATGAAAATAAATTAAATAATCTTGACTAATTCCTAAATTCTCTTATTGGATAATGTTTCTTTTAGAAAAAGGTTGTTAGTAGTAGACCAGTAGAGAAAAATCATGCGTTAGTAAGAATATCCACGAACTGTTATGCATACGCAGGGGACGAGGAGACGAAAGCACAAATACGGAGAGCAACGTGACATGAATCGAAGAGAGAGCCATAAAATCTGTACCAGTGTTGACGCAGCAGCACGAACTCCCTTTACAATAGCATCGACATTGTCGCTATAGTTGAACATCCACCAAGTACAATGCTAATTGTACCGCAATATACGTCAATACAAACGCAAGAGTCAAAGCATTTCTTTCATGAACGGAAAAAAAGATGAGAAGAAAGAATTCTTATGGATTCACAACAATTATTAGTTAATTAAATAAGAAATTTACTAGTAGAAGCAATTTTTAAAACTCCGGGCAAATAGATTCTAGAATTAATTATGTAGCGTTAGGAATTTATTATTTACGTCGAGTTAAAAAAAAAGATCCTTTTCTTAAAATCAAAATCTTTGTTTCAAAGATATAGAAAATTTCTTCTAAAGAAAGTTATATGTCTAGACAAAAAGTGACAAAATAATTTCTTTTTACGAGAGAAAAATTGTCAACGCACATCGAATTTTAAATTGGATTTCCTTTCTGTTATATCGATAAAATGGAGCTTGCTGGTAATTGAGCTTAACGAAGTGTCTGGCTTTGTGGAAATGAATGCGCTAGTGAAACGAATTGCGCTCGCGAGGCACTACGATCCAAATCCAATATTCCAATCGGAGTCAATTACTGACTCACAATGCTCGGGACAGCCTCGGTGCCTAAATGTCAACTGAGAGGCGGCGGTGTCATTTCGAATACAAACAGGATTACACGATCTAATTCACGGACTGACAAAAGGCTGACAAAGAAAACCACCGAAGTGGAAGCTTGCAGGAAGGGTAGAAATGATACTCCTTCTGTTCCAAGCCCCTTTTCACTCCTTCTGTTTTACATCATCCAATAATGTTTACAGCGAAATGAAATCAATTCGCCTTGTTCAATAGAAACTTGCAACATATGACTCTTAAAAGAATTTCTCTTACAAAAGGAAATGAAAAAGCGTTGGAAGAACAAAAGTGTTAATATGCATATTTAAAACCATTGTACTTTTTTACATAAAGGTATAAATTGAGAGTTAGTTTAATGTCTTAATAGAAAATACATTATCGCTGCGCTGTAAGCTTCCAAAGTTTACAAGATAAGGCAAGATAGGTGAATATCAAATGTCTCACATCGATGGACGTGGAGCCGCCGGATCCATTTTCATTTGCATGTAGGAGAATTGCCGAGTGCACTGCACTTAACAATAAACCCAGTCTCTTAAAGTAAAGGAATCATTGACACGACTAGTCATACAGTTAAATACAATGTTCGACATCATTTTGATAATCTTCTTGATTATTTACAAAGTGGTTCTACTGCTTCTATATTTATTTACTTTTCCCTTTAAATTCTTAAGGAATTATCTCAATTGAAAGCAAGTCGAAATTATTAATTTAAGTAATATTTTCAATAGACAGGATATACAGGAAACAAAAATTTTAATTACAGAAGAAAATGAATCTTGAATATGAAACTTAATAACATAATTGCAATTTCATAAATGTAGAAACTAAAATCATAATCAGATTTGAATTTTATGTTTTTCGTTAAAAGCACTTGCGAAGGAAAATCAATGCGGAAAGTAAAGGGTAACTTATACTCCTTGAAAGCTTAAAAAAACTCGATCGAAGCTTTCCACGATAGGACTCCTATTTTACGTGGAATGCTAAAGGCGACAAAAGCCTTTACTTGGAAGTTTATCTTCAGTGAAAGTGCTTTTTGAAAATAGCCACCAGACGCCACTAATATATATTAAAGCATCATGAATCACATTGATATACTTGCAGGTGAGAAGAATTATCCAAAGCTCCCTCGAAGAACGTGAAAGAGAAATCAATATTAACATAGTTTTAGCCTTTTAGGTTTTTATGTATAAAAAAACAAGAAGGTGCAAAAAATCATATTTCTACCATCATCTCTAATGATTGAAATGTACTTTTCAGTACCTAACAATTCACAAATCGCAGAATGCTAACAGAAAAAAACTGCGGGTTCAAAATAATCCCCATACGCGAATCATTTTGAACTGCAGGAAAAATGATCCTGGTTTGATACAGAACTAAAAATAATAAGCAAAAAAAAAAATGATTTCAGGTTTTTTCCGTGTAATAAGTCGTGATTGGAAATATCGAATTTGATCGATCTATCAGTTTGATTATGCGTTTATAGTATTCGCTGATATGTCGTTTACGATCTTCATTTTACTAGATGGTGAGGAGGAATATTACAATTTATTTTGTTAGGAAGAGTGTAGTACGTCAGCTGACCCAACAGCAATCGCACATCTCTCGGTCAAATGTCGCACGTATTTTCCTCTTTATGGCGCCTTTTACGGTCGTAAAAGATGCGCACTACGAGCGCTAAAACAGTTCCCAAGCACCGTCACATTACATCTTAGTATACTAAATGCTGAATCGAAATTGTAGAATACACCATGAAATATTAGGATTTCGGTAAATTATAATTACCAATCTAAAACAGTATTCATTCATTATTTTTCTGCTATATCGAACACCAATAAAACTTTAATTATGATTTTTCCAAAAAATTTATAGAAAATTTATGAGTTATTCTGACAGGGTTGCCACAAGTCAGGAAGTTGAGGAAAAAGACAGGGATGTTTATTAAAAGTACTGGAAAAAATTTAATTTTTAGAATTTATAAAAAAATTCTGAATTTTTGTGTCTTTTTTTGTTTGCCTCATAAAAACTATGAAATTGTCAAGAATTCTAATACAAAACTTTCAATTTTTTTATTTCTGACAATAATTTCTTTTTAAATAACTTCATTCTTCAAGAACTATCATAAAATTATTATCTAGAAATTATTTAATGAATAATTTTTCTTAAAAATTTCAAAATTAATTGGATTTTAAAAGAGTTGCGTTTTTCAAAAGTAATATACTTCTTCGCATAAATTCAATTATGTTAAAAAATTTATGAAAATTCTCGTGAAAATTTCAATTATTTTTATAAGTAATAAAATTCTTTTCCGAAATTCAATTATTTTCAAAAATAATAAAATTCATGGCAGGATTTCAATTATTTTTGAAAATTTTCCTTATTTTAATTATTTTTAATATATCTACTTTTAATAAAATTTTCCAAAAGAATTCAATTATTTAAACAAAATTTTCATAGAAATTTCACAGGAATTCAATTACTTACCAATTTTTTATAAATTTCTTCGCACCAATTCAATTATTTTTAATTCTTTAATGAAGTTTCTCGAAAGTATTCAAATATATTCAGAGAATTAGAAAAAAAAGTTCTGAGAAATTCAATTATTTCGAAAAATTTAAATAAAATTCTTTTAAAAATTCTATTATTTAAAAAAATTTTCACAAAATTCTTTACAAGATTTAGTGAATAAAATTGCAATTTTAATAAAATTTTCCTATTCAATTCAATTATTTTCAATACAATTGTTCTTAAGAATTCAATTATTTTCACAAATAATTCATTTTTTAATGGGAATTCAATTATTTGAAAAAAAATTTGAATAACATTCTTCGCAGGAAATCAATTATTTTCATAAATAATAAAATTTTTCTGCAGAATTCAATTATTTTTAAAAATTTTGATAAAATGTTTTATAAATTTTGAAAAATTGTAATAAAATTGATCATAGAATACAATTATTTTTGAAAAATATAAAATTCTTCGAAGCAATTCAATTATTTAAGAAATTTTAATAAAATTCTTCCCAAGAATTCAATTCTTTTCAAAAATAGAACTTTCACAGGAATTCAATTATTTAAAAAAAATATTTGATAAAACTCTTTTTTAGATTTCAATTATTTTCAATTTTTTAATGAAATTTCTCGATTGAATTTAATTATTTTCAAAAAGTTTTTAAAAATTCTGAGAAATTCAATTGTTTAAAGAAATTTGAATAAAATTCTTCACAAGAAATTAATTATTATCATAAATAATAATATTTTTCTCCGGAATTCAATTATTTTCATAAATAACAAAACTTATCGCAGATTTTCAATTATTTTTTAATACAATTTTAAATAAAATGATAGAAAATTGCATTTAATCTTAAAATTTTTTTACAATTCGCCGAAAGAATTCACTAATATTAAATGTTTTATACATTTCTTCATAAAGATTCAATTTTAAGAGATATTTAATTATTTAATAATAATTTATTTTTGTATTTAAATAATTGAATTCTCGAAAAATTCAATTATTTTAAACTTTTTCATGAAGTTTCTCGAAAGAATTCAAATATATTCAGAGAATTGAAAAAAATACTTCTGAGAAATTCAATTATTTTGGAAAATTTAAATAAAATTCTTTTAAAAATTCTATTATTTAAAAAAAATTTTGACAAAATTCTTTACAAGATTTAGTTAATAAAATTTTCCTTTTCAATTCAATTATTTTTAATACAATTCTTCTTTAGAATGCAATTATTTTCACAAATAATACATTTTTTATGAGAATTCAATTATTTGAAAAAATTTTGAATAAAATTCTGTGCAAGAAATCAATTATTTTCATTATTTTTCATTATTTTCATTATTCATTCATTATTTTTACAAGAAATTAACTATTATTATAAATAATAATATTTTTCTCCGGAATTCAATTATTTTCACAGAAATTCAATTCTTTAAAAAATTGTTTAATAAAAATCGTTGCAAGAATTAAATTATTTTCATAAATAACAAAACTTATCGATGAATTTCATTTATTTTTTATACAATTTTAAATCAAATGCTAGAAAATTGCATTTATTCTTAAAATTTTTTTAAAATTCGTCGAAACAATTCAATTATTTTTAATTTTTTTGATAAATTTCTTCATAAAAATTCGATTCTTATAAATATTTAATTACTTTAAAAATTATTTATTTTTGTATTTAAATAATTGAATTCTCGTTGAATTTTCTAATAAAATTTTTTTTAAAAAATGAATTTCACTAAAAATTTTAAATTACAATTGAATATTAAAAGCATTATACTCTCTAAATCTGAATCAGTGAAAATTTCACTGATTTCAATTCAGTGGCCCAGTTTTCTTTAATTCATCAGTGGGATTTCACTGAGAATCAGTAAAAACCACTGATTGTCAGTGAAATTCCACTGATTCATCAAAGAAAACTGGGTCACTGAATTGAAATCAGTGAAATTTTCACTGATTCAGATTTAGAGTGTAGCGTGAATTTTTAGAAATAATTGAATTTTGAAAAGGGTTCATATTAAAATCTTTCAACATTTGAATTTTCATAAGTTATTGCATTCCAGAAGGTTTGAATTTGAAAATCTTAATTCCTATAGTAAAATAATAATGATTATGTATTTATTTAAAAAAGAAGTTATTGATGTTTTGGAATAATTGTACACTTAAATAAATTCGTAAATAAATGTAATAGAACATTTTTTTGAGTATCTAATAATTTTTGGAGTGAATCAGTATATTCTTCAGGGTCAGAGAATAGGTCAAAATTTTGTCTGGAAATCAGGATTTTCGCTACACAAGTGCAATGTTAAATGATACTCAGAAAAAACAAATTCAGTCTTCTAAAATAAAAGAGAATAAATATTGTCGATTCTTTTTTGAGAAGAAAATTAAACTTTTTTTTCAAGAGAATGTACTTAGAGATCAAGTCTTATCCAACATTTTTAGAGTCGTTCCGGCACGTAATCCGCCTTAGATGTAAAATGTCGCATTTTTCACTCAGCAGGAGGAAACTTATCGCGACTATCGATAATTACAAAAGCGCGTTTGCTTCACTCGCACCGTATAACGTCTAGTGTACCCTTGGCGCCATAATTATTCCTGTAAGCTCATATTCCCTGATATCCAGTATTTTCTCCTGGAAACAGAAGTAATGTCGTACCCGCAACATTATTCGCCCAGCAAACGGTCTTATCGCGTCGAGTTACCACACTCCTTCTACCTGGGAATTCTCACGTTCGGTTTGGTTTATAAACTACCTCTATTTTTTTTCCCGAATGAATCGTATAAAACGAAAAATATTACCACTGTTCATTGTTTTATTCAAATTCAATTACTTATATTAACCCTTAAAAAATTCTTTTCCTGCATATATATTTATGTTTTAATTTAAAAAAAAGTAGAATTACTTAATCATCAAGTATTTAAAGTAACTGATAATTATTACTTCCTCTATGAGGAGACTTTCGTTTCATTTGTTAATTTAATTATAATTAATCACGTTGACTGACTTATCTGATATCTCGAGTTTTATTCCAGTGAATGCAATTAACAAATTTTTCCGAATTCCAAAGTCAGTTAACTTCATGTTGAGAAACACCTCTTTCGCATTTGTGAGCATATTTTTTTCATGGAAGATCCTGGGAATTGCAAGGATCGTTAATAAAGAATACCAACCACGCATGCCTTCGGCCCGGCGAAGCATCTCGTTATTTGATATTAATAACGAGCGGTCAGGACTCCAACCAGGAGTGACTCTCCGAAGAAGTGAGACAGAGGGAGAGACTCGGTAGATTCGAATCATTATAATGGTCCCACTCGCTACCGGTTAAAACATTCCTCCTCGACAACTCTGTAACTGAATTCCATTGGGCCTCACACACCAATCCTTTTTTTAATAAACAAAATTTATTGTAATAAATATTTAATTTAAATATCCTCTCAAAGGTGATCTTTGAAAGCAAAACTATCTCTTAACTATGTTCGTCAAAATAAAATAAAGTATTGAAGCACACCATCAGTTCGTGTCAAGGCAACCTCAGCCTCATGATTTTTTAGGTTTCTTCAGAACAATTAAGTTGGTTTGTAAAAATTCTCAAAGTAAAATTAAAATTTGTATTTTGTAATTCATAACACAAACGAAATCAAGTCTGAAAATTCAGTCATAACTGGTTTTAATAAAAATGGGGTTCATCAAAAGTCGGCTGAAAGTAAGACTTATTTTTTACAGTAAATATTGAAAAATGTTCTTTAAATTAACTCGCTCATTTTAATATAAAATTATAATTTCTTATAGGAACAGCTGTACGGTTGAAACGTAAAGAATCGTTTTTTTCTTTTCGTTCTATTATTACATTGACTCAAGTGATCATTAACTACAATATTTTATTAATTTTTAACAAGGTATATAAAATGTTATGTCATTAATTTTCTTTTTGTTTCTTTTACTTATTCACTACTCATTCCCAATTGTAAATTACAGTTTTTAGTTATCAAATAAGCAAAAGAAGTGTTTCTTTTTCAACATAAAATAAGTTGCCTGATATGGAAATTGGAAAGAATTTCTTGAAAAGAAAAAGCTAATTGAAAAACGAGAAACAGCAGCGATTGTAAATAGTGGCTAACTTCGTTATTCAAACATTTTCAATAAAAAGTGCGCAGCATCTTCAAAAACGTAAATTTAGAATTTTTTTCAAGATTAAACACAGTCACTTTTTCTTAAGTAAAATTAGCAATTTTAAAAATAATAGAACGTTAACATTTTTTATGCCAAAAATTTCTTTTTTTATAACTTAAATCGTAAACAATGTAATATAAATTTGAAATTTTATAAAATTTCAATGTTAAGTGAATTTAATTAAAAATTTTAAAGAATTTAGATTTATGAAAAATTGTAATAATTCAAAATATACTAAAACTAGTTAAATTTGTCAATATATATTTAATTATTAAAAATAATGGATTTATAGAAGAATTTTAGTTAAAACACTAAAAAAAATTGAATTTTGAAGAAGTTACAAATGATTGCAGAAATTCAATTTTTTTCAAAAGTAATAAAATTCTTATCGCAAAATTCAATTGTATTCAAAATTTTCAAACTTTTATTTAAATTATGTTTCAAAATTTGATGTTTAAAAAAATCTCGACAAAATCCCAATTATTATCTTTAAAAATAAAAAAATTCTTCTTCAAAATTCAAGTATTTTCAAAAATTTTAATAAAATTCTTGTCAAAATTTCAATTATTTTCAAAAATTTTCTTTTTTTCAATGATTTTCAATATCTATTTTAATAAAATTAAACAAAAGAATTCAGTTATTTAAAAACAATTTTAAGAAAACTGTACGCAAACATTTCATTATTTTCATAAATAATAAAAATTTCACAGGATTTCAAATATTTACAAATTTTTTATAAGTTTCTTCTCAATAATTCAATTATTATTTTCATAAATAGAAAAACTCATCGTACGATTTCAATTATTTTTAATACAATTTTAATCAAATTCCTTGAAAAATGTAACTATTTTAAAAAAATTTATTAAAATTCGTCAAAATAATTCAATTATTTAAAAATTTGTTAATAAAATTCTTTATAAGAATAAATTTAATTCTTATAAAGAATTTTATTAACAAATTAAAAAAAAAAATTTTATAATCTTTTGAAATTAAAAAAAACATTCTATTATTCAATAAATTATTTACTTTTGTTTTTAAATAATTGAATTTTCATGTTTTATAACAATATTTTTAAAGTTGATTAATTTCAAAAAGGTTTGAATTTGAATTTTTTGAAAATCTTAATTCGTATGGAAAAATAATAATAATTAAATATTTAAAATATTTTTAATATTTTTTCTAAAAATTCAAATGATTTGAGTTTCATTTGCAATTAAATTTTTTAATTGACAAATATAATTTATAAACATTTTTTTCCTTTATTCTAAAAAAAATTTGAATTTTATTAAAACAATTGAAATTAAGAAATAGAATTGATGCAAATTATTTCTTTATGAAAATTGAGAATTTTCTAGAAAAATACTAAGACGGGGGAATATCTAATGTTTTTCTTCCTAAAAAAAAAGAAAAAAATGAGTTTGCATATAACAAACAAAATGAGTATATTTTTCATTTGTTAATCATGATTTTTTAAAATTTTCTAATTTGTAATATTATTTTATTATAAATCATGAAAAAAAATACCTTATTCATATTTTCGATTTGTCAAACAATATTTTTTAAAGAAAAAAAACAAAAGCATTTACAAAAACTAACTTTAAAGTGTGGACAGACAGAATGAATGAAAGAATACAGAGATAAAAATAGTTAATTTTTAGTTCATTATAAAAAATAACAAATTTTAAAAAAGAATCATTTAAAATTATAGTTGTGTTTGAATTAAGCATGTAATGCACTCTTACTGTATTTAAAAAATTTTCTTCGAAAATTGAATTTCATCCAATTCGCTCATATGGTAATTATACAATAACTCACTTTTTAAATGCCAATTAAGCTTCTTATCATTAAAAATAAAGTTAAAGGGGCTTGAATAGCTTATAATTGTAGTGATAAAGAACTAGTAACATAATTTACGCCGGATTTTTTTTTCTCATAAATCTTTTTTTTAACTTGAAATTTGTCTACTATAAAATTTGTTTTCCCTTTATTTTTGAAAGTAGTAACACAGATTTCTACATGAAAAAAAACGATTACAAAAATATAGATACTTTGTATTTGTAACCATTAGTTATATAAAATTGACAACAACATCAGAACAGTATGATTGACATACTGACTAACAATCCCAGTGAATCGAATGGTTTCCTCCTTACCATGTGAATTATCGAGTCACCTTAGCTTGAGTAAGCCTGACAATCGTGTTCATAGAACATGGTTCCTGGCATATATAGTCGCATCGATGGAACACAATGATGTTGCTTCTTGAATGTGTGTTGATCCACACATGTAGCGACGCGAGGTGCACAGGTCACATTCCACGAGGCATTATTTCCTTGCTCACTTCGAAGTTCAACAAAAGGCTGCTGCTTTCAAAAAGAGAACCCATCCTCCGCCTTCTTCTCCACCTCTTTCCTCGATCTCAACTTCTTATTCTCCATCCACTTTGGACAAGCCTCATTAATAGTATTCACCAAAGAAAATTCCAGCTTGATGGTGTTCAGGTTATGCCGACCTCAGGTAGTATATATATATATACAACCTTTAATATTTTTTAACGAATTTCTTTTCGATGATGCATGCCTGCCCATGAATTAACCCACCTTTGAAATCTAGAATTCCAGGGATTAATCCAAGATTAGTTGTATCCAAGGATAAATATTTTTTTTCTTCACGGTTCGCCTTTTATATAATCGCTTTTAATGTCAAGTTTCTTAGACTGTTTAAAATTGACTGAATCCTGAATTATCTCAACACTCTCTGGGAGATCAGCATTTATTATTCATTAGGGGAACTCGATATTTCGTAAGAGGTTTTTTTAGAACAGTTTGTGGTGAGCTGGACTCATGCATATTGAACTTTCCCAGGTGGAAAAGTTAACGTTAGCTAATGCTACTAACGTTAGATTAACGTCACTAACATTAGACTAACGTTAGACTAATGTTAACTAACGTTATAATCTGACATTAGTGTTTAAAAAATGTCGTTAGACTAACGTTAGCCTAACGTTAGCCTAACGTTAGTCTAACGTTAGTAAATGTTGGTCTAACATTAGTTAATGTTAGTCTAACGTTAGTTAATGTTAGTCTAACATTAGTAGCATTAGCTAACGTTAATTTTTCCACCTGGGATTGTTTCAGTTTTGTTTGTCCTTGTATTGAAAGTTAATCAAAGAGGAACTTTACTGGTTGAGACACATATTCTAAAGTTTAGTTTAATTATAAAAAAAAATGTCGACTTTGCTGGCACTGTTTGGAATCACGAGACTCATCGCTGTCGATGGAGGTGGACGCGCATAAGGGTACACCCACACTGTCGAGCAGCGCCGGGGGGTCGCGTGATTTGTGACCGCCCCGAGAAGTCACATAGCGGCTGATATATTTTACGGGCGGTCGTCCTCTCCACCTCCACCTTCTTCTCGTTGCTTTGCAAGAAAGCGGTTCACTATACGTCGTTTTAGATCAGCGAAGGTAGGGGCCGGCAGCCAACATTGTGCCACATACATGAGCGGTCAGTCGTCTTTACACTCGGCTACATCGTATTTAAATGAGAAAAGAGTCTGCCTTCTTTACTTTTTCATCTACCACCTCTTCATGTCTACGTTCTTGGCGAGAGATGGCGCCCCCGGTATATACCCTTCACTGACGACTTGTATCATCATTAACCCTGTCTAAGTATATGAAAAGCCCTCACCTCCGAAAAGTAAAAATACCTAGTTTTGCTCTTATTTTTGTCCATTTCATCATTACAAGTAAAGTTTACACATTCTTTTTTTTTAAGTTTAGAAAAAAGATTAAATCTATATTTCAGGAGAGATTGCGGATGTCGAGGTGGACGCACATCGATGGTTTCGTGCTGTCCACCATCATAATCATCATTATTATCATTTTGCAAACTTCGTTCAGAAATAATTATCCATTACGATCGAATTATCCTCTTGGCTTTTAGTACATCCTGTTGTGTATCGCAAGCAATGTTTCGCGCATCGAATACCTAGATGCGGGTGCGTGCGCCACAGTGGCCTGGTAATTGTTTGGTCGCCGAAGCTGAATAAAATACAGGCTACCGGTCTCGACTCGTCTGTCTACTTGTCTGTCTGTCTGTCTACCCATCCGTCCGTCAAGCTTGTCTGTCTGTCACTTTGACGTGGGAAGATACCACGTGGATCCACCCAAAAAGGTCCCGGTTTACCGAAAGCTAGTACGACTGTTCATAAACTCACCAAGTCATGCAATCTCTACACCCAGCTCATGCTATAATTTCCTTATACTGTATACACTTCTTTCACTTACACACATTTATTCATCCTTTCCTATGTTCCAAGCTCAAAGCACCCTAGCTCATAGTATAAGCAATTTTGCAATCACGCGATCCTAATCGTCCTGGGCTTATGCTTTTATGGAGGAACTATATACCTTGATTTCAAACGACTGTTTTGCTCCTGGTACTGTCAAGAGTTATCAGGAAATAGTCCGCAGTTCAGTAACAGAACCAAAATTTCTGTTCTTTATTCAGAACTTGTCGACTATTCCATATCTACATAAGAATTGATTTTCTGTGATATGGTAATTAATGACTAATTAATAGATTCGATAGATAGGGCAGTATACTGAAAACATTATCGATAACAAGACGAACGTTGAGCAACGAATTATAACTATTTCAGGGTTGCTACAAAAATTTAATTTTGTTTTTCTCTGACTTTTCCCTGATTTCCAGACAAAACTTTGACTTTTTCCCTGACCCTGAAGAATATACTGATTCGCTCCAAAAATTATTAGATACTCAAAGGAATGCTCTATTACATTTATTTACAAATTGCTTCAAAAGTAAATTATTCGAAAACAACAATAACTTATTTTTTAAATAAATACTTAATCATTATTATTTTTCTATAGGAATTAAGATTTTCAAAAATTTTAAATCCAAACATTCTGAAATTAAACAACTTATAAAAAATTGTTATAAAACATGAAGAAATCGATCACTCCGAGTCTTCGACTCGGAGCAATCGATTTCTTCATGTTTTATAATAAATTTAAGATGACAGAGTGATCAAATCATTATTTTAAGAATAATGAATTATTATAAGAATAGTGTAAAAATAAATAAAAAATTAAATAAATAAAAAAAAAATAAAAAAATAAAAAATAAATAAAATAAATATTTATAAATTCAAATGTTCAAAGATTTTAATTTGAACCCTTTTCAAAATTAAATTATTTCTAAAAATTCATGCTATGCTCTTAATATTCAATTATAATTTAAAATTTTAAGTGAAATTTATTTTTTAATCAATTTTTATTAGAAAATTCAACGAGAATTCAATTATTTAAATACAAAAATAAATAATTTTTGAAATAAGTAAACATTTCTTTAAATTGAATTTTTATAAAGAAATTTAAACAAAAAATTTAAAAATAATTGAATTCTTTCGTCGAATTTAAAAAAAATTAAGAATAAATGCAATTTTCTATCGTTTTATTTGAAATTGAACAAAAAATAATTGAAATTCGGCGATAAGTTTTGTTATTTACAAAAATAATTAAATTCTTGCAACCAATTTTATTAGAAATTTTTTAGAGAATTGAATTCTTGTGAAGAATTTTATTTGTGAAAATAATTGAAATCTCGATAAAAATTTTTAAAATTTATGAAAATAATTGATTTCTTGCAAAGAATTTTATTCAACTTTTTTTAAATAATTGAATTTCTCAGAATTTTTTAAAACTTTAAAAATAAAATTAATTCCATCGAGAAATTTCATTAAAAATTGAAAATAATTGAAATCTGACGAAGAATTTTAATAAATTTTTTTTAAATAATTGAATTACTGTTAAAAGTTTTATTTTTGAAAAGAATTAAATTCTTGAGAAGAAATTTATTAAAATTTCTTAAATAATTAAATTGCTTCGATGAATTTTATTTTGTGTGAAAATAATTGAATTGTTTCGAAGATTTTTACAGACATTTTTGACAATAATTGTAATTCTTAGAAAAAATGTTATATTTTACAATAATAATTGTATTTTATAGGCAATTTAATTACAATTTTTCAAATTTATAAAGCATTTTATCAAAATTTTTTTAAATAATTGAATTCTCGAGAAAAATTTTATTATTTATGAAAAAAATTGATTTTTTGCAAAGAATTTTATTCAAATTTTTTTCAACTAATTGGATTTCTATAAAAAAAATGTATTATTTGTGAAAATAATTCAATTCTTAAGAAGAATTTTAATAAATTTTTTTTAAATAATTGAATTACTGGGAATGTTTTATTTTTGAAAATAATTTAATTCTTGGGAAGAATTTTATTCAAATTTCTTAAATAATTAAATGTTTCAAAGATTTTTAACAACATTTTTGACAATAATTGTAATTTCTAGGAAGAATGTTATATTTTACGAAAATAATTGTGTTCTATGATCAATTTTATTATAACTTTTCAAATTTATAAAGCATTTTATTAATATTTTTAAAATAGTTGAATTCTCGAGAAAAATTTTATTATTTATGAAAATATTGACTTCCTGCGAAGAATTTTATTCAAAATTTTCTCAAATAATTGAATCCCTATAAAAAACGTATTATTTGTAAAAATAATTGAATTCTTAAGAAGAATTGTATTGAAAATAATTGAATTGAATAGGAAAATTTTATTATAATTGCAATTTTATTAACTAAATCTTGTAAAGAATTTTGTCAAAATTTTTTTAAATAATAGAATTTTGAAAAGAATTTTATTCAAATTTTTCGAAATAATTGAATTTCTCAGAACTTTTTTTTCTAATTCTCTGAATATATTTAAATTCTATCGAGAAACTTCATTAAAAATTTTTAAATAATTGAATTGGTGCGAAGAAATTTATAAAAAATTGGTAAGTGATTGAATTCCTGTAAAATTTTTATTAAAATTTTGTTTAAATAATTGAATTCTTTTGAAAAATTTTATTAAAATAGTAGATATTAAAAAAAAAATTGAAATAAGGAAATCTTTTGAAAATAATTGTAATTTTGCCAAGAATTTATTGAATTTTTTGGAAATAATTGAATTTCGGAGAAGAATTTTATTATTTATAAAAATAATTGTAATTTTGCCAAGAATTTTATTAAATTTTTTGAAAATAATTAAATTTTGGAGAAGAATTTTATTATTCATAAAAATAATTGAAATTTTGACGAGAATTTTTATAAATTTTTGAACATAATTGAATTTATGCGAAGAATTTTATTATTTTTGAAAATAATTGAATTTCTGTTAACAGTCGTTCTTAAAATTTCTATTTAAATTCATTAAAAATTAAAATTTTCTGAAATTTAACATTGAAGCCATTGAAGTTTATCTATTTATGAAGATTTTAAACGCAACTCTTTTGATATCCAATTAATTTTGAAATTTTTAAGTAAAATTATTCATTAAATAATTTCTTAGTAATAATTTTACGATATAGTTCTTGAAGAATTAAGTTAATTAAAAAGAAATTATTGTCAGAAATTGAACAAATTGAAGGTTTTGTATTAGAATTCTTGGCAATTTCATAGTTTATAAGGCAAACAAAAGAGACACAAAAATTCAGATTTTTTTTATAAATTCTAAAAATTAAATTTTTTCCAGTACTTTTAATAAAAATCCCTAACTTTTGCCTGAATTCCCTAACCTCCCTGACTTGTGGCAATCCTGTATTTGATGCAACAAAATCGATAAATCACAAAATGCCAAATGCGGTTTTCGTTTTTGTATATTTGGAAATGAAGCGTGAATAACGCGATCTATATAATCCCCGGATCTGTCTTCTTGATATTATCAGGTGTATAATGATACCTATAGCATCGATGGTAGGCGTTACCCGTGAGAAATTTTGTCATGGCCCGATTAAGTTCTGATAGAAATATGTCGGTGCCCCATATGGAAATTTCGATCAAGGCCAGATCAAGATGAAACACAAGACCCGATTGGGTCCAGCTGTGGCAGTCCGACATGGCACTGAGGTGGCTCAAAAAATGTATTTTTTTAGAATTACATTTACCCCAACAAAATATACAAAATTGCATTCAGTTTAATTTATTTATTCATTAACTCTCTGCTGATGCTAACGACCGTTATCGTCAAAAATCGTCATTCTGGACGCCTGGTGGGGACTATGGGAGTTACGTTCTGAGTGGGGATAAGTTAGCATCAGCAGAGGGTTAAGTTAATGTTAAAATGTATTATAAAAGTATTAATAACCCGTGTAGAGAGTTGAATTCTGTTATTCTTTAAGCAAATATTCAATAGTTTGTGAATTATATTACAAAAGTAATCTGATCAAAAAGATCGTGCACTACCATGTCGTGTTTATTATTAAAGCAAAAGGATTTTAAATTGCATTTTAGAGCGTAGTGTGTAAGTCATTGATTTTATATAAAGAGTTTCGTATTTCGCTCCTTTTTGTTTCATAGAATAGAGTTTTGATTTTAAAACAAATTATCTGGAATTATATTGATTGCCGATCTCATTTATAAATATGTTTTAATAATTAGTTGTTATATTTCTATTTGTTTAATAATAAGAGCAAATCTTTTTTTGTATTTACGTGGGCAGCAGAGATTGCAATCGTTTCGACTCAATAATTACAAAATCGGACTGCTTGCCGCACGAAGTCAATTAGTCACACGGCGGGGGCGCACAAGAGAACTTGGACGCCCTTAGGGCCTTGTTTCCAAGTATAACCACACGAAGGTATTATAAAGTTCATCGAGGCGAATCGCCGCCATTTCCTGGGTATGCCAAAGAAGGAAGATTTGGTTCCAAGCAGTAATTGTTAAAAATTATCGAGATATCGCCCACTTGGGAACACTTAAATCCTTTGGCTTCCAGCTAATTTAAATTATATTTTCCTTGCGAATCTAGTCTCAGTTTGCTTTGCTTTTTTTAATTTAATAGGTTGTGCAGCATATGAGCTTTTCGATTTAATTTCTTTAGTCAGGAAAAGAGGTTTGTGATTCAGTCTTTGTAACAACAAATGCCTTCTAGGAACATACGCGAGCCCTATGTAGGGGTGAAAACCTCAAAGTAACGAAACGAAATATTCGTCAGCGGTAAAGTCAAAATATGTCAATGGCTTACGATTGAGGTAAACCGCATAGTCATGCAACAGAGGGATTCTCTCTATCGATGCATAGTGAGGGGTTACTTCGAGTCATGCCATAGATGACGTGTCGACAACCTTAACGAAAGACGATGAGGTATTAAATAGAGTTGAAAGTCACAGGTGTCTTGAAACCGAAAAAAAGTAAATGATTTCTTGTCTCCCCACAGGAAATCTGTTATTGTCTACTAATTTGTTTCTTTCACTCATTTTTAGATTCACTAATTATATCAGACATAAAGTCACCGACTACTTTTCTTCTTTTACCTCATACTGCTGAGTTTGCTTCTTTTCTCAACGACATTGATATCGTATTATCGTGTTGCGGTTGCAAGTGCTAAGCATGTTTATGCCTAAAAAGCAGCAACAATATAATTGATAATATTTAAACATCAGAGAGAAATGAAAGAGCAGTTTTATTAATTCAAGGAAAAATGTATGGAGAATTTATTAAGTGTTTTGGAATAAGAGAGGATATAAATAAATTCTTGTGTTCGTGTACGAGTAGACGTGACCAGCAAACATTGTGAACGTCGGCACAAGCAGTGGCGGGTTAGCATCAGCCAGACCGTAAGTTTCGCGAAAGTCGAGAATTTATTCGAGTGAAGGAAAATTTCGTGGAGCACAGACCAACCACGGCAGATAAGACCGGTGAACACGCAGATAGACGGTTCGAGGCATATCCTGAGGAAGGGCTCGATCGCGACGTGAACGTCTCAAGCAAGGTAAACCCTCTCTCTCTCTCTCCTCTTCTCTCTCAGTTTTTCAAGCACAGGCAAACATGTGAGGGAATCGTAAGTTAGGGTGATGGCAAAGTAGAAGGTTAGCCGCGCAAACATAAAGTTCCAGACTTACGACGCAAGATCCTCGATAGCTCCTCCTCGCGGTAGGCATAAAAGCATTAAAAAAGCGCCGAGGCAAAACGCAAGTGCACATATTCAGTATTCACAGGTATATAGGTTACAACTACCTAGGTCTTGTTGTATATGTGACGTACGCATGTACAATACCCTATAAATGTGGGAAAAAAAAGGAAGTTTTACTTTTTCTTGCTGTACCTCTTCTTTTCATTTCACCTTCCTCTTTCTCTTGCTTTTCTCCTCGTATGCCATCTTCCTTGGCTGCATGCAAGCCCCTAGAGAAGACCCCCGTGGCGTCCAACCTGTCTTTCCAACACCGCTTCAACGATATCTTCGGATAGCCATACCCGATAATCCTGTCGAGGTCGCTTAAATTTCTTTCCCATCACGATGAGGTAGGTCTCTGGATAACGATAACTTTGGAATTCCTGCATAAGCCTGCACTGATCAATCAATTGAATCTAACCTTTATTCAGGGTTGCCACGCAATCTGAAAACCTGGAAATGTCAGGGAATTTTATAAACCTTGAAAAAACCTGGAAAATTCTGGAATTTTGATCCAAATCCTCTAAAATTGTTGTTTTCTAAAATTTATTCTTGAAATCTAATTTTACGTAAATATTTTATTAAAATTCTTGGCAAAATTTTAATTATTTTCAAAAACGTTTCTCAATTCGATGATTTTTAATATCTACTAGGTACTTTAACCCCTTCGTGCCCCCGGTACATATATGTACCACTTAACAAATTTGACACTATTCTTATAAATTTGAACCAATTAACAATTAATTTAGCTTGTTTTAATCACAAACGTTACTGCTATTTGTCAAAAAATAAAAAATTACATAGTTCAATTACAATTATTAAAAACAATCGGTAAAATATTTATAAGAATATAGCGAAATCTAATTTTTCAAGATTTTCTCATATTTGCTTAAAAACTTGTTACTCAGCGGTTTTCGGGGTCGCTGATTAAGAATCTAAAGTTAGATTTTCAAAATATAAAAAATTCGGAATAGTTGCCATTTTTTTAAATCTGCTCAAATTCGCTTGAAACTTGTTATAAGGAAGGTTTTCGGGGTCACCATTTGGAATTTTTTAAGTCTAACTTTAGATTCGTAATCAGCAACCCCGAAAACCTCCCGAGTAACAAGTTTTATGCAAATTTGAAAAATTTTGAAAAAAATAGCAGCCATATTGGATCCGCCATTTTGAATTTAAAAAATTTTGAAAATCTGACTTCATATTCGTAATTAGCGACCCCAAAAACCTCGGAGTAGTAAGTTACAAAATCAAATCGATAGGTTTCCGAGGGAAACGAAAGGGTTAATGAAAATTTCTAAAAGAATTCTTTTGGAAATTTTCATTACGCAAACATTTCATTATTTTCATGAATAATAAAAATTTTTCAGGAATTCAATTTTTTTCAAATCATTTTCATAAATAATAAAACTCATCTCAGACTTTCAATTACTTTTTAATACAATTTTAATGAAATTTCTCGAAAAATGTAATTATATTCTTAAAAATTTTATTAAAATTCGTCAAAGAAATGCAATTCAACAAATTCAAATTAAAAACTTTTACCTATATTTTCAATACATCTTTAATTAAATTTCTTCAAACAATTAAATTATTATTTAAAATGTTAATAAAAGCCTTCGTAGAAATTTTATTAATTTAAAAATTTGGCAAAATTTGATCCTTTTCAATGGTTACTATTTCAATAAAATTTCACAAAAGTATTGAATTATTTAAAAAGAAATTCTAATAAAATTCATCTCAAAAATTCAATTATTTTCAAAACTAATATAATTCTTCGCAGAAATTCAATTATACGTTGAAAAATTTACAAAAATTCTCGTCAAAATTTCAATTATTTTTATAAAAAAAAAAAATTTTTTCCGAAACTCAATTATTTTAAAAAATTTTCCTCAATTTCAATGATTTTTATTATCTACTACTTTCATAAAATTTCCCCAAAGAATTAAATTATTAGAAAAAAATTTTAATTAAAATTTCACAAGCATTGAATTATTTTCATAAATAATAAAAATTTCACAGGAATTCAATTATTTACAAATTATATTTTCATAAATTTTTATTCAATTATTTTCAAAAATAATAAAATTCTTTTCTGGAATTCAATTATTTTTATAACAAAACAAATTCAATTTTTTTTCAAAATAATTGTAATAAAATTCTTCGTAGAAATTTAATTAATTTCAAAAATTTGTTAAAATTCAATTATTTTCTCGAAAAATGAAATTATTCTTAAAAATTTTATTAAAACTTGTTGATTTATAATTTTTAAATTTGTTGATAAAATTCTTTACAAAAATTCAATTTTAATAAACATTCAATGATTCAACAAATTATTTATAATTGAATTCTCGTAGAATTGTGTAATAAAAATTGATATAAAAATTAGTTTCAGTTAAAATTTTAGATTATAAATTGAATATTGAAAGCATTATAGCGCGGACTTTTGGAAATAATTGAATTTTCAAAAGGTTTCAAATAAAAATCTTTGAAAATTTGAACTTTTCATACTTTTAATTAAGAATTCTGTAGAATTTTTTTTTTTTTTAAAGTTTAATGGAATATTTTTTTTAATTCCTACCTATTTGAAGTTTTTATTTTCTAATATATATATATATTTCATTGAAGAATGTCAGAATAATCGAAATTTCCGAAAATTAAATTGTAAAGAAACGGATTTGAAAATTCTCATGCCCCTGAAGTTAGCGTCGACACTCAGTGTCAAAAACTATTTTTTGGGTTTTTTAGAGATAAAAATGATGCTAATTTATAAGGAATTAAAAAAAAACGTTGAGGTAAATTTTTTATTTCCAAAACTTTTGAAACAATTTTCTTTCTTTTTGATTTGACGAAAAAAATTGTTTTTGACGCTCAGCTTTGACGCTAACTTTAGGGACATAAATTCTCAAAGAACTTTTTTAAAAATTATTTTAAAAAATTGACATTCTGTCTGGAAATCAGGAAATTATTTAATTTTGTAAACTATAAATGGAAAAATTCCATTATTTTACCTGGAAATTTGTTTTCAAGGAATTTCAAAAGAGCAAAAGCTTGAGAACCCTGTTATTTACTGAAATATTGTTAGATATTTGTTTTCTGCAAATACAAATATTTTGATACTGAATTAGAATTTTTAATTATTCAAATTATAATTTAGTAGGGGAATTTTCACAAATATATTACTTAGAATACAGAAATGAAAAAAGGATAATTTTTAGGTATGAAAAAAGGCAAGAGAGACGAGACCCTCTTTGAACACTCTGCGAGGTTTGCTCTGTGAGAGTAAGAGAAAGAAAATAGGAGACAGGAGTAGCACGCGAATTTGGGGTAGGAACCCCCTACTTACGTAATTTTAAATTAAACTGTGACGTTTTCAAATTAACGTTTTTGCCTCAACCTCTCACGGGTACGCTCACTCGTTCTCTCTCTCTCTCTTTCTCTCTCTTTTACCTCTACATAGCTCTACATTCGAGGTAGAAACTTGTGATATTACCGGCGGGGCTTTTTCGCTGGCGCGCGTAATTTAGGTACCAGGAAATTGGTTTTCTCGACAATGAAATAGAAGAATGCGATGGGTGCGAGCTCATAAAAAAGAAGGTATAAAAATAAAGTTTGGAAAAGGAAAGGGAAAAAATGTCATGCACTTATCAGTCCCGCTTCATTATTAAAATATGACAAATCAAGTTGAATGCGCAGTCGGAATTCATTTTCCACAGAAATGGACTTTCTCTTAAACACATATATTGTCTTTCTGCGTCTACACTTAAGTTGAAAATAAATTTTTCCAATATGGAGTATCTTCAGCGTCGTATTTTCAATGCTTAAAATGAAATCAATGGTTCTTGTCCCCCATCTCTGAAAAAATGATGCTAATATAACTGAAAAGCAAGTTATTATAGCAAGCGAACGTTGCATTCTAGCGAATCAAGATCTGGGTTCACATCTTGGGACATAAACTGTTAAATAATCAAAAATATCACCGTTATCTACGCTTATGTTGAGTGCAATGGTTATATGTACTGTTCAGTGCCATTCGTATGAGAATACACTCGCAGGAATCAGAGAGAAGATTTCATCTCACGCCTTAGCGTGAGTCATACCACTCGGTCGGCAAACCAGTTTTCATATTTTTCATGGACTGCGATAAATTTGCAACAAAATACACGAAAGATACACGAGCCACGTGCTCATTGGTGTAACCACAGTCGCACGTGTGTGTTGTGCGTATGTTACTTCCAGCGCATATAGGTGTCCGAGAATAACTGAATGTGTAAATGTTCAACTTGCGGAATTCCTCGATTCTTGTCCTTTTCGTGTTTTATGATACACTCAACACGAATTACAAAAAAAAATACTAGGCCTGCATTACACTTATACTAATTTGCATGAAGAGAGTTATTACTGTAATTCGTTACCATCACTACTTTTACATGTTGCAGATTTTTCAAAATATTTGCAAGCAAGTCATTTCCTATTTATAACAGTTCAAAAAGCCACCTCATTGAATTCTTCAAATCTAATGATTCTTATTAACCCTCGGTGCACACTTCTGTTTTTCAGATCATCATTTTTTAAAACTCTACAATATTAAACTGCTCGTCTGATCAAATTCAAGAATCTTTTTAAATACATAGTTGATAGTAAAAATGGTTTATAAAAGCAATTGGAGCAAGAGTGGGTTCTTTCTTATGTGTGAAAATTAAATAAATGAACTCTGGGAGGAAAAAAAAATTATAGTTAGAAGCAAAAACTGTAAACGTAAAGTTCATATTTTGAATGAAAAAAGACAAAAAGTTCGTCAATTGATCGATGTGATTTGGAAAATTTCAGAGAAATTACAAATGATTGAAAAAATTTAATTATTTTCAAAAGTAATAAAATTCTTCGCAAAAATTCAATTATGTTCAAAAATTTTTTTAAATTCTCGTCAAAATTTCAATTATTTTTAGAAATAATTCAATATTCTTCTCTGAAATTCAATTATTTTCAAAAATATTTAATAAACTTCTTGGCAAAATTTAATTATTTTCATAAATTTTCCTGAATTCAATGATTTTCAATATCTATTTTAATAAAATTTTCCAAAAGAAGTCAATTATTTAAAAAGAAATTCTAATCAAATTCGCCTCTAGAATTCAATTATTTTTCGAAGTAATATAATTCTTCGCAGAAATTCAATTATACGTTGAAAAATTTACAAAAATTCTCGTCAAAATTTCAATTATTTTTATAAATAATAAAATTTTTCTCCAAAATTCAATTGTTTTCAATAACTTTAATAAATTTTTTCGTAGGATTTTAATTATTTTTAAAATACAATTTTCATTAAATTTCTCCAGGAATGATATTATTCTTAAGAATTTTATTGAAATTTGTTGATTTAAAATAAAAAATTTTTCAATTTGTTGATAAAATTCTTCATAAAAATTCAATTTTAATAAACATTCAATGATTCGACAAGTTATTTATTTTTCTATTTAAAATTTAAATGATTATTTTCAGAAATAATAAAAATCATCGCAGAATTTTAATTATTTTTAATGCAATTTTAATCAATTTTCCTCGAAAAATGAAATTATTCTGAAAAATTTTATTAAAATTCGTCAAAAGAATTCAATTATGTAAAAATTTGTTGATAAAATTCTTCATGAGAATTCAATTTTAAAAATCAATCAATTATTCAATAAATTATTGTTTTTTGTATTTAAATAATTGAATTCTAGTAGAATTTTATAATAAAAATCAATTAAATAATGAATTTAAGTGAAAATTTTAGATTATATTTGAATATTAAAAGCATAATAGCGTGAATTTTTTTTAAATAATTGAATTTTGAAAAAGGTTTCAAAATAAAATCTTTTGAAAATCTGAATTATTCATAAATTTTTAACTAACAATTCTGTGGAATTAATTATTTTTACCAAAGTTTAATCGAATTGCTTTTATATTATTTGAAGTTTTTATTTTCTAATATATATTTAATTGAAGAATTTGCGAATAATTGAAATTTTGTAAAATTGAATTGCAAACAAATGATTTTGAAAATTCTCAAACAACTTTTTTAAAAATTATTAAAAATAATGGATTTATAGATGAATTTTGGTTTAGAACCCTAACAAAAATTTAATTTTGAAAAAGTTACAAATTATTGTAGGAATTCAATTATTTTCAAAAGTAATAAAATTCTTCGCAGAAATTTAATTTTACGTTCAAAAATAATAAAATTCTTCTTAGGGATTCAAAATTATTTTCACAAATAATAAAACCCATCGCAGAATTTCAATTATTTTTAAATTTTAATACAATTTTTAATTGAATTTCTCGGAAAATGTTGATATTCTTAAAAATTTTGTTTATAAAATTCTTTATGAGAATTGAATTTTAAGAAACATTCAATTATTCAATAAATTTTTTATTTTTGTATTTAAATTAAATTCTAGTAGAATTTTCTAAAATAATTAATTTTAAAATAAATTTCTTTTGAAATTTTAGATAATAATTGAATATTAAAAGCAATATAGTGTAAATTTTTAGAAATAATTGAATTTTGAAATTAATTTCTTTTAAAAAGTTTAATCACTTTTTTTTATTTGAAGTTTTTATTTTGTAATATATATTTAATTGAAGGATATACGAATAATTGAAATTTCGTAAAATTGAATAAAAGAAGAAGAATTTTAGTTAAAAATTCTTGAAAATAATAATTGAATTAAAATGATGAAAATAATTTTGAAGATGTACAATATTCTTATAATGATTTTATCTCTGGACCATGTTTTATAGTTATGAAGAAATTTAATTTATAATTTTAAGTGAAACGTTCTCTTATTTGACTCGGACTGGTTATATTTTTGTCAGTAATTGATCCGTAAATGGTCTGCAATTTTTAATTTTTGGTTCGTAAAGTTCGTATTTTTATATATTTGCACTTGTTCGAGCCCTGAGGTATTTGGTTGTTACATATGTAATTTTAAAGAATCTCGTACTTTACCCTTCACTTCATTGTAAAAAAGTCAAAAATTTTAAATAGAAGGTTTCAGAAAACTATTGAAGAAAGTGTAAAATCAAAAACAAAAATAAATAAATACGAGGAAAATCCCTTAAAATCCTACTAAGTGAAAAGTAATCTATTTTTTAGCTGAAAACAAGACGTTCTTAAAATGTTTAATAAATGTTTTTATTACGTCATAAGAATTAAATTCATATGTTCTAGAATGTTTCGGAAAATGAAGAGTTTTAGAATGTAGTTTTAGAATGATTTTTAAAACATTGATTTGAATTTTAGAAATGGCAATTTAACTGAAAAGTTGTGTTAACTTTCTCGCTAGAGAACTTTTTTGTATACGGGACTACCAGGAGCTTACAGTCCATACACATTATGTGCTTAAATATTGTTTTTCCTTGGAGTCACACACCTTATTTTCCCAATCTTTTGATATTTGCTTAATAGTAAGTTTTCAAATACATTACACTTAGGGTTAGTTTCACCAACTCCGATTAAAAGTTAATCAATGATTAAAGTCAGTTTAACCGCCTGTATGATTGATCGGTTAAGGATTTAATCATTCATTAACTTTTAAATGTAATCGGAGTTGGTGAAACTATCCCTCAATCCTATACAAATAATTTGAAAAAAATTACTACTTTTCAAAAATCAATATTTTCTTAAAGTTTTAAAGGGAGGAAATTTGGATGAAAGTAGTTACAAGTATAAGAAAGAGTAGGTGATGGGTGTTTCGAGTAATGTATGGGGTTGTCACATGTTGAGTCATGTGTCATTGGGTCGCTCTCAATCCAGAGTGCCGTATGTCCCGATGGTATATGAGATCCCTATAGAGTAAGAGTAGCAACTGGGAGCAAAGGAGTGGAATTGAGCGGTAAGGGGTCTTTGGGGAGGGCGGGGGGGAAATGGGCCGTGAACCACCACCACGGCGTAATGACGCGGCTCTCCTTTCAAAGATTGCATCGCAGGAAAAGCTGTATAGAGGCTTGCTATATATATACGTATACATACACTATCGTTCCTTTCTATAACGTAGGAGAATCGATACGATGGCTCCAGAAATCCGGGAGAGAATTTTACGTTAAAATACTGCAGAAAATAATGGCCTGATACCGATGGTTCGTCGTTTGGTTGGCTGGTCGGTTCGTTCACGGTTCGCGGCTTCCTCTACCGAATTACCATGGTCGATGCATCCTTTTAATTGTAAGGCTACTTTCAATTCGTTACGAATCCAAGAATCGCCAGGAAGAGCACAACGATGTTAAGCTCAATCGTTTATCAACCTTGATCTTTCTCTTACTCTTTCTCTATTGTTTTGATATTATCACAATTGTAATATTGAGTTCTGAGAATAGACTATATTTTAGATTCACTTTGTTCTAAGGGACATTTCAGTGGGAGTGAAGGATGGTTTTTCGGTGGTTGGAATTAAGTTGAAAAAGAAGTGCGCCAATATTCCCATCTTGGAAACGTTTGAACGAGTTCAGAAAGAAGCAAGGCGGTGAAGAATAACAGGTTAGGGAGACAGGAGAAAGTAGTGGAGTGAGTCGCGAAGAGATGATTACGTTCGCAGGATAGAAGATGAGGAGCAAACGGAGAGCAAAGATTCGAAGATAAGCCAGCGGAAACTTTTAAAATGGTTTTGATTTGATTCTCTAACTTTGGGGCGACGTATTTTAAGTTATAAGAACCAATTTAAAAATTGGGCTGTAGAGATATCGCTAAAACGAAGTAAACTTCCCACTGGGAATGGAAGGCGTTCGGGTGAACTTAAATCCTGGAATATCTTAGTTAAAAGAACTAAAGAAGCAATTACGTCATCTGACTACGAAGTCAGTGGTGGGATGAAAAAGTAAATATAGTTTTACCTTTATTTTCACTTGTACCCATACATACCCCTGAGTGGGTGGACCGTGAGTTGCAAACATTTCGCTTAAAAGTTTTGCACTGCTTGAAAGTTTATTCATGACAGTTTCTCTTTAATAACATGTGAGAATCCAAAATGCTAGAATGCTAATACTGTCTGGGAACCCTCAGCGAAGCTCCATCATTCTGATTGCGGAATGGTGTGCAAACTGAATGATGGATGCCAGGACGAATTCTATTGCTTCCTTTTATCAGAGGGTGGACACCCATCGTTTTAACACGAGAGTACAAAAGAGAACGCATATATTATCGCGTGCGTATTGGGGATTATGCTGCTGTCGACTCATTGCATAAATACGAATGATATCTCTTCAGTAGGGAATTTTCTGATAACGGGAAATGGTGAAATCGATACCGCTTTTCGTCAATTTTGGTTATAACTTGCGTTCGGCTAAATTATTATTTTTATTTCAATTTAATAGTACTAGTAACATTTTTTTGTATGACATCCGGCCTTTACAATCTCCTTAACATCATTAGTAAACTTTTCTAACTCCCAAACTTGTTGGGGTCTCTACTTTTGCGGCTGACTTGAATTAGGAGTACTGGTATTTGCCTGGAGAGAGGAAAACTGCTCAATAATTTTAATATTAAAATAATAGAATACATTGAGTTGTTAATAGGGGAAAAATATCTATTGCATTCAAAGTCTGCAATTTTAGAGTTGTTTCTGATCCCGTTTTTAAGACAGAAACAATTCGAGTGTCGGTACTTGAGTTTGCGTATTTTCGTTGCCTGTATTTCTCTCTATTTTGCAAAGCAGTTCCTCATCCGGTCGGACCCGCAGTCTGGATGAAACAGAAGCAGAGGCTGCGAAAATGGAGGCTGAGGTGATGGTGGAACGGGAAGAGACGGTAGCAGTAGCAGAAGCGTGTTTGCAGATCCTCTATCGGGCGCTTCGGTCTCCGATCCACCCCATTCCCATCCGCCCCTGGAGTCTGAATGCAGGGTTTGGGGGTAGCGGCAGGCGGCGCGAGGCAGATAAGAGAATTGCACTGTCAAGCTGGAATGATATATTTGACCAACATTTCCATATAACCCCCGGTAGAGGCGCTTCGCGCATCACTCGGCAAGCCGAGTTCTCTCTCAGGTCTCTCTCTCTCATCCTCTATTCTCTCTCAAATACTCCTCTTCTTTCTTTCTCTCACCCTTTCACTCACCTCCCTTATTTCCGCATTCGCTTCGTGCCTTCACCTTGTTCCATGTTCAAATCCTCCCAGATTCCCATTCTCCTTTTCTCTCCCTAAAACCATCCTCCATTTCTACCTCCGACCGAAATTGCGTTTGGGGTCAGCGTTCTTATTGACAGCTTTATTCCCAGTCGTTCTTATTATAAATTCTTTTAGCGCTTTTCAACAAAATCTTGAATAACACAGCCAGTTCTTTTAATCTTTATTTGCGAAAATAAAAACAAAAAATATTAATTGGATCACAAATATTAAAAAGCTTTACATTGTCATCGTTCAGTGCATCTATTATCGTTGACGAAGCGGAAAGTAAAACATTAGTGGAATCATGACATTACACTTTTATAGTAAACATTCTGCTGCTGACTGTTTGTAAATTGTAATTATTATCACTTCATTACATTTAATCTTTTTTCAGTTTACCCAATTCATTGTTTACAACTCGTATTGCAGCATTTACGCCATTCGGCATAAGAGTATGGTTTACAAAAAGGTTTCTTCTTTGGTCATTGGATACTTTGTTTTTTGTGAGACGTTATATAGTGGAAAAAGAAAGGTAAAGAAAAGACGAAAGATTGCCAGTGAATTGGAAAAAAGGAAGGCGAAAAAGATAAGGATGTACAGCGATATTATCTCTTTCCTCCATGCCGCGTTAGTTCCCTGTAGCACGCCAAGGGAGACCCCCTGTAGGGCGCTGCGTGTGTTAATTTGAATCGGGAGAGATTACGCGGAGACTCCCTGTCGCGAGCAGCCATTTTGTATCAAAATGTCGATAAAGGAAGTCGGCTAGTCCGTTTGGGTTCCCCTTTGCGTGATAATCCATCCATCGTATTTAACTGTATAAGCGTCAGATAGTTCGAAAATTCGATAGTCCAAAATCCACATGACGCTGACCACATAGTTTCCTCATTGTCACACAAGCTGAATTAAAATTAATCAAGATTTTTATTTTCAAACTGAACGTTTCTATATTGTGATATAGACCTATCTGTCATGATAGTCTGCAATACTTATGTTTCTAATTCTAGACACATTTCAAGAAGGGTCATAAACGATGATTCAGAGATATTTATGGCGTGGAAAGAGTTACTGCCTGAAAAGGTACCGTAGAGTCGCGTAGAATTACATGATGTTGGTCCTGATATAACGCGTTGTATCCTTTTTTTCGCGCTTCGAAGCACGACAAAGTGGAAATAAAAGAGAGAGAGAGAGAGAGAGTTATGCTGACTTTGTAGTACTACGGTTTGATATAGAAAATGAGAGACCGAGAAAATTTAGAATTATGTGGAAACCTGTGTCTACTTGCATTACTATTTTAGATTTCAGTTTCGAAAAGCAGAATAAAGAGTGTTTCATTAGTATACATAGCACACTTTTTAGCAGATTCTCGTTCATCGCACAAGAGTCAATGCCAAAACTGCCAGTCATAATAGCACGGACAATCAAATGCTTACTGGATCATATCGCACTATTTGTCTCTGCGGAAGACGAAGAGTGATTGGGAGAGTGAGAAAAGCCATATATTATATCAGCCAGAGAGAGAAAGGGACAAAACAACTGAGGTCCGGAATTGTGTAACATACCAATTGTTTGATACAAGGCCGATTAAACGATCATTCTATGACAGGGAAATGCACACTATGTTTGCCACAGTTGATGTTGAATATAGTTCCCATACACTCACTTCCATGCTTAATGCTATATTTTCATTTTTCAAATTAAATTAGAATTAATAATGTCTTGTTATATAATTATTAAATAAGAAAACTTATTGTTATTTCTCTTGATTCATGTATATATGCGCAAAATGAGAGTAAAATTTTAAATTCCAATAGGATTTTTTAAGTTTTTAACTCTTTTTGGGGGTTGAAGCAAAAGGAGTAAAATTTAGAGAGTTAACATTTACTCCATTAGATTAAACTCTTTACTAAATGTAACAAGGAAATAACGCACAAAGAAGTTAATGATAAACTCTTTTCGTTTTACATCTGCTCATCCAGTTTAATAATTAAAAATTTAAACATGATTCTCTTCAGAAAGTCTTTTTTAAACAACAAACCTTTTTGAAATTTAACAATTTTCACCCAGGTGAAAAAGTTAACGTTAGTTAACGTTAGCTAATGCTACTATCGTTAGTCTAACGACATTTTTTGATCACTGATATCAAATTATAACGTTAGTTAACATTAGTCTAACATTAGTCTAACGTTAACTTTTCTACCTGGGTTTTTTCAAGGTTTATAAAATTTCCTAACATTTCCAAGTTTTCCAGGTTGCGTGCCCCAGGTGGAAAAGTTAACGTTAGTTAACGTTAGCTAATGCTACTAACGTTAACTAACGTTAGTTAACGTTACTTAACGTTAGTCTAACGTTAGTAACATTAGCTAACGTTAACTTTTTCACCTGGGTGGTAACCCTAGCTTATCAAATTGCATTTATATTAAATGATACAGAACGTGGTGCCACCTATACAATGTTCATTTATGCTGCTCATCAAACTGAGTATCGTACGGAGAACATTTTGAGCCCATTTTTTTCTGTGTGGTTTTGAATCATTAGTTTTTTCAAATGTTTTAATACCTAGAAAATTAAAAAAAAATTTTTAAAGTGTAACATTGCAAATTTTAAGAAAGATTGATAGTACAATTCAACGATCAAGTTCAAGGTCACTGGTCGAGAGTTAGAATGAAACATGATAAACTTATCAAAAGTTGTGGTGATCTATGATAATGTTTAAATAGAATCGCCTCAAGTCCCCCAAGGTTTGACTGTCGTAAAAGTAGTGGGCCTTTGCTACAAGCACAGAGGTTTATTATCAAGTCTAGGTTCCCAATTAAGTAGCAGCAGCAGCTGTGAAAATTAATGGAGCACAGCTTTTAAGATGTAATTGGGCTTATTCATAACTCAACAGTGAAAAGGAAAGGGTTTGCTGTAGAGACAATAGAGAAGAAGACCTTTAAAAATCCATGACTTTATAAATCTAATTACATCCATTATGAGCATAAAGACCCAAAAGGTTTGAGAAATTAAAAAAAATACTATTAAGAAGACAATAAAAGATATTAGAAGACATTTAGATATTAGAAGACATTAGAAGATATTTCGGTTAATGATACAAATGGTACAACTCCGAATTTACAAAAAGTAATATTTTTATTAAGACACAAATATTTTAAATTTCAGGAAGTGGACATGGTTCGAAGTAATTCAACAAATGAAGAAATATTATTTTTACAGTTTGAAAAATGCATCGTTATTAATAATTTTCGTTATTATATATCATTGGACATTGGGTTTATTTACAATCAAAATAACATATCTCCTTGACTTTCTCGTCGAGAATATTCTCCCTATTATCGACACATTGTGCCCATTACCCTTCCCTAAGCGGACAACATAGAAACACCGTTTATACCGCATAAACCCAGGAAGGCCATCCATTCGTTCCCTCCCTGGCTCTATTAGCAAAGTGTGATGGAGTTTTGTGAGCGCGATTACACCCGAATGAGTATTACCCCGTCCCTTCTTACTCTCTAGAGAGCGGAAAGGGCGTGCAACCCTTTCTCCGGGTTACCCCCTTTGTCTATCTGGCACACGTATTTCATGTGTCTGCCAAGACGCATACATACCGATGCAAATAACTATAACCGAGATAGTAGAATTTTAATCATTTTATTATTTTCTCTCTGTTATTCCGTCGAATTATTTGTTCTGGTGAAAAGAACAATATGCCATACATATTATATGCAATTAGGCATCTCACAATATGGACTTAAATCTCAAAGGCTTTGACCATCTGAATGGATGACATATTTCGTATATATTTCGCCGGACCCTTAGGTACGTGCCACTATTTTTGGTGTGTGTGTGTACGCTATACGATTGGAATACGAACACTTATACAAGAATAGAGAATAGTATACGACTCGCGGGCGTTATTTAGCGACAATGTGTCGCGCATAGAAACGGCCTTTAAGCAGCCAATAAACGTCGTTACGTGGCCTAGGGTGCACCACTTCTCTCCGGATGACTAGGGAGAGTAGCCAATTTCGTCAGATTTCGGGAAATTGTTGTTAGGTATATACGAAACGATGTACTGAATCGAGACTGGAATCAACAAACACCATCGACAGTCACGTGCTCCCTTATGTTGACCTTTTTCTTATTGCTTCTTTTTCCAACAGTTTTTTTTTATTTCTCTAACTTCCTTTTAGTAAATATACTTTTTTTTCTTCATGTTATGCCTTTTCTTTTTCCCTTGACATCTCTTTTTCTTCTTCTTCTTTTTTGCCAAATAAACGCTCACCTGAAGTAGACCCAAAAGGAACCCCAGCAAATTTTGCCCCCTCACTCTCAACAATCCCCTATTAACTTTCGACGTGCCATGGCGGCTAAATGGTCCCTTTTATGTTGAGATAATGAAAATTACAAATAACCTCTCGCGAAACGTGCGAATGTGAATGCGATAGGAGAGGGTGGGCCAACAATTGGAATTTTGTCTCCCATCAAGGGCGAAGTTGGGCGATGATGCACAAAATAACAATGAGTGATGTTTGTTTGGGATAAATTATATATGAATAATAATCTGAAAAAAATATCATATATTTTGTGACACTGACACGTTCCGAATATTTATTCTAAAGTGTAGTAGTACCTTAAGAATAATAACTTAACAAACATTTGACACCATTTATCAAAAATATTGAAAATTGTTGATGTTGAAGCAATGAATTCAGTGTCATCGCCGAAGGGGTTGAACATTTTGACGGGATGCATAAGATATGTAAATGAAGGTATGCATAAGAAAATGATAAACTTAGTAAACTAAAGAATAAAGTACAAGTACACAAACACTTCATAGAGAGGAACAAAATGTGTTTTTAAAAGTTCGAAAATAAAAAAAATGAAATGTAAATAATGTTATCTGACCAAATGATATCTTCGCCACAAACTGTATTGAATCATAAATTTCATGGAATGGAATTGGTGAGTCAATTTCAGTAACATTTTCTTCAGTGCTCCTTGAGCAGAATAAATTTAAAAAATGATCAGCCTCGATACCCGTTGACGTCGTCTTGTTGAACCCACCCCTAACAGTGCGAGTGGTGATTAATGTTGCCGAACAAATTGTCTAGAAAAACATGTCGTACTCTCCCTCGGCCTTCAGAAGAGAACCCTGCTGCTGTACCCTTTATCTCTCAGGGTCGTACACCCTTGTATTTCCCCCAGAGGGAGAGAGAGAGAAATGAAGGAAAGAGCCCCTTCAGAACTTCATATATGTACAAGTGAGAACTAGATCTCTCGTGTGAGTGAGAGTCATAATCGTGGTGGATGTCATGCTACACAGAACGATGCGGTATGTAGATGTCTACATACATACATTACACAGATGATATCCACGTAATCCGATTTACTTCGACTTCGCTATCAACGTTCGACCTCACCCATTCGGGTAATTATACCGACGGGTAGGTGTTGGTTGGCATTTCCCTGCCACATCGACCGTACAAATTCGTCCAGCTAACGCCCGATTAGAACCCTTGATTAAGCAAAGTCCTATTAGTTCGGGGTGCTTATTCGTCAACGCGACTTTTCTTCACGCAACTTCTCCTAATAGTCCATTAAAACATATTTTCATAATTCTTTCATTTCTCAAATTTTTCCGAAATATCTCAATACGGATGGCAGATTTAAAACAACATACCGAAAGTAATTGAAAACTGTTATTTTTTCTTAAAACTTCACTCTAAAAGTTGCACTGAATTACTGAATTTCTAGTAGGTTTGACTACTTTTTAACTACTCTGCATGATTCAATGGGTCCTCAACTTAAAAAGTTATATTGACTACCGAAAAGTAGTAAAAATAACTAAGAATGTAGTTGGTGTAATTAGATTTTGTAGTTGTTCTTGTAATTTAACTACTTTTCTCAGTCATCTGAACTATTATTCTCTAACTACAACAACAGTAGTAAAATCAACTACACAAAAATTGTTAGCAAAACTAAAAAAAGTAATTAATTTAACAACTTTCCACTCAACTAGGTAATGGTAGTTGAAGATTTGGACCAAATTTTTTTCACTATATGAATTTGTAAATAACAGAGTTGCCACAGGTTAGGGAATTCAGGCAAAAGTCAGGGAACTCAGGCAAAAGTTAGGGATTTTTATTAAAAGTACTGGAAAAAATTTAATTTTTAGAATTTATAAGAAAATTCGGAATTTTTGAACCTTTTTTGTTTGCCTCATAAACTATCAAATTGTCAAGAATTCTAATAAAAAACCTTCACATTTTTCTATTTCTGACAATAATTTCTTTTTAAATTAACTTAAATCTTGAACAACTATCATAAAATAAATAAATTATTTAATGAATAACTTTACTAAAATATTTTAAAATTAATTGGATTTCAAAAGAGTTGCGTTTACAATCTTCATAAGTATAGATGAACATTAAAGGTTTCAATTTGAAATTTTAGAAAATATCAATTTTCAATGAATTTAAATAAAAATTTTAAGAACAACTGATTACAGAAGTTCAATTATTTTCAAAAGTGATAAACTTCTTCGCATATATTCAATTATGTTCAAAAATTTTTAACAATTCTCGTCAAAATTTCAATTATTTTTATGAATAATAAAATTCTTCTCCAAAATTTAATTATTTTCAAAAAATTTAATAAAATTCTTGGAAAAATTTCAATTATTTTCAAAAATTTTCCTCATTTCAATTATTTTTAATATCTATTTCAATAATATTTTACAAAACAATTCAATTATTTAAACCAAATTTTAATAAAAATTTCAAAGGAATTCAAATACTTACCAATTTTTTATAAATTTCTTCGCATTAAAATTTAATTCTTTTTAATTTTTTAATGAAGTTCCTTGAAAGAATTCAAATATACTCAGAGAATTGAAAAAAATAGTTCTGAGAAATTCAATTATTCCGTAAAATTTAAATAAAATTCTTTTAAAAATTCTATTATTTAAAAAAAATATTGACAAATTTTTTTACCATATTTAGTTAATAAAATTGCAATTTTAATAAAATTTTCTTATTAAGTTCATTTATTTTCAATTCAATTCTTCTTAAGAATTCAATTATTTTCACAAATAATACGTTTTTTTATGGGAATTCAATTATTTAAAAAAAAATTCAATAAAATTCTTCGCAAGAAATCAATTATTTTCATAAATAATAAAATTTTTCTCAAGAATTCAATTATTTTAAAAAATTTTGATAAAATGCTTTATAAATATGAAAATTTATAATAAAATTGATCACAGAATACAATTATTTTCGTAAAATATAACATTCTTCCTAGGATTTACAATTATTATCAAAAATGTTTGTAAAAATCTTGGAAAAAATTCAATTATTTTCGTAAAAAATAAAATTATTCAAAGCAATTCAATTATTTAAGAAATTTTAATAGAATTCTTCCCAAGATTTCAATTATTTTCAAAAATAAACATTTTCACAGGAATTCAATTATTAAAAAAAAAATTAATAAAATTCTTCGTCAGATTTCAATTATTTTCAATTTTTAAATGAAATTTCTCGAGGGAATTTAATTATTTTCAAAAAGGTTTAAAAAATTCTGAGAAATTCAATTATTTACAAGAAATTTCAATAGAATTCTTCACAAGAAATTAATTAATTTCATATAATAATATTTTTCTCCCGGAATTCAAGTATTTTCACAAATAAAATTCTTCACAGGAATTCAATTCTTTAAAAAAATTTTAAATAAAATTCGTTGCAAGAATTAAATTATTTTTATAAATAACAAAACTTATCGCAGAATTTCAATTATTTTTTATACAATTTTAAAGTAAATGACAGAAAATTGCATTTATTCTTAAAATTTTTTAAAAATTCGCCGAAAGAGTTCAATTATTTTTAAAAATTGTGATACAATTTTTCGTATAAATTCAATTTTAAGAAATCTTCAATTATTTAATAAATTATTTATATTTATATTTATATTTAAATAATTGAATTCTCGAAAAATTTTCTAATAAAAATTGACTAAAAAATAAATTGCACTTAAAATTTTAAATTATAATAACGTAATTATTAATAATATAATATAATTATATATAATTATATAATTATATAATTATAATTAACGTAACTACTATATAATATAAAAAATAGAAAATTACATAGTACTATTATAATTATTATAAACAATAAGACATATTTGCTTGAAATTTGTTACTCGAGGTCTTTCAGGGTTTCCATTTTAAATTTCGTAAATCTGACTTCAGTTTCGTAATCAGCAACCCTAGAAACCTCCGTGTAACAAATTTTATGCAAATTTAAGCAATTTTGAAAAAAATTTCCGCCATATTGGATCCGCCATTTTGAATTTTGGAAAATTTTGAAATTCTGACTTTAGATTCGTAATCAGCTACCCCAAAAACCCCCAAGTAACAAGTTTCAATAAAATCCACTGCGGCTGGGTTTCCCGGTGGCACGAATGGGTGAATTTTTAGAAATAAATGAATTTTGAAAAGGGTTCAAATTAAAATCTCTGAACATTTGAATTTATAGTTACAATATTCTTATGATATATAAAATAAAGATTTTATCACTTTGTCATCTTAAATTTATCATAAAACATGAAGAAATCGACCACTCGGAGTGATCGATTTCTTCATGTTTTATAATAATATTCTCATATGTTATTGAATTTGAAAATCTTAATTCCTATAGAAAAATTTTAATGAATAAATATTTATTTAAAAGAGAAGTTATTGATGTTTTTGAATAATTTTACTTTTGAAGAAATTTGTTAATAAATGTAATAGAACATTTTTTGGAGTATCTAATAATTTTTGGAGTGAATCATAATATTGTTCAGGTTCAAGGAAAAGGGCAAAATTTTGTCTGGAAATCAGGGAAGAAGAAAATTAAATTTTTGTTGCAACCCTGAATAATTAAATGTATACTTTTAAAAATGCAAAAGTACCATTCATTCAGGCAGACATCTGTCATTCTTTCGTTTAAGTAACAAAGCTACACAAAAGGTAAACTTCTCGTTTGCAGTATTCCTCTAAATCTCTCTGGTATCTCGGATCTTCTCGCTTCCCACCTGCGAATTACAAATTACAGCAAACTGCAGTCGCACCGGTTTCTCGCCTGTCCCTTCGAGTTTCTCTCTCTCTCTCTCTCTCTCTCTTTTCTACTTTGCTTTTTCTTTTCTCCTTATTCGCTTCTCATTCTTACAAGATCGATAGACACACCGTGACCGAAAGCGACCAAGAGAGCCTCAGTTAAAAAAATTTGACCTCATGTTCATTCTCTTCATCGTCGTCGACCTATCCTCTGCACTGAAGAAATTTACCTCGGCAGAAGTTGTTCATAGTTGGAAAAAATCTGGTAGCAATTTTGCAGTATTATTTACATCGTCGCTGCCGCTGATGCTGCTGCGTCGTTTCGATCCTTTAGGTACTTTTATGTACCTGTATGCAGATGTGAATGTAACTTGGCAGTATTGGTATGTGCTAGCAGGTACCTGCACCTACCTCGAACGTCGCATAAAGCCCGGATTTTATTACAAGCGGATTCAAATTCCACACACGGGTGAGCTCCTATGGTGAGAGAAAGAGAAAGAGCGAAGAAAAGAAATAAAGACACGACAGAGAAAGAAAGTCCCTGCGAGAGAGCTTCGAGAATATAAAAAAGTGTAGCTCGGCGCCGCTTTGCCTTAACTCATAAACCACCCGTTATTCTATTTTTTCGTGGATGGAAATTTTATTTTTTTATATCGCAGAACCTTAAATCTTCCAATTTAATCACGTATCTCCTCCTGCGGGAAAATATTTTGTTGATTTAATCAAAAATGCGGAAAAAAATATATATTTCGTGCTTTTTTTTATTTTTACAAAAATGCTTTCCCAAATATTAGAAATATTCCAAATATGAAATATATTTGTGTGATTTAGATTTATATTTGAGATATTAACCTACTACGGGCGTAAGAAATTTTCGGAAACTCCCCATAAATTCTTAAAGATATCGATGTAGAACGTTTTTTTTTTCTTTTCACGTTAAAAATACAATGGAAATAAAGTTTGTGTAAATTTTATTTTTATCTACAGTCTTAACGATATGTAAATGGTTACTTATCTACCTCCATCCAGAAGCCATTGAGGTCTCATCTTCTTGACACCTACGGACAGTTTCCTGAAAACCATTTCAAAAAGGGGGGGTTCCTCTTTCTGCAAAAAATAAAAATTTCAAACTCGCAACGCATTTGAAAGGCTAAATGGAGATTTTAGTCTTTTATGACGGTGAAAACATTTCATTTCGCCTCCCCCGCCGACCTTAAATGCATATAAAGACACAGCCGGAGGCCTTTAATTTTCGTCTTATCCGGAGGGATATGACTGTTATTTAGATTTAAAGAAAGCAGCACGTCAGAGATAAGAGTCGTTTAGATTGACCGTTTGTCCACCGGATGGCTCTAAAGGGTCTCGTTTACCATCTTTCGTTCCCAAAATCTTTTTCTACATCTTGCCACGTGCGTCTTTTTATGAGTTTCCTTCCAACCTATTTTTTATTCCGGTTTCCTTCACGTTTCACTTAAACTACATTGCAATCAGCTTGAAAACTCCACATCTGTCTAATAGCGATTCGAATTAAGCGGAAGGCGAATAAAGAATAAGAAATGAATTATAATTCTCTGACGCATTTTGAATATATGCTTTTTAGTATAAAAAAAGAAAACTAATATTTATTTAATAAAGGTAAAATGACTTAAAAAATTATGATTCTATGATTTATAAAAACTTGTAAATACAAATCATCATAATTCATTCAAATTTTTAAATATTTTATCATTTGAAGGACTACAAACCGTCCTTCAAGAGGAAGCAAATCAATAGTAGCTTAAATTTTTATGAGCATTGCCTGAGTATGTAGACTTTTGTACCACATTTTAAACACCGGAATGAATTAAATTCAGGGAAAAGTCAGAAATTTTTATTAAAAGTACTGCAAAAAATTTAATTTCTAGAATTCACAACAAAATTCTAAATTTTTGTGTCATCTTTGTTTGACTCATAAAAACTATAACTCGAAAAATTTCACTCCCAACTCCCGAGTCCGTTAACTCCCTAAATTTTTTACAGTGTAAATAACTTAAATCTTGAACAACTAACATAAAATTATTACTTATAAATTATTTAGGTAATGAATAATTTTACGTGAAAATTTCAAAATTAATTGAATTTAAAAAGAGTTGCGATTACAATTTTCATCAATAAATGAAGATCAAACGGTTTCAATTTGAAATTTTATAAAATTTCCATGTTCAATGAATTTATAATTAGAAATTTTAAGAACAACTGTTTACAGAAATTCAATTATTTTCAAAAGTGATATACTTCTTCGCATACATTCAATGATGTTCAAAAATTTATAAAAATTCTTGTCAAAATTTCAATTATTTTTATAAATAGGATAAAATTCTTCTCCAAAATTCAATTATTTTCAAAAAATTTAATAAAATTCTTGGAAAAATATCAATTATTTTCAAAAATTTTCCTCGTTTCAATTTTTTTTAATAAAATTTTCCAAAAAAATTCAATTCTTTAAACAAAATTTTATTAAAAATTTCACAGGAATTCAATTACTTACCAATTTTGTTTATAAATTTCTTCGCACAAATTTAATTATTTTCAATTTTTTAATGAAGTTTCTCGAAAGAATTCAAATATATTCAGAGAATTGAAAAAACTAGTTCTGAGAAATCCAATTACTTCGAAAAATTTTAATAAAATTCTTTTAAAAATTCTATTACTTTAAAAAATTTTGACAAAATTCTTTACTAGATTTAGTTAATAAAATTGAAATTTTAAAAAAATTTTTCTATTCAATTCAATTATTTTCAATACAATTCTCCTTAAGAATTCAATTATTTTCACAAATAATACATTTTTAATGGGAATTCAATTATTTGAAAAAAATTTGAATAAAGTTCTTCGCAAGAAATCAATTATTTTTCTAAGTAATAAAATTTTTCTCGAGAATTCAATTATTTAAAAAAATTTACAAATGATTGCACAAATTCAATTATTTTCAAAAGAAAAAAAAATTCTTATGACAAAATTCAATTATATTCAAAATTTACAAAAAAATCTCGACAAAGTCCCAATTATTATCTTTGTAAACAAAAAATTCTTCTTCAAAGTTAAATTATTTTCAAAAATTTTAATACAATTTTTGTCTAAATTTCAATTATTTTCAAAAAATTTTCTCATATCAATGATGATAATTATAATATAATAATTAATTATAATGATTTTAACACTCGATCCTCTTTAATTGATTTATAACAACATTTTTAAAATTGATTAATTTCAAAAATGTTTCAATTTGAAATGTTTGAAAACCATAATTTCTATGGAAAAATAATAATAATTAAATATTTAAAGTATTTAAAAAAGAAATTTTTGTTTTCGAATAATTTTACAATTCAAGATATTTGTACATAAATTTAACAGAACATTTTTTTAAATAAAATTTTTTCCTTTATTTTCTAAAAATTTAAAAATTTTCAGTTTCATTTTCAATTAAATTTTTCAGTTGACAAATATAATTTATGAACATTTTTTTCTTAATTTTTAAAAAACTTTGAATTTTATTAAAACAATTGAAATTAAGAAATAGTATTGATGCAAATTATTTTCTTATGAAAATTTAGAATTTTCTACAAAAATTTTAAGAAACTAGAAAATTAGAAAATATCTAATGTTTTTCTTCCCAAAAGAATAAAAAAAAGTTTGTAAACAATATTGTTATTAAGAAATAAAAATTATGCATAAAATGGGTATATTTTCTACTTCTTTATCAAAATTTTTTAACAATTAACAATTATCTAGTATTTTTTATAAATAAAAAAAATAAAATTTTTATTTTAAACAAATAAAATTTATTATCGAGAAAAGCATATGTATAACAAACAAAATGGGTATATTTTTTATTTTTTAATCATAATTTTAATTTTTTTGAATTTTCTAATTTGTAAAATTATTTTATTATAAAAGAATGAAAAAATACCTGCATATTTTCGATTTGTCAAACTGTTTTTTAAAGAAAAAAAAAACAAATAAGTATACACAGAAACTAACTTCAAACTGCGGAGAGAATGAATGAAAGAATACGGATATTAATTTTAAAAGATATGCTTTAAAATCAAATGTCCCATATATTTAACAATAATTCTAAGTAAAGAGTCCCTTCTCCCCTTCTCACGTGCCCTACGTCATTTTTCATTTTTTAAAGCTCCGCTTTAATTAAAGGGTAAACTTGTAAATCAAGGGTAAAGCTGATTATTTTGAAAAGGGTGCCTCTCATAACTATAACAAAAGTTCACTCCCAGTTAGGTTCATTTATGTATTTAATTGTAACGCGTGCTTTCTGTCGATTTTCTAAAATATTTAATGTTGAGATTAATTCACAGTGTGCACGTTCCGGAACAATTCCGGAACCGTTCTGTAACTGTTCTTTATTTCCATTAACTGTTACAGAACAGTTCCGGAACGTGCACACTGGGTTCGAATCAAGTACTGAAATTTTAATAATTAAAATCGAATTTCAAAGTTAGTGAAGTACAACTAAGGCTCCGGATTTTAAAAGGGCACTTACAGCATTGATTTTAAATGGTAAAAGTGCCCTTTTAAGATCCAGAGTCTCAGCTGTGCTTCAGTTAAACAATGCTTAGAAAAGTGATTTCAGGGTTCCTACAGAAGTCCGAATTTAAAATTTCATACCTTTTCCATGATTTACAGATTCTGTAGGAACCCTGCGGCTTTGAAAAAATGTATTTCACTAAATGGAACATAAACAAACTAATTTTGGGTGATGAGTTGTAACTCAATGAAATGAAGTTATTCGTATATAGTTTATTATGCATCACTCTCGGCTGCCTTTAATATAGGAAAATGCGAAAAGTTATAAATAGTAGTTTCGTTGGTCAGGAAGCCATAAAATAACGTGTTTCATCAGTGTCTTTCGTCAAGCCGACGTTGGACAATCTGATGCCCGTTGGTACACATGTTGTTTGTGAGGTCGTTGGTTAATACAGCGCAATTAAGGTAACACGTGCATAACCACGCAGCGAGGCACATGCTGCGTGATGAATGAGACTAGGCGAAATCATGATTGGTGGATGTCGCGTCATGGCGTTATGTAACGCACTTCTGTCGCGCGTTGACCTCTTGGTTTTGCTGCTCGTTGTACATCCGTCGGCACTCAGTATTATGAGGTTAGGGTGAATCTAATACGACGACAAGCTGCCGCATACTATTACAGACACGTCCTATATACCGGTTAATTTCCACCGATTCCAAAATGGGTGAAACGTTATCACCGAATGGACAAACGCTATGCAAGCCGCTATTTCCGGATGTGTTACTGGAACCCTAGGTTGTTCAGAATTCTGCCAGAGCTTCGTTTCGAGAAAGTTATTGGCATCCCAGCTGTCGCCCCTCTTGACCCAGTCAATTGTCACCGGCTACCTCTTGGTCGGGGTCAGACTCATCGCATTTTGGGGTCGAGGATGGTATATCCACCCTCACATCGGTTCAGAAGGCGTCAGCTTGTAGCAGTCTCTTAAACTTCAGCTCCTGTATTATATACCCTGTGTAGCAACTGCTGACGGCGTTATAAACTGTCGTTCGCACTCTCTAACTGTTAGTCCCACCAACTCTCTCTCCGTCTCTCTTTCTCTATGACGATGTAACCTATATCTCTCCCTCTGTGCACGGCATTACGTTGCAATCTGGGAGAAAGCAAAATGAAAGCCCACTTTTGTAGCTATTAACAACTTGTGATACATCGCCATTTCCTAGGGGAATCTTAAGTCGAACTCTCCTCCTAGAAACAATATTCGAATCCTACGCCTTCTGCTGTACGTATTTTACTTAATAAAACGCTTAGGAGGGCAGTATATTTCTGTATATTCTGGAAACTAATTGAGATTGATGGGGTCGCTCAAAGCTTTGCCCTGACTTTCTTAGTACGGATTTTTGCATATTCTTAAAGCGGTCTTGGCTGAGCGCAGTCTTGGCTGAATTCAATATTTTGGACTATTCGCCAAATTCAAATTTTTGGAAACCAGAAGAAAACTTATAGGAGAGTCTTCATAGACAGTTTACACAAACAAATGTGTCAGCTAAAACAAAGCATGTGATTAGTAGGTCATTGTAGTAAATTATTCAAGCTTTGTGAATTATTTGCTTTTGTCCATTAAATCGATTAAACCCACCGATGTATTACTTCACTTTTTCCAATAATGTTTTTTAGTTTTAAGTTAAGTTGCCACACGCAACCTGGAAAACCTGGAAATGTTAGGAAACTTTGTAAACCTTGAAAAAACCTGGAAAAGTCTGGAATTTTGATCCAAATCCTCTAAAATTGTTGTTTTCTAAAGTTATTGTGCTTATTCTTAAAATCTAGTTTGTCTTAATTATTTCAAAATTAATTCAACTTTAAAAGAGTTGCGTTTTGCAATTTTCATAAATCAGGGTGGCCGCAAGTCAGCAAAAACAATTTTTAATTATCTTATTTTTTCCCTTATAAATAAAATTGTTACTTAAAAAGTATTATAAACATTTCAATCAACAATATGGTAGAATATTAAATAATTTAAAAATTTGTTAATCAGGGAAAATCAAAAATTAGTCAGGGAAAAGTCAGGGGATTTTGAAAATAAAATTTTGAGGCCACCCTGTAAATAGATAAACTTCAAAAAGTTGTAATTTGAAATTTTTGTAAAATTTCAATTTTGAATGAATTAATTAAATAATAAAAATTTCACAGAAATTCTATTATTTACAAATTCTTTAAAAATTTCTTCTCAATAATTCAATTACTTTCATGAATAATAAAATTTTTACAGGGATTTCATTATTTTAGTAAATAATAAACTTCTTTATAGGAATTCAATTAGTTGCATAAATAATAAAACTCATTACATTCTTAATACTTATACTGGAATTTCTCGAAAAATGTAATTATTCTTAAAAATTTTATTAAAATTCAATCAAAGAAAATGAATTAAAAGCCTTCCTATAATTTATTTATTATAGAATTTAAGTAATTATTGTCAATACATTTTGAATTAAATTTCTTGAAAGAATTAAATTACTTTAAAAAAAATTGATGAAATTCTTTTTAACAAATAAATTTTTTTTTCATAATATTTCTTTTTTAATTTATTTATTATTATTATTTTTATTATTATTTTTATCATTATTATTATTTTTAATATATTTATATACACGGGCCGTGCCCTTTCGTAATTTTAATAAAATTCTTCGTAGAAATTTAATTTCAATAATTTATCAAAATTCAATTATTTTCAATATCTACTATTTTAAATAAAATTTTACAATAGAATTCAATTAGGTTATTTAAAAATTTGTCTCAAAAATAATAAAATTCTTCGCAGTAATTCAATTATGGTCAAAAGTTTCAAAAAAAAAAAATTCTCTTCAAAATTTCAATTATCTTTATAAATAATAAAATTTTTCTCACAAAATTCAATTATTTTCAAAAATTTTAATAAAATTCTTGGCAACATTTCAATTATTTTCAAAAACTTTTCTCAATTCAATCGAATTTCTCGAAAAATGAAATTATTCTTAAAAATTTTATTAAAATTCGTCAAAAGAATTTTAATTACCTATTTGAAAATCTGTTGATAAAATTCTTCATGGAAATTGAATTTTAAAAAACTTCTTCAATAAATTATTTATTTTTGTATTTACATAATTGAATTTTCGAGTAGAATTTTCTAATTAAAATTTATTTAAATGTGAATTTTAATTAAAATTGTAGATAATAATTGAAAATTAAACTCTAAATTTTAATTAGTAAAAATGGTTTCTAATTTCAATTAATGACTGTCTTTTTGCTTTTGAATTATCAGATTTTACTAATAAGTATAGTCGTTTCTACTAATTTAATAGTAAAATTTATTAATTCAAAAGCAAAAAGTCAGTCACTAATTCAAATTAGTAGAAAATTTTACTAATTCAAATTTATATAGAAATTATAATAGCGTGAATTTTTAGAAATAATTAAATTTTAAAAAGGTTTCAAATTACAATCTTTTAATGTTTGAATTTTTTATACTTTTAACTGAAAATTGTCTAGATTCAATTTTTTTTAAAGTTATTTGACGTTTTTATTTTCTTACATATATTCGATTAAAGAATTTCCGAATAATCGATGTTTCGTAAAATTGAATTGTAAACAAATAGATTTGAAAATTCCCAAAGAACTTTTTCAAGAATTATTAAAAATAATTAATTTAAAGAGGAATTTAAGAGGATTTAAATGTAAATTTCAATTAAAATTGTAGATAATAATTGAATATTAAACTCTCTAACATTGAATTAGTAAAAATGTTTTCTAATTTGAATTAGTAACTGACTTTTTGCTTTTGAATTAGCAGATTTTACTAATAAATAACTATAATAAATCGTTTCTACTAATTTATGAATTAGAAATTTAATAGTAGATGTAATTTTTTTTAAAAAGTTTAATTGAGTTTTTTTTATTGAACTTTTTATTTTCTAATATATTTCTAATTGAAGAATTTCCTAATAATCGAAATTTCATTTTAATTCTAAACAAATAGTAATGAAAATTCTCAAAGAACTTTTTCAAAAATTATTAAAAATATTTATTTTAAAGAGGAATTTTAGTTAAAAATTCAGGGAAAAAAATAATTGAATTGAAGTAATGAAAGTAATTTTGAATAAGTTACAGTAACAATATTCCTATAATTAAAAATAATGATTTTATCACTCTGGCATCTTAAATTTATTATAAAACATGAAGACATTGATTGCTTCGAGTCGAAGACTCGGAGTGATCGATTTCTTCATGTTTTATAACAATTTTTTTTATAAATTGTTTAATTTCAAAAAGCTTTGAATTTGAATGTTTTGAAGAATTTTAATTCTTATAGAAAAATTATAATGACTTAATTTAATTTTGTAAAATATAAATGTAGTTTTAAAAACTTGGAAAAATTCCGTTTTTTAACCTGGAGAACCTGGAAAAGTCAGGGAATTTGAAATGAGCAAAAGTGTGGCAACTCTGAAGTTCATACTCATCTAGATATTAGTAAACAATAGCTTGCAATAGCTTGCAATAGCTTGCAATAGCTTGCAACAGCTCGTAATGTCCTTAATGAATTTTGCGAACACAATTCTGCTCCTATTAATATAATGCTACTTTTATTAATAAAATTAGCACATCGATTAATATTCTGTGAGTTAAAACAGTGTTAAAGAGTAGTTTCTTTCTTAAAAAAAAACTGAAAATAAACTGCAACAGGATTAGTGTGATTGTTTCATTGAGTATTGGGCTTGCTGTCAGAACTTGCACATATACAATGGGAAAACAGTGAGACCAGATTTAGTTTGTTAACGTTATCTTAACTTAGATGATATTCAGGAAACGCAGTCGGATGTCAAGTGACGATCAACAACTAGGCAAACTGGATATGTAAACGGGTTGGCTATGTCATCAATGCGGTTTAACGTGCGTCACGTTGATAGCATAATAGAATCATGTGCTATATAGATATTGTCACAGTTTCCAATCAGTTCTCCAAAGTCACTCGTTTCATGCGTTTTTTGAAGTACTTCAATAATATTTAATATGAATAATAATTATTAATTTTATATTGTTCCTTATCATTAGTGTTTTTGTCGAAGTGATATTTTCGATAGGTACTACGAACAATAAACTGTTATTTAGTTAAACAAACTGCATGATGCAAATGATGATCTAACGGTTTGCTAATTATTAGAAGTGTTCTAACCAAAAGAATTTAATTTCAACGTAACCAAAGAAATATTTCAAATCATGCCTAAGTGAAAAAGTTCCCTGCAGATTTCCGAGCAATTCCCGGGAGCTTTTCCTAATTTTCACTGATGTTTGAAGACTATTTATCTGTATCGAAAAGCTAATCTTTTTCTCATCGGTAGTAGAATGAGTTTTGAGTACCAATCGTTTTGTTCCTTCATCGGACAAATACATTGTCTGAATGCGCTTCACTTTCTTCACTGCGTCTGACCAAACAGAAAGTGTTCCACTACTTTTTTTAAATTCACCTCACATTACATTTCTCACTGATAGAAGTGCCGTAACACTTAATATGCAGAATTTATTAGAAATTTTATTGTTTGTTAATTGTTTGCGCAAAAATTTTTCATTTAACGCTGAAGAGATGTGCATTCGATTGATATAAAAGCAGAAACAAACGTTGCCTTTAGCAATTGGTTTACTTAAGTGGAATAACAGTACAACCATGATCGGATAAAGCTTCTATTATTTAACCCGGGCAAAGTTATAGAAATAAATCGATTTCGAGCCGTTGCTCCTATAGGAAACGCGATTACACGCTGGGAGGATGCTCCCTGTAATGCTCATTGAATTCGTTGAATGGAAATTATGCGCACTCGTGCGCGCGGTCTGTCGAATCCAGTGACATGGGGTTTAGAATTTTTTTTTCATGTACTTACATTATGCAAACTCCCAACACAATGTTAATTGGAGTTTCTAATTGATTTAACTCAAATTATGAAATACAACCTTGCCAGGTGAAGTTATCTAATTTTAAATTTATCCAGTGTCATTTAAAATATTTAACTTCTGTTATATTCTGCAGGATTTTATTTTATCACAAAAATCCGTTAATTTACAAAAAAAAGCCTTTCATTTTTGTGATTTAAAAAACACGTTAAAATTCTCTATTGTAGTTTTAAACATTTGGAAACAGAAGTAAGATGCAGTTGTTGATTTTCCATTGTCGGTGACGATTTCGCATAACTTATAATAATCCATTTTCTAATGGCGATCATTATGGACGTTTCGCGTACCAACAACCCTTTGCATTAGTCGTTGCGACACAGTTCGCTATAGTAAAATTGATTACCAATAGTACAGTGTGCTTTCTGTCTCCTCTTCACCTCCTCCTTTTGGACAGTAATGATGTTTTGATGCGAGAGACCTGGTGCTCCATGTATCGACTGCAGTTAACTAATGGGAGCTCTCCGATAATTGCAAATAGTCAAAGGGAGTAAATGTTATTGTGTGGCAGTAATCATCGTTACCGAGCTGTACCTACATGACAGAAAAATTATTTCACCTCTAAAAATCGTTTCAAATTTATTACATTACTTTTATTAGAACAAGATTTAAAATAACTTTTCCTTTATTATTCATTTCCTACCAAAAAAAAATAAATACTCTTTCGTATTTAGTTACATACTTTTGAACTTGATCAGTCATTCAATCATTAAATCAATTATTCAATTGATGAAGAAGAATAAACATTGATGAGAATAATAAACTTGATGTACATCAATATATCATTTTCTACAATACTGAATCTGAAATAACAAAGTTTTAAATTGTAAGCAAATAATAAATGACAATTTCGTTTTCGACTTGCATGACCTCATTTTCCTTTTTCCTTGTGTAAATGTGTAAAAAATTGAGACGTTTGTCATTGATCCACAAATCGAAGCATTTGTCCTCAACTATAGAGGTGCATTCACAGTGAATGCGGATTTCACATGCCGCAGTATGTATCTAGGCGAATTTAAGCATATTATTCATGTATGCGCACAGAGTGCACTAAATTTAGCCACGGTACGGGAGGTCATGCAAGAGACACCCGTGCACCCGTTACGGTGAGTTTTATACTCTTTTTACGCGAAACCGTCATATGCTCGCCTCCTCTTTTGGCTCCATAAAAATGCAGGGTCCTTCGCAACTCACACAATCCACTCTCTCTCTCTCGTATGTTCATCGATCTTTTCCGCTAAAATTCTCTCCCATCCACAATTTTCTTTTGTCAGAATATTTTTCCTTCACACGCCCAAAATTTGCGCGTAAACCAATAACTGTTGTTGTAAACGGACTTTTGGGATTATTATGAAAGAAACGTTAATTCTTTCTTGACACACAATTTTTCTGATGATATGAAAATTGTGACAAAAAAGGAATCAGAAGTGTTGCTTCGTGTCGCGAAGCAACACTTTTGATTCCTTTTTTTGTCACAATTTTGATATCTGTAGAAAAACTGTAGAAAAACTTATTAGAATGAAGAATTAGTTTCACACATTAATTCTTGTCTCTTGAATATTTACAATTTACACGCTGGGCTGTTTGAAATGTAAAGTTTAATCGGCTCTCTGGGGTTGGTGGCGAGTTTTCCAGAGACGGTATTTTTGTTGGTTTCTCGCAGATTGTTTGTCGTGTGGATGCGCACTGGTGTGAGAATTCAGTAGGTTGGGCAGTCTGTCGGTTCTCTATGTTTATATCTATCTCGCTCTCTCTCTCTGGGGTGGCATGGCGCGCCATTGTTCAGGCGATATTTCAGCGTCGGGGTGGTCGACGGGGCGCGGGAGTCAGCTGGCTGTGACATGCCGCCTACGTTGGCAGAGGGGAATCATATAGTGGCTTAGAAGCACCAGAAACTGAAAAAGGTCTCTATGATACTTTCTTTCCATCCCTCACCTCCTCATCTCAAAAACACTTTTATTAAACGATTTTCTTGGATATCTCTCAATTCTCGACTTTTGCAATACCAATTAACAATTCTTACCATACCAATTCTTGATCCAGCAGTACAAATATAAAGATTTCAGTTTGTACCGAAACCATCTTCTATTTAACACTTTAAAACCTGAACTTTGAATCCTCTGCTGATGCTAACTATGGAATTTATTTAATTTTCCAACAAACTTTCGATGCATCATTACGTGAATAATAATTAAATGAAATGCTATTTAATGAAAAATTGCAGTTGACAATAATTATTCAATACGTTAGTTAACCTGTTGATAAAGCAAATGCTTCTTCTCTTCGAGTGTATTTGGAGAAGTGAGCTATGGTACTGATTCCGAATTCAACCGGAAGCTAGTGGGCGGCAATAACATGACAATAGAAGGGTGCTAGAGCGCACATATCTGTATAATAAACGGGAGTTTAATAATTATTATTCATAAGACTCCCTCTTGCATTCTCGCGAGAGATTCGGCCAAGCGTAGAACTACGCAAGAAAGAGCTGCCGCAAAACAAGGGGTTCATTTCTCGAGAACCCCTCTGGCCAGGGTAGTTTGTGGGTGAATCGAAAGTCAGAAGATAGAGGAGGAGAATGAGGTGGTGGTCGACATGGTGCTGCTTGAGTCAGTCAAGCAGAAACCCAATCACTTCCGGCGTCTGCGCCCATTAGGGCGCCGCGACGCTGACGTCGGCTGACGTACACCTCTTTCCTTATCCCCATCTCGCCCCCCTTCCTCCCTTTCCTCTTTCTCTCTCTCTCTCACTCTCTCTGTTTGTCTCTCTCAACAAGCCCTAAAACACAACCGCAAATCTATTGTTTGGTAACCGCCTATTTGAAAGCATCCTTCAGCGTGGCTAATGATGTACTGAGGAGGACGTTCTTATTACACTACTCCTCTCTGGGCATGAAGAGCTCTTTCGTTAAACGAGTTTTCTACCCTTCTTTCTTGCTTTTAACGGCTTTTTATTTTCTGAACCTAAACTTTCAATGTTGGGTTCCCAAAATCTGCAAGTCGCAAAGTAAATGCTAATAAAGAAAGTTTTATTCTTGCTCTAGGTAAATTTCGAGTGATAGATAAAATTACACTTTATTTAGATTCTCTGCTGTAACAAAACCTTGTGGAAAAGTCGATAAGGCGCCAATGTGGCCCTAACTGGGTTTCCCAATCTCCAAAGTGGGCAAGCCAGTCAACTCCCAAACTAGGCTTGTAACTCAATTAATGTCCAATGTTGGGGAAACCTAGTTATGGAGCCTGATTGAGTCATTCCATTCTTATTGGGCAGCATATTATTTAAATAATAATTTAATCCAACAAAAACATCTTTGAAGCAAAAAGTTCCGACGAGTACAAGTTTTAGCAAATGTCCAAACAATCAGTGAAATAAAAATTTACCAAGTAAAATTTATAACTAAAGTTTTAATACTGAATTGTAACAAATATAAAATTTATTTTAATGATTAACATAAGCTGCTAATGGAATTTAATTATTCGTCTTAATACAAAAATTACTATTTGAATAAACTTAACAGACAAAAATTTAAAAAAACAGTTTTCCAAATAGTTACTTTCCGTAAACTATAGATTAATTTTTTTAATATGCAATTATCTGGGTTACTAATTACATTGTCTTTTCTGTTATAGGTTCATTAATGCGAGACGCAGAATCGTCCAACCTATGATCGATCAGAGCAATCGAGCCGGTAAGTCGGAAACAGTTATTTAAATCATTTTTCTAACACAATACAACATAACATTTAAAAAAAATTGTTTTCAAGAAGAGTAGATTAAATTACAATCATACAATAATTACTCATGTGAACTTTATTAACAAATTGAATTACCATCTATAAATATAATTCTTTGTTAAATCTCCTGACAATGAGTATAAATTTTTTACTGACAGGTGTGTAAATAAAATTTGCACTTGAACATTCGTCCATAGACGAAAAATTGGTATTCTCTGTAGTTTCTCAGATGTTGTTTTGGGTGAAAAATTCAAAAGCGTAAAGTCTTTTTCGCCCTCTAATCTGTAAGAACGTCGTCTTTACGAGGTGGGAATCACTTCGTTTGCAGTAAAAGGCGACAACAACGGCTCCTGGGAGGGTTGAAGATCAGACTTGTTGTCTCACACCCCTTCATCGAAAAAGAGGGCTTGAGGGTTCCCGGTAGAGTAGACAGAAGGTGGATAACGTTCGGATAATGGTAGGATAATTGGTAGCGGTGATCAGAACGAGTTTTACGATCCGACAACATGCGTCTGTTCTTTTGGAAACCCTTCTCCATCATTCTTGTGCAGTTCACTTCTCTTTATTTTCCCCATTTTACTTCTCTAAACAGTTTCTTTTTTCCGAATCTCAAACTCTTCTGGCCTTACTGCTTTTTTTCCTCCTCAAGAAAACTACAACTATAGAGCTCTTATACGGAAACTTCCAAATCGAGGGAGGTGTTTTGGAATCAACGGCCGAAACACAGGGTGATTCGCCTATTTTTACGACTGTAGTCTATATATTGCGGCAAAAACCCACCCTTCGTCTCGTAAACACTCACTGAGTTACGGGTTGTTTGCTTTTAGGAAACTAGGCTTTAAGGGTTTGCTGTAGTTGAAAATAGAAATTTTTTCCACATCAGACAACAAATTAGAAATTACTCTCGCCCAGCAGGATATATACTCCCAAAAATTCTCTTTAATAATTCTTAATTTAATAATTTCTCGGGAATTTGTGAAAGTGTATTATTACCGGGAATTCTTATAGAAGTCATTCCACAATATTTCCCGATGGAAACTGGAGAAGGATTTTGGTTGTTGTCACCTCTAAAGATATTGCTATAGAAAGGCGTGCGTGTATCGATGAGATTATGGAATGAGAAAGCAAAAGAGACACACGGTCCTATACAGAGTAAAGTGGAAACTCATGTTCGTCAAATTATCATCCTGAAGTCAATTCTGATCATTACCAAGTCCCCTTTTTTTTCTATCCTTTTCTTGATTTCTGTCTGTGCTTTTAGATCTCGGTTAACTTGTCATTCCGTCACTCTTTTTGTAAGTACTTTTCTGTATATTTCAGTTATTTACCTGTCGTCAACAATTCAAAAGTCACTTTAAAAAATTGTGGGCGAAATGATTTATAATCCAAACGATTCGACTGCTTTAATGAAAATCTTGTAAAGTATCTGTTTTTTGTAATAATTAATATGAAACTTATTTCGGTAGACTTTTCTTATTACATAAAATTATTACTATTTTCCTGAATATTATTTTATCTAATTGAAAGTAACATGTAAAATCCCCCACAGGATCTAAACTTGCAGGAATATTGACAACATTGTCTCAATATTGTGAAACTTGTAGCAATGTTGTTAATTACTGCAGGTTTAGATGATGTGTTTCTTGATGAAGAATTAGATAAAAATGTATATAAAATTAAAAAGAAAATATCACAAAATTATTACTATTATAGAAGACATTTGTTTCCTAATGGCTAAGGGTAGATTCTCTTGTCCACGTCAGTTCTTCATCTACCTCTGCATCAAGAATCCCTTCGAGATTTCATCCTTCCTCCCTTGCTTTCCGGAACCTATATTCTCTGATACTTTAATAGTCGAAATATTGCCCCAAGGGCAGATTTTGTTCTTTCGGAAGCTATAAATGATAAATGTGCCAAACTGTATTATATGATACTTTTCTATCTTTGTAGCATTTAACTTCTTTTTGATATTTTATAATGTTCTGGTAATGGATTTTAGTAATTTTATAATGTTCTTGTTATGGATTTTAGTTTTAGGATGGTATTTCTTTTAAGTGTAATGTTAACTCAATTTTTGTGACAAGACCATAAAAAATAAACTCATTGAAATGAAAAAAGAACATAAGAACCTTCATTAATGAACTCGAGTTTATTTTAAAGAGTATTTCCTAGTTATTTGAAAGCATTACATCTTTGGCTGTAATGATGTTCAGGTTGGCCGTGTCATCAATCATACTTTCATTATAAGGATTGCCTGCTCTGCATTGACTCGGCGTGCCCGCGGGACATTGTTATTACGAGTTACACTGTATACGCGTGTATATTCCATACGGACAATACATCGCGGAACGACGAGCCTTATTTAAGGTATGATATTGCCTATAGCCAATCGAGAGTTTATCATCTGATTGCATCGGTGAGTTTCTATCGGAGTAAAAGATTGATTCTAATTTGCACATTGTTGATATACATTGAAATTAACTGAAATATTTATCCTTATATTCAATGAAACATTGGCAATAATAGTTTTTCTCAACTTTGCATATTTGGATGAATTACAAAGTGGTTGTTATTGGCTCGATTGTCAAATTGCAAATGGGCAAATTTGTGAAGGGTTGAGATTGAGCAATTGGGAATGCGTTGATTGAGCACCAGTTCGTTGATATTAGTATAAAATTAGCTCCCGCTGGTAAACGAGCGGCAACGGTAAATGCTCGTATGGGTTTAATGCTCCCGTTCCTAATACCGCTCATAAAACCACGATCCCTTTTAAATCCCCTCCCTTCAATCACACCCGCGTATGTACACGCGCACGGCCCAGTCGAACTATAAACTATAAACCCGCAGTGCATCATTTTACGATGTACAAGCTGCCACGTTGGCTCCCCTGCCTACGTTTCTATTAGGTTTATATGACGCGAGAGGACTTCTCCCTCTAGTGGGCTATTCTACGTAAGCGTGGGAGTATATAAGTGGAGTGAGACTTTGTATGAATTATTAAGATCTGGCTTTCAATTATTCGCGTCTTGCTTAAACCATTTTTATCCGCCCTTTAAATTGAAGCCATAAATTCTCTCCGTTAAAATCCTTTAAACAATATTTGCTCAACAAATATTGAATGCCTGTTGTTCCTTCTGAAACAGTATTTTCAATTCTTCTAAACCTTCTAATCTCAATTGATTCTTTGACTGATTGTAGAAAAATTGAATTATTTGAAAGGGAATAAAGTTTCTTTAAGAACTGTTGTGAAAAATGATTTGCGAGGGTTCTTTTTATTATCGTCCGATAAAAACATAAGACCTTCTGTCGTAGACACTGATGGCCTGGAGTAGTTACTGCTCAGTTGGTAACACTGCTTGAATCGCCCTACGTGTTTCCGGAACGAGGTTGTAAAAACGTAACAGCGCCCTGAAGTGCCGTAAAGCTCTGACCGTAAGGTGCATTTCATGAGAATAGCGTAACAAGGGGTCAGAGTGCCATGGCGGAGTTGAAACTGTTTCTCATCTGATGATTTTCACACTTTGGATGCTTTCAAAGTCAATTGATCCTTTCTTTACTGTTGAACTTAAGGAAAAAGTGTTGTCGTTGTTTATTGTATGTATGAAAAAGAAGTTACTGAAATACTGGACACTTTACTCTAGAGCTGTAATTGTCTTGTGTAATTAAAATCTCAATTGTCAAGGTTGTTAAAAATTAGCTAAAAAAGTCTATACCATAATTGATTGTCAATGTTTGAGAATATTTTTTCGTTAACTCTCATCAGTTCACGATAATAACTCTTCTCGGAGTAAAGTAATATTACAAAAGTAATAAATGACTTTCCTTGAATTTCTGGTACTATAAACTCAATAAACATCGCTCATTTTAACGTTCACCTCCGCCTTTAGGTGCTTTACGCTTCAGAGATGCAGCATTACTTGGCTTCTCTTGGGACTTCCTACTACGTGTCTATCGGCAATGTCATAATTGCAGGTTTTGCTTATTATGTTTAAGCATGACGGTAGCGGAGGTCAAGTTCCCTCCATATGGAAGTTTAAGCTATAGATCACAAGGTACCTCGGAGGTCTGCACGTACACCGCGGAAAGTTGATTGTCATTAACGACTGCGACTTGAGAAATTGAGATGGTGCTATCGATTAATGACCTTTCTCTTTTTGACATTAATATGTTCGCTAATGTCTAGTGAAATAATCTGAAAATTGTGTTTAATCTTTCTAATCAAAAACCGAATTACAATGTACAAGTTCATGTGTCAGATCACGTCACTTTTTATACACAAGTTCCCGCAACAAGAATTCAAACTAAAAATGTACATAATATTTTATGTACATAGTTGAACATTTACGTCTGCGCACTTAATTTTACAGTGCAAGGCGATTTTCACGCTTGATTGATTATGCTCCCATGTATATTTTCATTGTTTCATTTCCTGTTGCGGGAACTTGTGTATAAAAATAAATGTACAACTTGCACAAGAATTTTCAAACGGAATATATTTAGAATGTGGGTCGTATTTTGAAAAACTTGTATTTCCTCCGGCATGAGGGGTCGGCTTCATCGAATATTCCGCTCTGGCCAAGTTGGACCCTATCGAATCTAGACATGGATCATTCGTCACGCACTCGCTGAGAGGTTCGCTTCGATAACGCCATCCCTATTTCAGGGGTAGATACGCGAGTTTGCTATACACTATCAGCCTTCTAGAGTTCTAGGACCCTCTCATTTTTTTCTCTTTCTAGCCAATGAAACCATACTCCTCGTTCCTTCCCTCCAGTTTCAGGTCCCGGCATCCCTTTCGCGACGGCCATCAATCAAGGTTGTCAATTTGTAATGGCGATTCTCTGTGTCCATCTACGTTCCAACCACCCCATTCTCCTTATTCCGAATCCCTCGAGCTCCCATCTCCATCCCCTTCGCCTTGTGTCCACAGCGAAGTCTCCCTTTTTTCCCTGACCCTTTCTCAACTCTGAACGATATACCGTTCGCCGTCGCTGATGGGATATCTCCAAAAGCTTTAACGTCCCCGGTGTCTCAGAGGCTAAATAAAATAGATGTCCTTGGGTCTGAAATTGGGAGAAATGGCAATCGTTTTTTTCCTTTTGGTTCCAAGATCCAAGACAGTTTTTTTCTCTACCACATTTTTCAGAACAATGCTTAAAGAAATTTGAGTTTTACTGATAAGTGGGATTTGATAAATAGCTTTTGATAAGGCAGACGATAACACGAAAAAGTTGCTTGCAATTTTTAAAGACGTGACAAATATTATGTAAACACAATTCCTGGAACAGAAAACGAAAGTTGCAGTTACTTCCGGAAAAGTTTGATGAACAGTTTGATGTTCTCAAGTGCAAGAAGTTTAATAGTATCATTATTGAAAATATAAACGCGATTCGAGGTTTTTGAGAATAAATAAATAATTTTCAGTAGTACGTTTCAAGAGTAGTTGACTAAAAATTGTAGATTGAAAGAATAAACAAATGTTGGATTCCAGTTTTGTGGCAAATATAGGAGTGTTCCTCTAGTAACTGCTTATCGGTTGACCACGTGAGTAGCATTTGTCCAAGTTGAACATGTAATAGTTCTGAAGTCTTGGAGGAGGTTTCTTACAAGTTCCCATTACGTGGCAGCCTTGATGGCAAAAGAGGTCTATGGGCAACGGTCAACGAGACCCAAGATGAGATAGGAGAGGCCATTATGCTACGCCGATAAGATAGATCCACCCTCGTACCTAGAGTCTCGATACACCGGACGCGATCCGAGACATGAAAAGTCTAACTGGCAGCGAGAGAGCGAACAAGACGAGGAGATCGAGAAGCAGAGAATGTCCAGCCCTCCAGAGCTCGACCTTATCTTTCCATAGCGATCGTGACCGCCCGAGACTCCATTTCCGCGTGCGAGGATACCCTACCCACCAATTTATATACTCCTAACGAGAAGGTTCTCTTGCTCGTTTACATGGCGGAGATCGAACTTTCCAAGTCTTGGATAACAGTTGAAATCGATACTTCCTTTCAAATTTTATGTTAAACGCGAGAAAATACACATGTCCATTAAATACAAACTTTAACGTTCAGCGCAATATTCTCGAATTATTAACACATGTTCATTACTGTTTAAAAGTTTAAAATATTTCCACGATCTTTTATACTTAGATCTATACTTTTACGTAGAAATAATATTTTCAGTCAACATTAAACCTGACCATCTCTATTTAGATTCGCTTTAGGAAGATTAATGTAGAGAAAGAGCAATTTCCTCAGGAGTATGAAACTCCCTTTACTTTTTCGATCTTTCTTTCTTGATAGTGTTGACAGCAAATAATAACGTTTCTATAAGTCGGTCGTTTGTATTCGACGAGTAACATTCGAGCACCCTATTTCAATTAACGTATGATCTATGTCGTATAAGGAGCATGATGGCAGCACCTTTCAAAACCTTGGGGTCATAATACGCGGGGGATTGGCACTCTAAGTAACTCTATATCACGTCTACGTGACCCAACTCATCGCTATTCCTACAGAAACGGAAAAAAGTACCTTAACACGATGCGTCCTTTCGAAAACGAATAAATCTTTACTCTACATCTCTTACCGACAACATAAGTCCCAGTGTCAATTATTTTAATTAAAAAAAAGTTTTTTTATTTCTATGCAAAAATTGGTCAAACGTCCAAATACGGTTTTTACACATATCCATATTGGCTCATGCTTACAGAGAGACAGATACTTTTCTAAAACTTATTTTAGAACCAATTTTCGATCGAACAATACCTTTAACGAGCAGGGTTGGCGCAAGTCAGGAAATTCAGGGAAAAGTCAGGGATTTTTATTAAAAGTACTGGAAAAAATTTAATTTTTAGAATTTATAAGAAAATTCTAAATTTTTTAAGAACTATCATAAAATTATTACTTAGAAATTATTTAATGAATAATTTTACATGAAAATTTCAAAATTAATTGAATTTCAAAAGAGTTGCCTTTAAAATCTTCATAAATAGATGAACTTCAAAGGGTTTAATATCAAATTTTTAATAAATTTAAATGGAAATTTTAAGAACAACTGATTACAGAAATTCAGTTCTTTTCAAAAGTGATATACTTCTTCGCATACATTCAAAAATTCGTCTCAAGAATTCAATTATTTTCAAAAATAATAAAATTCTTCGCATAAATTCAATTATGTTCAAAAATTTATAAAAATTCTGGTCAAAATTTCAATTATTTTTATAAATAATAAAATTCTTTTCCGAAATTCAATTATTTTCAAAAAATTTAATATAATTCTTGGCAAAATTTCAATTATTTTCAAACATTTTCCTCATTTCAATTATTTTTAATAACCACTATTTTAATAAAATTTTCCAAAAGAATTCAATTATTTACACAAAATTTTAATGAAAATTTCACAGGAATTCAATTACTGACCAATTTTTTTATAAATTTCTTCGCACCAATTCAATTATTTTTAATTTTTTAATGAAGTTTCACAAAAGAAATTTCAAATAAAAAAAATTTTTTTAAAATATAAAATATAAAATTCAAATATATTCAGAGAATTGAAAAAAATAGTTCTGAGAAATTCAATTATTTCGAAAAATTTAAATAAAATTCTTTTAAAAATTCTATTATTTAAAAAAATTTTGACAAAATTTTTTACCAGATTTAGTTAATAAAATTGCAATTTTAATAAAATTTTCTTATTCAGTTTATTTATTTTCAATTCAATTCTTCTTAAGAATTCAATTATTTTTACAAATAATACATTTTTTAGGAGAATTCAATTACTTGAAAACAATTTGAATAAAATTCTTCGCAAGAAATCAATTATTTTCATAAATAATAAAATTTTTCTGTAGAATTCAATTATTTAAAAAAATTTTGATAAAATTCTTTATAAATTTGAAAAATTATAATAAAATTGATCATAAAATACAGTTATTTTCGTAAAATATAACATTCTTTCTAAGAATTAGGATTTCCTGAGAAATTGTCAAAAATGTTTATAAAAATCTTCGAAACAATTCAACTATTTTCGTAAAAAATAAAATTCTTCGAAGCAATTCAATTATTTAAGAAATTTAAATAAAATTCTTTCTAAGAATTCAATTCTTTTGAAAAATAAAACTTTTCACATGAATTCAATTATTTAAAAAAAATTTAATATAAATCTTTGTTTAATTTCAATTATTTTCAATTTTTTAATTGAAATTTCTCGATGGAATTTAATTATTTTCAAAAAATTTTAAAAAATTCTGAGAAATTCAATTATTTAAAAATTTTGAATAAAATTCTTCATAAGAAATTAATTAATATCATAAATAATACTTTTCTTCTGAATTCAATTATATTCACAAATAAAATAATTCTTTACAGGAATTCAATTCTTTAAAATTTTTTAATAAAATTCGTTGCAAGAATTAAATTATTTTTATAAATAACAAAACTTATCGCAGAATTTCAATTATTTTTTATCCAATTTTAAATAAAATGATAGAAAATTGCATTTATTCTTAAAGTTTTTTTAAATTTCGCCGAAAGAATTCAATTATTTTTAAAAAGTTTAATAAAATTCTTCATAAAAATTCAATTTTAAGAAATCTTCAATTATTTAAGGAATTATTTATTTTCGTATTTAAATAATTTAATTCTAGAAAAATTTTCTAATAAAAATTGATTAAAAAATGAATTTCACTTAAAATTTTAAATTATAATTTGATATTAAAAGCATTATAAGTTATTGAATTTCAGAAGGGTTGAATTTAAAAATCTTAATTTTTATAGAAAAATAATAATTATTAAGTATTTATTTAAAAAAGAAGTTATTGATGTTTTCGAATAATTTTACTTTTGAAGAAATTTGTAAATAAATGTAATAGAACATTTTTTGGATAATCTAATAATTTTTGGAGTGAATCAGTATATTTTTTAGGGTCAGGGAAAAAGTCAAAATTTTGTCTGGCAATCAGGGAAAAGTCATGGAAAAACGAAATTAAATTTTTGTAGCAACCCTGACAAGGCAGAATAAAGAAAATAGTAAATCACAAACCAAAAAGTCCGCTAAATCGCTGTCCACTAATCCGGCGTTGGAGTGTAATACTAATAATTAAATAATTTGTTTATAAAAAGAAACTTAATTTATAATTGAAATTAAATTTATAAAGAAGAATATTAATGAAAACGTGAAAAAGTTGTGATTAAAAATACTTATTTGGTCTATCGATATGGGGCATTTTTTGAGTAATCAAGATTTCTGCAGAATATTTACAGACTTTCTTTTAAAAAATAATGATCGACATGAATAATGATCGAAATGATACTTAAAGATTTTGACTATATTTACGTTAACGGGAAACGATAATTGTAGCAGTTTGATCAACTATTTGTTGACTCGTTGTTGAACTGAATAAATGCGCGGCAATGACCCTGCATAATAGTTGAGAGAATCGAAATGCCAGAGAGGGGAGAAAGTTGACGAGAGATGTGGCACAGGCGGACTGATGAATTATTAGATCCGGAGTTTCCGGTATTGCGTCGTGGATGACCAATAGTTTCATCGAGGGATTGTTGAAGGTTCCGGAACACATTTCCGTTTTCCGCTCAACGAGTCGACTCGTCCCTTTCTAGTATCCTCCGAAATTCGTAGAAACCGAGAGTGGAAGCTCCATCTTCTCTAACTTTGATATCTCCATTCTCTCAAAATCCTTTACGGGTAGTTTACCTTCGAAGGATATTACGGCCCTCCGTTTCCTTTCAACTCCTTACATTTCCTATTCTCAAGAGGAAAGCATTTAAATCTTATATATACGATTATCAATATCGAGAAAAATAAATTTATTTTTGGAAAATTTTCCAAAAAAGAGATTGAAATTTTGGAATTAAAGGAAATTGAAAATGTCAAATTCTTTGGTGTTCGTTTCTTAGCAACATATTGTTAGCGAAACTCACGAAAGGGGAATGGTGAAAGTTGTGCTGGTTGTTACTTAGACTGCTCATATCTATCACAGTCTACGTTCACAACATACTTCGCTCTGCGGTTTTAGACTGGAAACTCGAAGGGATGTGTGATGGTATGCGTATGTGTTGGGTTAGGTCGTAGGTAACTACGAGAAACGTGGAACTCTGTCGGAAACTCAATGAGAACACTCGGTATGTCGCCGCCAACTAAGTTCGAGTGCACCCATTCTTCAGACAACAAGATTCCTTGCTAGCTGGTTGGCTTCGGTAGCAGTCACCTACTCCGACGACCTCAACCTTTGCAACCTCTTACCACCTACACCGGCATCCAGCCAGGCCGCAACCATAAGTTACTATTAATGTTGTTCTCGTGTTACGCGAGACTCGAGTCCACTGGGGGCTTTTCAAACCGAGTCTTCTTTCCTACTTCACAAAAATCTAATTATGTCCTTTTAAGGAAACGCATTTCCTTGTCTTTATTCAAAGAGAGAAAAAACGAGCAAAACAATTTTTGCAAAACAGGAAACTTGTCTTATTTTTCAACAGCCACTTTCTTTGATGATTTTTTCAAGTTTTTTTTTTGACATAAACTAAGTTGTCAATGTGTATACAATGAACCAAATCGAGCGATGATAAAGGTTAGCTCGGAAGATTAATTTCATGTAATATTTCTCCTACTTTCATCTTTCCACAAGTGTGAAATCCGCCTGAAACTAGCAAAGTTGGTCTAAAGTTTCCCATGGGTGGCTGGCGGATGATGTACGGTTGGATGTAATTGCGCGAATTTAATCAATCAGGAACGTGCACCCGATTCGCTAGAGCCTCTCTAACCTTCTCAAGCCGACTTAAGCTCCAGAATCTCAACGATGATATTATTCCTCTGTATAGTGCACAGGATTCGCTACAAGTTTCTTCGGTGTGCTTGGCTTAACAATGGCCATATTATATAGAGACTTCCGTCCCTCGGAAATATACAAAATAACTCGATTACATTTTTCTAAGTTTCTTTTCTCAATACTTTAACAGTCCTCTTTTAGGTCCCCTTTCAGTCCCCTTTTAGTCCCTTTTAGTCCCTGTTTAGAGGACTGTCTTTGATTAAAAATTTAAATACCTAAAAAGTAGCAGGTCGCCGATTTTCAGGTTCGCCTCATTGCTTTAACTTAGACTTGATTTTTAACATCGTCAGTCTTTTTTTTTTGCACGTTTTGTCCCTCTCACACCAAAATCAGAGGCCTTTTACCCTTTCCATTTTTTTTCCTGGCAAATACTTGAAAAGCGTGAAAATATACAGACACGCACAAGAATACGCATACGTTCACATTTCCACCCCAGGCCATTCCATCCATGTGATATATAGCCCCTTGGAGGTCGATGACTTCCGCTATTTTTCTTCCGCTGTCTCCAGCAAGCAACTCCCCCTCTCTAGCTGCGTAGTTCGTATACTTTCCACCGAGAATATCCTGCGAACCGTGGACATCGACCGTTTCTATATCCGGAAGATTCGTTTCGGCAGTGGACAAAAGTCAAACTCCCTCTCAATAATTTAAAGGAAAATCGGCCAAGTCGCTGAAAAAGAATATACCAAGTTGACCAAGGTTGACCAAGTTGCAATCTTCATATAAAAATTTGTTTCATATTTAATATTATGAATATTAAAACTGAGATTTATTAAAACTAGAAGGACATTGGCCCCCTGCGCGCGCCCTTACTTTAATTTTTTTTTTTCATTTATTTTAGTTGTTATAAATTTTAAATTACGTTAAAAACTTAAAGTCTCTCTTAACATATAACCATAATAATGAGTTATAATAAGTGATAAAAAGTTTTTAATACACTGTATTGTGGTTATGATGATATATATTATTATGGCCGAATCTCTTTTAGGTACCATCCTATTTTTTGTGTCAAGGATATTTAATCCTATAGAAGAAGCAACTGAATTTCCTTATTCAATTCTACTGGGGTACCTGAATACCCAAAATTTAAACGGCGTTTATATACCTAATGCTAATGTTCATTCTCAATTTCCATAACGAAATAATTTGCATCATTTCTATCTCTTAATTACAATTGCTTCAATAAAATCTAAAGTTTTTTAAAAATAAAGGTAAAAAATGTTTATAAATTCTATTTGTCAATTACAAATTTTAATTGAAAATGAAATTGAAACTTTTTAAATTTTTAGAAAATAAAGAAAAACATTCTACTAAAAAAAATGATCTGTTATATTTATTTACGAATTTCTTTAAAATTATTCGAAATCAACAATAACTTCTTTTTCAAATAAATAATTAATTATTATTACTTTTCCATAGGAATTAAGATTTTCAAATTCAAACCTTTTTGAAAGTAAACAATTTTAAAAGAATTTTGATAAAACATGAAGAAATCGATCACTCCGAATCTTCGACTCGGAGACATCGATATCTTCATGTTTTATAATTATTAAAAATGACCGAGTGATTATTATTATTATTATTATTATTATTATCATTATTTTATATTAAAAGGGTCAGAATTCGTGAAATTTTCACAAAAAATAAAAAGTATTTTTTTTTAAATCGAAATGTTGAAAAAACATTTCTATTTGGCCTTAAGAATGTGTTCACCAAAAAACATAAAAAAAAATTATTTTTTATTAAAGTTATTGCAAAATGAATTTTTTTGCAACTTTTTAAACAAAATTTAATTCCTCCTAAATGAATGAACCGATTTAAATGAACCAAGCGCGAGTATAAAGGGGATAAAATATACTTTCATTCAGAATTAGAAAATTTTTAAAAAGTTTATTTTTTAATAATTATTTAATAAATTTTTTATAAACAATTACACAGCCCCACAAAAAAAAGTGTCATGTACTTTTGACCGGAATACCCTAGCCCTTTGTATTTTGACGCGCTGAACACGAATCCGAAGTCCGTTTTGCTCCATCACGTCAGGATTTTTTTTCTAACCTCAAAAAACATGCACAGGAAAAAAAGAAGTGTTATTTTAACACTAAAAGTAGTATTAAAACAACACGCAACATTTTTAACCGATACTGTGTGATTGTAACACTTCATTGATGTTAAAATAACCCTAGAGCGTGTTAAATTAACACTAGAGGGTGTTAAATGAATATACATTTTTAATGGGGTTAAAATAACACCAAAATTGTGTTAAAACAACACCGCCTGAAAAGTACACGCAACAAATTTAACACATATTTTTTTCTGTGTGTCGGATTTTGAGAGGTAGACAATTTTTTTTTAAATTAATGGATTTACTTCAAACTTGGTATCTGGGGGATTTTTGGGTCGCTGATTGCGAATCTGAAGTCAGATTTTCGAAATTCGATTTCTCTGATTCAATATTAAGGAATTATTTTTAAAATATGTTATTTTTAATTCGGCCACCATATTGGATCCGCCATTTTGAATTTTGAAAATCTAACTTTAGATTCGTAATGAGCAAACTAAAAATCCCCCAGATACCAAGTTTGAAGTAAATCCATCAATTTAAAAAAAATCGACTACCTCTCAAAATCCGACATGTTTTTTGAGGTTAGAAAAAAAATCCTGACGTGATGGAGCAAAACGGACTTCGGATTCGTGTTCAGCGTGTCAAAATACATAGGGCTAGGGTATTCTAGTCAAAAGTACATGACACTTTTTTTTTGTGGGGCTGTGTTATTTTTTTTAATGTTCTGCGCCTTTTAAAAATTTTTAAAAAATCTCAACATGCAATTAAAATTATGGTATCAAAATCCGTTGAGAAAATTTAGGAGCGACAATTATTTTAAAAGTTATAATAAAAATTATATTGCGCGGAGATGCGATTTTGATGCTTTTTAGAATTATAACACTATACTTTCGGAGTAAATTTTGTTATGTTCGAAGTAAATTTGACTAATTTTTACAAATATGTTCCTTTTCTGTAGTTTCTTACTGTTGAATGAATTAGAATGTTAATGATATAAATTGATACACTTTAAGAAAACATTATCAGTCTCCTGGTATGTGACTATACTTTTTTAAGTAATATAACTAATATATTTATTAATGTTATATATATTAATTAAGAGTCCAGTTATTTCTTTCCTTATTTCACGTCTTAAATATTTGATGATACATTACAAAGATTTGACATAATAAAATGTGTGAAATAAATAATCACAAGAAGGTTAGCCAAATAAATGTTTTAAATTTTCCATCAAGAAACAGAAGTTTTGCCAGCAAATTGTATATTTGATGGAAAATTCTTATCTTCTTGAATAAAATTTTAACTTGCAGAGATTGGAAGGTTATCTTATCCAATAAAACGTCCCTTCTTAGAAATTAATTAAAAAATTTATTCCATTAACTTTCTTTGGATCATTTATTTTAATCATCTGATTAACACATTATTATCAGTGACCTAACAGTTTTATTATAAAAGAAAGATGAGAGAAACAATTCTTGAAAGTGAGCGTTGAATTTAAAGCAGAAGAACCTGGCAGACCTCTTTTCGTTGACGCGATAAATAATTAATGATCGAACAGTCTGTTTGTTTTGGATAGTCTATAAAACACTTAATATTTATAAGGTATGAGAGGCATAAGTGGTGATCGTGGGATGCAAGATGGGGAGGAGTTGGTCTGAAGAAGAGCACCCTCTTTTGTCTTATATGGTGCGCGTACGTTATTTAGATATTTTAATTAACTGCTCGGCTATAAATTATGATAATTGACGGTGCGTCCTTGCAAAGTAAGGGCTTCTTGTTCTATGTCGCGAGTTTAACGAATTCCATTGAGCCTGATTTCTGTCAGACAGATGGGAAATTACAATCTCCAATAAACAGTTTTTAATGTTTTTATAATTTAAATTAATATATATATATAAACACTGATTTAACGCGGTAGAAAAATTATGCCATTAACGAATTTTTTCTTTTAAAAATACTTTATTTAATATTGTTTTAATGCTGATATTTAGTATACAATTGAGAGGAGAAATTATTTAGCGAAAAAATTTATTGGGATTTGCGTTACTTTCTTTTTTTATAAATCTTTTATAATTTGGTAAGGAATACTTTCTGAGTAGAGTAAATCTCGTTGAATGTGAATAATAATTTATTTTCGATTAATAATTTAGTCTTAATGGCAAAAAGACGGCTAAGGTTATTAGAAGTAGAATTTGATTTTCTTTCGGCGTGGCTCCATAATTCAAAGAAACCCATGTAGGGAGTGTCCGTAAGTCTGCATAGATGTCATTAAAAGCAGAGTTTATTGAATCGGTGCTTAAGAAAATGAACCAACAGCTCGATCGAACGACCACATCGTGCGAAACTATTTCTTGTTCATGTGGACATAGAGAACTAATCCTGGCTTACTGGCGACGAGCGTAATAATCTTAAAGGAGGATCTAAAAGTCCGGCAATGCGTGTACATAAATAGCAAAGCATGGGACCGAAGGGAGCTTCTCATAGTGCACGTCTTTGCAAATCTCCCTTCGAGCCCTCTGTCTCTGTTATTGGAAGGCGCTGTCTTTCTCTTTCTCCTTTCTCTGTTTCTCTGTTCCTTAATTTCACATATTGTGGTCTGGTGGCTATCTAATACTCCCTGCTGCGTTATAGCGCGGTTTAATCACACTACAAGCGCATCCCTCGTTAGTGGGATATCGCCTGAGTGGCTATAATATGAGACTACATTCCACGGAAAGACCTGAGACAGCGATATACAACGATGGTGGGTTCCTTGCTGTTGTTGCAGCCGCTTACTACTGCATTGGGATCTATAATAATCTTACGCAAGTTGTTAGAGTAGCTAAAAGACTACGCTTCCCGCGCGAGCTTGAAAAACACTCTTAAAGGGAAGACCGTTCGCAATAATTGTGATTTACGATTCGGCCGCAGCTCAAGTAAAACGCGCCGATCCAGCAAACCTTCCTTTCAAGCAGATTCCACACTTGAACCAAACGGACGCCCGACGCGTACAGGGGTACCCCCTCTGACCCTTCTGCCCAACGCTGTCCCTCCCATGGAGAAGGAGAAATTGAGACACTCGTGAATCCGTTCGGTTCAACTGTAGAATCTACTTCATACTTATTGTTAGTATAGCTCTCTCTCAGTCTTCAAAGTTCTTCCTTCACATTCAAGAAAATCGTTAAAGAATCTGTCCCCTTTATTCAGTCATCGATGATAATTCAAATTCTTTGTACGTTTTGCATGACACATTTTCAACATACTTGCAGCACTAGCAGATTTTAGTAGATTTCTTCTACTTTGAGTTCAAATTTGTTTCTATTTTTTATACTTTCGATCGTTATCTTCGACAAGTTAGCGTATGATTCCCCAAATTTCTTCTTAGTCCTCATTAAGTGTCCAGTTTTTTTTTTTCAATCAAAAGTCGCAAATCTCAAACTGTCTTGAATTTCTTAAGAATTTGTTGCAACTCTCTTCAAAAAAAAAAAAATAAAAAACAAAACTTGAACGATTTATGGACATCGATATCACTAACAACGGGGCGCCATGATGTTTATATCGCTACAGATCGAGGTCGCAGAGCGATGTAAAGGGTTTAGCATAAGAAAGGCTTAAATGCTGTTGCACAATGAGACTGTGGTCCCTACGTGCATTCGAGATTCCAAAGCGTCGACTCTAGAACTATCTCATTCCCTCCTTTTCTCTCGAATCTTGCCAAGGGTGGTGCACAATCAGTGGTCCTGATTTATTGTAGCAATATACATTAAGATACCGACATTAAAACTAGGGGAGCTACCCACGAACTCATACAATCGGACCAAGTGAATCCCAGTTACTCCTGATGATGACAGTGTTGCTCTGATGAAAGACAAAGAATTTATATATCTTTGACCAATAATGAAAATCAGTTTACACTTTTAATTAATTTATAGTAGCAATCATTTTTATATTTATGGATGGTATTTATATATAAGAGATTTATATTAATTATTATTTGGAGGGTAGGAAATAAATCTCCAGAATTTACTGATATTTTCTAGAAAATATTAAGTTTATAATTTTTTGTGCTATTTCTTTGCTTTTTATAAATGAATGTGAACACTAGTAACACAGCTCGCCATCCAGGTGTCCTTTTTCCTAGATTTCTCCATTTCTTTGTAAATTGTTAGATAATTGGAAAAAGGAATCAATTTAATGGATGGCCAGCTAGTCCATTATCAGCATGCCAATAACGGATCAGAGTTCTAACCGTAGTAACGTGTAGTGTTTCCGCCATTGTCTGCAGGTCCAAGCGGTGCTTACAGTCCGGATGCAACGATGGGTTACATGATGGACGGACAAGCGGCCAGTATGATGCACCGGCCGCCTGGTGATCCAGCCTTCCATAATCAATACCACTATCCACCAGAATATTATGGCCACCACTTATAAAGGTAAGCTTTTTCAAACTTAAATTCTTCGTTCACTAAAGATTCGATTTATCATGAAAATTCATCATACTGTCATTTTTTTTTTTATTACGAATAGTATATTTTAATAGAGAAACCATCTTTTTGTGATATGGTCATTATGAAAGGTTTCTGAAAAATTGCATTTAGAAACAAATTTATGGAATGAGGTGTTAATGGACGTTTCATAAATATGACTGTCAGTATTTAAAAAAAATATATATTTTTCAGGACTCATTCTGTTTAATTTTAGTATAAAAGTAAACGGATGTTAACCCTTTGCGGCATGCATAACATTATGACATTTATTTAATAATCACAAATGCTTATGAGGGTTTTCAGGGTCGCTGATTACGAATCTGAAGTCCGTTTTTCAAAATTCAAAATGGCGGATCTAATATGGCGGACAAATTTTTTTAGAATTGATCGAAATCGCTTGAAAATAGTTACTCGGGGGTTTTCGGGGTCGCTGATCACGAATCTGAAGTCCGTTTTCCAAAATTCAATATGGCGGATCCAATATGGCGGACGAATTTTTTTAGAATTGATCGAAATCGATTAAAACTCGTTACTCGGGGGTTTTCAGAGTCGCTGATCACGAATCTGAAGTCCGTTTTCCAAAATTCAATATGGCGGATCCAATATGGCGGACGAATTTTTTTAGAATTGATCGAAATCGATTAAAACTCGTTACTCGGGGGTTTTCAGAGTCGCTGATTACGAATCTGAATTCCGTTTTCCAAATTTCAAGATGGAGGATCCAATATGTCGGACGAATTTTTTTAAAATTGATCGAAATCGCTTAAAAATCGTTACTTGGGGGTTTTCGGGGTCGCTGATTACGAATCTAAAGTCCTTTTTTTAAAATTCAAGGTGGAGGATCCAATATGGCGGACAAATTTTTTATAATTGATCGAAATCGCTTGGAAATCGTTACTCGGGGGTTTGTGGGGTCGCTGATTACGAATCTGAAATTATTTTCAATAAATAAACGTTAATTTATTAAATAATTGTACCGTCGGCATTTGCGTTACCCGATGTACACCGCGTGAAGGTTGCACGATCGGGTTTTGTACATCGTTTAGCCCTGAAAAAGGCAGTTTGGTAAATACTGTTCAAAATTTTATAATAATAATAATAAAAATTAACTGTTTATTTCCTAATAAAATTAACTAATTAATTAAAATCAGCGGATTTTAATTGCTATTATAAAGTTTTGATGTGTCTTGCTTTGAACAAGAATTGAATTTTATTTGCAGCAGTGGTAAGCAGCGAAGCAATTTGCTTTCAGCAAAATTTATTTGCTTTAGTCCAGTTAGTATTTTAGTGTCTTTGAACTCTCAACAGTGTATTGTTTATTGTTTGTTATAATCAACGTTAATATGCGTTCAGTCAAATATTGTGGATTTATTATTTGTCTTTTTTGCGATTGTCATTTGTTTCGTCAAACTATGAATAGTGTTTTGTTCATTGTTTGTTATCATCAACGTAGGTATGCATGACACATCAAAACTTTATAATAGCAATTAAAATCCGCTGATTTTAATTAATTAGTTAATTTTATTAGGAAATAAACAGCTCATGTTACAAACCAGAATAAATATTTAATTTGGACTTTTGAGATGGCCCTTTATTATTTCTGAATTTGGGGAGGCACCAAGCTGCCAAATTCCCTCGGGAATTTGTTTGAATTGTGGGTTCGTTTTTCCACTTTTAAAAGATACCTGCGATGTTTCGTTTGATTTATAAATTTAAATCTTTTGACTTTAATTAGTTCAGGAGTTTTTAAAGAAAGTAAATCAGATTTAGTATTTTAAATGACAACATTTATTTAAACATTATTTCAGAACAGAATGCAAAGGAGTTGACAAAACTTGCTAATGTTTGTGTTGGAGGTTATAAATTTTGTATAAAGATTCGACATTGGAACAATACAGAATTACTTACGTATATTTTCTTAATCCTACCGACAGGGCATAATTCCTTTTTTGACGGCGCAGGCGCTACGCGCGCGGACTGGCCGGTTGAGGAACAGGGATCCTCCGTCGGGCAAAACACAGTTGAGAAGGTTGAAAATTGAGTCGTCTATGTGACTAATTTTCTTTTTCACGAACTCGCGAATTTTGTAAAGAAGAGAGTCTTCTTTAGTTTTGTGGGACCACTGAATTGAGACGGCGCAGGTACTACACGTACGGACTGGCCGGTTAAAAACAAGATTTTCTAATTGTTTAATATTTAGTTAACTTAAACCTCACTCAACACAGCTCGCACTGGACTCCGTCGGTTAGAAGATTCTATTTTTAATTTTTTTCGTCCGCCTTTCGTATTATACTACACTGAAAAAAAAACTAGTAGATTTGACTACTTTTTAACTACTCTACGTAATTCAATAGGTCCTCAACTGAATTCAAATAGTTGTACTAACTATCATAAAAGCAGTTAAGACAAATAAGAATGTAGTTGGTTGAATGTGATTTAGTAGTTTATTTGACTAACTTTAAAGTAATTATAACAACTAAGATTTTGGTAGTAGATTTTACTACTTAAAGTAATTCGATAGGCTTTAACGACATTTTTGTTGTAGAATTAACTATTATTTTGTTTTTAAATCTACTACTTTAAGTAGTAGATTTTACTACTTAAAGTAATTCGATAGGCTTTAACGACATTTTTGTTGTAGAATTAACTATTATTTTGTTTTTAAATCTACTACTTTAAGTAGTAGGTTTTACTACCTAAAGTAATTCGATAGGCTTTAACGACATTTTTGTTGTAGAATTAACTATTATTTTGTTTTTAAATCTACTACTTTAAGTAGTAGATTTTACTACCTAAAGTAATTCGATAGGCTTTAACGACATTTCTGTTGTAGAATTAACTATTAAAAGTAGTTAATGATCTGTTTTATAAAGTAAAAATTAACATCTTTTTGTTTTTGTCAGCAACTACTTAAAAGTAGTAGAATTATTTATTATTATTTATTAATTATTATTATTACTGAAATTCATTTTTTCATCTCCTCTAGCATTCCTATTGGTCACATATACTTTATAATTTTCAACACTTATGTACATAATGGAGAAAAATCCTCAAACGCCGGGGATTGAACGCACGACCCTAACATTCGCAAACCGATAACCTAACCACCTAACCACGCTCGCACGCTACGATGGTCTGCATGAAACCTGATGACATTCTTGACATAGATCAACCGACAACTGTAGTTCATTTTACAATGTAATGTAGTAGTATTTACTACTTTTACTAGTTCTTTTCATCTTCTTTAAATTCTTATTTCTGAACTTTGCTTTATTTAAAAATGCTGTTCAGTCCTTTCTAATTACTTTAAGTAGTACAATCTACTACTCAATGTAGTAAAACTTAAGTTCAAAAAGTTAAAATTATCTATTATTTTCTCACCAAAACTACTGCATTGTGTAGTAGATTTTGCTACTTAGAGTGGTTCGATAGGCTCCAACAATATTATTCATTTATTTTTATGACTCTAATGTTGTAGTCAAATCAACTACTATAACTACATAAAAGTTGTAAAGTCTATTACACGAAAAAGGTTTGACTAATAAAAAAATTAGTTCCCTCTACTACTCACGTGTTGTTTCAAATTCAACCGTATAAATTATTCTTTAATTCAACAATTTGGTGTTAACTATATTAAAGTAGTAAAATTTACTAGTTAAGAAAGTGTTACGTTACTTACAAAAGTAGTCCCTTTTACTACTTTCTATTTATTACTATAAAATTGTTAAATTTACTACTTATGAAATGTTGAGTAAACTATTATCTTAGTTGTTCTTACTACCGCACTGTAGTCAATTCTACAACTTACCTGTTGTTAAAATTTATAACTACATATATTAGTAGAATCAACTACTATTTATCAACTACATAAAATAGTTAAATTAACTACGCAAACCGGGTTAGACTAACTAAAAAAGTAGTTGTTTTTACTACTTTTCACTTAACTACCCAAAGGTAGTTGAATTTGTCAGCCTAATTTTTTTCAGTGTAGTTTTTTTTACTGAGTTCTATACGGGGGTCCGACGCGCAGACGGGCTTAGTCTCGGCATTTCCTACTTTCTTACGATCAACAGATCTGCCAGGCCGTAGCCGGGACAGGTGTTGATCGCTTGAAGAGGAAAATTGTACAGCCGCGATGGAAATATCGCGACAAGCCTCTGCTCCTTGTCCTAATGTCAAAGTGGGGTAAATTTGTCAACTAAGGATTTTTAGAATTAGAAGTAGGGATATTCTTCAGGACCATTGGACTTTGCATTATGCTGACTTTTCTGATTGATGCAGTTTTCGTGAGAACGGAAACGGCGTTGTTAATTTGATACTTTTCAGAAATTATTTTTATAACTAAATATATAAATTATAATTATATTGTAAAGAAAGAATTTTTTATTTATAATTATAATTTATTAATAGTTATAAGTGTTTAATATAAGTTGTATAAATAACATTATATTGATCCTACATTTTATAAGTTACTAGTATATGTACTTTGCAATCAGAGTTATACATATACACATATACATGCAACTTACAGTCCTCCGGCATTTTATTGTTAACAATAAGTTACAATAAAATGTTTAGCTATTATCAAATTATTTTCTGTAAATTTGGAATAGTGCATAAGACGAATAAAATATATACGCTTCATAAAGCGTTGAGTCAGCCTCCAAATGCATGTGCATTTGTTATGATATTCTAGTCCCTAAGTTTGTAGGCCCAAAGGGGAAAAAGGAAGGAGAGACAAGAAAAGACAATAGGAGAGACAAGGCAATGAGCAGAGGCATGTGTAGCATGCTTGTATGTGTGCCCGTAACGCGAAGAACTCAAGAATGTGGTCGTGTTAGATCTTGTAGCCAGCGGAATCAGCGGATGTGCACGTATACACCTAGGTCGTCTCAATGCATATGTGTGAAATGCATTACCTTTAATTATTTTCAAATGGAGGTTTCTTTTATTATATAAAATTTTAAGTATTAATAATGTTTATAAATTTATGCATATAATTTATAAACAATATTATAAATATATAGGATTTTATGTTTTATTAATTCTGTCCTATCTTTTGTAGCTTTAATAAAAAGAAAAATAATAGTAAAATAGTACCTGTCAAGTACCTTGTACGTAACACTCAATTTGATTATTATAAAGTTTTGAACAGTATTTACCAAACTGCCCTTTTCAAGGCTAAACGATGTACAAATCACGATCGTGCAACCTCCCCGCAGTGTACATCGGGTAACGCAAATGCCGACGGTACAATTATTTAATAAATTAACGTTTATTTATTGAAAGTAATTTCAGATTCGTAATCAGCGACCCCGAAAACCCCCGAGTAACGATTTTCAAGCAATTTCGATCAATTCTAAAAAATTTCGTCAGCCATATTGGATCCGCCATTTTGAATTTTTGAAAACGGACTTCAGATTCGTGATCAGCGACCCCAAAAACCCCCCAGTGAAGACTTTCAATCAATTTCGATTGAATTTAAAAAAAAAAATTTTTTTGTTCTTTAATTTATTTATTTATAGTTGTTTTTAATTTCACGTAACCTCATTTACTATCAATTTTTCGACATTTAACAATATTTTGATTATTAATAAACAGAGATTTTTTTATTTTACTTGAAAAAGACTGTATATAAATAGATATTTTCAGAATATAAAAGGTGGTAATCTGGGTTACCACTATGCCGCAAAGGGTTAATAAATGTATCATATAAAAAGAACCATTTACTTTTGCAAAATTTAATGAATAAGTATATTCAAGTTTACAAAGTTTTTAGATTTCGCGATTAAGAATTTTGAATATATGAATTTTTTATTATTCATAGCTAAGTGATCAATATTTGCTTTTGTAACCATAGTATTTTGAATTTAAATGAGTAAATGAGCCGTTAGCTCGAAAAACCATAGAGGGCTCGAACTAGGTCCTTAAATCCCGTAAAGGTCCGTAAATTTACTTGAAGTCTGTAAAAGTCAATTTTTTTGAAAAAAGGCCCGTAAAGTCCGTAATTTGATTGAGAAAAGACGAAAAGTTCGTAAATTGTACGATATAATTTGGAGAATTTTAAAGAATTTAAATTATTGCAGAAATTCAATTATTTCCAAAAGTAATAAAATTCTTCGCAGAAATTCAATTATGTTCAAGAATTTTTTTAAATTCTCGTCCAAATTTCAATTATCTTTAGAAATAATTAAATTCTTCTTTGAAATTCAATTATTTTCAAAATTTTTAATAAAATTCTTTGCAAAATTTCAATTATTTTCAAAAATTTTCCTCAATCAATGATTTTCAATATTTACTATTTTAATAAAATTATTCAAAAGAATTCAATTATTTAAAAAAAAATTGAATAAAATTCTACGCAAACCTTTAATTATTTTCATAAAATAATAAAAACTTCACAGGAATTCAATTATTTACAAATTTCTTTTTTATAAATTTCTTCACAATCATTCAATTATTTTCTTAATAAAATTTTTACACGGATTCAATTATTTACGTAAATAATAAAATTCTTTTTAGGAATTCAATTATTTTCATAAATAATAAAATTCATCGCGGAGAATTTCAATTATTTTTATTAATACAATTTTAATCGAATTTCTCGAAAAATGTAATTATTCTTAAAACTTTTATTAAAATTCGTGGAAAGAATTCAATTATTTAAAAATTTGTTCATAAAATTCTTTACGAGAATTCAGTTATTCAATAAATTATTTATTTTTGTATTTAAATAATTGAATTCTCGTAGAATTTTCTATAAAAAATGGATTTGAAAATTAATTTCAGTTAAAATTTTAGTCAATAATTGAATATTAAAATCATTATATCATGAATTTTTAGTAATAATTGAATTTTGAAAAGGTTTCATATTAAAATCTTTGAAAATTTTCATTTTTAATTTTTTTTTTATTTAATTGAAGAGTTTCCGAATTATTGAAATTTTGTAAAATTGAATTGTAAACAAATGAATTTAAAAATTGTCAAAAAACTTTTTCAAAAATTATTCAAAATAAAGGATTTATCTAAGTATTTTAATTAAAAACACTAAAAAAATTTAATTTTGGAAAAATTAAAAATTATTGCGGAATTTCAATTATTTTTAAGAGTAATAAAATTCTTTGCAGAAATTTTGATTATGGTCAAAAAATAATTAAAAGCATTAGAGCGTGAATTTTTAGAAATAATTGAATTTTTAAAAGGTTTCAAATTAAAATCTTTGAAAATCTGAATTTTTCATATTTTTAACTAATAATTCGGTGGAATTAATTTTTTTGGGAAAGTTTAATATTGCGGATTTTTTTTTAAATGATTTCAAGTTTTTATTTTTTTAATAAAATATTTAAATGAAGAAATTACGAATAATTTAAATTTTGTAAAATTGAATGGTAAACAAATGAATTTGAAAATTCTCAAAGAACTTTTTCAAAAATTATAAAAAATAATGCATTTAAAGAAGAATTTTAGTTAAAAACACAAATAAAAATTTTTATTTTAGAAAAGTTACAAATTATTGCAGAAATTCAATTATTTTTCAAGAGTAATAATATTCTTCGCAAAAATTAAATATTGTTTAAAAATAATAAAATTCTTCTTTGAAGGGGTTAAATTATTTTCTTAAATAATAAAATTCATCGCGGAATTTCAATTATTTTTAATACAATTTCAATCGAATTTCTTGAAAAATGTAATAACTCTTAAATTAAAATTCGTTGAAAGAATTCAATATTGTTTAAAAATTTATTGATAAAATTCTTTATGGGATTTTTGAATTTTAAGAAACATTTAATTGTTCAATAAATTACTTATTTTTGTATTTAAATAATTGAATTCTCGTTGAATTTTCTAATAGAAATTGATTAAAAAATGAATTTCAGTTAAAATTTTAGATAATAATTGAATATTGAAAGCAATATAGCTTGAATTTTTAGAAATAATTGAATTATGAAATTAATTTTTTTGAAATAGTTTAATTGAATTTTTTTATATTATTTTAAGTTTTTATTGTCTAATATATATTTCATTGAAGAATTTACATCTTTAATTATTATAAAACATGAAGAAACGATGAGTGATTGTTTCTTCATGTTTTATAGTTATGAAAAATTTAATTTGTAGTTTTAAGTAAAATGTTCTCGGACTGGTTATATTTTTGTTAGATTGGTCCGTAAATGGTCTGCAATTTTTCACTTTTGGTCCCTAAAGTCCGTATTTTTAAATACTTCCACTGGTTCGAGTCCTGACCATACTTAAGTCGATTTAAATTTTTAACGAAAAAATTGATTTAAAGATTCAGAAACGAATTACTTATATAATTTACATAGTAATTATATCGCTTCTTTCTATACTAAAAAGACATAAAAAAATTCTTTAAAGAAAGAAAGGGTCAAGTAAAATATGTTTAGCTCTCGGTTTAGCTATACTTTAAAAAAATTAATTTATAACAAATTCTACGCTATCGTTACAATTTGGGTATAGTCGTTGTTGTCGAATTTTCCATTTTTACCAAAAAGTATAAATAAAAAAGGAAAGCCTCCGATAGAGAAAAAAGTGTTTATTAATATAAACTTTTTTCTGAAGCGAACTTTAATTATTATTTTTAATTTTTATAATTTTATAATTTTTTTTTTTAATAATTTTTTTTATTTTTTTTTATTTTTTTATTTAATTTTTTCATTTATTTGTGTATATGAAACTAAAATGAATTGCAAATAACGATAATAAGATTATTAATAAAAATTTTTTATGTTTCAGCTTGATGAAGAATTAGATGGAAAAATTAGGTTCCACAAAAGAACCTTGTGAAAAAGAAGGCTGAACGAGGGGTGATGCTTGGCGAACCAAGCTCCGACCTGAAGAACCACGTCTGTCGAAGCCACTAGATTACCGCAAGTGAAGGTGCCGACAATTCTTGCCGCATAACCGCCAGATTTTGAGGAAGAGGGTACTGTGAGAAAACAAAAATTCCGAGCAGGTCCGGAAGTGGATAAATGTCAAGAAAGAAAACGACCTAGAGGAACCACGTGGATGAATCAAACAAAAATCAACCATCTTATCCTTGGTGCTAAAACATGATTTATCCATAAAAAAGAAAAAGTCGAAGAGAAGAATGTAGGATCAAGAAAAAAAAATAGAGGGACAAGTAGAAAAAATAATTTATAAGCCCAAAAGCAAAATAGAGGAAGGCTGTCGATGAAGAAGAAAAAAAGAAGGCCACCGGAAATGAAAGGGTCGAGAAAAAGAAATTCATGTGATTGTTCTTTGTACAAAATATTGCGTTGTAATATTGTAGTGATTGAAGATATTAAATGTTAAATTTTAATACGATCACGATTGAGAAAACTCTATATATATAAATATATATATATATATATGTCAATGTATGCTTGTATATATTTATATATATGGATATAGGCAATTTTAGCGGGCATGTACCTTACCTGGATGCTCGCATGTCGAGTGTAGAAGCGTGTCATAAGATCTTCAAGAGCTAAAGAACTTATAAAATTGGAGATGAAAAAAAAAATTTAAGAGCGAAAATAAAAGAAGGCTTTGAAAGAAATCTGTGACCATGCTTTAACGCAAAAGCGTGTGCCGGACTTGGGAACTAAGTCCCCTGCGACCTAATAGGACATTGAATTTGTACAGTTCTTACTTATAAATAAATTTACTAACTAAATAAAATTAAATATATATATACAGAAATATGTATATGTAAATAAATAAATAAATAAATGTATATATATATATCTTTATATATACTATATAATTTTATGTATTCTATAAATAAAGATATGCATATATAAATATATAAATATGAATCTATATATGTATATATTTAAATATAATACATATATAGATTCTTATATTTGAAAAAAATAATTTTAAAACAAGTACTTCCCCCTCCTCCTCGCTCCTGAACCTGTAATATAGAGGATAAAAAGCTATACATTTGGAGGAGTAAACTTCAGGAAGGAGCCGCTAGAGGGGACATGAGTGAGCGACTGGAAATTGTTTTCCGCTCTATCCAACATGTTTTGAGAAGCGCCCCAATCGACTCGACTCTTATGAATTAATTAAAAGGTTAACGATTACGATTTATGATAATATATTGTGTATAAATAGTTAATTCAATTGAGTACACGAGAGGGGGGCTATATAAGATGAGCAACAGAGCGCTCACAAAAATCCAGAATAAAGTCTGAGTGCAAGTGAGAGTGAAAAGAGTGGAGAGTAATGTATTATAGAGTATACATATTATATATAGAAGTATGTGAGTAGGTATTTAGGGTCCGAAAGTACAGTTTTTTTCGTTTTGTTCGAACGCATTTTTGCTCCCTTTCGAAGCACTTCATTAATGTTTCAGCAACACCTTGACAAGCTTCTTTTTATTTTACACCCTTCTTTTCTTTTCGAGATTCGTCCCGAGTTGTACGGTGAGATAGTTTTGATGAGGCCTAATAATAGAAGAACCGTTTGTGGAAAAAAAAAGCTTTTCCTTAAATCTTGTGTGGAAAAATTTTTATAAGAGACCTTTTTTTTAGTTTTAGCACAACCTGTTTTTGCGGTCTCACTTGAGCCAGGTCTGATTGTTTTAGTCTAATAATGTAAAAGTAATTTCAAAAAAATTTTAATAAAGTATGCTTTGTTAAATTATAAATTTTTCTTAATCAATAAAAAAAGTTCAGTTAAATTCGCGTATAAAGAATTAATTCTTTTTGTGAAGTTAAGTTAAATTCGGATAAAGAATTAATTCTTTATGTGAATTTAACTGAACTTCACTTTGACATCAAATGTCATTGTTGGCTGCAGTAAGATATTATTAAAATATGTTTAATTCAAGAATTATTTGATACAAAGTAGACAATTTCAATACAATAAATTATTAATGCAAAGAATGGTAAATAAAGTGGTAAATAAAAAAAATATTAATAAGAGTTAAAAAACAGAAAAGATCAATTTGAAGATTAGTAACATTTTAGTTTCTTAAATTTCTAGATTATAAGCGACTTACAGTTATCGCTCGACAAAAACGGCACTAACCGGATTAAATGACGTAAAGATAGTAAGCAATAATTTTCGAATAAGTTTTTCTCTGCGCGAAGGCACTTTTTTCAAAATCTGCCCACGAACCATAGATACTATTATTTTTTAATAATTATTTAATAAATTGTTAATAAACCATTCATTTTTTTAATGTTCTGTGCCTTTTAAAAATTGGAAAAAGAAACCCCAACATACAATTAAAACTATAAGGAATCAAAATCCATTGAGAAAATTATATGCAGTGTAGTGCAGCAACGCTACACTTCATTTTTTTTATCATTTTTATGGTTATATAATTTCATGCAAAAGTTACATTGACTGTGTTTTGATCATTTCCTTTTTGAACATAATTGAATTTTGTAATAAGAATTTTATTATTTTTGAAAATAATTGAATTTTTGCAATTATTTGTAACTTGTTCGAAATTCAATTTTTTTAGTGTTTTTAACTAAAATTCTTCTATAAATCCATTATTTTAATATTATTATTTTAATCCATTAAATATATTATATATATATATATATATATATATATATATATATTGATAAATTTAACTAATTTTAGAAGATTTTGAATTATTAAAATTTTTCAAAAATCTAAATTCATTAAAATTTCTGATTAAATTCATTCAATATTGAAATTTTATAAAATTTTAAATTGAAACTTTTAAATTTAAATTTTAAATTGAAAATTAAAGTATTTATGAAAATTGTAATCGCAACTCTTTTAAAATTGAATTAATTTTCAAATATTTAAGTAAAATTATTCATTTAATAATTTATTTATGTTATAATAGTTGTTCGAGATTTAAGTTATTAAAAAAGAAATTTTTGTCGGAAATTTAAAAAATTGAAAGTTTTGTATTATATTTCGTGGTAATTTTATAATTTATGAGTCAAACAAAAAAGACACAAAAATTCAGAATTTTCTTATGAATTCTAAAAATTTAATTTTTTTCAGTACTTTTAATAAAAATTTCTGACTATTTTCTGAATTCCCTATGTCAGAATATAAAATTATTATAATTATTATAATTATAATAATATTAAAACTATATATTTTAATCCATATTTTATTTTTAAAAAAAAAATTTTTATTCAATATTTTTACGTTCTATTATTTTTAAAATAGCTAATTTTATTTGAAAAAGTGATTGAGAAGTCAGTCGCGAGCAAATTGTTGCTGGTAATGTTATAATTTTTAAAAAAAATTGTATGAGATTTTTTCAAATTTTTAAAAAGCGCAGAACATTACAAAACATTACCAATTTCTTTATTTGCCATTGCAATTTTTGTGTCATAAGACACAAAAATAATTTATAATCGTAAAAATTATTTTTTATCACAACAAAATACTTAAATGAATAGAATAATCGGTTTAATTATTATTTATTTAAAATTTTTATTATTATGTATTATTTTTATTATATAAATAAATTTTTATAAAATTGTACGCAAACATTTAATAATTTTCATAAAGAATAAAAATTGCACAGGAATTCAATTATTTACAAATTTTTTTTATAAATTTCTTCGCGATAATTTCATTCTTTTCAAAACTAATAAATATTTTTTTAAGGAATTCAATTATTTTCATAAAAAATAATTAAAAATTTCAGAAAATAATAATTTAATTGAAATGATGAAAATAATTTTGAAGAAGTTACAGTAACAATTTTCTTTTAATATAAAATAATGATTTTATCACTCGGTCATTTTTAATAATTATATTATTATAAAACATGAAGATATCGATTGCTCTGAGTCGAAGACTCGGAGTGATCGATTTCTTCATGTTTTATAACAATTTTTTCTAAGTTGTTTAATTTCAAAAAGGTTTCAATTTGAATCTTTTGAAGAATTTTAATTCCTATGGAAAAATAATAATAATTAAATATTTATTTAAAAAAGGAAGTTATTGTTGTTTTCGAATAATTTTAAAGAAATTCGTAAATAAATGTAACAGAACATTTTTTTGAGTAGAATTTTTTCCTTTATTGTAAACTTTGAATTTTATTGAAGCAATTGTAATTAAAAGATAGAAATGATGCAAATTATTTCCTTATGAAAATTGAGAATTTTTTACAAAAATATTAAAAAAAGGGAATATGAAATGTTTCTTTTCCGAAAGAAAAGAATAATGAGTTTGGGAACAATATTGTTTCTGAGAAATAACAATTATGCATAAATTGGGTATATTTTCTATTTCTGAATCATATTTTTTTTAAATTTACATTTTATTTTATTATTTTTATAAATAAGAAGAAGAAAAATTTTCATAATTTACATCAGTCAAAAGAGATAAGTTATGTTCTATCACAAATTAAGTAATCAGATATATAATTTTAACTCCAATTTTAACAGTAAAATGTTTTAAAGACATAAATAGCAAAAACATAATAATAGCAAACAATTTTTATTATACTTCTTAAAAATATATTAATAATTTCTTGAAACTTAAAGCAATGAAAAAATTCAAATGCTTTGAAAATAATTGTTTAATTAAAAATTGAATTCTAACAGTAAAATTTAATTAATTAAATTTTACCTTCTTAATATAATTTTCTTTATTAAATATTTATGTAATATTTAATATTTTATGATTTGGTACTGTGCTTCAATTGTGAAATGAAAACCTCTCCTGTGCAAAGTCTTATATTTAAATCATACTTAATGCCAAGAAAATTTTCCACACGAGATGACGAACAAAACCATTAGGTTGAAATTGTAAACTATCTTACTTGATTTTATCTCTAAAAGAATATCTATTCTAGCTTATTTTATATAAATATATCAAAAGGGAATGTGGAATATACTTTTAGTAATGAGTAGAAGTCCGTTAAGTGCATTCCGTATTTCTAGATGAAGAATTTTATTTTTCAATTTAGAAAATTGGTTTCTGAATTTAAAAATTCCAGACAGATCTTTATAGTTATTTAAAATTTATTTTAAAAAGTCTTATTTAAAAACATTAACAGCGTATTAATAACAATGTCTAATACGTATGTGTTCGAAGAACAAATGAGGCACCATGTGCGCCATTTTTTTTATGTATTTTAAAATTCTGAAATTGCATCTTACAAATTCATAATATCTTTTTTATTAAACATCTAAAAAATTACACTTATGCAAGTATCTTATCTTGTAAATAATGGAAAAAATATTTTCATTAAAGATAAGTTGCATAAAATGTCATTGCAACAATTTCATTAAAAAGAAAAAATACCATCTTGCGCAGAAATTGAAATGCGGGACATTTCAATACTGAAATATTTGGTCAAAGCCTTTTTATTATTTATACAAAATTATTTAATTTTAGTTTTTAATAAAATTTTTCATACTGAAATTCAAATTTTTTTAATAATTAAATATTTGAATAATTTGCCACAAGGGGATTTTTAAAATTAAATCAAATTTTTAATAAATGGTAATTTTTTAAACTTCGTTCACTAGTATTTTGTTCGAACTTGAATTATTTGTATAGGAAAATTCTAGACAAATTTTTAAAACGTATTCTTTACTGAAAGTTATTGAAAAAAATTTGAATTTTTTCTTTTTACCTAAAGCATAACTAGTGAAACGCTGGACTCTTAAAATAGAAGAAAAAATAAGACAATTTCTGCACTGGATGTAAAATTTTAATTTTAGGCGATAAGATTTTTTTTAATAGTGTTTGTATATAATTTAAAATAGTTTTATGAATTCACAAATAAATCAAGTTAAATGAAAATGAATTTTTGATTGAAAAAAATGGAAGAAAACCAATTTTCAAAATTGAATTTTGCTTAATTGCCTTTTACATATTCAATTAAGATTTGCCTTCGATATCTGTACATTTTCACACGTGATCTTCGTTGTGCGCGCGTCCCTGATATATACGTAATTAAAAGAGATGTGTCGAGACTGGAGGAGAAGGGAAAGAAGTTTCTAAAGATACGTTTTTCAAAAAGTCTTTCTAATGTAATGTAAAGAATGGGGGGGGGGGGATTTATCAGTGATTTCACGTTAACGATGACTGCAATGATAATTATTATTAGCATCGTACTTTGAGGAGGAATGACAGTGAAAATTAAAAAAAGAAAGAGCGAGAGAGATTATAAAAATTTATCAATATTTTCACTATGTCTGCTTACACCAATTAGGAAAAGAAAAAAAGATAAAAAAAGGCTATAAATTTTACAAAAATTATCGTCGTCAGGGTAGAAGTTTCACAATTTCAGAACATTATGTTTGTCTACTAAAGAAATGTGTATGAAACAAAATATCTTCGATGGGTAATATGTAAATTAATTCGAGTCTTGATCAGGAATATGTTTCAAAGACGAAGATATGTTCTGATAATTGTATGACTTCTTCTCATATTTATCGACGTTCTAGTATACTAAAAAAATGAAACCCACGTATACCGAAAGACTCAGGTGCGCTGAAAGAGTCACTGATTTGGTTAATTGGGGAAATTGTTAAAGATTTTGTACGAACAATAGCTCAAAGTAAACGTTTGGTCAATTTTGTGATTGATGAAAAATTATAGAAATATGCTATAATTATTATATTTCTCCAATTAACCATCGACTGTTTTATATGCCTTCAACCCAACAGGAGCCAAGGTTTTGAGTATTCTTCACAGAAAGAAAAATGTCATTCATTGTTTTCAAACTAGACAATCAGGTGTATTTAAAAAAAAACTTTTGCATTAACAGTGTTTCATCGATTACGAATTTATTGCTACTGTCTTAATAATTTGCAATGTTTCCGAATATAATTGTCTAAAACTTCACATATTAAGCGGAACGATTAATTCCTGGCTGGATAATTTGCAGTTGTATTTGTTAAAATGAATAGATTTTTTAATTTTGTTACATACCCGCCAGTAAATTAATCGCAACGTTTTGCTCACTACCTCGGCCCTTCGATTATTTCTGTTTTAATGACTCTAATACAATGTGTATACTTAGCACTCGATTCGCTCTCAACTAAACAGACTTTTACGCTTTAAATGAATTGGCGATTTTAGAAATATTTAGAAATATTTTTTACAAATATTTTAAGACATTGTTTTCAATGAAAATATCTGTCGAATACTTTTCATATTCGAATGGTTGGGCGAATACGAGTGCAAAATTTGAGAGGAGAAGAGTAATACCGACGCATCATTGGCTGTTCGTTTAAAAATGAGTTCAATTAATTGAATCATCGCCTTAAAAATGTATACGAAATAATCACTAAGGTATCTAAATAATAATCATGTTAGAAGGTATAAAACTGAAGTAAAGAAATTTTTATGAACACCGACAAGAGCAAAAAGAAAAGAAAACAAGAGTACACGATTCGCATGAATGAAGCGTGCGAGAGAGAAAGAGAGAGAGAAAAGTTTTGCCAATTGTGAAAGAGTACTGTACAATTATTGTATAATTATTATGGATGCTTATATTGATGGTGATAATCGTGTGAGGCTGAAGGACCGGTGTCAAGAGCAACGATGATAATGATGATTATTATTATGATCATAATAATAAACAATAATGATAACGATGATGTATAGTAACCTAAAATTTATTATATCGGTATGAAATCGGACTCTTTTTTTTCTTCCACTGTTGGCGCATATTGAATATTAACAAATCGAGTTAATAAAACAGCAGAAGATGGTGTGCAAAAAGAATTCGGCTATAAAAAATTGTCACGAACAAAATCTATCCCGCTTATTTTAATTGTTAAAATGGACCAACAAAAAGTCCATGGGATTTTCCAATATTTCCTTGACAAGTGACTTGGCTCGCTCAAAAATTTTATCTCTTGAAACTGTTGATTTTTAGTCATTGCATTTTTTTAATTGTTGAAGGTTCGCCTCTTGGAAATTTTGGAAATCGCAATAATTTTTTGTTATTTAGCAAGAAAATTGGGAATTCATTTCACGTTTTAAAAAATGGGCGTAAGCGTCTTAAACCATCGCTCACTCGATAAATCACTCGATCACATGTGTGACCTTACTGTCTTTCGTTCAAGGTCACGCGATCGCGACGCAACAGAAAAGGAAAGGATGATATTGCTGATAATGATGTCAAGGTGGTCTATGTTAGAGAGTGTCCATTGTATAGTGTTTTTTGAAACGTGAGCATTAAATGCTACATCTTGTGTACATACGTGTGTTTTCATTTTCATTTTGATTCAGTAAAATTGTTTCATTACATGTATAACTTGCGAATAAATGATCAAAAACAATTTGTCGATTATGCTTTTTCAATTAAAACTTGAATTTTAAAAACCAAACAAACATTTCTATTCAGAAACAGTTTTGCTGAATGCAACAACCTTTTCTCAGTCCTTTCTTGCTTTAATTATTCAAACTTATTAATTTCAATCAGAAATGTCGAACATAAAATAGAAAACATTTACTCATCAACTTTTTAAGTTTCATATCCTTGAAAATTCTTGAACGACTTGTGAGAGAAAGGTGTTATGAAAATTTTTGACAAATCAGTGACTTGCAAGAGTTTACTGTGCTTAATAAAAAAACAGACTGCAATAAAAACTAAAATTATAATAAATGCTTTGGTTTTATTAATATATTTCTATATGGCCTCTTAACACTTTAATTTTTTATTAACGTCCAAAAAAAATATATTTTTTTAAAAGAACTCAAGAAAGTCATACAACAATTTTTTTTTATTATTAATGCAATATAGTTAAATTTTTATAAATCTAGATATCTTCATAAATACTTGAGAATTGAAGAAAATAATCTCAGAAACAATATAATGAATGTAACATATGATATACCAAGGAAAATATTTGCAATAATTGTAAAATTTGAAGAAACTATAGTTATATAGACAATGCATTTTACAAATAAAAGTTTTAATGAATGTCATAAGAAAAAAATGCTGTGTAAAAGTTTGTTAGCAATTCATCAATATATAGTTTTGGTTTATTTTGCATTTCCTGGCATAAAACGAGAATTTCCAAAACTCAGGAAACATCCCTTGGATGTCCGTGCTCCTCTTTTTTTCACTGTTATTCCTTTTCTCTCCCTAACTGTTCCCATGGTTCCATCTCTGTTTTCCGTTCTTGAAATATTATAGGGCGGGTGAACGTGTATAGTGGTAGAGAGCTCGAGGTGCCAATTATCGTTGATGGTTATTCCATGGAAATGGACCTTGTTATGTGTGCGTCGAGAATCAGAGAAGATACCAATTATTTTCCGGAGAGTCGATGGCACTCGAAAACTAGCAACATTTCAAAAGATCTTGACTTGATCTAATTGTTGAATTGAACTTTTCAATTTTTTTTTTAAATATTGACTGACATTTGAGTAATAAAAAATTAATTTCTAATCAGTGTTTTAATAATGCAGGAAGAAATCAACTGGTGTGGATGATACTGACTGTTGATAATAATGACTTTTTCATTAGAGAATGCTTTTTGGTTTTTAATATAAGGCATTGGTTTTTTTTTTTTTATTGAGATTCCATCGGCTGGCTAGTTCGATAATATATTAGGACTGAGAGCCTTTAGGCAAACAATCTCGTAATAGCAGGATGGCTGACCTGGTGGTGCGGTAATGAGATATTAGAGGCGCTGCTAAGGGAGTGGCTACTTCAAGGCAGCATTGTATGTGATAGGCACTTGGTTTCACTGCACTAGTTACTAGAGGGCGTTACGCAATAGAGCTAAGGGTAGTATTGCTTTTCTCTCCTGGGATCTGATTATTCTCCCACATTCATTTTTATGACTCTATACTTTATAACTCACAGTCACTCAAACTGACTTTGTTAATTATAATTTAAATGTCTCATGTTTTAGATATTACCCAAGTAGCACGTAACTATTATATGTAATAACATATAAGATTAGTAATATTAAAATACCCACTCCATGGTACCTTCACGTCAACAGATAACTTCTTAACATTCCTGATTTAAGAACATTCCTGAGACATCCTAAGAATATCCCTATTTCTACAGACTATAATAGTTTTTTCTAGGAAATTCATAGGATATCCTTTGATGACGTCCATAGAAAATTAGAAAATCCTAAAATATCTGTTGCTAATATTTGCTAGGGTAAATGAAATTACAGTAATGTTACCTGTAATGTACCATGGAGCGGACAGTTTAATATTACAGAAATTTTTTTTGGTCATAGGGCTTGCTCATCCTTTTCATTACAGCCTAAGCAAGATTAATTTTTTTTGTAACATTATATTGAATATTATATTATCAACACTACCATTCCTAAGAAGAAATAAATTTCAATGTACGTGATTACGTAACATGTTAGTTTTGTACAAAGGAAGATAAATTTCCCATAATATTAGCAGTTCCTCAAAGCGATTTTAGATAGATGTAGAGATGTAGCACAGTAGCCTAGATCCTTGAGACGGTACCTGGACCAAGAAGCGAATAAGACTTGATGATAAAAGAGAAAATGTATCTCCTTCTCTCTTGTACCCTCTCTTCGCAGAGGTACGAACAAATGGTTGTCCCTGCATATGTAAAAGCGGCGCTGTATTCGGTTCACCCTCTGCCCGGCCATTTGTCAATGTCAAGGCGCGAGCGCCGTAGCCATGGTAACCCCCCGGCTAGTCGAACTGAGCGATCCGAATGAGCGAACGAACTGAACCGAGCGACCAAGAAGGGAATGCACCCTTGATTCGTGCAACTACCCCTGGCTAACACCACGTCATACACCCACTCCCCCTGCGAAAGTCGCACACATCAAGAAGCTCCTCAAAGTCTTCACTCTGTACAAGGAAGGCGCTTTAATAAATTTATGTTGTCACATTACGAAATTGTCCAAAATAATATTTAAGTTGAAAACTTCACATTTTATCTTTATAAATGTTTCCAATAAATATTGTCAGTGGGTATTAAAAGATTAGGATTAGGAGGGGGAACTTTCTACAAGAATATTTTTAGGTTTGCCGTATATAGATAGTAATACTATTTTGCAACATTAATGAAAACTTCACAACATGAGATGAAATTTGGATTTTATTTCTTGGAATATTAGTATAGAAGTTTCCCTAATTTTCCTTATCTAAAGTTGAAGTTTGGTAGGTTTCTAGTAGGGAAAAAGGTTAGGCTGCAAATGCAATGGCATTTATTTGACAATCATAATTTTAGGTTACTTTGGATAAATTATTTAATATAAATAATAACAATAATAAATCGGACACAGTATTTAGTATTATAAACTTTAAAAAAGGAGCAACATAAATTTAAATGTTACATGTTACAACAAATATGATTGGTAATCTTTTTGAAATCATTAAAAAAATTTACTATTGATTACATAAATTGGTTCAAGTTTGTTATTATTACATTCCATATAGATTTCCATAGATGTTAAACAACATGTTACTGAACTAATGATCAAAAAGAAATTAAATTTTAAAACTTTAGAAATTATTTTTTAATATATGACGTAATATTATTACAATTAAAATTTCAAAAAAATATTTTAAATATTTTGTTCATGTGAACGTTCAAATCTAAAAGAACATAAAAGATAAAACAAATATAGAAAGTGCACCAATTGTCAAAGATCATCATTTTCTTTTTCAGATATATAGTATAATATAAAATATTTAAAAACAGAAAAAAATTCTAAATAATCTTTATATTTTCAATTGTAAATTTACATATTCAAATTTCTATAGCAATGCTACTAAAATAATTATTTAATTATAATTATAATTCACTGCTGTCAAATTTAATCGAATCGACATTTTCTTAATACTTCAGGTTAATTGAAACATATTTTTAGAAATACAAATTAAACGTATTTCTAATTACTTTTTGTGTACGAAATTATTATTATAATACCGTACAAGAACTAAATTAATTTTGTATGCATGTTTGATTGTTAAAAAAATATTTAATAGTTTTAAAAAGCAAATCATTGGTATTTGGTTAATTTTTTTTGGCAGTTCCATTTTTCGAGGTAATGACTCAAAAATTGGTATAGTCAGTTTTTTTGCTAATGAACCATTTGTCGATGGTTAAGTATTTGTTTATTAAACGTCAAACATAGATTGCAAACTTTTATTTATAACGAAAGGCAGAATTGGAAATTTTGAAACAAAACGAGAAAAGTACAGAGAAGAAAAACTAAATTCTCCAAAAATTTACAACCTACAGATAATTAACCGGTCGACTGGAAAAAAATCATTACAAGTAAAGTGCATTATTTAAAACTGTAAAAAATTTTGTACTATTTCATTTAATTAATTAATATTATGTGAAATAAAAGTTTATATCATACGTTTACAAATTTAATGTGACTTAAATTTATCTTTTTTCAATTAATGTCTAATTAACACATTTGATTTAATTTAATTAAACTTATTTTAAAAGTTTAAATAACAGTTAAATAATTTTCTGTCCTCTATCATCTACTATAAAAAAGTTTTTATATCAATATTTCAAGTACGTTGGGATTAAGTCAACATTGTATGTTTTTCATATATATTACTCTTCAAAGGGCCTTTGAGCCCGTATATACATTAAATAAATAAATTATTCAATTATAGTTAAATAAATATATTTGTTTCCTGGTAAAGTTCTAAAATATATTTATTAAAAAAATAAATATCTACTCGATTTTTTAAATATCGGTAAAGGTTATTTGTTATATGTTTAAAAATGTCATACCCTCGACAATTGGAACAGACCCTCGAGAAATTAGTACAAGACCATCGACAAATGGTTCTTTTACTCAATTGACTTTTATATATAATTTTTGCTTAACAATTTAGTTTATTTTAAAAAATAAATATTAATATTAAACGTTATTAAATCCTTTGTCTAAATATACAAAAATCAAATTTTTAAGTGCATTAACTTGCGAGAAGAAAAATGTCAAAGTCAAATGTTGCCTGAAACCCTCGACAATTGGTACAGTTACCCTATAACCATGAATTATTATTATTTGTCAGATGTAACAAGAAAAACTAGTTTTTTAAAAAAGTTCTCATAGGGTCCTCGCTGGGCACTCACTATAATTCCCCACAAAAAATACTTGTCAATATCTGAGTGACACAGAAAATCCCGGGGCATTTTTCCTTATCAGATTCATGTAGATAATAGGGAAATCTGACCAGATCCATACGAGAATCTTGCTGAAATTTCTACAAGGGTATTTTCTAGAATCTATTAAATAGATCATCATTTTAAAATAATAATGGCGCAGTTCTATATAAATATTGCTATGGTTTTTGATTTTTTATTTTAAAATCAAAAATTATAACTAATTAATAACGCAGAAATAAATATGTATATTATTATAAACAATTTTTTAGACCTTATTTTTTAGAATTAAATAGTGATTCCAAGTGTAGGGGAGAGTGGGGCTGGTTGCACCACGGAGCAAGATACACCATACGAGACATTTCTGGAGATTTCTGAGTGTTGATCACAGATGGTGTTAGTTACACACAACACCTAACCAGAAAAAATGAACTATTATAAAAGTTTTATGATAACTTAATTTAAAAATGTTTTTCTTCTAATGAAACTATTTTATAATAAAAAAACAAATTAAATTAAACAATACAAATCTTAGTCTACTGTTTATTTATTGCCTTTTTGAAAATGAATAAACGTGCTTAACACTATGTAATAGTTGATTTGATGTAAATATTTAATTATAAAAAGTGTGGTGCAAGACGCATCATAAATGAGTGATTACTCTTTTAATTTATCGTATATTAACCTATGAAATAATTAATATTATAAAAGTTATTAAATTTTTTTAAAAAAGTGGTGCAACCAGACCCACTCTCCCCTACTAATGGATGATCTGCTAATGAAGAAAAATAATTTACACAAATAAAAATATAATAATAGGCAACTATATATAGTACACATTAAATTCAGATTTTTAAATTCTGATTCAATTAATATTTAAAACTTCTAAAAACGCAAATCTAGAATAATTATAAATAAAATCATAAGCAATGGGGGGAATTGAACCTACGGACTTATAGACTAACGTTCTAACCACTAACAATGCTACGCACGCCACATATAAACAAATCATAACTTGTTGGTATCTTATTGTCTTTCGATCAGGATTCAAAGAAACGTTTAAACAAGCAATAAAGTTCAAGTTAATAAATAATTTTTTTTTAAATTTATAGTAGGTAATCTTATAATTTAGGATATTGTAATTTTTTTTAAATATTTTTATTTACCAATGATTGAATAAAAATACTTTAATAATTTCTTATTAATAATTTGTTGTTACCCAAGTGCGAAAACCAACTCGGCCCAACACTGGCCCAGTATTGGCAAAGCTGGCATCGAGACATGGCAGACAATATTGGCCCGACTTTGCGCCGACTCTTGTGGTGTTAACAGCGGTTGGACGTCGGCAGCCAGATCTCGGCAGACATTAATGGCCCAATATTGGCAGCCAGATCTCGGCAGACATTAATGGCCCATTATTGGCAGCCAGATCTCAACAGACATTAATGGCCTAATATTGGGTGCCATTACTCCCCCAGAGTTGACAAAATTAGAAAAAAATAAAAATAAATTTTTTTTTATTCAATTAACTAATTAATTTATAAGGCTTATTTCCCTAAATTAAACGCAAACTTATAAATATTTGAAAAATTCTTACCTCTCGCGGGGATCGATACCTGAACCTGACGCACCACAGCCTAACACTCTGACCACTCTGCTACTCTGACGTGAAGTCGAGGAAACAAAAGGGTTCTTATAAGCTACACTACACTGGCCGATACTGTGCCATTATTGGGCCGAGCTACGTCCCAATATTGGCAATTATAATTTGCCATCATAGAAACAAAATTTTTGCCATTAAAGTGCCACTAATGAGCCATTAATGGACTGATCTTCGTCACATAACTGGCAATTGAATTTTGCCATTAAAGATTGATCAACTTTACCAATATTGTGCCGTTATTGAGCCAAGCTACATCCCAATACAGGCAATTATAATTTGCCATGAAAGATACAAATTTTTTGCCATTAAAGTGCCAATAATGAGCCATTACTGGGCCGATGGTCGGCACATCACTGGCAATTGTCTTTTGCCATTAAAGATTGATCAACTTTGCCATGAATGTGCCATTATTGGGCCGAGAGCTGGCCCAGTCTTAAAAAATTTGAAATTCTGACCATCGGCGCCATCATTGGCCCAGTAATGGGACGTTTTGAACACCAATAATGGCCCAGTAACTACTGCCAATTCTCGGCAGACATTACTGCACCAATGATGGGCCGTATTTGCAGTCTTGTCATTTCGCATTTGGGTATTAATTATTATTTATGTTTTATATCTAATTATTATGTTATATTATTATAAGGATAACATATCAGGTTAACTATTTAATAGAATAAGGAAATGACAAAAATTATTTTTTTGGTCACATGTTTCACGTCAATTTTTTAAAGTCGTTTTCCATAATAAAAGATTTTTAAATGCTTTTAAATAAATATAGAAATTAATTATTAAATTTTTATTTTGCAAATTGTTAATATTTTTAATATTTATATATTTTTTTTAACCTATAGTTTTTATTAAATTTATAATTTATTAAAATTTAATAAATTAATATTTAAAATAAAAAGTATGCTTTATTGCATTAATTATTTTATAATTTTATTTATGGTTTAACTTAGGATAATTTTTAATAGTTTACAATAGAATTTTTAATCTAATTTAACAGTAACGCAAATTTAAAACTACTCAGAATCAAATAATTCCATTTCGTCAGTTTGAGTCTCATTTCGGGGCTTTAAGGATTCATAAAAGGTGTGATAAACCTATCAATTGGCTGAAACTGAAGCGAAATATTCAATTCAATATTTTTATTATGTATTTCATTTTCACCACACCTTAAATCCAAACAATCAACGTTATCTTCAAAATAAATCTCTTCTGTTAAGAAAAATTAAATAACAAAATAGATAGGTTAAATAGATATTTGAATAAAATTTCTACCTTTCAATATAATGTTTGAAATTATTTACCTTTTCTTATACTTAAATCTAAAGGAATATCAATTTTTTCTACTTTTATCAGAAACTTTCTAATTTTTATGAAAATCTCTTATTGTAAATGTTTTTTGCCAGATGCAGAAACAAATGATAGATAGTACACTTTTACTTTAAAGTTAAAAATGTAATTATTTTAAATTAATTTTTTTTCATATATCATTTAATCAAAAAATCGAAAATATGCAATTTTGAGATAGTACGGTACAAACTGTTACTTTGAGATAGAGCACTACAAAGTACTACCCGAGGATAGAATGATATTAACCTGTACTGTGAGCTAGCATTGTATCACACTGAAGTATCGAAATAGGTATTTAAATAAAATTTTAATAAAAGAATATTTACTTTAATTCATGTAAACGTTTTTTGGATTTTTGAAATTTAGTATATAATCTTTTTTGTTTAAAATATAATCCATTTATTTATTTTTCTTTTATCAAAAAACAACCTATACTAAAAAAATATTTACTTTAAAAAAAGAATAAACAATTAATTTTTATAAAAAAAATTATCATTATAATTCAATAAAATTAATTTAAATTTTTTTCTGCCTAAGAACAAAAGCAATACACGTAAAGCAATTGTTTCTTTTAAAAAAGGCAATTTTTGCCTTTAAAAAAGGTAAAAATTGCCTTAGTTAAAATTTTTGCCTTTTTTAAGAGCAAAAATTGCCTTTTTTTAAAAGAAACAATTGCTTTACGTGTATTGCTTTTGTTCTTAGGCAAAAATTACCTGAGTAAAAAGCACATTCTGCCGAATTTTTTTTTCAGTGTATGTCAAATGAATGGAATGATTGGATCTAATAAATATTGCTTTAAATCAATTATGATAATTACTTGATTCAAACTGCATGGTTTTCAATTTAAATAAATATTTATTTGCATCAATAAAATCATTTTTTAAAAATAACTAAATATTTATTTGTATCAAATATACAATTACCTAGTAAAAAATCGCCAAGAGTCAATAATCGTTTTAAAAAATCGTAACATATCTATAAAAATGTTGTTAGTTAGTGACATATAAGTTCGTTTATAAGTCATGAACTAACAACATTTTGATAGATATGTCACAACTTTTTAAAACACCGTCAAAACCGGAAGGAAGGCATTAAAGCATCAGGGTGTACTAGGCAGCTATTCAGTCCTGAGTCATAGTTACTAAACAATATGGTGACATTTTCGTTCAACAAAACAAAAAGTAAACTTCACTAAACGGCCGTTTAGTTATTAAGACTACCACCTTCATCATTATCGTCTACGATATGAATTGTCATATCTACGATTCTGTTTACAATTTACCAAAATATAAATTAACCTCTTTTATAATAAATTTTAAATTAGGTTAAATAGAAAGGTTAAACCTTTCTAAACAATTAATTATTTAGAAATAATTATTATTAATTAATTATTTTTTTAAGAATTTGTTATATATGGCGAACAAGAAGAAAATCAAGTAATATTTTACAAAAAGACACTGACGGTGATATAAGGTAACAATAATAAACATCGCAAATAAAGTTTTGAAAAATAATATTTTTTCTCGATTACGTTTAATTTTTTAATAGGTAGCTTTTTAATTAATTGTAATATATTTTTTTAAAGGTAAATTAATAATATGATGAAACATTTAAACAAAATTATGTAGTTTTGTCTGCTTTACTAAGCAGATATTCATCCTTACTACTATGTTTAGTTCGATCGAAAAACAATTGAACGCTGTTTTGTAACCTTTACTTATAATCGAGCTTAAAATTTATTTGTCACTACTCAAATTTTCTTACTAAATGCGTAATAGTACAACTCACTATAACTCTTCTCTCCGTGCAGTATCATTTGCGAATAGTGCTTTCTTTGAGTAGTTGTTTTTTGGTATGTCATAAGTATAGAGGTTATGCAGTATATGTCCAACAACTGAACCCTGAAGCTTCTGTTCTGAAGAATGGAGTGAATTATTTTAGTTAAGTTGGAGGCTATTCCTGCTGGGACAGGTTTGTGAATCAGTCCTTCATGCCAAACTTTATCGAAAGCCTTAGCTACACGGAGAGAACTTTGAACCATAAAAGACAGTGTCTAATTCAGAAGGTTAAAAGAGGGGAAGATCACGGTAAATCTTAGTGATCTCACCGAGTTTTTCCATTCACGAATCGCAAGTGGCGGTGACAGTCACCGTCAGAGAGCGCTACATCTTGTCGAAAACTAGGTTGAGTTTCCAATCATCGTCTAAAACTCTGATCACACCGTGATTTTAGGTTACAAAACAAACAAACAAGGTTCAAACTTCTCTCCGTGTACGTCTAGGTAGGCCATGGCAGTTGAGTCCTTGTGTGAGGAGGCGTCGTGGATTGTTTCTACTAGTCGGAGTGTTTGTTGGATTGTTGTGTATTCAGTACGAAACCTAAATTGTTCTGGAGGCAGTATGTTTAAGTTATTTACTTGGATCATTAATCTGAAAAGGATGATGCGTTCAAAATTTTTTGAGAAGACAGGAAGAAGACTGATAGAACGATGGTTCTCAGGTCGACAGTGGTCCTTGCCTGGTTTCGGAATCGTAATGATATGAGCTGTTTTCCATGGACTTGGGAAATAATTCAATCGAAGGCAAGCATTAAAGATGTTCAGAAGTTTTACCTTCCTCTTGTGTGGTAGATTTTTAACTTGAAGGTTGAAGATATCGTCATAACCAGGAGCTTTGTTGTTTTTTAATTTCTTGATGTATGTTTCCAGTTCCTGTAGTATAGAATTGTCTATTGGATCAGGCGGAGAGTCATCTATTTGCCTAAAAGAGTTCAAGATTTCTTCCTCAAGATTGTCTGTCTCGTCAGTGTGATTTATCCGTTCGTTGAGAGTACATTGTTTTTCAATGCTTGTTGCAAGGATCTCAGCTTTATTACTATTGTTGTATCCGATTCCTTGCGTTCCCTGTAGAGGTTGAATTATCTCACGTTTTGCTTTAAGTGATTTAATCATTTTCCACATGCCTGCACGATCAGCGTAGAGTGATTCTACTTTTGCATTCCAGTTGTTGGTATTAAATTATTGTAGTTTGGACCAAAGTGTTTTGTTTAGTCTGGTAGTTGCTGCGTAGTCATCAGGGTGAAATGTTCTTTGCGCTTTCTTGCGGGCTTTCCTTTTTTCTTTCATTAGCTACCTTAGTTCAGTTGGAAGAATAATAATGTTGCTAGTGTGAGCTGAAATAACTTTTGTGCAGATTTTTGTTGAAGCCTTGATTCTTTGTGTAATAGTTTGTATTTCACTGTCTATGTCTTGTATTGTGTTTAGTCATTTATGTTTGTCATGTTGTTTTTGAGATGATGTGTGTAGCGTATCCATTGAGTGATTGATTTTTTCATAAGTGATTTAACTTGCAGATTACCGAGGAGTGTCGTTTGAATGGGATTGTGGTCGGAGCTGAGATCCTGTATAGCAGCAAGGTCAATGTTGTTTAAAATGTTTTTAGAGATTCCTGTGTTAAGTATTTCTGGTCTTCCATTTATGCAGTAGAGAGTTGGTTGGCTTGGAGTTTGAAGTTGAGTATCGTTCTTAAAGTAGTATTTAAGAAAGACTCTATGAGCAGAGTTGATTCAATTACTCTTCCAGAAAGTATGTTTGGCATTCAGATCTCCCATAAGTAGTGTTTCTCCATGTGACGTAAATAGGATGTTCAGATCTGCTTCAAGAATTATCTTGTTTGGTGGGCAGTAGGCAGATATGAAGAGGATTGGTCTAAACGATCTTTGTACTACCACAGATGTGTTCTCAATTTGAAGATCATGTGATTGTAGTAGATTGTGAGAGATATGTTTCTTGATTAGAATTGCCGTACCTCCGTAGTTTGTCGATCTGTCCTGTAAGTAATGTAGTTTAGCACTTTAAAATTAATACTATTTTTGAGCCAGGTTTCACCGAGGCACATCACGTCTATATTCTGTTTACTAAGGTAATTAGTTTGCGTTCCAATAACAAATTTTGAAACTGTCTTGGGGTTTTAACGGTATTTTAGTTCTATTTGTTGATTTCCTTGGAACATTTCTAGCTGTGTAGCAAGATTCTGCATCTGGGTGTACATGGAGTTGAACTTGTTAAAGAGTTGAGTCAGAGTCAAGTCGCCCTTGAGTACTTGTGATTCACTGTCACAAGAATTAGTCTCAACATTGTTCGTTTTTACTGCGTCAGTAAAAGATTCGGGAGGAGCTCTTTGTCTCTGTTCATGTTTTGTTTTGGGTTTTGGCTAGTTTTTACAAGCTTTGAATGATGCGATGTGATCTTCACCACAGTTACAGCATTTTTTATTGGTTTAAGTATTTTTGTTTTGACAATCATATGTGTGGTGATCTTCTGAGCAGTACACACAGCGAGGTTGCGCAGTACAACGACTTTGAGCGTGACCGAAGCGTTGACATCTTTAACATTGTCAGATGGTGGCCTTTTGGTGTTAACTTTCAACATTGATGTCGACGTTGGCAAGGCGATTTAGATGAAAAATGTGCTTTTTAGATTTTGGTAAAGTAATTAGTTCAAGTGGAATTAATGCCTTGTCTTTTCTGCGTTTCATTCATAAAACGGTTTCTGGATGATAGCCGAGTTCCTGGAGTTCTTCTTTGATGTCAGCAGTTTCAATTGGTTCAGGAATGCCCCGGAGTACAATGTGAAGTAGTTTTTCAGGTGATAGTTGTCAGGTATGATACTGAAGCTTTTCTTTATCGAAGAGTTACGAAAATCATCGGAAGAGTCGAAAATGATGCGAATACCTTCTGCGGTAGTTAAAATTTTTAAATTGAAAAACAGTAAATCTTGAAATTATGTAACATTTGTTTTTTGAGAACAGTTGTTTTATTTTCATTTGTGTCGCAAACATTTTTAATGTAAAAACGGTTTGCAATATAAGCAATTTTTGAAATGTTTGTGTCTGCTTTACACAAAAACATAGTTCCTTGAGTGAAGAATTCAAACTTGCATATGAAAAATATTTCAATAAACAAGTTATTTCGAACGTAAGTTGGACACCAAATTTTGTTTGCAAAAAATGCTACACTAACCTCATGAGTTGGATGCATAAAATAATTAAAAACATGCCGTTTGGTGTACCAATGATTTTGATGGATCCGGTGTCAGTGTAGCAAGTGCTCAAACCCCATTACATCACTCAGAAAACATTCCATTGCCAATACCACCAACTTCAGATCATTTATCTATCTTTAGCAAAAAAAACTTCAGTAAACTGTCAGATATAGATATAGTAGATATATATTATCTACTATAAAAATCCTCGAGACCAACGTGGAAAATGGAGTTGACGAAATTGGGAATTTCAGCCGGTACACAAGAGGTGGAAAAGGCGAATAGTGAAAGCAGCTTTAAGATTCCAAAACTGGAGGAGGTTCAGAATCAGAACCCTTCCCTTTTCGACACCAGGAATCCCAGTACTAATTGATCATGTAAAAAATCACCTGCTGTGCGTCACTAAGAATCCCCGAGGGCAAAATGGAAAATGGACTTAATGAAATTGGGAATTTCATCCGGTTCTAATCAAACTCTATGAGCCACTTCAAAAAAAGTGGATCATGTACTGCGTTCTACTACCTCGTTTTTGGAGTCAAATGCCAGATCGAAGAACATTGCAATACATATGAAAATTGTCGGTAATTGTGAGGAGGGTCATGAAATGTAGGTTGCATAAACATTTATTGAAGCCATATGGGGGTTCAAATTTATCCGTAAAGAAGAGAATATTCAACTATAGGTTATGCAGAGTTCGAAGTTTCATTGAATGTGCTTTTTTGTGTTTAAACGTTCATCTTAATAGCTGTTAGTCACTGCACTAATAAAATTTTAATTATGTTTTAATTGTAGTTGTACGTTGTAGGTATATTTCAATTTATGCAAAGTTTTGCAATTTTATCTTTTAAAAATGTGGTACCAAGAATTGTCTTGGAAAGAGTAGATAGACGAGGAAGTACGAGCAGCATGACGAGGCAAGCCAGCTCCATTTCTGTCTTCAGTAATGCTTCTACGATTGACATTGCTAGCTGCAATAAAGATCGAGAGGAATGCAATAAGCTGCGGAAGGAAGAGGCAGCGAGCATTCAAAAAATGGAGAATGAAGTCAGCAATATGCTGAAATCCTGTAAGGTCCAGAGGAATGTCAATATGACAATCAAGGATGGACTGAGAAGCATAACGTCGCTCATACGGGATGTTAAGGAGAAGCACGCAGCAGCGGCCAGAAAAGATGAGAAGTTCTACCAGGGATTAACCTGGTCGGAAAAAGTACGCAAAGACCGAAGGATGAGACGTGACCGTTTTAACGCAGCAATGCTAAGAAACGTTGTCTTGGAAAGTCGAAATCGGAAAAGAAGTGGTCCTGAGTTTGTGAAGGACACAAAGAGGAAGAAAGAGAATGGATCTCCTAAAAGGACTGGAGGCAAGGGTACCAAGTCGGCACCAAAGTCGAATTCAGTTAAGGATAAAAGACAGCCACAAAAACGAACAACAATGATCGTCAGAGTGGCTAAAGGAACATCGTTCGAGAACGTGCTAAAGAAGGTTCGTGAAGAGGCTGACCTGGAGGCCAGCAAGACAAGGGTTGTGGGCGCTGTGCCTACTAAAAAAGAAGACCTTCTTATCAAAATAGGAGGGACTTCAAGTAAAGCGTTGTTCACCGAGGAGGTCACAAGGGTCATTGGAGCCCTAGGTAAGGTGCAGATGGCGGACCGGCGAACTACGTTGGAAATCCGCGATATAGATGCCCTTACAGAAAAAGAAGACGTACTGGGTGCCCTGGAGAAAATTTCTACGGTACCAGCAGGAAGTAGGAAGGTGACGGTTCTCGGACCAAACAAGCGAGGAGCAAAGCTCGCTGACGTGGTCACCAGTCAAGAAGACGCTGATAAGCTGGAGAAAATCGGGCACATAGAGATTGGGTTCGTCTCCTGCAAGATAAGAAGAAGAACTATGGTCACAAGGTGTCATGAGTGCCTTGACTACGGCCATATATGTAGAGATTGCCAAGGTGTAGATAGGTAGGCTGCGTGCTTCAAGTGCGGAGAAGCCGGACATAAGGCAACAGATTATAAGAAGAGCTCATGCTGCTTCTTATGCCAGGCAAAGTTTGGTTGCAAAGTCTTCAGAACTGCCCTCGAGGAAGCAAAGAAGACTTTGTCAAGGACAAGGAGGAAGTAAGGCCAGAACAAAAGCGGCACAGGAGAGTCGCGTGAGCGACTTAATGGGACCTTTGCCCGCGAAGTTCGAAGCCAATAGGTAGTTCCGTGGGTTGAAGAATAGTCAAGATTAAGACGGGAGTGGTTTTTAGTGGGTCGACCAGAACAAGAGCGGTCATCTCCACATAACCTGGAATTCCTTTATCCAGGTATCTGAATTCACAGATTTTCCACTTCCGACTACAAAAAAAATAAAAATAAAAAATTATAATAATAATAGTATCTAATTAATATAATGTAGCGTCCTTAATTTTCAGAAATTTTATTATTATTTATCAGTTTCATTCTTAATTACAAACAACTTTTATTTATTTTATTACCAAATGTTAATTCGTTAGTTTATAGAATAAGCCCACTGCACGCGTGGATTAGAATTTTCGAATGTTGCCTACATATTTCATGCAGACTACCCTTCAATAGTTGGCAAGTACGATCTGTCCAACAAAAAGCCTCGTTTGCAGAAAGAAAAAAACATGTTCAGGACATTTTTTGGGAAAAGATAGGACTAATAGTCGATAAGCCAAAAGTAGGAGGTGCTGGGACCACTAATGATGGTAATACTGCTCGCACAGCCTTTGAGAATCCAGATTTGTTAGCTGGACTTCTGGAACTGAACGTTGATTTGATTCGACACTTTAAAACAATTTTTACCGCTATTTCTGTACAGCTACCAATCGATACCCTTAAATTTGAACAACTCTGCACTGTCACTGCAAAACTTTATGTGTCTCACTACAATTAGTATCAAATGCCTTCGACGCTACATAAAATTCTCATGCCTCCTTAAGTTCGACGTCTTAAACGCGAACGCTTATCCTCGTTTACGCTTTTCGTTTTGAACGCGAGTACCACCTTCCCGTCCGGTAAACCCGCTCGACGTCTTGCACGCGAGTATCCTTCTGGTTCGTCGTCGAGCACGCGGACATTATCCGTCCTGTCTCGGACGTTCTGTACGCCGGAGGCAGTCCTTTCCTTCCTGTCATCTCCTTTAACCGCTTAAGCATAACTTGCCCCTTCTACTTCCTACAAGTACAAAAAACCGGACAAGTGCGAGTAGAACTCGTACTAAAACTGAAGGTTTCGTACTCTCGTTTAAAACTTCTATTTTTTTGCTGAAAGAAATATAAAGATCAACTCCAATATTTTTCGCTGTATTTTTCCTGAAATCTACACATGAAAATACATAAAATAAGCAAAACTGTAGTCCAATAGGCCAAGAATTGTGTAAACCAAGGGGGGGTCACACTTTTTTCTAAATAAAAAAAAAATTCTAGTTTTTCGCAACAAAAAAAATATGAAAATGAACTCTAATAATTTTTTCTGTATGTTTGTTGAAATCTACACGAAAAAATAAATAAAAATGTATAACGCCAGTCCACTAGATTAAGAATTGTGCGAACCGGCAAGGGTTAAAGAATTTTCGAGGTTGCAAAAAGAGATGTTAGTTTTTCGATGAAAACACCATGAAAATAAATTCTAATCACTTCCGCTTTATTTTTCCTGTAATCTACGCATAAAAATGAATATATATGCCAATTTTCAACTCTCTACGCAAAAAACTATGAGCGCTAGGGGGGGTACATGCATTTTTTTTGAAAAACAGCCAAAATTTGATGTTTTTCGCGAAAAACTTTATGAAGATGAATTCCAATCACGCTCGCTATATTTTTCCTGTAATCGACGCGTAAAAAATACATACGTGTACCAATTTTTAACTCTCTAGATGAAAAACTGTGAACTATAGGGGGAAATACATAGTCATTTTCCGTAACCGTTTTAATAGGGTTCCTACCGGGTACGGAACCCTAAAAATCATAAATATTTCTCGTTCCGTAGATGCCTTCAAATCGGTCTCATAAGAGACCACAGTGTACTTATCTAATTCTGAGAAACCAGCGTCAATCCGAAAAATTTATGGCTAAGCTCCTCGCTATTAATTACCCCGCTATCAGCCCTAGATTGGCTAGCCACTACATCAAGGATGGCGCCAGGACACAACCCTTATCTACCCCCAGGAGATCCCTTCCTCGACGACGGCTCCACTGACGCCGAAGGACACAATCTGCTCCCGGTATACCACGACGATAGAGGAAGAGATTGCGAGCTCACGAGGATTCTGGAGGCCGCTCTTTATGAAGCTCCCTCGCCTCCACTCTTTCTGACTCCGATAAAGGAACCGGTTGTTGTAAACCTCGTCGCCCCGCCTAGGTTTGCCCCGCTCGCACCTTTCACCAGCCCAAGGAAAGGTCCGTCGACACCAGGTGTACCTGAACTCGCGTCGGAGGCCATACAAACCTTGAAAGACCTTTTGGACGATGACGACATCCTGGAACTAAGTCCGGGGTCGCCGTTCTCCAGGATTCCTACATTAACACCGACCTACACCGCGGGAAAACCGTCCCATTGTCGACAACTGTGGGAAGCCTTTCCTGATTCGGTTCCATCCCGCCTGGACCTATCCATCCTCGTTCCGGAGAACCTGGAGGTTCCCCGTTTGACGCTGGTCACGTTGCCCAAGCTTGCACGAGAACACCGTCCCTACGGCAGGCCTGTGGGCCTCCCGCCGCCGACTAAGACCTCGAATCTCAATAGAAGGACCAACGAGCAGCGCCTAAAAAGTCCTGAAATTTCCTCCCAAAGTTCCTGCTATTTACTTTTCCTACTTAAATCTGAAACAACAATTTTGACTTAAAGCGTAATCCCTCTCTTTCGTATACTCCGGGCATCTAGTTACACATTAACTCTGCTTTTTTCCGGTCCCTTCCCTCGCACGGTGACTGGTAACATTATATTTTGAATAGAGTTGTGTTTCAACAAGGTGAGACAAAAACTAACTATGAGAAATGGTTTAATCGCGAACATGAGTTAAGCCATGTGCGAGTATTTGGTAGTTACGGATATCTGAATGTTTCTAAAGAGAGAAGGAAGAAATTCGACCCGAAGTCATAATCAAAGAAGTCCAAGCTCTGGAGGATAATAAAACATGGAGTTTGACCTCTTTACCACAAGGAAAGAAGACAATTCGCGGTAAATGGGTGTTATCGATTAAAAATAATCCTGATAGCAGCATTAATCGATATAAAGCAAAATTAGTGGCAAAAGGATATACAGGCGACTCTGTGAATAGTGCAGTTGTAAATAGTGCAGTTGTTAGTTTGCATGAGTGGACAAGAGGGTGCGGGAGGCAAGGGGAAAGGGAACCTGTGACGTCAAATCAAGTGTTTGTCGCTAGTGCAGTGTCGTTTAGTGGTGCTTATTGGGTACATATGTAGTTACTAAGAGTGACTTCAAGTAATTGATCCGGCCCTGAATGTTGACACTTGTGAACAGTGCAGCACACACCGGAGAACTTTTTCGAAATTAATTAATAATTTTTAAAATATCAAAGAATTAGGAAAAAATCGGGGGCATGGTGGGATACAAACCCACGATTTTTCTATTGCCGGTAGACTGCTCTGACTAACTGAGCACCTCCGAGTGACAAATGTGTTTTTGTGGGTATCTTTGGAAATGACACAGTTTATTTAGCCGTTTATGTCGATGATGCCTTGATAATTACTGCTAGCAAAAGTGCTATTGAAAAAGAGTTAAATTATTTGAAAAATCAATTTAAAAGTACAATAAATGAAGCATGTGAATTCATTGAAATGCAAATTGAGCGTGATCGTGAAAAGAGAGTGATTAGAATTAGTCAGTTGCAATGATGTTGAAAAAGTGATTAGCATATTTAGAATGCAGGATGCGAAATTCGGGACTCGAAATTATGGTAAATTTTTTCAAAACAGATTGAGTTCGGATATAATAAAAGGATTTATAGATGCCGATTATGCAGAGTGCCTTAACACAAGAAAATCCAAAAGCGGCTTCATTTTCTTGTTTAGTAATGGGCCAATATCGTGGTCTAGTCAGCGACAAAAAAGTGGTTTCTTTGTCAACTGTCATTCCAACAGGATTCAACTGGTACAGTACTTGGCGTGTCGTGACATGAATCTCCATAGATTGGGCACAATATTTCTGAGATGAGTTAAAGAAGGAAGTATCCTTCAGATATAATCCGACAACAAGGCACAGTATAATAAATTAAATATCGAGAGTGATCAATTCCCTTAGAAAGGTCTAGTCAATTTTCGTGATTCCGACTTCAAGGCTGTCAGGAACTCAACTGACTAATTAATAGTTTCATGCTATTCTCTCTCCCCTAATCTCTAATTTCTCTCTCTCTCTCTCCTTGCTATTATTAGGGAATTGACCCATTACAATCTTTATCTCTTTTTTGCTCGTGTTTAAAAGAATATTCTCTAGTTCATAATTTACGACCTCAGTCACATTTGGAAAAATTACTGTTTTTTAAATTCGCCGCCTTGCGATCGCTGTGCTCACCGTGGTCCGTTTTAGAAGTATCTGTTTGTTCAAAATTTGAACCTTCTCCTGCAGTTCAATTGTTGCCGAGAGATAAATTTCGAACAGATTGTTTTCTTCCGGATATTGATCAATTAAATTTGACATTGGCTGAATAAATAACTGGCTGATGGTGCTATTTGTGAAAAATTAGGGTTCTTGGCCGAATTGAATGCTATAGAACCTTGCGAATTAGAATTAAATGCAAATATACTTATGTAAGCCGCACGTAATATAACCTTAAAATGAAGGCAATATTACATTTCATATTTGCCAATATCCCAGTAGAATGTTCCAGGGATTTTAAAGTAATATTAAAATGTCCGCCCACAGGAATATTCTAAGATAACATTGAGGGAATGTTTAATGGTGATATTAGAGGAATATTCCAGGATGATGTTGATGGAATGTTCCACCTTAAAATTAATGCAATATTCCAGAGTGATGTTGAGGGAATATTCCCAGGTTATACTCTGTGAATACTCCAAAATTTTATACTTTAGAAATATTTGACTTTTTTATTTTTTTATTAAATAAAAGATTTAGTGGTATTTTAAACATATATCTAATATTACCTGGGAACATTTCTTTAACAGCACCCTAGAATAGTCTATTAATATTAGGGTGAAACATTCCCTCAACATCATCCTGAAATATTCTTTTAGTATTACCGTTGAACATACCCTCAATGTTATCTTGAAATATTTCAGTGGGGCGGACATTTTAATATTACCCGGTAAGAAGGTGTGTATTAAAATGAATTAAAATGATATCACAAAAAGGACGAAAACGACATTGGTTTGGATTAAAATGATTGAGAATTCATAGCAATTTGTAATCAGTTTAATCCATTTCAATACAAAAAAATTAAAATGTTAACAAATGTTTATGTTCAAGAAAGGATTCAAATGATTTCACTTTTTAAAATTTCCAGAAAGCATTAAACTGGATTAAATTGATATTATTTTTCGTCATTTTAACAGATTTGAAATGTTAACTGGAATTCAACTGAATTTAAGTGTGTTCAAATAGATTACTGTGATTGGAATAAATTTATTGATGGACAAAAATGGCATTCGTTTGGATTAAAATGATTTCAAGAATTCAGCTATACTTGTAATCATTTCAATCGATTTCAATACACTCGTTTTTACTGGGTACTTTAACCCCTTAACTGCCGGCTGAAAAACACTAAATGTGCCCAGAATGCCAAAAATAAAAAATCGTCCAATTTGTCTGAAACTTGTTACTCAGGGGTTTTCGGGGTCGCTGATTCATAATCTGATGTCGGTATTTTAAAATTCAAAATGGCGGATCCAATATGGCAGACGGCCTTTTAAAAATTAATCCAAATTACCTGAAATTTGTTACTCGAGGGTTTTTGGGGTCGCTGATTACGAATCTGATGTCGGTTTTTTAAAATTCAAAATGGCGGATCCAATATGGCGGACATTTTTTTTAAATTTTTGATTCGCTTAAAAATTATTATTAGGGGGTTTTCGGGGTCGCTGATGATGAATCGGATGTCTGTTTTTAAAAATTCAAAATGTCGGATCCAATATTGCGAACATTTTTTTAAAAAAGTTTTGTTTTTATTATAAAAGCAGAACAAATTTTACAAATGCCGGTTTCATAGAACAGCTATAAAGAGCGTGCAAAAATTGAAATTCCATTGAAATGTCCTAACGCATTTCACCTTTCCAATAAGATCATGGGTGAAGTGGATCTCCACGGTATGTCATATTGAATCCGCAATTTTGAATTTTGAAAAACTGACATCGGATTCGTCATCAGCGACCCCGAAAACCCCCGAATGATAATTTTCAAGCGAATCCAAAATTTTTTTAAAAAATGTCTGCCTTATTGGATCCGCCATTTTGAATTTTAAAAAACTGACATCATATTCGTAATCAGCGACCCCGAAAACCGTCGAGTAACAAAGTTCAGGTAATTTGGATCAATTTTTAAAAAAGTCGTCCGCCATATTGGATCCGTCATTTTAAATTTTAAAAAACTGACATCATATTCGTAATCAGCGACCCCGAAAACCCCCGAGTAATAGATTTCAGGCGATTTTAGACATTTTTAAAATAAAAATGCATTGTATTGTCCATGGCAAAGATTTTAAAAAATTTGCTAAAAGTGTTGTTTTTAAAAATTTATAACATTTTTATAATTCATTAAATTTAAAAACAGAAACGTGTGTTGCATTCTGCATAGCGTTGACTTTTAAGAAATCATTTTATTTTCAATTTTCAGCTAGTTTTGACTTTTTTACATCAATTTTTATCATGGCAAAGATTGTCAGTTTTCCGGCAGTCAGAGCAAAGTCTGAAATGGCAAAGATCTTTGCCATCGGCAGTCAAGGGGTTAAGGTTCCTGGAATATTCCAAATATAAAATCTAATATTGCCTTTATTTTAAGGTTATATTACGTGCTGCTTGGGCGCCTATACTAAAGATCATAAACAGAATCTGACAAATAAACTTGTACACCTTGTGGCTTTTTCTAATCAATATGAAAAAAGAAAGGGAGAATCTACAGAAATATTTCTTTATCGATTCATTTTATAAAACAATTTTAAGTCAACATTTTGCGTTATTGTTATTCGCATATACCTGAAATTAATGATGACCAATTTTGCTAATGCAAAATCACATATATTTCTTCTTTGATGTAAGAAGGTAAAAAAAGTAAAAAAAAAGTAAATTATTCGAACATTTCATTAAATGCATATGTACTTTATTCTAAAAAATAAATGCAGTTACATTTCCTGTCAAATAATTACCTATAATTTAATATTTCCTTAAATAAAAATTTTTTTAGAAAGGGCCTCGACATAAATTTGGCCCCTGTACCTCCACAACTCCAAATTTGACCCTGTTAAAGTCTATATAAATACTGATATTATCTCTAATAAATTATATTTTTCAATTATAGTACTGGCAAATATAAAAAATGAATAATATATTAAAAATTACTTTGGAAAGTAAATTAGACTCTAATAAAATTGGTTCTTATACAAAGTCTGTTTACGGCGTTCACTCGGTGTTATCACCGAGGGGAAGCCTAAAAGAAGAAAAGAAAGTCACAATTAATGACATCATGTTTATGGCACAATTGTTATCCATTCACCTTGGACCTAATTTTAAAGTTATGTTTGCCCTTTGTACCTTTAGTAACCAAGAACGCGTATTTGATTTTAGGATAAAAATGATCTGCACTGACATAAAGAATTAACTTTTAAAAATCGTAAAAAATTAAGTCAAACTTAACCCCTTCAGTGTGTAGCTAAAATATAACAAAATGGTCCCAAAATGTGTAAGACCTTCTTGTGAATAAATTTTCATGACACTAGGTACTAAGGGGTTTTGGGGTCGCTGATTACGATTCCGGTGTTAGTTTTCAAAAATTCAAAATAGCGGATCCAATATGGCGGACACGATTTTGAAAAATTCATTGGATTCGCTTAAAAATCGTTACTCGGGGATTTTCGTGGTCGCTCATTACGAATCTGACATTAGTTTTCTAAAATTCAAAATGGCGGATCCAAAATGGTGGACACGATTATGAAAAATTCATTGCATACGCTTAAAATTTGTTACTCGGGGGTGTTTGGGGTCGCTGATTACGATTCCGGTGTTAGTTTTTTAAAATTTTAAATGGCGGATCCAATATGTCGGTCATGGTTTTGAAAAATTCATTGGATTCGTTTAAAATTTGTTACTGGAGGGTTTTTGGGGTCGCTGATTACGAATCTTTTATTAGTTTTTCAAAGTTTAAATGGTAAGAATTATGAAAAGAATTTATCAACTTTTGAAATTTTTCAAAATTTTTGGCGGCCATTTTGTATGAAAAATTATTCATTTTGAAAATCTTACTTCAGAATCGTGATCAGCGACCCCAAAAATCCCTGAGTAAGAATTTTTAAAAGAATTTATCCACTTTTGAACTATTTCAAAATTTTTGGCGGCCATTTTGGATAAAAAATTATGTATTCTGAAAATATGACTTCAGAATCGTGATCAGCGACCCCAAAAACCCCCCGAGTAAGAATTTTTAAAAGAGTTTATCCAATTTTGAAATTTTTTAAAATTTTTGGCGGCCATTTTAAATGAAAAATTATGTATTCTGAAAATATGACTTCAGAATCGTGATCAGCGACCCCAAATACCCCCGAGTAAGAATTTTTAAAAGAATTTATCCACTTTTGAAATTTTTTAAAATTTTTGGCGGCCATTTTAGATAAAAAATTATTTATTTTGAAAATATGACTTTAGAATCGTGATCAGCGACCTCAAAAACCCCCAAGTAAGAATTTTTTCTAAAAGGATTTATCCACTTTTAAAGTTTTTCAAAATTTTTGGCGGCCATTTTGGATGAAAAGTTATGTATTTTGAAAATATCACTTCAGAATCGTGATCAGTGACCCCAAAAACCCCCGAGTAAATTTTTTTGCGAATGTACGTTAAGATGTTTTCTTGTTTGGGCCATGACGTGTATACACGTCATCCACTGTTTGGGCCAGTTTTTTTCATGACGTGTATACACGTCATCCACAGTCAAGGGGTTAATATAAATTTTGACGTAACTTAAAGATAACTTAAGAAACATGCATATGACTAAAGTAAATAATTTTGTCAGTCTTAAACAATTTTTTAAAGTTTAAAAGTTGCCAATTACCAATATTTGTTTACTGACGGCATACATATATTGACAATAATTGTAAATAAACAATAAGAAGTGTAAATTTTTTTTTATGTTTTACTATATTGCTATAGAATCTAAAGTAGCTATTAAAAATTGCAGTTAAATTCAGCATTGCAAAATCAAATAATCAAGGAATGATTGGCAAATTTTACCCTATGCTATGCTCGCAGAGTTAAGAGCACGTATTTGTAATCAGTGACTTACCATTTATTTTTCACATACTTTGCCGCAATATTGCATCTGTAATTTTAAATACCTAATAAATAAAACCGGATTCCTTATCAGCGTCTCCAAAAACCCCTAAGTAACAAGTTGCAGCCAAATCCAATGAATATTAAGAATCAGAAGGTCACTCATTTTTCAAAAGTACATGTATATGGGGCATTCCACGCCAAGTCGGAAATCATTTTGCTTTTGCATCTCAAATTTGTTTTAAACATTTTTTTCTTTTAGTACCCTTTGAAAAGAGCTTCCTTGATTTTTTAAAAATCTTTCATAAAGCGGTTCAGGAGATACAGATTTTTCAAAAATGACGTTTTTTACGTAAATTTTTTTTAATGCTTATAACTCAGTCAAAAATTGATCAAATTGGACGTTTTTATAATAAAAAGTTTTGTTTTTACACGTACTCTTTAATAAAAATAATTTTTTAATTTTTAAAAATAATTTACGACAGGGTATTAAAAATTTTTAAATAAAATTTCATTTTTACAATGTATGTATCGATCAATTTTTTAAAAATTTTTTGTAAGAAACTAGCACTAAATTAACAATTTTTAAGCTTTGTCCGATTGTGGGCAAACGATAGGATCTATTTATTTAAAATTTTTTAATTTTTATATACGCAGTGGTGGCCAAAATCCTAACTTGCCATTTAACTAAATCACACAAATTTTTTACAGCAAATGTGTTTTCAGACTAACAATAAGTCTTTCTAAACTCAACCTTCTTTCTGTGTAAAATTGTAATTTTGTCAAATGGCAAGTTAGGCCTACCGTCTTCACTGTGTATATAAAAATTAAAAATTTCAAAAAAAAAACTTTTCAAACAAAACTTTTCATTATAAAAACGTCTTATTTGATCAATTTTTGACTGAGTTATAAGCTTTTAAAAAAATTCACGTAAAAAATGTCACTTTTTAAAAAACTGTATCTTTTGTAACGCTTTATAAAAAAATTTTTAAAAATCAAGGTAGCTCATTTGAAAGGGTACTAAAAGAAAAAAAATGTTTTAAAAAAATGTCAGATTGAAAAGCAAAATGATATCCGACTTGGCGTGGAATGCTCCATATACAAATAATTTTTGGGTATAAGAAATAATTTTGAAAGTTTTTAATGTTGGAGAGAAGAGTGGCCCGGTTGGCGCGAAACGTCCCAGCTATATTACAAAAGAGCGTTTCTATCCTTGAATGTTGACATAGAGTAATTAAAAAATTATTATTTTGTATTTTCTTATGTTTTAGTATTCTTGCTTTATAAATTTGTAAATGCCATTCTCTGTTTTTATTAGCAAACAGGCAGCAGACAAATGAAATAAATAAATATACAGTAAATTTTAATTAAGTTTTCCTGTTGGTTTGCTTATTTCTAATTAATTTATTTTAATTATTATAATGTATTTTTTAATTTAAATGTAATAAAGTTTGTTACAATATCAAGTAAAATCATAAGGTAATTTAAATTATTATATTGAAGTGAAATTCATTCTTGCGCTGAAAAGAAATGTACGTTTGACTCTTCTTTGTCCGTCGGTTTTGTATATTTGTATTTTCTCTCTTTTTCAAGCGTTTAATCCAATACCGGGCAAGCGTCCATCAAGTCCAGTTGCGAATGTATTGTCCAGTCGCCGTTGGGTTCCCCGTAAATTTGCGCATGCATGTTCCACGTGTCGCATAAAGCGTAAAACCTTCGTGAATTACGGTAGTATCGCGTTACAACAAGCCCGTGGCACTCGCACTGTTCGACAATTCTTGCTGTCCTTTGCCCTTTTGAAATTTATACAATTTTTTCATAATCTTTAATTTTCAATCAGGAAATTTTCTCACACATTTCCTTTAATAGTTTCAAATTTCTGATGAAACATTTATTAAGACTATGTTATCTTCAATAAAATTCAATAATTTTAGAGTATAAATATTGTTCTGTGGAAAATATTAGGCGGTATTAGGAAATAGAAAATCCATTTATGGTTAGTGTAACTTGTCATTTTAATGCTTGAAGATATTAAACAAAAACTTTCCAAAATGACTAATACAATATGGCTAAATAACTTTAAAAGATTTGTCACATTTTCTCATAACAATGTAGGCTAAACCAGACAGTAGACAGTGTGGAAAACTGTTGATGTTTGTGACAAAACGTAATACTCTTGACAGAGTTTATATAATTTAAAGAAAAATTGTATATGAAAGCTAAGTTTCTATAGATTATGGGAAAAATACGAAAAAGCTTCTAGAAAATGTTTTAACATATAAAAAAAATCATGCAAAGTTGGAATTTGACTAAAGAAAATGGTTTTCATTGTACTGACAACACAAAAGCGTTGAAATTATTATTTGTATATGGGCAATTCCACGTGAGATTTTAGTCGACCTCTTAAAATTGGCCAAAAATATTTTTATTTCTATTCTGTATAAAAAAAACATATACGTATTTTTTTATTTTTGTTTAATTGTCTAAATTTTCGAGTTATTAATTTTCGAAATTTTTGACTTTTAATTGTAGACCTATTTTCAGTAGCTTATAAGTCCCAAAATATTGAGTTTAGGAGAAAGTTGTCAAAGAATGAAAGTTTTAGTTTTCTTTCGACTTTTAAGAAATATAAACAAATTTTTTTTTAATTTTATTTAAAATTTTTTTTATAAACAAATTAATTTTTTTAGCTTTGGGCCGGATTTTTTTTATTTTTTTAAAATTTATTTATACCTTATAATATAGAGAAGATTTTTCAAAAAGTTCCGAAATGGGCCTGATATGCCGTTCATATGTTCAATTTGCCGTTCATATGTTACGAAATGTCGTCTAGAGTCCTTTTTGGGGGAACAGCCAATGAGAAGAGGCGTTTATGCTTGTGTTGATAAGTTAGTTATGTGTGAGTATGTAAGTGTCTAAACTTGCAGTATCGTACCCTCTCAAAATTGGAACCCATTTATATTTTACAATAAATTATATTTAATTATACTAATTGATCACTAAAAATACGATTTTTTGTGTAAAGTGTAAATGTATATTTGCAATTTATTACAATTTAAAAATGGTAAATTTGATTGTTAAAGACTTTTATCAAACATAAATATCCTATGTAAACATAACCTCAAAATCAAACTAACATTCGGCCCTGATATTTTCCACGTGATTCAACTGTCAAACTGCTTGTTTCTGAGGTGGGGAAAACTAATGTACGGCAAAGAGTTAACGGCGTTGGAAGGTCTGGAAAATTTGTAGGTTACAATTATCGCCCGACAAAATACGGCACTGACTGATTTAAATGACGTGAAATAGGTAAATAAACATTTTTCAACCACTTTTTCTCTAAACACAGACACTTTTTACAAAATAAGCCAACGTACAACGAGTAAGAATCTTCTTAATAACCTAAATTCAAAAGATTGTTTAAATTCATGCAGAAACGCGGTTGTAAAATGTAAAATTGGAAAGTGATGTAATGCTAAGAACATAACAGCTGGACCATTGTGCTCTCTGCATGCTTCTGCCCTCTTCTGGCGACTGGCAGTAAACCGCTTCTTGTTGTCTGTCATTACATTACTTTCCAATCATTTCCAATTTTACATTTTACAACCGCGTTTCTGCATGAAATTAAACAATCTTTTGAACTTAGGTAATTAAGAAGATTCCTACTCGTTGTACGTTGGCCTATTTTGTAAAAAGTGTCTGTGTTTAGAGAAAAAGTGATTGAAAAATGTTTATTTACCTATTTCACGTCATTTAAATCAGTCAGTGCCGTATTTTGACGGGCGATAATTGTAACCTACAAATTTTCCAGACCTTCCAACGCCGTTAAATGAGTTTTAAAACATTTTCAAAAATCCCACTGTGATGCTTGCAAGTGCAACCATATCAGTGGGATTTTTTTTACAAATAACATTTTAAAATTGTCTACAGCGTATAATTTTTAATCTATTTGAGTGTTCTTTGTTTTAAATTAAAGGATCTACGCTACAGACAGTTTTAAAAAGATAATTGTAAAAAAAATTTACTTTGATGCTTGCAAATGATTTTTGAAAATGTTTTAAAACTCATTTAACACATCAGGCCCATTTCGGGACTATTTGGAAAATCTTCTCTATACTATAAGGTATAAATAAATTTTAAAAAATAAACAAAATTCGGCCAAAGTTAAAAAAATTAATTTGTTTATAAAAAAAATTGTTTTAAATAAAAAATTTAAAAAAAAAATTTTGTTTACTTTTCTTAAAAGTCGAAAGAAATCTAAAACTTTCATTCTCTGACAACTTTTTTCTAAACTCAATATTTTCGGACTTATAAGCTACTGAATATAGGTCTACAATTAAAAGTCCAAAATTTCGAAAATTCATAACTCGAATATTTGGACAATTAAACAAAAATAAAAAAATACGTAAATGTTTCTTTCGATACAGAATAGAAAAAAATATTTTTGGCCGATTTTAAAATGTCGACTAAAATCTCACGTGGAATTGCCCATATGTATATGTCAAAATGCTTTAGATTTATTTTAGATGATTCAGTCGAGAAATAACGTGCCACCGCAACTCTGTAGGCACGGAAACGACTTCGTTCTAGAAACGTTCCTGAAACGTTCTTAGGACGTTTCATGTCCTCTACATGACTTCTTTAAAATGTCCAATGTTCTAAAAACGTTTTTAGAACATAAAACGCTTTTAAGACGTTATGTGGAAGACAACTTACTTACTCGGGGGTTTTTGGAGTCGCTGATTACGAATCTGATATCGATTTATAAAAAGCCAATATGGCGGATCCAATATGACGGACTACTTTCTAAAAAATCGATCTAATTTGCTTCAAACTCGTTACGTTTTTCGGGTCGCTGATTACGAATTTAATGTTATTTTTTAAAATTTTAAAATTTTTGATCCAATATTCCATATAATATGGGTACTTAGCGCCAAAGTAATCTTTAATAATATTTTTAAAGTACAATATTTTATTTGTTTCAATAAAATAACGTTTTAGTTGATTAGAAATTTTAGATTTTTCAATGAGAAAATTTAATTTGTTCTTTGTTTTTTATCTTCATTTGTTTTTTAATGAAATCCGCCATTTTGAATTTTTAAAAATCGACCTTAGATTTGTAATCAGCGACCCGAAAAAACCCCCAGAGTAAGGAGTTTCAAGCAAATTTGATCAATTTTTTAGAAAGTAGTCCGCCATATTGGATCCGCTTTATGGGATTTTTGAAAATCGATATCAGATTTGTAATCAACGACCTCCAAAAACCTCCCACTATGCGACGGCCGAGTTTTTAAACTGTGTGTACTGGACAATAATCGACAGTGCACATCATTATACCTCGACGTCAAATCCCAGGCTAATGGGAGCGAACCAAGTACCCTTGGTCCTACAGCGTCCGCCGAGCGAGACATTAATCCACTGAGCTAATCTGTCGGTGTAGTGTAACTCTCTAGCAAATCGGTTTTTTGGCATTTCATACCTCCTAGAGCTCCTTATTTTTGGAGGACTCTGGGAGAAAGCAATAAAATCGTTTAAATTTCACTTCGTCCTAGTCACTGAAAATTCTCTTCTGACTTACAAGCAACTTCACAAATATGTAACAGAAATTGAAATAATTCTTAAATTCCAGACCTTTGACTCCTCCCTCTACTGATCCTAATGATCTTAATCCTTTAACACCCGCACATTTCCTCATGGATGATTATCTAATAAGCTTGCTGCAAGAAGATCTGCGCAACATTCCAGAGCATCGACTGAGCTGTTGGCAACCAACTCAAAAAAATCGTCATCACTTCTGGGACCGATGGCATAAAGAATACCTGAACGAGATAATTTGCAGGAGTAAATGTCAATCTGCGACATCTGCGACTGATCAAAGTATTATACAATCAGGAATACTCATCTTGTCCAAAGAGGACAACCAGTCACCAATGAAGTGGTCTCTTGGAAGTATTGTCACCCAGGATCTGATGAAATTGTGAAGGCTGTGTCAATAAAGACGAAATCAGTTGTTTATAAGCAAGCATTAAAACTTGTGTGTCCTTTGCCAATAAACTAAAAAACAATATAATCTTTAAAGGTGGGTGATGTGAATTAATTTAACATTGTCTCTTCAAGAGGGCTGGCATGTTACTGCGTAACAATTTTGTCTCGGAAAAACCCACAAATTTAAAGTGTATTACTTATAATAGAGGTAGCTTATTGTGTTTCTTAAGTGCATTAGGGAAAGGGAAAAGAGAACATATTGAATAGTACTGGCTTTCATAATAGATTAGGTTGTTTATTTTTTGATAAAGAACAACACAAATTGCAATACTTCAATATAATATTTAACGTTAATGATTTTATTATCATCCAAAATGACCAATGGAAACACGTACGCAGGTCAGTTAAACCTCAATAATTGTGAAATTACTCTCTATGCCTTCAAGAGTAAGATCTATTGTCCTTTTTGGAGGCGGTCCTTAAGTCCTCCTTCAATCTGCAAGTGGAGATAAAAGTTACTCTTACTCTTTGAAAAATAGGTTTACGTAAAACAACAATGTAGCACTTAACGGTGTTGCGCAATTTCAAACAGTGGTCGCCTTTTAAAAATGGCTGCTTGAACGTTAACATAATTTCAAAAGAATTTTTCTCCCAATTTGGACAATTATTGCAAAATAGGAAAAAATACCAGTTATCCTGAAATTTTGTTTTTTCATTTGTGCAAAAGAAATTGAAAATCCAATATAATACACGACGTCAGGAAGTAAAATGAGAAAATTAGATGTGCCCATTAGGTGCTGCCCTCTAGTGGTAATTTTATGTATCGTGCATTTGTTTAATTTTTTCCTATTTTACTTCCTGTCGTTGTAAATTTAAATATATCTTTTACTTCTTGCGCGCAAATGAAATATAAACTATTCAGGATATCTTGTATTTTCTCCGATTTTGTAATAACTGTCTGAATTGGGAGAAAAATCATTTTCAAATCAAGTATAAATTTTTAATTGTGTAGTCCAAATGCTTGATAAGGATGAATAAATCTTGTTATGTCAAAATAAAACAAAACACAAACTATTTTTAACCAGACCAAATCACACACCAGTCTAAAACTAAAACGCGGTAGTATAAAGCACCAACTGTTTCTGAAAGGTTTCTTAACTCTATTAATGATACATCAGATTTATCAGCTCTTAATTTAGAAACGCGATTAACTAATCATGAATAATTGTGGGATAAATTTTACAACTTGGCCGACTCGGATCAGCACAGCGGATCCTTTTGTCCCTATTGTTTTCATTCGAGGAATCTATGGCACGGGTACTTCCGTTTCCATTTGAGCCGCTTTTTTCATCTTCCTCTTCTTACCGACTTAGCTTCAAGTCTCTTCTGGACTGTCGCCCTCTCTCCTCCGTTTCTGAACTTCTGAGCATCTCTTATGATGCTTTTGAGATTCCGACCGATGGTGAGATTTCCCGTTTCCAGCCTGCTCACATGGGGTACATTCTTTTTCTTGCTGTTTAGTTGCCCTTTAGTGAAAAGTCCCGCCTCCACGACTAGGTCTACCGATCATATCCATGATGTCAATCATGTGCGGCAGTGGATAAGCATACACTAATCCCAGAACATCGAAGACATCGATGATGTTCAGCAGTGGACAACCATTAGCGAGGGAAATTTGTCATCTTAAACTATTGTTTATTAGATGCTTATGTAAGAAATTTTTCTCATCTGCTTGTTGTTTATAATGACTTTGATTTATTGCAAGTAAAAATATTTTAATGATTCCGAGTTATAACACTGGAAAGTAATGATCATAAAAGCGTCGTCTATTAGTGACCACGATACTGACTAATTGACTGATCTAAAATAAACAAAAGAAATTATATTTTTAACTTTGATTTCAAGCTCTCAATATTAAAAGAAAAAAATTATTAAAAATTCTGCAAGCACATATCCATATGTTTTTGGGGGCACTTTTTCAAATGTCATTGTCAATATTTCCAAAAAGTGACATTTACCCCTTATTTTTTTAGAAATACTAAAAAATACAACATTTTGGAAAGTAATTTTTTTCAAATCCAATTTTAGTTGTGATATTGATTTTTCCAGATCGTTTAAGGTATGTAAAACGTGTTCCCGATAGTTCTATGTTGAAAATATGCTTTGCATTTTAAGATTTTTTATTTTTTTGGGTTCCGTACACCGTAGGTGTACTGACGGACCCTATTGGTGAGACTCTTGCGTCCGTAGCTAAATCGTGTCCCCCCTAGCGGCTAAACTATTTGATCTAAAGAGCTCAAATTTTGTTCAGATTTGTATTTTCACTCGTAGATTACAGGAAAAGTATAGCTGAAATTTTGCATGCTGGTGTATATTTATGCAAATATTACAGAAAAAATATAGAGAACCATAGCATTGTCAAGGAAAAACTAAAAAAAATTTGAAATTTTTTCCCCCTAATTTTTACATTATTTGACAAAATAAGCTTAAAATTGATATACTAGTGTATTTTTACAATCTGATAACAAAAAATTAATTTCAAAACATTTTTTCAAAAAATTAAAAAAAAATTTTTTAATTTTTTTTAGAAATAACTTTTTTTGGTACTAAATGATCTAAATATTAGTGTACGGAACCCGCCATTTCAGTTTGAGTGAAACTCGCACTTGTTTTAATTTGAAATGACGCATAAAAATAAATTTTTTTTCAAAAATTAACACAGGATGGATAAAATTTTCAAAAGTTGTTCAATTTGCTTTAAACTTGTTACTCGGTGGTTTTTGGGGTCGCTGATTACGAATCTGAAGTCAGATTTTCAAAATTAAAAATGGCAGATCCAATATGGCGTACGACAAAATTAAAACTTCATCGTATCTGATTCAAATTTAATACTCGGGGATTTGGGAGTCGCTGATTATAAATCTGAAGTCAGATTTTCAAATAATAAAATATCGGATCCAATTCAGTCGAATTTTAATTTTCTTGGACATTAAATTAAATTAAACCGTCATCTTTATTATATATTCAAGCATTTGTAAAAAAAATTTTAAGTCGAAATATTTTAAACTGCCGTCGTGGCACTCCTTCCAGCGCAATTCCGTTGTTTTTTAGGTGCACAAACGGTGTACATGAAATCTCACGTCTAGGTGATCTAATACAAAAAATCAAAATATGGTTGTCATCTACATAGTATTGACTCTCGTCTGACGAAGGATTTTGTCGATAGCTTTTTTTATTTAATTGTTATAAACAATAATAAAATGAAATGTAAAAAAAAATTCAAGAAAATTTCAAGAATTTTTTTTTCGGCGCCAAATTTAATTTAATGTCTAAGTCGTATTTTGTTAGAAAAAAACAGCAAAAATCGGCCTGTTTTTTTCCCTTGTGACTTGTTCCATTGTTGACTTCCCCCTTCAGCTACTAAAACCCATTAAAATCACGTAGACTTAAGATAAAAATCAACCCAATAAAAGGATTAATCACTCGAGACCTAGGTAATGACTGCAGGGTTTTGCATCCGCAATAAAACTCGCCATTTTAACTTCGTGGGTTTTTTCAAAATTTTCGAGCTGTTTCTGTACACATCGGAACTCTTGTAATTCGGATCTAGGTATATACCTTAACTTGCCTTCAGCAAAATACGAAAGACACTTAATATTTGACAATTGACTGGTGCAGTTCGTGCACTTTAACAAAATGTATCACATAAACCGTTTGGTTATTTTTCATGTATAAATTACAGTCTGAATTTATTTAATAAATATAGTTGTTAAGTAATTTAAATTACTTTCATGTCTTTTTATTGTGTAACAACCTTAATTTAAATTTCAAAACAACTACCCACAACATTATTCTTACAATACTGTTTGTCATAATGTTTCAAAAAAAATTTTAAATAAAAATATAAGAATTCTTCTAAATAATTAAAATAATGAGAATACAAAAAAATAATTTTGTAATAATAATTTTGATATTTGAAAGAATTTTTAATAAAAAAAGGTTTTTAAAAATAATAAAAATAGTCAAAAAAATAATTTTTAATTTTTTAATATTTTTGACAAAATTTATGTTTAATAACATTTTCATAAACAATTTTCATCTATTTTTTAATTTTTCTATACCTTTCCATTATAATATTTTCAAAGAAAACTAGTTTTATTCTCTTTGCAGCTCATATACATCGTTACTTCACGACAGTGTTATCCCTTTCAGTAGGCAACCTGTCGATGTCCTCGACTTCCTATGTCGAGTTTTCAATTTATATTGTTTTGTAAAACGCGGATTCATATTAATATTCGTAGGAACAATAAATAATTAAAAATAATTTTTTTTACAATTTCAATTGACTATTCTTTATTCTTAAAATCACCTTTTTTGAAAAGGTATCGAGTTTTTAAATATTCAAGGATAAATATTCAAGAAAAGTTTATTCAGTAAGATTCGATATTTCTTCGTATCAATATTATTCCTAATAATATATTGATTTTCAAATTGTCCTAAGAAATATAATTAATCTCAATATTTTAAATAATTTTTTACTATTTAAGTTTTTTTTACAATTTTAAATACAAATTTCGTTTAATTTTGGTATACTTCTCCATTACAATATTTTTAAATATAATATTAATTAATAATAAATAAAATAGTAAATGAATAAGTATAATAATAAATAACAAAAGTAATTACTTTTATTATTCTTGCTGCTCCTGCTCATTTCTACTGTACCGTAAGCTTTATCCCTTTTAGTAGGCAACCAGTGCAACCTGTTATAGTTGGCAGTGGGACGAAAAACACGGCCGTAGACAAGTTAACATAGAGTCCACAAATTTAATCCGATATTGATGTTCTTGGTCTTGTTTTAAAGATGATAAAATTCTGCACAACGCCTGTGCTTTTGTTTTAAAAATCATTTTCTTCAATTATTTATTCAAGGTTAAAGTTAAAAAAAGAATTTTCCCTCCTTAAAGTCAAGATCACTTTTTAAAAAGGCAAATACATCAGCAAAAGCCAAAATTTTTAAAGTACTAACCTAAAAACATATTATAATTGTTAATATATTTTTTAAATCATTCATAATTGTCATTAACAATTTAGTAGATTAATCAGTTAGGATAAGTAGTTTGTTTGTAGTTTCTCTGTTTTAATCATTTTATAACACAGGTTTACAAATTAAAAAATTTTTTGCCAATCGAACAAAACACTTTTTTTCAAATAGTAGGTGTTTTTTGAGTAAGAAAATCATAGTTTTTAATTTTTTTCCTCGTGCAGTTTTTCAGTAGCTTCAAATTTTGCATTTTCGAGGTGCAATGCCACTTAAACTTACCTGTAGGAAAATTAGCTTATCAAAATATAATAAATAAGTAATCATTGGAAAGGTTATTTAATTACCTTTCGATCCATAGATCACAGAATAAAATTCAACAAAAATTAAGAGAGTTACATTCGATTAAAAATTGAATTTCATGACAATTTTGATGATTTTTAGACATTTATGTAACTTCTACTATTTGTTTCTATACATCAAACAGGAAAAATAGTTTAGGTTTTAATTTATTTTATTGTTAGACACACAAATCATTACACAAATTTTGAGCCCTTGTGGACCTCGATTGGATTAAAAATAACAATTTTACACTAAATTTAGTGAACGAAACTACTTTCTTTATTTTTAGTATCCCTTAAACATTTGCAGCAAAAATTCAAGTAATAAAATTTAGTTAAGCGCTAAAGTTACTAAAATCACTAATCTAGGGTTTCTGAAGTCGTAGATTTCGAATGCAATGTTAGTTTTGCAAATTTCAAAATGGCGGGCAAGTTTTTAAAAATCGATAAAATTTGTCTTAAATTCGTTACTCGAGGGTTTTCAGGGTCGCTGATTACGAATCCGATGTCAGATTTCAAAAATTAAAAATAGCGGATCCAATAAGTGCGAATTCAATGGATTTTAAAAAAAACTCGTTCACCATTATGAATCCATCATTTTCAATTTTCAAAATCCGACATCGGATTCCTAATCAGCGACCCCGAAAACGCCCGAGTAACGAATTTAAGACGAATATTATCGATTTTTAAAAATTTGTCCGCCATATTGGATCCGCCATTTTGAAATTTGCAAAACTAACATTGCATTCGAAATCTACGATTTCAGAAATCCTTGATTAGTGATTTTTGTAACTTTAGAGCTTAACTAAATTTTATTACTTCAATTTTTGCTGCAAATGTTTAAGGGATACTAAAAATGAAGAATGTAGTTTCGTTCACTAAATTTAGTGTAGAATTGTCATTTTTAATCCAATCGAGGTCCACAAGGGCTCAAAATTTGTGTAATGATATAGTCTATCAATAAAAAAATTAAAACCTAAACATTATTTCCTGTTTTATGTAGAAAAAAATAGTAGAAGTTACTCAAATGTCTTGTGATCTATGGATCGAAAAGTAATTTAATAACCTTTCCAATGATACCTTATTTATTATATTTTAACAAGCTAATTTTCCTACAGGTAAGTTTAAGTGCCGTCGTACCTCGAAAATGCAAAATTTGAAGCTACAAAAAACTGCACGAGGAAAAAAAATTAAAACTATGATTTTCTTACTCCAAAAACACCTACTATTCAAAAAAAATGTTTTGTTCGATTGACAATTGAGGGTTCACGTGCAATAAGGGGACGCGCAGGCTATTCAATAACAATTTTATAATCAAATTATATGTCAAAATTTTATTATAATAACAAAAAATTTTTCAGGATGAACTTCAAAATCATGTTCACTAGAAGTCCCATGACGAATACGACGATCATCAAAATGTGTGGAATTTTCATAATGTCTAGGAGATGCAATATCAGTTTGGAGTGATTCAGAACTTGAAAGTGGCCAAGAGCGAAAAGAAGGTTCTCTATATGACTCAGACCTTGGAGGAGAGTCAGAAAATTTATCATTTCCTAAAATATGTCATTTATTAATAAATTACACAGGTCCACAATAAATTTTGATGAAAGGTTCCTTCGACCAAACCTGGTGTATTCTATTTTTTGGGGTCGCTGTAAACGAATCTAAAGTCCGGTTTGCTCCATCACGTCAGGATTTTTCCTAACCTCAAAATACATATCAGATTTTACGTGACAGACAAAATTCTATAAATATTGACAGACTTACCTCAATCTTGGTATCAAGAATTTATTGGGGTTGCTGATTATTATAAAGTTAAGAGGCAGATTTTTAAAATACAAAATATCGGGTCCAATATGACGGTCAGGTTCTTAAAAAATCCTTGAATTTTTTTAAAATCACTCTGATTGTTACATGGCTGACAGGAAATTTACTATCAGTAAATAGTGATTACAAATCACTATTCACATTTTTGATTAATTTTACTTATCAATATATTAAATCTAAAAAAAGGTATTTTCAAAAAAGTCAAAATTTTTCAACTCCGTAACTCCAAAAATATTTTATCAAATTCAATAATAATTCATAATTAGACTTGTACTAATAATAGTAACATTTTGGCAAAGTTTCTAGAAAATTAATTTTTTGACCTGGACAGTTGAGGAATTTTGCCCCATATACCGACGTGTTTTAACTTCATACAATCATAAAAAGAGGGAAGTTTTTTTTATCGAATGAAATTGAATGCGACAAGTAACATTTCTCAAGGAAGTATATTAATATTATTATACATTAATTATTCTTCATCAAAATGAATAATAATCGAAAAAATATAAAAGATATCTAGTACCTGGTTCTGAGGAAATTATTCCAGAAACATAGTTATGCAACGGTAATTTTCAATACTGACGGGACACCCTTGTTCTAGAGCTGTACTACTTCTATTTAGCCTGTTTTTCTAATGGTGAAAGAAGTTTCATTTCCCATTAGATCCCTTATGTCGACATGATGAATCTTCAATCTACCGATGATGTTGATTGTATTATATTATAAATTGTGAAAGAAGCCACTCCAAAAATCCTGTTTTTGAAGTAAAGAGTCCATCTCCACTAATCAATTTACTGCGCTATGATATAATTAACGGTTGTATAGTTGAGCCATTACATTATTGTTCAGAAATTGTAAAACAATTTGCTACTGTTTGGTTCGGAACTACAAAAAAGATCGGATTATTAGATAAATGTAAAATTAACGAAATTGATGATAAAATGACTAAAATTAATGCCCCCAACTAAATTAGCCGACTCACTAGATCATTCTCAGAAAGAACTTTTTCATAACGCGGTGCAAAAAAGGGCACTTTTTTGCACCTTGTTATGAAAAATATCGTTCGTAACTAGTGCTAGCAGTTGCCAATTTTTGAACGAGCACTTTTTTTGGAACAAAGTGTAGGCGAAGCTTCGCTTCGCCTACAGTTTGTTCCAAAAAAGTGCTTATTCAAAAATTGACAACTGATCGCACTCGTTACGAAATATACTATTTGGAAAGCTTGTGAGTGGAAAAATTCGACCCTATTTTACAGTATGATCGTTCTTAAAAAAATATTACCTGATGATTTGTTGATGCAATGAAATTTAATGTTCATTCGTTACTCCATTTAGTAAAAAGTGTTTTATTTTGAGGACCATTATGGTGTCATGGCGCATATGGATTTGAATCGTATAATTTAAATTTACTAAAAGTATAATACATGCGTCTAAAGGTGTACATAGTCAAATATGTAGACGAATTTGTCTCAATTATAGCTTAACTCTGTAGGAACGAGAATATATAAAAATTGCTATTAAACAAATAAACACAAAAAAAAATTTTATTAACATGTAAAAATACATTTAACTTTTCGCCCCAGGGTGCGTTTTTGGCTTTAACAACAAATATAAAAAATCTGACTAAAGATATTTAGCAAATATCTTCAGGTATCTCTTTAGGGGACCCAAATAATGAAGTAAAAAAATCGCGGCGAGAATAAATGCAAAAAGTATACTTAAAAGTTGATATTTTCTTTTACGAAAAAATTTTCAAAAGTAGGCTGAAAAAAAATTTAAATATGGACATCATAAAAATAAGCAGAATGTCACATAACTCCGGACATTTATTTAGGGTGATAACACCCTTCTATAATTAAAATTGCAATGCTCTAACTATTTCCGTTCGAAAGATAATGAATTTAAACTGTTTTTACAATTTAACTTTTCGCCCCAGTCTTCCCTATATAAAAGTAAATAATTTTTTTTCTAAAATTAATATAAAATCTTCCACAATTAATATATTTCTTGACATTTTAAATTAAATTATTTTTCACGTAATTTATAAAGAACAAATATTTGGATTTTTAATAACATATGATGAAGAAGAAGATGAATTAGAAGATATTGCTAAATTATTAATTTGACATTTATATTTATGTTAGTTTTATTGCTTTCATAAATCAATTGTTAATGTAAACTTAAAAAAATTATATTTTTTTCCAAATTATTTGAAATGATTTTGGAACTATGTATATCAAACACATATTTAATATTTAACAATTTATAAAATATTGTATTATTATTTATCTCTAGATGGAAAATTAGATGTCGAATAATTAAAAAATCTGAAATAAAAACGTATAAGGCTGGAAAATTATTTTCAATGGACATGACAGACAATATTTTACAATTTCGGTGTATAGTTTATTATAATGCTGTCAAAATTTTTTTGAGACTTTTCAGGTATTTTTTTATATGTATTAATAATAATTAATTAATTGCGTTTGACTCTTTTTTTATTACGAATTTGACATCATACCGTTATATTGTAGTCGCTTTTCATTGGTTTAAATAAAATTTGTGATAAAGTAAAATTTTAAAATTATTTGCTTTTCAAAGTTTCTAATTAAACATAAATTAAAAATCACTGTGTAATAAGTTTTAAGAAAATTTGATGAATATTTTAATAAAATGTTGTATAACAGTATAAAAGTTTTAAAAAAATTTTGCCATATTGGATCCGCCATTTTGAATTTTCAAACTCTATTTAAAATATGACTTCCGATTTGTATTAAGCGACTCTAAAAACATTTTAAAAAATCGTGTAATAGCAATAATAATAATAACTATAATAATAATAATATAAGATCATTATTTTTTAATAAATAATAATCTACCTATGTATTAAATTTTATTCTTTACATCAAGAATCAATTAATATATAGATATTTTAATATAACTGGGTTTTCTACAATAAAGCAACATATTAACAATGTTTCATAAATTTTTTTTATTTTAATAGTTTTTAATTCATTAATTAAATTTTAATTTCATTATTTGTCATTTTTTTAACAATAGGTTGGAAATCAATATATTATAAATAATTTCATGATATCAAAGACGAATCCAATCTTTAATATATTTAATAATGAGATTGAAATTCAACTCACAATGTATTCAAAAGTTGTGTCAGATGACGAACAAGATACTTTGGTTCTTCCCAATTGCTTGTACAATTTTTCGTCTTTTGAAAATATCCAATCACTTAAATTAGGAAAATTCGTTGGTAATTAATATTATAACTAATAATTAGAAATTAGTAATTACTTTTTAAAGTCAAGGTAATCAATGATTTTTATAATATTAAATAAAATAATGGAAATGAATTAATGAAAAGAACAATTGAAATGTCTGATAATAATAAAAATGTGGTAAGTATTTATTATTTCTTTATGTAAACTATGAATAATAAAAATTTTTATAATTTTTTAAAAATATTTTTAGCTTTAATTAGTATCTACTGTGGAATAAATATGCCTTTGAAATTTCTCTAAAACAAAATTATATATTAAATTTGAAGAAGTTAACAATTTTCCCGAATCAATCTACACAAATAAATTAAATATCTTAAATAAATCTCGATAAGCTCATGGGCTTCATTAATGTATCGACAGCACAGCTGCCCTAATACAGAAATCTGCTTAATTTGAAAAATATTTTCGAAATTATTTAATAATTTCAAAATTATCAAAGAACTCAGAAAAAACGGTAGCATGGTGGGATACGAGCCCACGACCTTTCTATTGCCGGTTGACTGCTGTGACCACTGAGCTACATGAAGCAATAGAAAGGTCGTGGGCTCGTATCCCACCACGCTACCGTTTTTCTGAGTTCTTTGATAATTTTGAAATTATTAATTAATTTCGAAAATATTTTGCAAATTAAGCAGGTTTCTGTATTAGGGCAGCTGTGCTGTCGATACATTGAAGCCCATGAGCTTATCGAGATTTATTTAAGATATTTAATTTATTTGTGTAGATTGATTCGGGAAAATTGTTAACTTCTTCAAATTTAATATTTAATCACCGAATGATAAATTCACTTCCTTCAATTAAAATTATATATTGTTAATTAAAGGAGGAAAAATTGGACAATATAATTATAAAAATCATATTTCTTTCATCCAATCATCATCCTTAAAAATTAACTTTATGGAAAATGAAGAAACCAAGAGGTATTTTATTATTTTTTATTTATTTTATTTTTAATATTACATAATTTTCCCGTATTTATTTATTCTAATATTTTTAGATTGTCTGCATTTGTGGAAAACAATCCAGCACTATTCTAAATCGGAAAACGATCTTTTAAAGATGTTTTGTTATATATACAAAAAGTATAATATATTTTTTTGGCTTAAAAAAAATTTGATTGAATTTAAATGTTTGCGGTTTCAAAAATTTTTTATTTTGAAGTTTGTTCAATATTTTCAAAAATAATATAGTCCAATAAGAGTACAAATGTACTAAAGGACTTGTTCCTGTTTATTATTGATAAATAAATAAATAAATTGTGTATTAAAATTTAAATATATAACATTTTATTTCATTGATACTTGATAGTTTCCACTACTGAACAGATATGTTTACACACACTGAGAGAAACTTGAGGCGTAATAGTTCCTGATAGACGTCACTATGCGCTACTCTGCTTGTCGCGTTTGAGTTGTTTTGATTCTGATGCTGAGACGAACCGAATCCAGTCAAACATTGTTCTCGCATATGAGAGAACAACTGGTGGCAAAAACTGAAAGTTCTGCGTTCATCTGAAATTTGTTTAACTTTTTTTACCATTTTACAAACGTTGAAAGCATTTTTGGTAACAATTACTTGAACGATAGAGTACTCAATTTTACTGCTCGAATCAACTATAAAAGAGTTCAATTTTACATATGTAACATTTTTTAATTGAGCATATGAATTGTTAGAACAATTATTGTCTTTTAACATAGACATATATAAGCAACCGTTCTTAACAATTTTTCTGTATAAAACTAAACGATCAGGTAGATTCAATTTTTCTTTCCAAGACGAATTAACTGATTTTGACGGATCAAAGTATTGAATATTTGTTGTTTAAAATTGATTTATTTGACATTAGGCAAGTACTCTATCAAAAAACAAGACCGCTCACATGAAATAAACCAAATTTTTTTTTTTGAAATTTAAATTTATTAACTTCATAACTATTCTAAAGCTTTTGTTAAGTAAACAAAGATCTTTTATTAACTAAATTACTTGTTTACGTATACTTTAACTCATCTAATACTTAACACCTATCAGAAAATAGTTTTAGTAGGCTAAAAGTAGAATTTAACTTTTTGTCCCAGCCATTTAACTTTTCGCCCCAGCATGGTGCGAAAAGTTAAAATAAAAAAAATTTTCAAAAAAGGACAAAACATGTATTGTATGCCAAAATATCAGAAACATCAAAATATCAAAAGGGACGGGATCGTTCTAAAATAATTTGGCTATCCATAATTTATTGTTGGATAATGATTTTTGCAGTTCAGAAAAAATGGAACGTTTTGAGCATTGTACCTTGTTGTTTGCTAATTTTACAGAAAAACTAAACGAATCTGTTACCAGGTGCCGGCAAATACCGAGAGTTTTTACTGTTTTTGTAGGATTTAAACAGAGGTGGGAACTGAAAACTTCGGATGTAAGTTTGTCTAACAATTGTGGACAATTTAATGACAATTTTATTAAAACAAAGTTCCCTTCTTTTAACAAATTTATTAAATCATCTATTTTAGCACAAGCTTCTAAAAAATTATTTGAACCCGAGAGACAATCGTCTACAAAAAAATCTTCTTTTAAAATCGAAGCAGCTAAAGAATGAGATTCTTGTTCATCTGCAGCTAATGTGTGAAGAATTCTAATTGCTAAAAAAAGCTGCAGAAGCTGTTTCGCAGGTAACAGTATTTAATTTATATGTTTCAATTTCATCTCACAGATCATTACGCTAAAGAAACTTTTGAAACAAAGAATCCTCAAGTGATACTAAAATTTGCATATACATTTGTTTTATATCGGCGGTAGAAACAGTTTGAAATGATCGGAATCGGATCAAAATGGAAATCGAATCTTGTTGAATTGTCGAACCTACCATAAGAGCATCATTTAATGAGATTAACGAACTAGTTTTATTGGAACCATCAGCTACTACCCTTGTTTTTGTTGTGAGACTATCGACCTTTAAATCCGCGTGATGAGGTAAGAAATATCCACTGTTTTATATATGTTCTTAATCCGTAACTAACGACATGTGACCTTTATCTAGATATCTTTGAATGCATTCAAAATAATCTTCTTTAAGCTGAGGGTTCGACTCAAATTTTCTTTCTAACGAATGAAATCTTTGACTTGCACTAGAAAAATGCATGCTTCAAAGGGTTAATATATTTATTTATTAAAGAAAAACAACATACAATCTAAACAATTTAAAATCTATGAGAATTACTTTGCGTAGTACATAAGGAGAAGTTAGACATTTTTTAAGAGAGCTCAACTTCTTTTTAAGGTCAGAAAGATAGTGATTTTTCCCTATTTGGTTTTGACTCAATGAAGCTTGATGTCGAAGATTTTAAAAACCCTAACCTTTCCGATAGTTTACGAAGTTATAATTTTGAAAAAAGGGTGAATATTCGTAGATCGAAGATTCGCACATAATGAGTCATAAAAATAGGTCTGGGCGGTCGCACCTAACTCGAATCCTAATCTCTTACCCTTAATGAACTTAATGAATCGAAAAGATTTTAATAGGGATTATAGTAATAAAATCGACACATTTAAAATACTTTTTAAACTTGTAGAAATTCTTCAGTAAATAGCTAAATATTAAGTGTTTTGACAATTTATAAGAAAGCGCAAATTGAGTAAAACATCTGCTGTACAAATGGTTGAAAAATAATAAAAGAGAAAGTGGGTCTTTTATTACAAATATCGTTGTGCATTTTGAGTTTCTTTAACATTTACTAAAAATATTAAATTGGTTAAAATAAATGCAATTTAACAATTAATTTTTATGTTAAGACTAAACAATATTATTTGATGATGATGAATTTCTATGTAGTGTTCCAAATTTATGACAGTATTAAAAATGTAAAGAATAATTTTTTCTAATATTCAGATAATGGCATCAATTTACATCTTTCAATATTTATTTATTTAGACTTATAGTTAAATAAGAAAAAGACCTTATACATTAAAGTATACATTAAAGACGCTCTGGACCCTTAAAAGAAATTCAGTGGTAAAATAATGGTACCACATCATAAAACAGTTCGTACGGTCCTATATGTATACTCTCTATCAGCGGTAGATAACATCAGATTCATAATCAGCAATGCGATCCCAGAACTCTCTGATTATTAAAATTCACACAAGAAAGCGATTCTTTTTGCTATTTAAAAATTTTTTTGTTTACCATTTTGGATTCGCCATTTTGAATTTTTAAAAACTATCTTTAGATTCGTTATTGTCTCTTAATTTATGAAAATATTTTTAAAAACGCCCATTACTATCTTGTACATACACGAATGTAGGAATCTTATAAGCTATTAATCACTTTAATCTATCCAGCGAATTTTTCTTCTCAGCTCTGTTCTTGTTGACGTGGAATGTCCCATATATACAAACAAAAATTCAAATTTAAAAGAAATAAGAGAAATAGAGTTTGATGAAAGCATCTATACAAGAGGAAATTAGAATTATCAATAAGTAATAAATAAAGTTTGTTAATTCCACACATTTATTTTAATGTGCGGTTTTGAAGTAATCAAACTTACTTTGTTACTCGCTTTGTTAATTATCAGAAAGGTTCAAAGAATAAAAAGCAATCAGAGAAATTCACTCTAATTACAACTGTATTTTGTATAATATCAAATTTACAAATGTTCACTTGTGAAATGTTAAAATTCGCGATATGTGTAATGTAAAAAGGAGTTTAAATTTTATCCTTTACTTACAAGTTCGAAAAAGTATCTGACGGTTTTTAGAAAAGATTTTTAAGTGGTGAGGTGTTGAGAATGAGAAGGATGTGCCAAATTTGGCAGGAAAGGGATCAGGTTGCCTAGGATTCGTTGCTTATAGGAAAAACTTAAAAAGGTTGAGGCATTGAAATTTCACAACTTTTGGGTGTATGTGAGAGTAATTATACAACGACGATGAGTTTTTGTTATCTTTGAACAATGGTCCTAATCCTAAAAGATCGGTGATCCATGCTTGGCCTAATAAACATTTTTATGACAGCTTTTTTTAAAATTACTATTGGACAATTTAGAATAGCGAAATTACGGTTCTTAGAAAAATATAAGTTTTGAAATAATTTTTTATTAATTCGGGAAAATGTATAATATTAAATGCAAAGGACAATCTGAGAATTTCTTCTAGTGTTGTAAATTTTGAGTTCTTGTTCGCTGGAATATCGAGTTTGTTATTTTTGTAAAGGTAATATAAATTATATTGATAAAATTATAAAAAGAAAAAATTTAAATTAATTTGTTGCGACAAAGTTTGTTTGTAAACAATCCAAGACTCAACACATTGAATTAAACAGAAGAAATAAATTAATATAATAGAAGATTCTTAAGCCATAGATAAGTAAAAAATTGGTGTCATTAATACAGATAAATATATTTTTTACATATTTTTTTCTATTATGCTTCATTTATTGTATATTATTTCAACTAAATTTCCAGTGTAAGCTGTATATAAACGAGGGTGGTCGCTATTGGTACCGACATAAATCACAATAGGAATTTGTATTACTGTTACAGAATCTAGTGTATAGAAAATAAGGAATGTAATAAAGAAAATGGGCTACAGCAAACAAGGGTGGTGTGGTGATGTTGAATCGAAAATTCGAATACCAAAGGGGACAATATGTTTTTCAACACTGCCTTCTTTTATTAAGATTAAAAAGAATTTTACAAATTGTTAACTCTTACAATTATTTCAACTTTAATGAAGTAAATTATTTTTTTTCTAAAGTTTTTGTTTTGTTTGTATCTATTTTCAGCACTTCGAATTAGGAAAAATAGCCTTTTGTAAAATATCATGGTCATCTGAATACAACATTGTATTGCGCAACTAATATCATAATCACTGTCACTAGTCGACTTTGGGAAGACACTAGCATTATTAGTAACTGTGTCTGTTTAACACAGCTGCGTTAACTGAAAGATGCGTTTAAGTTCTTTCGTTCAAGGACCTTCTTTTTTAAAATTACTAGTTTTATTAAAAAACCTATTTTTATAGGGAAGAGGTACGCAGGTTGAGACAAATATATTATGATCTATGTAACTGATTATCCTAATTTTTTGTCGTATTGTTGAATCATTATTACCAAACTTTTTATTCAATAGAAGCGGGATAACACCTGTTTTTTCGGTAGAGCTAGAAAGAAACCAATTTTATTTTTGAAAAAGTGCTTTTAAGATATTTGTTATAATTTATTTTTAATCAAATTTTTAAAAATAAATTACATTGCTATGGTATTTCCCATTTTGCAGTCGCGTTTCTGCATGGATAAAAAAATCATTTGGATTAAAGTAATTAAGAAAATACGTATCGATGGTTCGTGGGTAGATTTTATAAAAAGTGCCCGTGTGGTGAGAAATACTTGTTCGAAAATGATTGTTTACCAATTTCACGTCATTTAAACCAAGCAGTGCCGTTTTTGTTGGCCGACAACTGTAGGTCGCACATAGCCTAGAAATTTCAGAAACCATAGAACGCTCTTAATTCAGTGCATTCAGGCGTTAATACGCCTGAATGTACTGAATTTTTAATCTAACTTCAAACTTAAATATTTTTTAATAAACATACTATTTTCTTTTCGGACAACATTTTTTTATGTATTAGGGTGTCCTCTACCCGAATATAATGTCAAAAAATTATAAAACAGTGTTTAACAATATTGTTTTGCATATAATTAAAAAATTAAAGGATTTTTTATTAAAATACTGTTTCACAAACAGCATGAATAGTTTGACCAACAAACTCAAGACTAATCTCTTTAAAAGGATTGCTAAGTCAATTTCATTTATTTTTTTAAGCCTTTTAACTTTTCATTTACTTTTATTTGTTGCATATTATAAAGTTTCTATTAAAAACTTAATACTTAAAAATTGTTAATTTAGTGCTATTTTCTTACAAAAATTTTGGAAAAAAATTAATTGATACGTAGGGTAAGTGTACCAATTGCCGTGGGTGTCCCATTTGTCGATGTTACCATGGTAATAACCAAAAAATATTGTCTAAAATGTCTCATTTGTTTGTGGATATAATATTAATATATTTTTTTCACATTTATAACACATAAGAAAATTAATATTTATCACTTTTTACCATTTACAATGTGCTACAATGTTTAAATAAAATTCAAAGTTTGTTTACTCGACAACAGGAACCATCCTTTACAATTGGTACGTTTACCCTACATTGTTAAAAATAAAATTTTATTTAAAATTTTTTTTAATTGTATCGTAAATTATTTTAAAATATTTTTATTAAAAACTACGTGTAAAAACAAAAATTTTATTTCTAAGAACTTCCAATTTAATCAATTTTTGACCGAGTTATAAGTATTTAAAAAAATTTATTCAAAAAAGGTTTTTTTAAAAATATGTATCTCCTAATTGATTTTTTTCAAATTTTTTCATAAAGCGGTTCCGCTTTATGAAAACATTTGAAAAAAATCAATGTAGTTCATGTAGTTCATTTTACCGTAAGTAGACGTTTTTACTCAATCCCTATTTTACTCCATCCTTATTTTTTGATACGCACGCATCTTCCTTGGTTCTCTTGTAGTCTACACACGAGTCTTCTTTCACCATCCTTATCCCTTCCCCACTTCCAATTTACTCGTCGTTTACACACGAAAGGTTAGACACTACTTCTCTGTTTCTTTTTTTTATTTACTCCTTATACACGGTTTTATTTACTCTAATCTGTATTATACACCTTCTACCTGGCATCTACATACGATTTCCCTTTCTCATACTCGTCATTTATACACGGGTTACTTTTCTATTCCTACATTCGTCGTTTACACACGAGATTGACTATGTCTCTCCTCTCTTTCGCGCGCCTTCTTTACTTATTCCTCTCTTATAGTTTATACATGAGAATTCTTTTTTTGTTTTGTCTATTCTTCTTTTGTCGTTTACACACGAGTCACTCTTCTTGACTTTTGGCTATTGTTCTCTCTCTCTTTTTCTCGTTGTTTACATTCGAGGCTTTTCGCTTATTTTTCTCCCTTGTTGTTTATACATAAGGGTTTTCTTTCTTTCTCTCTCGCTTTTTTTTCTGTCTTATTTCTCTCGTGTTGTTTATACACGACGATCACTTTCTGTCTCTTTCTTTTGTCTTTCTCGTAGTTTACACACGTGAATTTCTTTCTTTTTCTTTACATTTATTGTTTAATTCGCTCTCATCGTTTATACACGAGAATTTTTTCTTTATCTTGCCTTTTTATCATTGACTCACCAATCCCTCTAAGCGTAGTTCTATTCTCGTCCGATTATGCACAAGATTAACGATGCCTTTGGTCCTCCTTAGATGCCAAACCGCTAATAGCGAGGACGCAAATACATTGCCTACCAAGTAACAAGGAACGATAGACAACGGGAAAAATTTGAAACCAACTAGTAGCTTGGGCTGCTGCCGGTACTTTACGAATCCCTGATTCAGTCAACGTCCCTATACAAGATCCTTCGGCGGACAAACCGGAGTCTCATTCGCCAGCAGATGAGAACAATAATTTACTCCAGGACGCAGCAGTTAAAACAGGACCAATCATCAGCTCGATAGAACTTCTCGCGGCAAAGGACTGTTTTGTTTTACAGGTTTCTGCAAGGACTCTAGCCAACCGGGTTACAGCCAGCGAAGGTTTTACCCAGCCGATGGATCAAGGGTTTCGTCACTTCGAACCGTATTTTCCATCCGGACCGTACCAATCAGAGAAAGCTTGCATTTACACACCTACTCATATATGCTTCCTATTCCCAACTAAAACTACCTCAACGGTGGAAGTTGAATTTGAAGAACTCTCGGATACTTGAGACTGCTCCATATGAAGCCCCATCGCTTATATTGATCCTGAATTTGGTCAAAACACCACAGACAATGGACTTGGTGACCCCTCAAAAGATATCTGCACCGGTTCCTCTAATCAGCCCTATCGAGAGTCCTCCAGAGCCTGACTTGTCCGTACTCTTGCCTGACACGCTGCGCGAATTAGAGGCTCAATTGACTCTTTCCGAGGATGAGGATGTTCTCGAGTAAAGTCCAGGACCACCCTTCACGAGATCACTTACAGCACTCCACGACAGTGTGGGATGCACGTTGATCACACGAGGATCGGCCCTACGGTCGACCAACGGAACGCTCTCCAAAGGAAGTCAAACCTCGCTCTAACAGGAGGTCTAATGAGCAGGAATTGAAAAGCGTTGCTAGCAGGTTTGAAAGTCATCGACCGAGGACAACCGGGACTTGGCAATTTCGGGAACTATTCGGCTTAAGCCCAACCAATAAAGGAACGTTGTCCATGACGCCTTCTCGGGCCACCGCATACTCCGGACTCGCCTGACGTACTTTTCATCATCGTCGGCGTCTCCCCAGAAGCCTTCTCTTCCGGCAGGCGTTCATCCGCTCCGAGGCGTACGTCCAATTTCTGTCGCCGTCTACGTTTCGAACCCTACTAGGTGCATAATAAGAATTCTTATTCTTTTGACCACCTTCCTACATTAACACATCGGTCCTTCTCAGGGCCACCACAAATTTTTACGTGAAATAATTAGCTTGTTTCTACACCTCATCCCCGCCACCTTTGAACTAGTCATTTTCTACTTACAGTGACCGGTATCAAGTTAACAGCTGACAAATATCTTCTTATTCTTCGTATAATGGCTTCGACTAGTCAGGTCAATTAAAAAAACTGACAAATATTTAATATAGATTCGTCTATTATCTTTTTTTTCGTTCCTTGGTTAATCCCTCTTTCAGATAGGTATTCCATCTAATACAAATTTCGTCATGGAAAAGTTTTTCTTGATTATGATTAATGTCTGAGTTTGACCCCAGAAGTTCTGGGAGATTATCTTTGTATTGAGTATTGTTTGTCTCTCTTTTGGGAGTCTTTGTTGGTGAGCTTGCGGTGAACTCACCAACTTTGTGTTACTTTTAAATTAAAAAATATTTGATTTTAGTATAGTGCAAACAATAGAAAAGGTCTATAGCAAGATTTTTTTAAGTAATAAAATTATTATTTTCCATTATTTCACTTATAACGAGGTTTGGTAAAAAAAGGCAACCTATAGCAAGGTTTTTAAAAGGAACACCTATGGCCAGGTTTACATATTTATATATTTAGGGTAATTTTTTAGCCTTTAGCGATAAAAGTTTTATTTTTATATTAATTTTGAGTAAGTGGGAGAAAAAAACCTACTGCGAGTTTTTTATTAGCATAATTTTTAAATGCTTAGAAGAGAGTGGGCTACATTGAACCGGGTTTTTTATAAAGTCCAAGAACTAATTAAATTTTACAAATTTTGATCAGGTTTTTGAATCAAAATAAAACTGAAGTACTGTATACACACGACATTCACAACAAAAATTGTTTACATTAAATTTATGTAAGATTTAAAATTCTTTATCACATTGGAATATTGAAGTTGACACCCTAAGCGAAATAAATCACAAGTTTACGAATTTTTAAAACTTCCTATTGCAATAAAAAAACTTCATTATATTTCCACCAAATTTTTTGTTTTGTACGTGAAAAACAGTGTTTTTTAGTTTTTCCTTGTTAATAATAAACCTACGTGCTGGAAACTTTTGGACATAGTCTTTTTCGGTTAAACTAACTTATATATTAAATAAGAAAAAATTTCACTCAGTCATTTCTCAGAAAACTAAAGTGGTTCACTGTAGACACTGGTTCAATGTAGCCCACTCTCTCTTACTCGAATAACTGATTCTGTGACTGCTTTCGGATTCACTTTCGCTCTCAGTAGAATTATTTAAAAGATAGTCTTTTAATTTTGTGTAAGAGTTCTTCATAATTCCGTTTTTTCTTGTCTCTTATCCTATCTTGATATTTGGCATGTTTTGGATTCATTTCTGAGTGAAGATTCTAATACTTTTGAAAATCACAACTTGTTCCGTCTGGTACAAATAACAAAGTGGAGACAGCGACGTTGATCCGAAGTATGCCTAAAAGTGGGGGATTTATTCAAAATCCACATGTTGGCAGCCCGGCAAAACTTTAGACTTGTACCTTTTAAATATGCGATACTACATTGTGTAATTACTGAAGGAAAACAAGCGTAGAATAATTCTAGTTCAGACGATAACTACAATCCTACTAAACTTAAATCATTTTGGTTTTTGTATTTCTGAGTTTTCTAATCTGAAAAAAACATACACAACTGGCATCGGCATTTCTAACAGGACTAGAAGTATGTTTAGATTTTAACCCTTAAATATCAAAATATTCTAAAACTCTCTATTCTACTATCAAGCATAAATTTTATTTTTTTATTTAGAAATGATTATACGTCTTCATGGAATAAGTTATTTTCAAATATGAAATAAGAAAATAAAAATCCGTGTCAATCATTTAATCATGACAAAGATGATCTTCAAAGTAACTACTTCATTTATTTTATAAACTTTATGCTTGGTTTTCTAGAATGGTAAGGTCTAAACGGAGAAAAAAGGCATGTTTTTAAGATTTTTTTTGGCGAAATGCAAAAAATTAATTTATTTTTATTAGAAATAAAAAAATCCTCCCAGCGTTACCTCAAAACACATCTCGTTTGACAAATGCACTTTGATTTTTTGTCTTAGATGATTCTCGCTCAATTCTTGATATTTTTTTATTAAACTTTAGGGAAATATTGTTCAAATGTTGCAATATTATATGCAAAGCGATATAACTGACTCGAGCCGGGCTTTCGATGAATCGGTTTGGTGCATAAGCACAGGTGACGTATCATCGACTCTCTCGGCCCATTCCTGTCCAGAAAAAATGTGTCCGAATGGAACGTGTAGTTTTTTCCGCCCATGGATGTCCGGCCAGCGTGTCATCGTGATATTCCCATATAACTCGCTGTTTGAGGGAATTGGACACACGTAGTTGCCAACTTCCGTTGGTTTGACAATATCTCCAGAAACCTTTCTCATCGATGCGGTTGTTGTTAATGAAATTTTCTTCTCGAGCATTCGATGGACCGTTTTGAGATAATGAGATCCATTCTCTCATTTGCTCGCTGATTAACGGATCATCTTGTTGCTGAGTGGTGATCTCTTCTTGAAGCGAGGGGGCATAGATGGCGTTAAATTGCGAAGGAGTCCTATGCTGTATGTTTGTGGGTAGAGCCATTCTATCGAGCTCAAGCTCCGGCATAATTTTTTCTTGGGAATTTGGATCTACCGAGAGGGCGTTGGGGAGTGCGTTATTTTGAGGGGACACGTGTTCGGTTCGAAAACTTAACTCGGTAAGGAAGATGTGCCATTTAGTGAGCTTTTGTTTCGTAGTTTTAACAGAGTCCAGCCAGGGAAGAGCTTTGCCATCCGTTCGAAGTATGAAAGGTCGATCTTCCAAGAACGGAAGATATTTTCTGATCGACCAGATTACAAATAGGCATTTTTGCTTCAACGAGTGGTATCGTTTCTCCGTAGGTAATAATTTCGTGCTGGCGTAGGAAATTATTTTCCGTTTCCTATCAGGCGTCTCTTGGAAAAGGGCTGCCCTCATACCTATATCGTTAACCCCTATTTGAAGAATCAGGGGTAGTTCTGGGTCATATCTGCTTAAAGATTCGGGTACGAGAAAGGCAGCTTTGACTTTTACAAAAGCTGTTTGGTGAACCGAAGTCTATTTATAGGTTCGTTTCACGGACATGAGATCGGTGAGGGGGCCGTGAGTCCGGCGTAATTAGGGACGATTCGCGGTTGAACTTGATTTCCGTCAGAGGTTACGACATGGCCCAAGTAGGGTAAACTAGTTTGCCCGAAACGACATTTAGGAAGTAAACAAGTGAGTCCAAAGATAAGTAGTCTCTCTACCATCAATCCAACGTGACCTTAAATTGGTATTGACCATCTGGGGTGGAGAACGCAGTTCTCGGGGTGCATGGGAACCTGTCAGTATCCACTTTTTAGATCGAAAGTTGTGAATATTTTTGAGGTACCCAGTGCTTTTGTAACTTTATGAATTCGAGGTAGGCATTGAGGGGCGTCTTCTATTTGGTCGTTCACACGGCAATCGTCCAAACATAACCGGTATTTTTCTAGTTTACTCTTTAAACTTAAGATTAGCTTCTTTGCCCGGTTCCCTCCCTTCACACGGTGACCGGTAACAATTTATTGAAAAAACTTTGAAAGGATCTTTCTCATAAGAGAAGATAACTCTTATGTCATACTCCTGATAAAGACTGTTAAAAAATATTTTAGTTCATTAACAAAAGGTAACAAAAACATCACATACTAAATAAAAATAAAATATTCTTACTTTAACATCCTCCCACCATTGAGAAGACAAATACAACTCATACAAAATCTGAAACAAATTACATTACTCATACATAAGGCGATTCGGTTTTTTACTACTCTTGCACTCTTCGTTGTAGCAATCTGGTTAGCGTTGTTTTTAATATTTGAATCATCCATACACATTTCGACATTCAATGACTCATTCCGCTGCTCATTATGATTTTTAAGTTTTCAATAACAATTTCATTATATTGCGATTTTACAGTAGAATGTTGTTGAAGCTTCAAGAGGAAAACTCGCTGAACAGATCGTATCAATTCGCCATTCTTAGTAAATAATCGTACTAGTCGCGCAATATTATCTTTTCCGAAAATAATGTTTTTAACACGAGCTAACGGACAATTAAAACGTTTTACATTTTCACTGCCTATCAAAACAAGGTCGCCTATATTTAAAGCGTTTTGTGCTGAAACCGAATAAGTCCATTTTTTCGAAAATCACTCTTTTATAGAAAATTTATCTTAAAATAAAGCTTTTCAATCTCATAAAATATTACATAAATGACTAAACTCTAAACCCTTAAAAAAAATTAAAATTTCATTTTGTGCAGAAACAGCACAAGTCCATAAAAAGTTTTATATTTATTTGTGATATTCTTGACGTATTTTAATAATTTATATTAAACAGTTTATATTATAAATAAAAACACTCATGGGAAGCAAAAAGTGACAGTGGTGACTGAATTATTTTAAAATTAGAAAATATTGAAAATTGGTTAAATTTATTCTTAAAACAATTTTATTATTTATAAAATGTTACTAAAAATTATCCAGATTTAATATTTTAAATAAATGTTATTAAATATTTCATAAAACTTTGATATTTCACTGGATTTAATAAATTTTCTGTATTTTTCATTTTATTTTGTGCAGAAACAGCATAAGTCCAAATGTTAATATATTTTTTAATTTTTTATATTAAATAGATAATTAATTAATCATATTGGATTTTTTAACTTATAGGTTAGTAGAATATAATGAAAAAAGCCAAATTAAAAAAATCTTAACATTTACGAGAAAAACAGTTTTTATTGACTCCTGAACAATTTCGAATTATGGACTTATGCTGTTTCTGCACAAAACGCTTTATTTACAACTTTATCAAATTTCGGTTTTCGAGTTGATTGATTCGATAACGCGCCTAAATACTCACTACGAAATCTGCGTCTAAGATCATCCTTTAATTTTTGTCTGTTCAAATAACGTTTATCAAATTGAACCTCCTTAATTTCGTCTAATTCAATCTCACCTATTTCTTTAACTTCCTGCATAATCATGGATGGAGTAAGTGGTACGATATAATTTAAATTTCCATTCTATCTCTATCACAGCAAGGGTTTTAGAAACTTTTTCAAAATTTACTCTTTTAAACAATTTGTTCATTGCCACAAAATTAGTATCATAATCGCTGTATATAATACTCGGTTTACCTCGACGCGCTATTGCACCGCTCGGTATAGTGCACAGGTAAACAAGCAAATCCATGATTTACGATCATTTTTTAAGTAAATGGGCCCGGCAAAATCTACACCTACAATTTCAAAAATCATTGCGTATCTTATTCTATCAAGAAGTAAAACTGCAAGAGGAGTCTCCAGTGGTTTCGACTCGTGTCGTTTGCAATTGATGCATTTCTCAATGACCGACCTAATTGATTTCCGACCCTCTAAAACCCAAAAGTTTTCTCTCACGGAACTAATTGTTATTTTTATACCTGCGTGATTTCGATTATATTTTGTAAAAAAATTACAATGAATTGATAAAATTATATTGCACAATTGTTTGAATATAAGCATTAGGGTGTCCGTTTTTTCCCAAATTAGTTATTTTCATTTGGGTATAGTGAAAATCGTTTCTTTTTGACCTAAAAACAATTTTAGAAACAAGAAAAAATTTTTACGATGCCGTTTAACCCTGCCTAAATAACAATACTTTTCCCATTTAATTAACATGGGATTTTTGCACTTTTTAGAAAAAAATTTTTATTTCGTTTATCAAACTCTTTGACTTACCAACAATGCTTGATTTTGCTTCTATTATGACTCCTTTAGATAGAGAAATTTTCATATTGTCGCGAAAAATTAATTACACAAGTTTTAAAAAGGTCAAAATTCATTTTTATTGATTTTTTTGTTATTTTGCTAAATCTTCCTCATTAATTAGTTTTTTGCTCTGAATTTTATGTAAAATATTTTATTTTAAACTCTCATTAATCATACAGACTATAAATGTAAATTTTATTAACACACAAGTTATTATTAATTTTATTTTTTACATTTTTTTACATGGCTAATCTTTAAACTTTTATCATTTTTGTCAGGCATTCCTTAGTAGCATTTGGAAATTCATTTTTATACTCTTTTATCACTTGAAGAAGATACTGTTTTTGATTTTCATCTTTAGCTAACCCATTTATATATTCTTGAGTCAATTGTACAGCTCTCTCTGCGACATCATTAACAACTTTAATATTCTGAGCAATCTCTAATCCTCTTAAATAATCATCATTTTCATGCCACGTTTGCACATCAAGTTCCAAAAAGCCATCACTTCAGGGCTCAATTACCATAAATGGTTTTTAATTATTTTTTAAGACAGCTTCAGATAAACACTTATTAATTATTTTATAAGCATAAACTGCTTTCAAAAATTGTAAATCTTGGTCCGGAGCAGCTACAGCAAGAGGTGCTGTATACCAAAATCTCACATATAAAAATACCACGAATAAACAAATGTCCAATAATAGTATATTAAGCAACATATCCAGCAAATATCCAAAATTTTTTAACTTTTTCAATAGTTTTTTACATCCGTCGTACACTGTTATTTTCATGTTTTTAGTATAATAAAATAGTAATTTCAAGACTTGTTTATTAGAAGTAATTTACTACCATCAATGTCATCCGTAAGATTATCCAATAAAAACATCGGTTTTCGCAAATTTGTTTCTAAACTCATGATGAAAGTTTTTAATTTTTAACGGATTAGAAATATCTTTCTAGGTTAGAAAGATATTTTTTAAATGTATACCAATCAATTTTAACGACCGTCCGTTGGAGGGCTACAAGTCTAATATATCTGGTTCTTTTATTGTTTTGTGTTGTTAATAACCGTATTGTATTGGTATAACTGTACATAATTTAAACTATATAATTCCTTTATAATTACTGTGTGATTCTTGGTTAGTTTATAAATTGAAATTATTGTTATGGTCCAATTGGATGCATAAAAGAAGAAACTTTAAATGAAATACCGAATAAAAATTAATTAATAAGTAGATTTAGCAAAATAACCAAAAAAATCAATAAAAATGAATTTTGACCTTTTTAAAACTTGTGTAATTAATTTTTCGCGACAATATGAAAATTTCTCTATCTAAAGGAATCATAATAGAAGCAAAATCAAGCATTGTTGGTAAGTCAAAGAGTTTGATAAACGAAATAAAATTTTTTTCTAAAAAGTGCAAAAATCCCATGTTAATTAAATGGGAAAAGTATTGTTATTTAGGCAGGGTTAAACGGCATTGTAAAATTTTTTTCTTGTTTCTAAAATTGTTTTTAGGTCAAAAAGAAACGATTTTGACTATACCCAAATGAAAATAACTAATTTGGGAAATAACGGACACCCTAATAAGCATCATATGAACTTTTTAAAATTAAATTAACCCTTTTTGAAATCAATGTGAATTAAGACTATATTGGACAAACAATTGAATAGACACCATATAGCACAATTTTTGAATTGACGCTTTATTGCACTAGCGTTTGAATAAACACTATATTGACGGAGGGCGTCGACTTGTATAGCCAAGTATGTAAGGCTGAAGACAGGTGTATAATCCAATAAATAAAATAAATAAATCCGAATTTCTGGAAAACTTATTTTGAATAACTTAAAGCTTGTCATTTACTCAATTTGATACTGTTCTCAAAATGAGTTGAAATAAATGTGAGTCTAGGTTTATTCTGTGTATATGATATACAAGTAAATTTTTAGATAATAAGAGTTATTAATAATCGCGGTTTCCAAATCTCAATCTATTGAAATTCGAAAAGTTTAATTAAAACAGAAGGTAGTTTACTAGTGATTGCAGGAACTACAAAAAATTTTAAGCTTTTTTCGTAGTTATTAACACGCGATTTAATTGTACTAGAAACTGACTTAGTTATAGAGGTTTAAGAAAAAGAAAAGCCTGTGACCAGCAATTGTCAGTTGCTACTGTTACAACTTGAGATTCATTTTCTTCTCGATGGAGAAGAATATTATTTTTCTCTTTACATTTTCGACAAGAACCTAAATGACATTTGTGTAATTGATGATTTTTACGCAAGCAATTAATACACATTGATAAACTTTTTACCTTTTCTTGTTGTTCATTTGTGGAAAGTTTTAGAAAATTCTTGCACATGTGTGTTATTGACTATTTGATTTTTTATTTAATTTTGAATTTAATTTTTGGTGGTCAGATTTATTACTTGATTTAATCTGAATTTCATATAATCGAGCTCCTTCTAATTGAGCATGTCTTTCATAGTCGGAAGACTTACCTCTGCTGTTGAATCTTCCCATTTTTCGCGATTAAATTGATTTTATTCAAAACAAGTATGTAATCCCCGCTTTCTCGGCGCGTTTTTGAGACGCAAAGTATGCCTTTACTTCAAGCAGCAGTTTTACGGTCCTAGGACCGTAAAACTACTACTTGAAGCAAAGCCATGCTTTCCCTCTCAAAACGCACCGAGTAACCGCGGATTACATTCTCGTTTTGTATAAAATGTCGTGTGTACCTCGGATGCACGCATTTCTCGTCCTCGCTTGTTTACAGTACTCGGCTTCGCCTCGTACTGCAAAATCAAGCTCGGACGAGAAACTTGCGCTTTGCGTCCTCGTTGCACAATGTACTATAACTTGCTTTTAATTATAGCAATGAGCATTGTGCCCCAACTATCAATGGGTATGTTTAAATCTCTCAGTGCTCGTACAAGTTTTTTAAACATGATCTCGTTTAAAATTAGTTGAATAATTAGTTTTTAATAATTAAACTAGAAAACAATTAAAAATAATACATAAAGTATGTTTCAAAAGTAGGTCCGTTAAATAACCTAATTTTGACGTTTTTTCAAATAATTAAAAGAAGGTGGAATCATTAAATGAAATAGAATCTCATCAAATATAGAGTATTTTTAATAAACTTTCAGATTTTCTGGTCCCATTCTTGACTTTTTCTTTAAATTTACAAGAAATGTTGAATTTAAAGTACACGATTTCTGAATTTTTGGTAGTTTGCAAAAATAAATAGTTTTGGCACTTTTACAACTTCTAAGTAACATTAAAATCTACTGACACAAAGATATTCATTGTAGTCCCGGATCTATTTTAAAAGATATAAAAGTTTAAAAATTGCATACTTTAACAGGTTAAAACTGTTTATTTTCTTCTAATTGAAGTTGGTTTTATATGGTGAATCATGTTTCGATCACAATGTTTAAATTAAAAACCAAATTCAATTAAAACAAAATAAACTGTTTTAACCTTAGAAAGTTTGGAGTTTTTAAACCTATATATATATCTTAAAATAGATTCGGGACCAAAAAGAAAATTTCGGTGTGTGTAGATTTTTGTGTGATTTAGAAGTTGTGAAAGTGACAAATTGTTCTATTTTTTTAATAGAGATATTGAGTTGCAAAGTTCGCAAAAATTCAGGAATCTTATACCTACTTTCAACTCAATATCTTTTGTATACTTAAAGAAAAATTAAGAAAGTGACAAAAAACATGAAAGTTCATGAAAAATACTCTATTATTTTGTGAGTTTTTATTTCATTAAATAATTCCACCTAATTTTAATTAATTGCGATAAAAACGATCATTTATTATAAAAACATAATTCATATACTTTGTTTCGACAAACAAATCCAATATTCAACTACGTTTTGACTATAAAACGAGCTATTAAAAATCACTATCAAAGAAATAATTTAAATTTTTTTTTGGAATTTCTACAAACTCTAAAACAATTTTGTTTACTTGTGTAGGTAGATATTGTTTCAAATTATTATTACAATTTTTTGATTATAAAGCAAATTTCTATTACTTATAGTTATTCCGTATGTATTTAAATTTGTTTAGTTTTTAATAGGGGTGAGGTTAATTCGGTGCAAAAAATGCATACTTTTAGAATTTTTTTGCAATGCAGAGAGTTAATTTGTTTTATCAATTTTTATATAATACTGCAATATTTTAACAATATCTTTCCAAATTCTCATGGCAAAATATTGACAATTGAGCGAGTGAATGTGAATATCTATAAGCATCTCCAAAAGAAGTTTGTTTGCAGTGTACGCTGTAAATCGCAACTGAATGATTTAAATCAACAAAATCAATATAAATATATAAATATCAATATAAATACTTGGAAACCAAATATACTATTTTCTTTATTAAAAATATGCTAATTTGTTATTGTAAAATTAGTAATTTATTAAAAAAAGCTCCCAAGGATACCCGCCAAATTATGTGAAGAGGTACGATATTAACAATTATTATATATGCTAGAAGTTAATTAAAATTATTGGAATGCAGTAAAAATTTCACTTCTACAAATTAAGAAAGTAGTATTTTTTAATGTATATAAGAAAACAAGTTCGTAAATTTTATGGGTCAAGACTCAAGAATGCACTACAATTATACGACTTTTTTAGCAAATAAAGCAACTATGCAAAGTATAAATCTCCCTGTGGAATAAAATTTTTCAATAAAGTAATAATTTATTTAGTCGAATGAAAAATGTAATTTCAGAGATGATATTGATTTCTACTGCAAAATATTTTGTCCAGTGGTGGTGATTTTCGATTCAACCAGATCAGAGGAAAGGGGTAGCGGGATTCTAGGGATAGAAGGGAACTCAAAGTAAAAAGAGGACTGAACGACAATAATTATCGTGAAAACGGAATATCCTGGTCCAGCCGTCGTGTTGGGATGAGAGAAACAGTCCGGATGCCATTCCCGGTCGACTGCCATTGTATTCGTTATAATTAAAAACGCGATTCGCAATTGCAAATTGGAAAATGGGCGAGCGGTCTTCGTGCTGGATACTCGCGTTGTTTATGGACCGTTCATTGATTTTTATGCTCGGAAATTAATGACTGTTCTGCCGATTTTGGTCTCGCATATAATCGTCGATATATATGAATGCACATATATGTACTTTTAAGTCTGAAAAAACTAATTACTTTTACTTATCAAAGGCAAACCTCATTTCATGAAAAATGAAGAGAATAGAAAAGATATTGACTATTTCTTAAACTTTCATGTTTGTAACTCGGAACGCTAACCTCTGCACTATGTTCATTTTTTTTTATTTTATTGTCATCAATAACCGCAGAACTTTCAGTACTTGTTTCAGTACTTGCCTTAAACGTTTTTCAGTGTAATTATTATTTGTAGTTACTTTCAGATTCTTAATTTATGTCGTTTCTTTTTCAATCTTTATAGTACTAAATATAGTCTGAGTTTTTAAATGTTATTATTTTTATTAAATAATAGAGTAGAGTTTAGTTACAAAACTATTAATTTTTAAAATTCTTGTTGGACATTTTTCGTTTTCCATAAAAGGACTGGGTGATTCTCCGCGTAGCGCACAATTTAATGTCCCTCATGTTTTTTAAGAAATCAGTTTCATATATTCTAATAAATTCAACGTGGATAACTTATTTCCATTATAACAAATAAAAGTCTATAGTCGTTTTCATTGAAAAGTTTATAATTTTACTTAAAAAATCTGTTTTAAGGTGCCAAAACGTCATGGTGTAATCAGTCCCCACTACCATTTCATATATAAAATGTTATTTTTTTAGTAAAATATAATAATAAATATAATGAATATTGACATTTTCTTATTGTTTAAATTAGTAGAATTGAGAGAAACAAAACACTTATGGAAAAAAAAATTTATTTTTAAATATTTTTGTAGATATTTCTTGTCCCCCGTTTTCACGTCGTGGTATCATCACTTTGTAAAATTGACTAATTTACATTAAAAATCAAATCGAAAAATTACTTATCATTAATAAAAAGCATTAATAAACTCTCCTAAGTAAATTACTATAAAAGAAATTAATAAAAAAATTTATTTTTCTGTTTTACATGTGTTACAAGCATGAAAGTTGCATAGGGAATCACAGAATCGTCATGGTCGAATCATAATATATTTGCAATAAAATGAATAATTATTTAAATTTTACCTCAAAACAAGTTTAGTAGTATAAAGTAAGTGAAAACAAAAGACATGAAAAAAAAGAATTTTTGAAATTGATAATAATTTGCTTAAAAATTAGTTTTTCTTGTGCGTCATGGTCGAATCAGAGCGTCATGGTGTAATTAATTTTACATGGGTGTTTATTGTAAAAAAGAAAATTATAATTATTTTGTCTGGCCTACCACAAATATTTCGTTCTCGAATATTAAACTTTAAAATTCTATATCGACTTTTACTTAATTTGAAAAAAATGTCAAAAACAGTAAAATCCAAATTGTGCGCTACGCGGAGAATCACCCGACTACAGTATAAGAATTTTACAAAAACACTGCTTTTTTGTACCACTTGGTGGGGAAAAAGCCATTTTGCTATATTTTGGAAAAACATTTTGTTAACATTTTTTTGTATTTTCATATTTTTCATTTACTTATAAGACAAATCAATAATTTTAAAAAGTTTTCAAAATGCAAAATTCTATTTTATGTTAAGTTTATCTGTTTTCAATTCACAGACATCGAAATGAGTAACTCAAAAATAAAAATTCCAATAGAAACTATAATATTATCGATACGGCATCCAAACTAGAAGTTGCGTGTTACTTAATTAAACTTATATTATAAATGGATGCTAAAACAGTTTAACAGTTTCAAAATAAAATCTAAATGCCTTTTTTACCCCATTCTACCCTATATATATATTAGAAGCGATATACATCTTTGACGGGTTCTTAGAATAGAAGCCTTTACAGTATTCCATATCACTGGTTTACAGTGATATTACCAATCGAACAAAACATTTTTTTCATTATTATGTGTTTTTTGAGTAAGAAAATCAGTTTTAATTTTTTTCCCTTGTTTAATTCTGCTGTAGCAGCAAATTTTGCATTTTTGAGGTGTGATGTAATTAAATTACCTTTCGATCCATTGGGCATAGAATAAAATTAAACGAAAATTGAGAAAGTTACAGTCGAGTAAACATCGAATTTCATGAAAATTTTGATGATTTTTTGACATTTGAGTAACTTCTGCTAATTTTTGTAACATTAAACAATAAAAAATGTTTAGGTTTAAAATTTTTTATTGATAGATGACTAACTTTAGAAACTTTAGCGCTTTACCCTTTAAGTACTCTACGGACAAATTTTAGAGACCAAAAGTCAATTTTTTATATTATAATAACATCGTCTACGAAATTAGTAAATACGCTCATATTCAGTTGAAACTATTTACTCGAGAGTTTTCGGGGTCGCTGATTACGTATCTGAACTTAGTTTTTAAATATATAAAATAGTGGGTCCAATATATCGGAATATTTTTTTTAATTTATCAAATTCGATTAATATTTTTTGTTACGCAGTAACAATAAACCTAATTTTATTTTGTTGATAATTCATGAAATTATGTTTTTGGAAAGTGTGTAAAAACCACTAAATATTTTAAAATTTTTAATAAAAACTAAATTTAAAGTAGATTCCCAGCAAACATTGTTACATAACAGTTATGTAACAGTTATGTCACAGAATATCACACGTGATATAACATGATATGAACATGTGACACGAAATGTCGTAACATGAGGGTCACAGTTACATAATTGTTACAAGAAGGGTGATATAACAATTATGTTGCAGCGTGATATTTAATTATTATATCACAGTTATGTAAATATGTTACATAATTAGAAGAATTTGATACATAATTGTTATATCACACTTATATCACATTGTGACTTATTATTATATCACAGTTATATAAATATGTTACATAATTGTTATATCACACTTATATCACGTTGTGACTTATTATTATATCACAATTATGAGATTCTGTTACATAATTTGATGAGCTTGTTATATAATTGTAACATCACTATTATGACCTACGTGAAAATTATTGTTATTATTTTTATTCAATAGATAATAACAAATGCCATTTGACATGGTAATATCCAAAAATAATTTTATTAAAAAACTGATTTATTAATTAGTACATTTTTTAAACTTGATTTTTTTACAGATCTTTAATATTATTTATAAACATGTTCACAAGTTTATTTTATTCACATTTCACAACACTTATATACAGATTAAATAGTAATTTTATTATTTTACATAACGCTTAGAATGAAAAATATCCGCTCGCATGTGGGATCGAACTCACGTCCCCCCGCCCTTGACGACCCGACGCAACGCATTTAAACCGCACGGCCACTGAAGGCTGGATGAGAATTCTCCTAATCTACTATATCAACTGCAGTGCCGTATATTCTGTTACTTACTGTTATGTAACTATTACGTAACAAAGACAAACTTGTGATTTTTTTATTTGTAATATACGATTAACGTGTTAATAAAAATATCTACCACACATTAGTCACAGTGTTCAGTAACAATTCTGTAACATTTACGTAACAATGTTACACACATATAAGTAACAATTTTGTAGCATTTACATAACAATGTCACACACATGTGAGTAACAAAAAGAAACGATTACAATTATACTAATCGGGATTACAAATTTTTATTTTATTCTGAAAATTCTATTTTTCTTCACATAAAATTTGAGAGTTATAAACTTTAAATTAATTTTAAATAAATTTGTTCAAATAAAAATTTTTCTTTATTAATTTCTGACAACTTTTTACAAAAAAAATTAAGATATTTTTTAAATTATTAATAGACAAACTTTTCAGAGTACGTTAAAAAATTTTAAATAAAATTAAAAGTGAGTGATATATTAAATATCGTAAAATGTTCCAAAAGTCGGCTTCTTCACCCCACTTTACTTTTACGTACTTCTTTAAAAGTTTTGGACATTAATAATTATAATAAATAATACTGATAATAATTATTAATAATAATTTATTGTAAATTAATAAACTTAAACAGTTAAACTAGATTTATAATAAAAAATATTTATTCGAAACAATAATTATAAAATAGTGTTTCATGTTACATAACAGTTATGTAACAATTACATAATTTTATTGCGTAACAGAGAGACTACAATTTTACGTAACAACTTTGTAACGACAGTTACAGAACATTGTTACTTTTATGTTACATAACAATTACATAACAGTTACGTAATTTAGCTCTTATTACTACAGAAATGTTACGTAACAGTTACAGAACATGTTTGCTATTTAAATAATTTGTTTTTAAATATTTTAGTTGTAATAAAGACTTAAAATGTCAATTATTTATATTGACGGTTGTTACTTTTTTGTATTTTCATTTAAAAAATTTCAAACATAGCCTACAATTTTTTGCTTCTAAGTTCCCTTTCTTCAAATCGCGTCACATATAATTAATAAAAATGTAAAATATAATTTTTTAATTTTTAAATAATAAACTATAAAAATACATTATCATTATATTCACGATAGTAAAAATGAATATATATATAATATTAATTCTGTTTATAAGGTTTAATCTCTTCATTGGATAAGTTGTGGATATTGGAATAAATAAATTTATTATTTCATATAGTATTCTCTAAATATTCAAATTAAAATTTGCCTTGTTATGTTAAGGGGGGGGTATAGTTAATTCGGTGAAAAAAACGCATGTTTTTAAGAATTTTTTTTGGCGATACGCAGAAAGTTAATTTATTTTATCGCTTTGCATATAATACTGCAACATTTGAACAATATTTTTCTAAATTTTAATTTAAAAATATTAAGAACTGAGCAAGATTCTAACATTTTCCTCAGGCGCCTCCAAAAATTTGCGGTGTTCACTCTAACTCGCAACAGAATCATCCAAAACAAAAAAATCAAAGTGCATTTGTTAAAGGAGATGTTTTTTGAGGTAACATCGGAAGCCATTATTTTTTTATTAAAAAATTACCAATTTTACAATAACAAATTAATCGATTTTTTACAGTGAAAATCGACTTTTTGGCTTTCAAGTGCTACGAAAAATCGAAAAGTAAAAAAACAAAAAAATCCCTTCCGATAATACCTCAAAAAACATCTCCTTTAACAAATGCATTTTGATTTTTTTGTTTTGGATGATTCTGTTGCGAGTTAGAGTGTACACCGCAAATCATTTTTTTTTGACGCGGCTGAGAAAAATCTCATTATCTCGCTCAATTTTTAATATTTTTAAATCAAAATTTAAAAAAATATTGTTCAAATGTTGCAATGTTATATGCAAAGTGATAAAATAAATTAACTTTCTGCGTATCGCTAAAAAAAATTCTAAAAAACATGCGTTTTTTTTCACCGAATTAACTATACCCCCCCCTTAACCTTAGGAACGAAAGCAAAAATTTCTTTTTAAAAAGAATAAGCAATTGCTTTGCGTGTATTGCTTTTGTTTTTAGGAAAAAATTGCCTATGTAAAAAACACATTCTGCCTATTATTTATTTAAGTGCAGTTTAAAAGAATGTATCACATTGTTGTATAATACGTATGTTATGAAACTATGTTACTGTTATATCACGTCCCAGTAACAGTGTTAATATTTCATTATATAATAGTTACATAATAATATTGTCACAGTGTGATATAATAATGTGACCTACTTTATTAATTATAACAAAATTATGTATTTATTATGTCACACAGTTTCGTATCAGTTATGTAACAATTAGAGAACGATGCAATAAGACAAAAATTATTACTCTGTGATGTAATGAATATATCACACAGTTATATAATAGTTATTTGAAAAAATTATGTAACTGTTATATCACCATCCAGTAACAGTGTTATATAACAGTGTTACTATCTCATTATATAATGGTTACATAATAATATTGTCACAGTGTGATATAATAATGTAACCTACTTTATTAATTATAACAAAATTATGTATCTGTTATGTCACACAGTTTCGTAACAGTTATGTAACAATTAGAGAACAATCTAACAAGACAAAAATTATCACTCTGTGATGTAATGAATATATCACACAGTTATATAATAGTTATTTAAAAAAATTATGTAACTATTATATCACCATTCAGTAACAGTGTTATATAATATTGTTACTATCTCATTATGTAGTTGTTACATAACAATATTGTCACAGTGAGACATAACAAGGTGCTTTATTTGTTATGTAACACTTACGTAACGTGTTTGCTGGGTTATTGACATAAAAATATGTGTGAAAGAAAGTTTTAAATAAATATTGTAAATTATTAATTGTCATTCTTATTGCATTCTCTAGTACAGTCAATCTGGCATTTTTGTTGGAAAAAATACCTTACTCGAGATTATTTCATAAATCGTTAGTGGTATATGTGACTAGCTTAAAACCAAAAAGTTAAGACACCCCCCCCTTGGGGAGGGGGGGGACTCAAAATTTCTTTGGATTTGATTTTGTGCAAAAACATATTTCTCTACATTTTATCTCATTGGGCCACTACTGTACAACTTAATGCGCGAAAGCTAGAGGGCGCTAAAATTGCAACAAATCAGTTTTTCCTCTTTTTCTTATAAAAAAACCATTTTTGCGTTTTGGTGTAAATAGAAAAGTTGTAGAGCTCAAAAAAACCTACAAAATTCATATACATAATTTTTTTCTACGTTGCACTCCTTCGGAGCTACAGTCTATTTATTAATTGTTACGTATTGGTAATACATATAATTGGCGGGGATGGGATGACCGAAGTTCTATTTATTGTTCTAGTGGTTTGTGATTATAGCAAAATGTTAAATTTGGTTCACTATTTTAGCGGAAAAACGTTTTATTAAAAAAATGACAGTTATTTGAAAATCACCCATATATTATAAATATAAATATAACGCTGACACAATAGTGCATTATGCACCAAGAAAAAGAAGCTGTTCTATCAGTACGTCCTGATCAACAACAAACAAGTCTGGGAATACTATACAATTCATTTTATATTACACCATCCGACACAATTTCTCACAAAATCAAACATTTTCGAAAACTAGAACCAAAAAAATACCCGTGTCTGGCCGTATTGCTGGATCAAGTCGTTTGTGGCTTCTAGGGGTAAAAACAACTTTTAAATGAAAAGTGACAGGATATATTTGAAAAATAGATTTAATTTAAGTAAAACTCGTTAATCGGGTGTTTTTTGGGTCGCTGATCACGAATCCGATGTCAGTTTTTCAAAATTTAAAATGTCGGAACCAACATGGCGGACAACTTTTTTATAAATATGTGACGCTCCACGAGAAAAGGGACCTTATTTACTCTTGTCATAAGGTCCCTTTTCTCGTGGAGCGTCACATATATTCAATTTTCCTGAAACTCGTTACTCGGGGGGTTTTTGTGGACGCTGATTACGAATGTTAAGTCAGATTTTTAAAATTCAAAATGTAAGATCAAAATGTAGATTACAGATCTAAAATGAAACTGGAAAATTTAATTAGGTGATTCCTTTTTGTTTTTTGCAATTAAATATTCTTAACATATATTAAGGGGATAGTCTGGTGTTCAAGCCTGCATATTTTGAAATTCTAGTTTTTTGTTATAAAATAAAATATGTGTTACGCTCTGTAGAAAGGTACCTGAAAAGCATAACATTTGAGGTTATGATTTTAATTTTTTTAGTAAAAATACAGAAAGAAAATTAATTATTAATTAGAAATTATTGATTTTCAAGTCTCCATTATATCCAAAATATTCAATAAAATTTTGTTTCAAATTAGTTTGCTTCTTAGGTACCTTTCTTGGGAGCACGTCACAATATAATCACATCAAATTTTTTACATCTGTTTGTTATTATTATATATTCTTAAAAAAATTATTTCACTATTTTTTATACTTAATATTGTTATAGATATTTACAGTTAATATTTATAACAAAAAAACGAAGCAGTGCAGGTGCCTTAAAAAATCTATTTGACCGATTGCTAATTTTTTTTATCTTACTCTATATAATCATGGCTATGTCCCGAAGTAGAATAATTCAATTTCAATCATAACTTTCTTTTATTTTTAACTTTTTGTCAATACAAAAAGTCAATTTTCTTTGTTTAAAGCTCCACCATTTTTGTTATTAATTAACAATACTGGTTCGTTCTAGTTCGGGTCATAGCCACTGCCATACAGAACAATAATTTGGTGCAATTTAGAAATTGCAATTTCTAAATAAGAATAAACAAATGATAATAGTAAATAAACACAAAAATATTTTATTTTGAATTACACATATGTTGAGTAAAATGAATTTTTAAACAATTCATGCAGTGTTATAAAATTTTATTATAAAATATAAATTTTTAATATTAAGCACTGTTTACAAAATATTTTTAAAATTTTGTTGTAGTTTTCTGGTGAAGCTTGTTTGCGAACCCAACTCTTAAATAACTGCAAACCTTCCAAAGCCTGTAAAGATGTTATTTCAGGCTTTTGTAAATCTGCATCGAAGCTGTTGTTACTTTCTATGACTTCGTTAATATCTTATACCTACACTCTATTATTTTGTATAAAATATACAATATCGTTATCTGTCATTTGCTGCCAGCTACGATTCAGTTTGCTCAAACCAATTGCGAAAAATTTTTCCTGAATCTTGTACACCCTCTGACTTTAATTTCAGAGAAAGGAGAGATATATTGGCGCAAGTAAGTCTTATATTCTCCACAGATTCTTCATTAATATCTACTGACTGTTGACAACTTTCAGTCAATTGTTGGCCGATAATTTGACAACAATCACCCAAAAGAGGTTTTCAGACATTTCCAAGAGTTGAATTTGTGAAGATAAAAAAACCTAAATTTTCTCATTTTTGTCTCTTGACTTCAACTTTTACAAAAATCTAGAAAAACTCAGATAAAATTTTTTTTTAAAACAGAAATCTTTGTTTGAATTTCAGCTTTAAAATAAGCCTTCGAAAATTGAAAAAGGTTAATCCGTCTTTGATATATCATTAAAAATGTGATGCCGTGTTTCGACGATTTGTGCATTTGAATTTAAGTGTGACGACTCGATTCTAGCTTAGCGCGGCTGCGAATGGGAGAGAAAACAGGGACGGATTTATGCTGGTGAATAATAAATAATTATGTTTCACGAGTAATATAAAGAAACTCGAAAGTTCATCGTTCCCCCGCATGAATTCGTTCCTGCTTTCTCCCTCATTCGCAGCTGCGTGAAGCTAGAATCGAGTGTGCTTTTCTTAATTTTTGATAGCTTATTTTAAAGCTGAAATTCTAAAAAAGATTTCCGTATTCCGACCAAAAATCAAGTGCATCAGAAAATGTTTTTAAAAGTCTATTTAACTCTCTGAGACTCGCAGCATCGTAAGAAGGTGGAGGACAAACAAACTGATTTGTTTCTTTATTGAATCGAACCCACGACGATAATACAATATCGGTATATTGATTGTCATTGTCATCTAGATGGTTGGGAAATGAAATCAATTGATATGCGTAATCATTCTCCTCTGCCAGTTTACTACTCATTTTGAGGTTAGGTAATTTAAAAACTTTACAATTATTGTTTTAGAAACCGTAATTTTCACTTGCCTACAATAGATTTAAGCACTTATAACATTTACTTTATTTATTACTGCTTCTGTAATAAGTAAGAACAATTTATATTATTATTTATATAGAAAGTACACAGAGAACGATACGCGAAGCACGTTTTCACACACGAAAGAAACAAAGCCGCGTGCTAGAGATACCCACGCAGCGGTCCCCAAACATGACTGCGCTTGCGCTGCAAACATGAGCGTCTATTTAAAATGCTTTATATAAGAATTGTCAGAATACATAAAGAGAACGAGAATGCAAATAATTTTTTTTCTATAACATGTCATATTAAACTTTATTAATAATAAATTCTAATTAATCCTAATTAATTAATATTAATAAAGGTTATAACTCTTATTTCTAAATATAAAAGTAATAATTAATTTTTAAAGAATAAATATATTATTCATATTCATTAATTATGATTAAAAAATAACTATGTATTAAAGTTCATTAATTATAATTTAATAATTTAAAAATCATTCCATAAACTATCTATGCAAAAAATTTATTTTTTAAAATTAAAAGTAATTTAACAGTCAAAATAAGTCACATTACTGTAAGTTCTAAACGTAAATTGGAAAATAATAGTTTTTCACAGTAGATTAATACTAATTATACAATAATAATATAACATGAATAATTAATTTAAAAATTTGACAAATTTGTAAAAAAAATTAACACTGTTCATGAAGAAAAGGTACTAGAAATACATTTTTGTTTTCCTTTAGCTGTAATATTAACAGACATCTTAACGACTTTCTTTTCAATGAAGGACAACGGAAAAGTTTTTTAAGTTTTACATGGTTTTCTAAAAACCTCCTACATATTGAATAATTCTGATCTACAAGGATAATTGAAAATCGGCTTTTTATTCTTAAACAAACGTTCTTTTATAAATATTTCATTATCAAGTCTGAAAACTTTGACGATTTTTATAAAAGATCGATTATTAACGAGAAAACTGTTATCAGGTTCTTGATTACGAATTACAAAGTCCATATATTTAATTTTAAAAATGTTGTCTCCTTTTTCTTTTAAAATTTTATATTTAGAAGGTAGTATAGCTTTTTTCATAGTAATCGATGAAGCTTTATGAATTCTTCTGCAAATTTGGGCTAGTGGTCTATTTGAAGTTCTTAACTTGTCTTTAAGCTTTCCCAAGAAGCTTTCAAAGGGAAAAGCACAAATTCTAGACAAACTACATTTCATTTTTAAAACGTCATCAGCTAAGTGAATTAGATTGGCGTTTATTGTTAGAAATGTCATTCCGTAAAATTTTTTCGAAGCATTGACGAAAGTTCTCAAATATTCTTTGGCGTAATCATTATATTTTACACAGAAGACATCAAAACATAAAATCCGGCAACCTACATGAAATAATAGAAAATGTTTATATAGTCTTGATGGCAATATATTTTTTAAAACGACAGGTCCACAATATAAGAGAAAAAATCATTCGGTGGCCTTCCACTTTCCATATTTTTTGTAGTCCTCGGCTTTCTCTGAAATTCGGAAGAAACTTGTTTTTTAAGTAAATCCATTCGGTTGTCAAGAATATCCTTTGCTCTTAAACCAAGCCTTACATTTAAATTGACAGAAAACCAAAATTCAAAAAGCTTTTTCATGACTCCCAAGCAGCACCAATGCATAAAGTCTAAAACGAACATAAATACCATGTTTATTGTTGGCTGAATATTCAATAAATATGTTTTTCCCTTGTCATGCAATTTTTGAGTTTGTTCTCGAAAGGAATTGTCTGATCGTTTTTTCGAATTTATTGATTTATAAACGGTTCGACCATAATTTTTTTTCCTTCAACTTCGCATCTTTCGCAAGCGTATTTCAAATTGTGACTCACAGTACATTTACAAAACGCTCTATCGGGAGTTTTACAAATAAAACATTTTATGCTTATTGTTAAGTGTTTGTTTCCAATTTCGAGTCCGTTTTACAGTAATGTATTAATGTCAGAGACAAATTCATTAAAGTACAAATCGGTGCTATGTGGCATTGTTGATCCGCAAAATATAGACACGGGAAAAGGTTTATAAATATTATTACCGAAATGAATTTGGCAAAGAGTCGGCCAAAGTTCATTATCTCCGCCTGATTTCTTTATTGGTAAGCCGTCCACTGAGAATTTCAAATCTATATTGTTGTTGGTATGTATATCAGGATTTATACATGTTCTTAAGCCATTAGCGATCCCAAGATATACAAATTCTCCATTAGTGTTCTCACTACCCAACATTGGCCCTATCGTGTATTGTGCATTAGATGTTTTTAAAAACGTTTTCGATGATTTTAGAAGACCTGTCAATAACCTTCGTCTAAAAATTTGCAAAAGTTCATCCAACGTATTTTGTTCTATATTATGTTTTACTGACCACGTACGAAGATGTTCAATGTCAACATGATCTTCATTTTCAGCTTGTTTCATTTTCACTTTCAAAACTTCTATGACCAACATTATTCTCTTGGAAATCCTCTTCAACACTTTCATCACTTGGAAGAATGTTTGCTTCAGTTTCTATATTATCATTACTTGGTAAATCTAAATCGCTTTCTTCGTGATCAGAAAACAATCTTTGATTTTCATAACTCGAGTCAAAATTTTCCACGTCATCTAAATTTAATTGTTCACCTACAACATCGTTAGAAGTATTTAATAAAATTTTTTTTACTAAAAATAAGTGTTAGTCTTTTTGAATAAAAATCAAGATTTACATTTGGATTTAAAAAAATTGTTTAACTTGAATGTTCAGAATTCTATCAATATAAATTATTGAAATAAAAACAGCGTATTGTTAAAAAGGAACAAAACCAGAATATAACTTTAAATTAGAAAAGTTAATGCATTACAAAGGAATCAATAATATAAATCAATTTAATTATATTCTTTAAAGTATAACAAAAAAAATTAATAATATATCTAAAAATAGTTATTTATAAAATTACATAAGCATATGAATTAAAAGTTTTTACCTTCTCTGTCAATATTCGTAATATCTTTTGAAGAATCGTCGACATTCTTATTATTAAGGCGATTAAATGTCTCACGCTTTCCGAGTCCTCTAAATTTTACAACTTTCTGCTTTTTCAGACTTTTATTAGTTCTTTCTTGACTCATTTTTCAATACAAAATGTATATATTGTTGGTTTTAATAAACAAATTTTGTGGTTAGTTATAACCAAACACGCGACCAACACTTTTTCTTTAAGGCTGTTTTCAATGTTTTGGTTTGAGTCGATTCTGTTTTTGTTGTCTAATCAGAATAAAAATTCTGTCTGATCCAATTGTCAAAATGGGCTTACGTTTATAACGAAATTAGAAATTAAATTGCAAATTTCTACTTTTTAGTAACTCGACTGATTGTTTATATTTTAACTTGACAAACATGAAAATCTCGCAAAAACAAATAGCATCAGTCTAGAAATTAGTTAGTTTTTTGATTCTAGAAGGTACGTGAAAAGCCCAGTACAGTTACTAGCATGTATCAAGTTCTCCACGACAAATTTCCACACAGGCCTTTTATTTACAAGATATGATTGAAAAAGTGATGGTATGTTTTTTCGTAGAGTCGCGTGCAATGAGTCCAAGCTGCAATGGAAACAATAAGCGATATAGTCGGTAGTTCAACATCTTGGGGATGATGGCGCGTCGATCGACACAAATACATAAATATTGTGTATACAGATATACAACTGTTTTAATGTGTTAGTGTCAAATTCAAAACATTACATGGTTTTAATAACAAAAAATTCAAAAAAATGTTTATTTAATAAACAATAAAGAGATTTTAACAAAAATAGAGTAAGTATGATAAAAATCAATATAAAAACATTTGCTGTGATTTATATACGATAAAAATATTATAGTAGAAATGGAAATACAAAATAACTAACGTTTTAAATATTTTCTTAACGTTTGCGTATACATTTTATTCTTTACTGATATTTATTTATTAATTATAAACAATATTATAATTTTTTAAACTTAAGAATAAGTAAATTTTTTAAATTTAATTTATTTTCAGGTTACATGAAAATTATAGTGAAAATTATAATGTACAATTAACGGCGTTGGAAGGTCTGGAAAATTTGTAGGTTACAATTATCGACCGACAAAATACGGCACTGACTGATTTAAATGACGTGAAATAGGTAAATAAACATTTTTCAACCACTTTTTCTCTAAACACAGACACTTTTTACAAAATAGGCCAACGTACAACGAGTAAGAATCTTCTTAATAACCCAAATTCAAAAGATTGTTTAAATTCATGCAAAAACGCGGTTGTAAAATGTAAAATTGGAAAGTGATGTAATTCTAAGAACATAACAGCTGGACCATTGTGCTCTCTGCATGCTTCTGCCCTCTTCTGGCGACTGGCAGTAAACCGCTTCTTGTTGTCTGTCATTACATTACTTTCCAATCATTTCCAATTTTACATTTTACAACCGCGTTTCTGCATGAAATTAAACAATCTTTTGAACTTAGGTAATTAAGAAGATTCCTACTCGTTGTACGTTGGCCTATTTTGTAAAAAGTGTCTGTGTTTAGAGAAAAAGTGATTGAAAAATGTTTATTTACCTATTTCACGTCATTTAAATCAGTCAGTGCCGTATTTTTACGGGCGATAATTGTAACCTACAAATTTTCCAGACCTTCTAACGCCGTTAAGGGAGTATTCTGGTCTATAGGCCTCAATTTCAGGCGTTTTTCCGAGTAGAATAATAAAGAAAGTTTAACATTTTTAGTATTTACTTTTCTTGCAAGTTGTTTATTAATGTTTAAAGAGTACAGAAAAAAATTAGGAAATAAAATAATAAAAAAATTTAAAAGTTATAAACTGATGAAGTGGGGACTGAAAAAAAGAAAGTGCGTACTGGTTGACAGTGTGGAGACTTTTGTAATGTTCTAAAACAAAAATCTCAAAGAAATTCTTGATTATTGAAGGCTTCGCTATGGTCGGTACCTTGGAAAAGAAAAAATAAAATTTTTTAGCAAAATGGCGGCGATTTAAAAAAAATGGTGTTTTTTGATTATGTTTTTTAACTTTTTTGAATTTTTTAAAAGTAGTAAAAAAAATATTTTTTAAAATCCAAGGTTCCGACCATAAAGAAATATACAAAGAACATTTCTGCAAAATTTGAAGTAAATCGGTTGAGTAGATTTTGAGTTATCGTGTCAACAAGAATTTTTTTCAATTCCCACTTCACCAGTTCATAACTTTTAAAATTTTTGATTATTTTTTTTCCTAATTTTTTTCTGAATTCTTTGAACATTAATATACAACTTGCAAAAAAAGTAAATATTAAAAATGGTAAACTTTCTTTTTTATCCCACTTGGAAAAACGCCTTAAAATTGAGGCCTTTAGACTAGAATACCCCCTTAACCTTTCCCAAGCAAATTTGTATTTTGTTAAGTTGTCAATTCAAAGAAAAAGCAATTCACAGAAAGAAAAGACGATCAGCATTTTGAGGCCAAGAGTAGCGATTTCAATAGAAGGGAAAATGTACAAATAAGTTATAGAATAAATACTGTAGATGTCTCTGGGAAATTATTTGAGCTTTACACGGGTTGAAAAATTTAATTAGTACGAATAAAATTAAATTACAGGATTGAAAAAATAAATATAAACTACAATTATAATATTATAATAAGTAATTATAAATAAAATTATTATAATTATAATAATTATAATTAGAGTATATAATTAAAATAATGATTATTATAATTAGGGACCGTCACGGAAATCAAATTTTGATTTCGTTACGATATTCCAAAACAAAACGAAATTATTGATGTATTTTGATTTTGATTCGGTAACGAAACAAAATTTACTTCCTGTTTCGATTCTTATACTGTAACGAAACAAAATTTACTTTCTATTTTGATTCCGATACTGTAACGAAACAAAATTCACTTTCTATTTTGTTTTCGATACTGTAACGAAACAAAATTTACTTTCTATTTTGATTCCGATACTGTAACGAAACAAAATTTACTTCCTATTTTGATTGTGATATTATAATACTGCAATTCGGTTTTCTTATAGAAACAGAAGTCGATTCGAATTCTATTTCAGATTTCGTATGTAAAAACGATATTATCTTCTGATATATTTGACATTTGCAACAAAATTTAGGTTCAATGAGACTTATACACGCGCAGTAGTATTTTATCAAAATTAAAACAAAAAAGAATTTTGATTTTGATATTGGAATCAAAACTAAATAGAATTGGATTTGGATTTCGATATTGAAACCAAAACGAAATAGAATGGAATTTTGATTTTGATATTGGAACCAAAACGAAATAGAGTTCGATTTTGATTTTGATATTAGAACCAAAATGAAATAGAGTTGAATTTTGATTTTGATATTGGAACCAAAACGAAATAGAGTTGAATTTTGATTTTGATATTGGAATCAAAACTAAATAGAGTTAAATTTTGATTTTGATATTGGAATCAAAACTAAATAGAGTGGAATTTTGATTCTAATACCCATATCCGAATCAAAACAAAAGTGTTTTTAAATTTTGTTTTGATTCCGTGACGGTTCCTGATTATAATTGTAATAAATAATTATAAATGTAATAAATATAATTGTAATAAATAATTAAAAATATAATAATTACAATTGTAATAAATAATTAAAAATCTAATAATAAAAATAATAATGATAATAATAATAATAATAATAATAATAATAATAATAAAAAAAATAATATATAATTCATTATAATACTAATACCATTATATTATTATTGTTATTACGTTAAAAGAATTAATTTTATAAAGGTCTTCTGAAAAAAGTTTCAAGGTAAGTAAAATATATAATAATATCGGATTATAATAAATAATAAATATCGGATTTGAAATTATTATTTAATAATGATTTTTCTTTTAATGATCATATATCTGGAGTGGTTTCAAGAGCCCTTAAATCTTTAGGATTTGTAATGAAAACAGCATCAGTTTTTCATAATACTAATGTGTTAAGAGTACACTCGACTCTCGGATCTTTTGCTTTTATGGGACCAAATCCTCTCATATCTTTTACTAAAACAAATGCCATGGTAACGCAAAACAATACAATATGTATAATCAAATATTTAAATTAATGACAGTATTTATGTTTTAGTTTTAATATTTACATTTATAGTAATTAAAATTTTAATGTAATTTTAATCACATAATGGAGGAGCTGCTATAATTAACTTTAGATAACCTAAGTTATCGTGATATAAATATTTTGACACTCTGATAGTCATTTATTTATTTAATGTAAAAGGTAAAAGGTGCGAAAGAAAAACTGCAAAAGAATCGAGAGTGTAAAAGATCTGAATGCAAAAGATCCGAGAGTCGAGTGTATTGTACTTTACGCTTGTCAGAACGATTCTTGAGTATGTTTCTGTTGTTTGGTCACCGATGTATGTGTTTAACATTGTTAGAATTGAACGAGTTCAAAATCGATTTTTGAGGTTTGCTGCAAGGCAACTTAATTTACCATTTGACAGTCATGCCCATGATTATAATGATCTTCGTTGTTTCCTAAATGTTCCTTTGGTTTTGTCAAGATTTCTTTTAAATGATTTATTGTTTTTGTATAAAATTTTGAATGGGTTTATTTTGTGTCCTGCTCTTTTATCAATGATCAATTTAGCTGTTCCTTCTAGAATTACAAGACATTTTGTACCTTTCCGAGCAAACTATCATAGAACGAATTATGGAAATAATGAACTTATTTGTAGGATTAGTAGAAAAGCTAATACAATCTCAGATCGAATTAATTTTTTTTATAATAATTTACAGAGATTTACCTTAGCATTACGTAGATTAGTTTTAAGTTTCGATAATGTTGAGCCAGCCTAGATTTTAGTTATGAAATTTTGTATTTACTATTGTAATTTTATTTTTTAAGTACTTTTGTACGAAAGGGCATGTCCCGTTTATTATGGTAAATAAATAAATAAATAATTTACCGTAAATTAACGTTTATTTTACTTTTCTTAATTAATTATTGAAAATTAAAGTTTTTCTTTAAAAGTACACATAACCTCAATTTTGATAGCATTCTTTTCCTATTTCTTTTCCAAAGCGTTTCTTTTTAATTGCTACAGAAATAACTAGTCACAAAAATGCAGTTCGGTAAAATGATATTTCGGAATAATTAAATTTGGAGAATAATAATGCATCCCGGAATTGGTTTAACCTGTCCTTTTAAAAGATTAATTTTTTACTATTTTTAATACCAGTAATTCATTTATTACAAAAATTGAAAATTATTAAAGACAGGAAAATTTTTTCTCAATCATTAAAGGTTTTCCAGTTTCGTATCCACTATAAAAAGATTTTTTTAAAAATTTGAGAAGGAAGCAAAGATATCCAAAGATTTTCTCAAAAAATTTTCACATTCGATAATCTTACCCAAAAAAAAGAAAATTCCAAAAATTTTAAAAACAGAAATTTTTTTCTTTATCATTAAAGGTTTTTCCAGTTTCGTATCCAGTACTAAAAGATTTTTTTAAAGGTTTAAGAAGGGAGCAAAGAAATCCGAAGATTTTCTAAAAAAAATTTCACATTCGATGAACGTAGACAAAAAAAAATGAAATTCAAAATTTTAAAAACAGGAAATTTTTTTCTCGATCAACTAAAGTTTTTCCAGTCTCGTATCCAGTATAAAAAGATTTTTTTAAAGGTTTAAGGAGGGAGCAAAGATATCCAAAGATTTTCTCAAAAAATTTTCACATTCGATGAACTGAGCCAAAAAAAAGAAAATTCCAAAATTTTAAAAACAGGAAATTTCTTTCTCTACCATTAAAGGTTTTTCAAGTTTTGTATCCAGTATAAAAATATTTTTCAAAAGGTTTAAAAAAAGAGCAATGATATCCAAAGATTTTCTGAAAAAATATTCACATTCGATGATCTTAGCCAAAAAAAAAAGAAAATTCCAAAAATTTTAAAAACAGAAATTTTTTTTCTTTATCATTAAAGGTTTTTCCAGTTTCGTATCCAGTACTAAAAGATTTTTTTTTGTTTAAGAAGGGAGCAAAGAAATCCAAAGATTTTCTAAAAAAAATTTCACATTCGATGAACTTAGACAAAAAAAGGAAAATTCAAAAATTTAGAAAACAGGAAATTTTTTTCTACATCATTAAAGGTTTTTCCAGTTTCCTATCTACTATAAAAAGATTTTTTTAAAGGTTTGAGGAGGGAGCAAAGAGTTCCGAAGACTTTCTGAAAATATTTACACATTCGATGAACTTAGCCAAAAAAAAAAAAATTCCAAAAATTTTAAAAACAAAAATTTTTTTTCTTTATCATTAAAGGTTTTTCCAGTTTTGTATCCAGTACTAAAAGATTTTTTTAAAGGTTTAAGAAGGGAGCAAAGAAATCCGAAGATTTTATGAAAAAATTTTGCAATTCGATGAACTTAGCCAAAAAAAAGAAAATTCCAAAATTTTATAAACAGGAAATTTTTTTTCTTTATAATTAAAGGATTTTCCTGTGTCGTATCCAGTATAAACAGACTTTTTTAAAGCTTTAAGAAGGGAGCAAAGATATCCAAAGATTTACTAAAAAATTTTCACATTCGATGAACTGAGACAAAAAAAAAGAAAATTCCAAAATTTATAAACAGGAAATTTTTTTCTCTTCCATTAAAGGTTATTCCAGTTTCGTATCCACTATAACAATATTTTTTTAAAGTTTTGAGAAGGAAGCAAAGAAATCCAAAGATTTTTCTGAAAAAATTTTCACATTCGTTGAACTTAGCCAAAAAAAAGAAAATTCAAAAATTTTAAAAACAGGAAATTTTTTTCTACATCATAAAAGGTTTTTCCAGTTTCGTATCCAGTATAAAAAGATTTTTTAAAAGGTTTCAGAAGGGAGCAAAGATATCCAAAGATTCTCTGAAAAATTTTCACATTCGATGAACTGAGACAAAAAAAAAAAAATTCCAAAATTTATAAACAGGAAATTTTTTTCTCTTCCATAAAAGGTTTTTCCAGTTTCGTATCCACTATAAAAAGATTTTTTTAAAGGTTTGAGAAGAGAGCAAAGAAATCCAAAGATTTTCTGAAAAAATTTTCACATTCGATGAACTTAGCCAAAAAAAAAGAAAATTTCAAAATTTTAAAAACAGGAAATTTTTTTCTACATCATAAAAGGTTTTTCCAGTTTCGTATCCAGTATAAAAAGATTTTTCAAAAGGTTTCAGAAGGGGGCAAAGAAATCAGAAGATTTTCTGAAAAAATTTTCACATTCGAGGAACTGAGCCAAAAAAAAGAAAATTCCAAAATTTTATAAACAGGAAATTTTTTTTCTTTATAATTAAAGGATTTTCCTGTGTCGTATCCAGTATAAACAGACTTTTTTAAAGCTTTAAGAAGGGAGCAAAGATATCCAAAGATTTACTAAAAAATTTTCACATTCGATGAACTGAGACAAAAAAAAAGAAAATTCCAAAATTTATAAACAGGAAATTTTTTTCTCTTCCATAAAAGGTTTTTCCAGTTTCGTATCCACTATAACAAGATTTTTTTAAAGGTTTGAGAAGGGAGCAAAGAAATCCAAAGATTTTCTGAAAAAATTTTCGCATTTGATGAACTGAGCCAAAAAAAAGAAAATTCCAAAATTTTAAAAACAGGAAATTTTTTTCTGTATCATAATAGATTTTTTTAGTTTCTTATTCACTATAAAAAGATTTTTTTAAAGGTTTGAGAAGGGAGCAAATAAATCCGAAGATTTTCTGAAAAAATTTTTACATTTGATGAACTCAGCCAAAAAAAAAATAGGAAATTTAAAATTTTAAAAACAGGAAATTTTTTTCTCCGTCATAAGAGGTTTTTCCAGTTTTGTATCAAGTGTAAAATGAATATTTAAAAGGTTGGAGAAAAATGCAAAAAAATTCGAAGATTTTCTGAAAAAATTTAGTTGATGAAGAAAAAAATTTCCTGTTTTTAAAAAATTTGTAATTTTTGTTTTTTTGGCTAAGTTCATTGATTGTTAAAAATTATTTGGATTTCTTTGCTTCTTCCTCATACCTTTTAAAAAATCTTTATATACTTAAAACGAAACTAAAAAATCTTTAGTTGATGGAGAAAAAAATTTCCTGCCTTCAAATTCGAATGTGAAAATTTTTTCAGAACATTTTTGGATTTCTTTGCTCCCTCCTTAAACCTTTTGAAAAATCTTTAAATACTTGATACGAAACTAGAAAAGCTTTTTTGGACTTAGAAAAAAATTTCCTGTCTTTAATAATTTTTAATTTTTGTAATATTTTTGGTTAACTGTATTGAACTACACTTTTTCGAACTTTTATTTTTATGAAGTATCTATTTTGCGAAATGTCATTTTTGCGAAATGTCATTTGTTCTAATTGTCACTTTTGCGAAAAGTCATTTTTACGAATTGTCTCTAATGCGAAAACTTATTTTTGTGAATTATCATTTTTTGCGAAAGGTAATTTTTGAGTAATGTAATTTTTGTTAATTGTCACTTTTGCAAGTGTAATTTTAATTTATTTGCAGGTAAGGAACGTTTCTTTTATTATTTACAATTAATTTTTAAAAATGAAGTTTTTTCTTTATTTTTAAATGCCTGATCAATATTTATTAATTATTTAATTTAATTTTAAAATAAAAAATAAATGAGAAAATTTGTTAAATTAATCAACACGTAAATTTAAAAAATTATTCCATTCATGTTATATAATTTGAAATAATTATACCGCTAATTAACGTTAGTTTTATTTTTCCCAATTAATTTTCAAAAATTAAATTTTTTCTTTAAAAGTAGGCATAACCTTAATTTTGATAACATTATTTTCCTATTTTTTTCAAAGCATTGCTTTTCTAATTGCAACAGAAGTTAATTACAGGAAAAGGGAAAAGTCATTAATTTTTTGCAACAAGTAATAGTTAATGAATAAATTTCTTTTAATTTATTCATTAATTTTTATTTTCTGGTCTTTCCCCAGTTACCTGTATTCAACGTCAATTTTGCGGCAACATTTAAATAGCGAAAAAAGTTTTTTTTTTATGTAAAAATTCTTTTAACACTTTTAAAAAAATATTTTGCAAATATGTTTAAAAAATTTGTGGAGGATGGGATTAAAATTAGAAATTATTCTTTCTTGTCCTTTTAAGAGATTTATTTTTAACTATTTTTAATACCAGTAATTTTTTTATTTTTAATAATTACTGAGATGAATAATTTTTAAACTTATTTCTTTTTACAGCATGAATATTGATTTTTAATTACTCGATTTAATTTAACTATAAATTTTATTGTTAAAAAAAGAATAAGTTAAAAAACATGGGTACTTTTTATTAAATTAATTTACTAATATTACTGTATGTAACTATTATTTTTTAATTATTGTTTACTATTTTATTTATATCGTAATTTTTTAAAATTTATTTAAGTACTTTTGAAATTTTTTTTAGTGTAACTTTAAAAATTTGTTTAGATAAGTGCATTATTTAAAATAAATATTAATATGAAAAATAAATATGGCATTTTTATTTAAGTCTTCTTTAATATTTCATTTCTGTAGAATAAATTTATTGGAATTGTTTTTTACTTTTTTAAATATATTATGTTTATTATACATATTCACATGTGAGTGTGTTTGTATACACATGTATATATATATATATATATATATATATATATATATATATATATATATATATATATATATATATATATATATATATATATATGTGTTTGTTAAAAAACAATTGACTGTTGTTCCGTCTGCCATTTTACTTTTTTGCGGTTTGTTTGTGCTTCGTAAAAATGTTTTCACAAGGTAAAAATAAATGTAAAAAGAAGGCACCTTCGAAAAAATTCATACCCATTGCACATCAGGAGCGAGATGTTCCTTTAGATCTATATAAATCTGAGGATAGGTGCTATCGTTACATTAAGAGGTATCACTTGGATGAGGAAGGAAAAGATCCAGGACCAAACGGGAAGCCCTTTTGGTTAGTATATATATATATATATTTCTAAAGATTTTTTTAACAATTTATTTCAATAATTACATTAAGAATCGCGTAGTATTTTCGCACGTATGAATTACTAAAAAATTTTAAAAATTAATTTCCGATCTTTTTTGAACGAATTCAGTATAACATTCTGGCGAATTTTTTACGAATTATTCAACAATTTTTTTTCTAAATTCCGCTAGGAATTCAGTACTTTTTCCGAACGTATTAATTGCTAAAAACTTTTTTATTACATTTTTTGACCTCTTTTCCAAACCTAATTCTATACAAAATTCGGACGAATTTCTAAAAATTTTGTCCACAATTTATTCTAAAAATTACATTAGGAATCGCGTAGTATTTTCGCACGTATTAATTGCTAAAAATTTTTAAAATTAATTTCCTATCTTTTCTCCAAATGAATTCTGTATAAAATTCGGGCGAATTTCTTACGAATTCCGCTAGGAATTCATTCGTTTTTTTCAAATCTGATTTTAGATAAAAAAATTTTAAAAATTATTTTCCGACCTTTTTTTAGAACGAATTCAGTGTAAATTTCAGGCGAATTACTTATGAATTTTTCAACAATTTTTTTTAAATTCCGCTAGGAATTCAGTAGTTTTTTCGAACGTAATAATTGCTTAAAAAATTTTTATTACATTTGTAGACCTCTTTTCCAAGCTTAATTCTATACAAATTCGGACAAATTTCTAAAAATTTTTTTAACAATTTATTCTAAAAATTACATTGGGAGTCGCGTAGTATTTTCGCACGTATTAATTGCTAAAACCTTTTTTAAATTAATATCCGATCTTTTCTCCCAATGAATTCTGTATAATATTCGGGCGAGTTTCTTACGAATTCCGCTAGAAATTTAGTAGTTTTTCCGAACCTAATTTTTGTTACAAAAATTTTTAAAGTTGATGTCCGACCTTTTTTCTAAGAGACTATTCAAGTATTACGTAAGCATTTAAGCGGGAGGGTGGGCTAGCTATTGCTTATTTCCATTAGAAAAAATAGCGCTAATGCATATAAAAAATCTGACATGGTGGAGGGGGGGGGGGTCTAAAAACCTAAAAAATATGCTTACGTATAATACTTGAATAGCCCCTAAACGAATTCAGTGTAAATTTCGGTCAAATATATTTTGAATTTTTGAACAATTTTTTTTTATTTCCGCTAGGAATTCAGTAGTTTTTCCAAAAGTACTAATTGCTAAAAAATTTTTATTATATTTTTTGACCTTTCTTCCAAACCTTATTCTGTACAAAATTCGGACGAATTTTTAAAGATGTTCTCAACAATTTATTCTAAAAATTACATTAGGAATCGAGTAGTATTTTCGCACGTATTAATTGCTAAACATTTTTCTAAATTAATTTCCGATCTTTTGTCCGAATGAATTCTGTATAGGGTAGAGTGGGGCAAACCTGACCCCTCTCAAAAGTGCTACTTAGAAATTTGAAACCACCATGTGTGGTTTCAAAACCTCATTTTTTTCCATTTGACAATTTTTACTTTTGTTTGTGCAACGCTGGGAGCAAAAGTTTTTTTTGTTGTTTTTTTCACTTTTACGAATTTTTTCTTAAGGAAATTCTGAAGAAATCGTGTAAACTTTCCAAATATTAGGTCTTGGGTTTTGAAGGTACACACCTCAGGAATATTTACCACCAGGGTGAAGATTCCTGAAGTGGCCCCCTGATTTGCAATCATGTAATGAAATTTGGATTTAATGTTATATTTCTATACTACTATATTAGAGAAACATTAGCTATGAATATTTTTTTAAAATTTAATTGTTATAAAAAGTTATAAATAAATTAGTTTTTGAGTAACATTTTTGAAAAAAATTTATATCTGTGATTGCTATTATTGAATTTCAATGCTCATTTGATATTTTATATAGAAAAATATAAACTTTAAAATTGAAAAAAAAACCGAAGAAAAAATTTAATTTTTTAATGAAAAATTTATTGTTTTTAATAAACAATTTAAAAAATTATCATGTTCTGCGCTAGCTTGCAACTTTTTTCAAAAATGTATCGAATCTATATAGATTCAAGTTCATTTTGCAAAAATAAAAAATTAGTTAGGTCCATATTTGTCCAAATAGCGTTTATTTGTTTATAACGGTGAGCGAAATATGTCGCGAATGACTTTGGGTCAGAATTTCTCAAACGGATCGCATAAAACTAAAAAATTTTCTTTTTGAACCAAAATAGTTTTTTTTTACTCTTAATATAGTTAAGAGAAATTCCTGAAAATATTAAGCCAAAAAAAAATTTTTTGTAACAGTTATTAACAATTGAATTTTTTAGTACTGCTAAATTAACAAATTTTTTTCTCGAGTTCTAGTTGACTGATTTTAAAATTAAAATATGGGTTTTTTTCGTCTTGAATTTGCACTATTTGAATATATTTTTTGTTTTTTTATTTTTTATAATTTGTTATATAATTTGTTTATAAAATGTTAATAAACAAATATGTTTTTCACGTACTAACAAAAAAATTAAAATTTTATTCTATTTCTTAAATGTCTCTGAGTGAAAAACCGTTTTGAAAAAAAATAAGCCTCAATTAGAAAAAAAGTTATTAATTAAAAACTGCAGCCGTGTAGGGCTTTATATGACGTTAAACTCGCCCTGCGCGCATTGGTATATTTTTCAAAATTGTCTGTAACCTACAAATTTTATCGGATTTTCATTAGCTTGGTCTTAAATTAAAGGAGATAAAATTTCTAAGAGATCCAACTAAACCAATTTTTGAATTTTAAATTGTTTATATATTTTTTGTTACTCAAAGTAAACAATTTACAATATTTTTAGAAAAAATCATGTTTACTTTTTTATTTATTCATTGCAGATGATTGGAATCAATTTTAATTAGTCCAGCATGACCACCAGACAAATAATAATGTATAATACAATTTATTTAAATTGTTGCAAACAATGTTAATTAACAAATAGATAACATTAGTTCTTTTTTATAAACAAAAATTTTTTTTCAGACATATTTATATTTATTTAAGTAATCTATGTCGATTTTAATAAAAAAAATTTTTATATTTATTAATTACTATTGTTATTAACAATCATATGGACAATAATCTAGTTATCAATAATCAAGTAGAGCTTTACATGACTTTAAACTCGTTAAAATACGAAAAATAATTTTTCTTTTTGCAGAAATAAGCCATTTATTTGTTTAGAACGTAAATAATTTGTTTACGACAAATGTAATTGTTTATGCTAAGAAATTTTTAAAGTTTTTGAAAGAATGTACATAGTTTTTAATTAATAACTTTTTTTCTAACTGAGGCTCATTTTTTTCGAAACGGTTTTTTACTCGGAGACATTTAAGGAATAGAATACAATTTTAATTTTTTTGTTAGGACGTAAAGAACATATTTGTTTATTAACATTTTATAAACAAATTATATAAAAAATTATAAAAAATAAAAAAAACAAAAAATATATTCAAATAGTGCAATTCAAGACGAAAAAAAAACCCATATTTTAATTTTAAGATCCGACAACTAGAACTCGAGAAAAAAATTTGTTAATTTAGCAGTACTAAAAAATTCAATTGTTAATAAGGGGCCGTCCATAAACCACGTAGCCCCATTTTTTTGGGAATTTTGACCCCCCCTCCCCCCATGTAGTACACTATTACATGTATTAGCGCCATTTTTTCCTCTTGTCGTAGTCAATTGCTTGATCCCCCCCTCCCCCTCAAGAGGCTACGTGGTTTATGGATGGCCCCTAACTTTAACAAAAAAATTTTTTTTGGCTTAATATTTTCAGGGATTCTTCATTAAGAGTAAAAAAAAACTATTTTGGTTCAAAAAGAAAATTTTTTAGTTTTATGCGATCCGTTTGAGAAATTCTGACCCAAAGTCATTCGCGACATATTTCGCTCACCGTTATAAACAAATAAACGCCATTTGGACAAATATAGACCTAACTAATTTTTTATTTTTGCAAAATGAACTTGAATCTATATAGATTCGATACATTTTTGAAAAAAGTTGCTAGCTAGCGCAGAACATGATAATTTTTTAAATTGTTTATTAAAAACAATTAATTTTTCATTAAAAAATAAAATTTTTTCTTCGGTTTTTTTTTAATTTTAAAGTTTATATTTTTCTATATAAAATATCAAATGGGCATTGAAATTCAATAATAGCAATCACAGATATAAATTTTTTTCAAAAATGTTACTCAAAAACTAATTTGTTTATAACTTTTTATAACAATTGAATTTTAAAAAAATTTTTATAGCTAATGTTTCTCTAATATAGTAGTATAGAAATATAACATTAAATCTAAATTTCATTACATGATTGCAAATCAGGGGGCCACTTCAGGAATCTTAACCCACCAAAAACTTTGATGAATTTGCAAAGCGTTTCTTTTTAAAAAATATTTATTCTCAAAATGAGCCTGTGGGGCAAACCGGCCATAGGATATTTTCATTGTATCAGAATTTCCAAAAAAATATTATCAATTAGAATATTTTTTTCATTAAAATATTTACTTTCAATGAAAATTAATTATCTTCCAATGAGATGATTCTTTATGTTTGTTGTTATTGTAGATTATAAAAATGCAATATTATAGATAAAAAACGTATGTGGCCGGTTTACCCCAGGAGGTGGGGCAAACCGGCCCGTTTGCAAATTTTTTTTAAGTTAACACAGCAACTAAACAATAAAAGATAAAGTATAGGTGCCTCTGGGAAAAAGTTGCGCACTTAAATGATCTTTCAAACAAGCCATCGGAAAATAAAATCGGTTAATTCGTTTAGTCACAAGAGTAAAAAAACCGTAGGTATGGCCGGTTTGCCCCACTCTCCCCTAATAATAAGTAAATAAAAAATTTATAATTTTATAAATTTATTATTATTATTATTATTATTATATTTTAGGTATGTGCAATGTTCTGACAGCAGAAACGCTGTCGATTGTTCGGACACTGGGAAGAGGTATGGTACGGGAAAGCCTGAAGACCCTTTTTACATTGTATATTCACGTCCTCACGCGAAAGACTGCAAAAACAAACTGGAAGAGGGGAAATTTCTGAAGAGGCTTCACCAAGAGTCACTAACCACGATTAGTGACCAGAGAGCAGCTTTCGATGCTGCAAAAAGAAGGTGATTTATATGTCTCTTTATATTATAAAAAGATTTCGCCGCCGGATTCAGTGTTTTGAAGTCAAATGTCAAAGATCAAAGATCATAGGTCATAGGTCAAGAGAAGAACATAACCTTAAAATCAGGTTAAACATTATAGGTTAAGAAAAGAACATAACCTCAAAATCAGGTCCAAGATTATAGGTCAAGAGACGAACATAACCTTTAAATTAGGTCATAGATCATAGGTCACAGGGCAAACATAATCTCAAATTTAGGTTTGTAACAATTCTTAAACAAAGATTTTCTGTGTATAAGGTATCTTGCTTGACAAGCTTCTCACAAGGTTACTGGAATATTATACAATAATTTTTATCACAAACATTTTTTCATTCTTCTAAGAATTTTATTGAATTTTTAAAAATAGATAAATAAATTATACCGCATTAGAAAAGAACGGTGTCTCACAAAGAAAAATATTTTTCCAGCGAACCAGTTGGAGCAAGCAGTACAGCATACTGTGAAAAGAAGAGTTCAATGGGTAGGTGGTCCAAAAGCGAGGCACCACCTATCCCAAACGACATGTGTCTTCTTCCAGTCACATTAAATAGTGAAGCCTGGCAGAAGAGATTGGCTTACTATTTGGATGTAGATGCAGAAGAAGAGAATAAAAAAACCAGGGTGAAGCACTTGTTGAAGGTGGACGGTGCTACAGATACCAATGGACTCCCAGTCACCTTTTTGATTCCGAGCACAATTCCCGAAGAGTGCAAAATCGCCTCATACGGGTTTTGTGACTCAACATATGAAAGTGTTCCCTCCTTATATGGAGCAGCACAACTGTTTGTTTTTGGAGTAGAGTCTTACGGACAGGTATACATGTTTGTATGTTTGAATCTTTGTATGTATGTTTGTATGTGTATATGTTTTTATGTTTGTATGTATGTGTATATGTTCGTATTTTTGTATCTTTGAATGTTTTATGTGTTATGTATGTTTGTATGCGTACATATTTGTATGTATGTATGTATATGTATGTATGTATGTATGTATGTATGTATGTATGTATGTATGTATGTATGTATGTATGTATGTATGTATGTATGTATGTATGTATGTATGTATGTATGTATGTATGTATGTATGTATGTATGTATGTATGTATGTATGTATGTATGTATGTATGTATGTATGTATGTATGTATGTATGTATGTATGTATGTATGTATGTATGTATGTATGTATGTATGTATGTATGTATGTATGTATGTATGTATGTATGTATGTTAGAATGATAACATTGTAGTGCCTGAATATTTTGTGTGTATGTGTGAAGGGATGGATGGATCCTTATTTTATCCTTTCTTTTATCTGTATCTGACCATTACACGGAGAAAAAGGAATAGTTGACACATCCAGATACATGGATATCACAGCCATATTATATTGACAAATACGGGATATCCATAGTGAAGGTTGTTGCATCCATATTCTATGGCTGGCTGTAAATTGTTGAAGCAGCAAAAGATCTATGGTTGGGTGATCCATAGTAATGGAAATAGGAAAGAAAAAAATTTGAATCACTCAATTAATTAAATTCCATGTCACTTGAGATATTTTATACACATTTTTGTTAATTAATACACACCACTTATTGAAAACCGCATATTTACGATATAAATTACTAACCGATGGGGGAGACACGAACCCTAGACCAAATGCGTACTAAACACCAACGCTATCCACTACACTATACACACAACTACAATATTTAAGCATAATTATAATATTCCTTATACACTCTACACATATTTCATGAAAATGAATTTACATAAAAACTAATAGTCAATAACGATAATAAATAATAAACAATTATAACGCTATTTATACACAATAAACTCACAACATGATTATATAGACGTGACAGGAAACCGACGCGACGGATAAATTGAGACGACCGTTTTTAAATGGATGCTATGATAATGAATTGCGCGCAACATGTATCGCAATTTTGAACTAACTATGGATCTCCCAACCAAAGTTTATATGGATGAGGCAGCCATATGTGAAAATCCATAGCATGAATTGTAAGCCCAACCATGCCCATGGATGTCACATCCATATTTGATTCAACAATATAATATGGCTCCCTGATCCATTGAATATGGAATGTGCTTCCATTCTGAAAGTTGTCTTTTCCATTGAATTGGATAAGACAACAATATTCTGCTCAACAATATTTTTATGGATATCTCTTCCAGACCTTTTTTTTCCGTGTATCATTTTTCATTTTATCCATTTTCCATTTCCTTTGATAGCTTGTTCCAATCTTTTTTGCATTAATGAGTTGTAAAACTGAAAATCAATACGTAGAAGTATTTTGCTACCTAAATGATCATGTCTTAAATGACTTTCGAAACTTGAATACAATCATTGCTGACTTCGAGGTGGCAGAAATGAATTCCGTTAAAAAGATTGTGAAGAAACATAACCAGGGTTGCCGATTTCACCATATCCAAGTTAGTATTATTGAATAAGTATAAATAAATAACATTTATGTATTATTTTTGCCTAATTAACAAATTTCTGACAAATTAATACATTTTTTATGTTGGACACTAATTTTTTTTTAATATTTTACAGGCAATTACCAGACGTGAACATTTCTTGGGACTTCAGAAAATAAATAATTTGGAAGTTGCAAATTTTATTGCTAAAGTTAAGAATTTATGTTTACTTCCAGCCTTGGAAATATTACCAACATTCTACCGACTTGTGGATAAACTACACTTAGACAAACTCGATGAAAAAACGAAGGACATTTTACAAAAAATCATAACATACTTCGAAAACCAATGGCTTCATAGAACCAACGCCGATCAGGTGTCTGTATATTTGTCCATGCACAGAACAAATAACTTATTGGAGAGGTTCAATCGTTTATTACATAAATTTGTCGGCACAACGTCTAGCACTGTCCACTTTTTGGGTAAAATTAAAATTTTACATTTGTTCATGTATGTATGTAAATTTATGTTTGATTTACACGTATGTGTATGTATGTATGCAAATTTATGTTTGATTCACATGTATGTTTGTACGTGCGTAAATATTTAAGAAAATTAATTACTTTTTAGACAATTTGGTGAAGTTGATCTCCAGGATACACCAAGAGACACTAGATGCTCCGACGTTAGTTTCACCACTTAAACGCTTATCAACAGCGGATAGGAAGAAAGAGGAAATTATCATCAATGAATGGGATGTCATCAAAAAGGCTATTAGCTGTGAATATCAACACGTTATAAACCAAAAAATGGAGGAGTTTCTCAACGCCTTCGTGAAAGGAACACGCGAAAAACCTTTCGAGATTATAAATGCAGGTATATATATGTTTACTTGCATGTACGTATGTTTGTTTGTAAATTTGTTTGTATATATGCTAGTATGTGTGCAAGTATGTATGTATGTATGTATGTATGTATGTATGTATGTATGTATGTATGTATGTATGTATGTATGTATGTATGTATGTATGTTTTTTCCATTTCTACTATAATATTTTTATCATATATAAATCACAGCAAATGTTTTTGTATTGATTTTTATCATACTTACTCTATTTTTGATAAAATCGCTTTATTATTTATTTAATAAACATTTTTTTGCATTTTTGGTTAATACAACCATGTAATGTTTTGAATTTGACACTAACACATTAAAACAGTTGTATATCTGTATACACAATATTTATGTATTTGTGTCGATCTACGCGCCATCATCCCCGAGATGCCGAACTACCGACTATATCGCTTGTTTCCATTGCAGCTTGGACGCACTGGTCGCGTGTAATTGTCCTGATACTCGTGGACGGTAGTGTATGTTTAATTTTACATTTGTTCATTACTGATTTAGAGTTTTGAATATTAATTTAACTACTTCGCTTGATTTGCTCTATTATTATCTTCTAATTTATTTATAACAAAATACATTAATAATTTACGTTACACAACAACTTAAAATGTGTCTATTTATAAAAGTTTCGTCCTGTATGATTTTCTATCAAGTACTGATTTCGTCCCGTCTTTTAATATTCGGTATAGTCAATGATTTACTTATCACTCGCTAATAAAATTTTAATTGATATTCTGTACACAAGTAAAATTTTCCAAATATTAATTACTTTTTCTCTTACATTGTTATTTGCACAGCCATGCACTTATTAATTATTTTTATCGAATTGTTTAAGTAGAAACCTTACTTGGATATAATATTCCCAATGTATAAAGGAAATCTAAAAATTTGCTTTGGTTTAGTTTAGGAATAATGTCCCTAATGTATGCACTATTACAAAGGTAAACATTTAAGCATTTTCCAAAAAATATTTATAATAAAATTTTAAACACAACGTGTGTGTAATAGTTAGGAAGCCTTATTAATTTTACTAGGTTATGTAGTTGTTCAGATAAAATTGAAAATAATAACAAAATAAATATTTGCTCTTTAATAGTAAAACAGAGTAACCTTAATTAGTTTTATTAGTGATCCATAAATATATATTATATAAACAGAAGTGGAAAATAAAAAAGAGGAAAAACAAAAACTGTTCGTTTTTAGAAAAATCTTCACATGTACGATACAATTTCTAGACTTTTCTTCGATGGCAGGTTACAGGGACATACACAACGACGTAATCCCATGAGTTTGCCGTTGTCTGGAGTTTCATATAGAGGTTTGGATATGCTCGGCCTCATATATAAGGATTTATAACATCTAAGTCTCCCGTATATTGCTCCATTTCGATCCCTTCCAGTATCCTTTTTGAGACGCCTCATCCTTTTGTTATACTTTACCTACTTTTAGTATAATAAAAACCAACCTTAATAGAAATTATTTTTTAATTTATTAAGAGTTACTTTATTAAAAATAATTTAAATATGAATTTAGATATATATCTAAAAAGGATGCATTTGAGTTTTTGACTTAGAAATTTTTGTAACTCAATGATGTGGGCGATCTATAATGGCCTCTAGCATGACCCTCACGACTTGTCGGGTTGATGGGGGCTTTTTCTACACGGGTAGTAAGAATAATATAATTTATTACATTTATGGGTTAGTATACTGATTTGTCAAAATGTTATTTAATGAATTACAAGAATTTGATCCATTGAAGGTAAAAATAACATAAATAGAATAAATTCATGTCATATTTTTGTTTATTTAAAAACAGCAACGTTTCGATGACGTAAGTTTGTCATCCTCTTCAGGCTAGTAAAAATTTAAAATAAGTTAAAAAGTTACATAGTAACTAGTCAGCTGGTATATATATATATGGGACGTTCCACGTCAACAGAAACAGAGCTGTGGCCAAAAATTGGCGCAATGAAAAAAAACGTTTAAGGGCTTAAAAAATTCTTACACTCGTGTACTTTCAATAACAGGTGGGCGTTTTTGAAAATCCAAAATGGCGGCCTAATTACAAGCGAAGAAAGTCAACAAACTCACAAACCGACAAATAATATCGTTAATAGAAATTGCAAAATTAAAGAAAAAAAATTGAACGAAACTTTTTTAAACGTTTTTGGGGTCGCTTAATACAAATATTAAATCAGATTTTGATTAGAGTCTGAAAATTCAAAATGGCGGAACCAAAATGGTAGACAATTTTTAAAACTCTTTAAAATCGCTCAAAACTTGTTACTCGGGGGTTTTCGGGGTCGCTGATTACGAATATGACATCGGATTTCAAAAATTCAAAATGGCGGATGTAACATGGCCGACATTTTTCTTTGAATTCATTGTATTCGCTCAAAACTTTTTACTCGGGAGTTTTCGGGGTCGCTGATTACAAATATGCCATCAGAGTTAAAAAATTCAAAATGGCGGATCCAACATGGCCGACATTTTGTTAAAAAATTAATCGATTTCGCTTGAAACTTGCTACTTAGGAGGAACGCGCAATTCCCAGTCAGTGAGCAGTAAGCGCCTCTGGGCCACTCACTGCTACCCGACTGGTATTAGCGCGTGCCTTCGAGCGTCGGGCGAGTTATTGGATCTAAGGCCTCAATTATAAATCCATGCTAAAGACAATCGAAAAAAAATATCATATATAACAAACAAAAATATTTGACAGAACCATAGCAAAAACACTATCGCATGTTACAATTGGTTGTACATTGATGTAACGAAGCCTTATAAAAAATCAGTGAGAGAAGCATTGCGTCTACTAAAAGACAAAGAAAAAATCATAAAATCTATCAGGAGCTTCACATAATGATTTCAATAACAAGCGTTGCTATGACAATTATTGCCATAGCAACTGTAAACAAAGCAACCATTACCATAGCAACCATTACCATAACAACCAGTACCATAGTAACGGTTTCCATGGCAACGGTTGTTAGGGAAAACTGCGGACGGACACCAGAGTTTCGCTATAAGGGATTCAGTCCTTGCCCTAGTAGAAATTTAACCATGGTCCAAATCGGGGCCCGATCTGGGGAGGTGCTTCATGCCATGTTATGGCCTAAATATGGAAATTTCTACACGGGTGGCCACGAAACCCTAAAAACACAATAGTCAAGAACGAACACAATTCTTTGACAGAACCAGAACAAAAAAAACTACCCCATATCACAATTGGTTTTTATCTCTAATCCTGTCACGGAGTTATAATTGAACCAAATAAAAAGGTTAAAATATTACGATACTCAAACGCTACTAGAATTTGCTTCAGCTACTAGAAAGGCCAAAGTTTAACTCTCTACAAACAGCTTTTTATTTCTTATAAAAAAATATTAAATTGGAATACCGATTATATTGGATCTGACATTTTGAATTTTTTAAAACTAAGGTCATTTTTGTATTCAGCGACCCCGAAAACCCCTGAGTAACAAGTTTCAAACGAATTCGATGAATTTTTCAACAAAATGTCGGCCATGTTGGATCCGACATTTTGAATTTTAAAAACTAAGGTCATATTTGTAATCAGCGACCCTAAAAACCCCCAAGTAACAAGTTTTGAGCGAATACGATGAAGTTAAGAAAAGAATGTCGACCATGTTGGATCCACCATTTTGAATTTTTTAAATCTGATGGCATATTTGTAATCAGCGACCCCAAAAACCCCAGAGTAACAAGTTCTGAGCGAATACAATGAATTTGAAGAAAAATGTCGGCCATATTGGATCTGCCATTTTGAATTTTTGAAATCGGATGTCATATTCGTAATCAGCGACCCCGAAAACTCCCGAGTAACAAATTTTGAGCGATTTTAAAGAGTTTTAAAATTTGTCTACCATTGTGCTATCGCCATTTTTAATCTTTTAACTCTAATCAAAATCTGAGTTAAGATTTGTATTAAGCAACCCCAAAAACGTTAAAAAAAATTTCGTTTAATTTTTTTCCATGCATTTTGTCATTTTTATTTATGATATTATTTCTGGGTTTATGATTTTGTTGACTTTGTTCGCTTATAATTAAGCCGCCATTTTGGATTTTCAAAAACGCCCACCTGTTATTGAAAGTACACGAGTGTAAGAATTTTTTAAGCCCTTTAACGTTTTTTTTTCATTGCGCCAATTTTTGGCCACAGCTCTGTTTCTGTTGACGTGGAACGACCCATATATATGTCGTAGGCAACTTGAAGAATCCGGCATTAACGGCGTTGGAAGGTCTGGAAAATTTGTAGGTTACAATTATCGCCCGTCAAAATACGGCACTGACTGATTTAAATGACGTGAAATAGGTAAATAAACATTTTTGAATCACTTTTTCTCTAAACACAGACACTTTTTACAAAATAGGCCAACGTACAACGAGTAGGAATCTTCTTAATTACCTAAGTTCAAAAGATTGTTTAATTTCATGCAGAAACGCGGTTGTAAAATGTAAAATTGGAAATGATTGGAAAGTAATGTAATGACAGACAACAAGAAGCGGTTTACTGCCAGTCGCCAGAAGAGGGCAGAAGCATGCAGAGAGCACAATGGTCCAGCTGTTATGTTCTTAGCATTACATCACTTTCCAATTTTACATTTTACAACCGCGTTTCTGCATGAATTTAAACAATCTTTTGAATTTAGGTTATTAAGAAGATTCTTACTCGTTGTACGTTGGCCTATTTTGTAAAAAGTGTCTGTGTTTAGAGAAAAAGTGGTTGAAAAATGTTTATTTACCTATTTCACGTCATTTAAATCAGTCAGTGCCGTATTTTGACGGGCGATAATTGTAACCTACAAATTTTCCAGACCTTCCAACGCCGTTAAGCTTAATTCCTAGGCAGTAAGCTTACTGCCGGCAATTAGACGAATACACGACGAAATCGTTCAGATTTTTCTATTTGCCTAGGCAGTATGTAAGTTTATTGCCCGATGAAGATTCGGCAATTAGACAAATTACATTAGCATCCTTCTCCATGCCTAAAAAATTAAAGTTGTCTCCTACTTCTTAGATTTTGTTGAAACTTCGAAATTTTGAAGTGGAATACATGCCAGTAAAAAGCCCAAAATCGATTTCGAAAAGTTTTGGATTTTATTTGTTGTTTTATTTGTTTTATTATATTTATTTGTATTTTTTATTTTTTTAATATTTAATTTATCGTATATTATAAATATTATATTAAAAGTACAATTTATAAATAAATAAAGTAAACTGTTCAATATTCTAGAATATATTACAAGTATTATTATCATATTATAAGTTTCAATCGTCGAAAATATTTTAAAAAAATTTTTATGTTTATGTTTATTTTGACAATTCTTTTATATAAATAAAGAAGAATTTAAACCTAATTGACAGAAAATAGAACGACATTATTATTATCATTATTATTGTTTTTAATTATTTTTTTATAGGACGTTTGTGCACTGCAAATAGATATGTATTTTTATGTCCGTCAATTGGGTTCGCTATATTTTTCCTGTAATCTGCACTTAAAACTCAATATCTTTACCAAATTTCAGCTCACCAGGTTGAGATTTATAAAAGTTAAGGGGGGGAACAGGGTCATTTTTTGTAATTTTTTCAAAAAAATTCAATTTCTTTCCCTTCTAGATCCCAAATATCTCCACCAATCAGGTTCGCTATATTTTTCCTGTAATCTGCACTTAAAACTGAAGATCCTTACAGAATTTCAGCTCACCAGGTTGGGATTTGTAAAAGTTAAGGGGGGGGACAGGGTCATTTTTTGCTATTTTTTCGAAAAAATTGAATTTCTTTTCCTCCTAGTTCGCAAATATGTCCGTCAATCGGGTTCGCTATATTTTTCCTGTAATCTGCACTTGAAACTGAAGATCCCTACCGAATTTCAGCTCACTAGGTTGAGATTTATAAAAGTTAAGGGGGGGGGACAGGGTCATTTTTTGCAATTTTTTCGAAAAAATTAAATTTCTTTCCCTCCTAGTTCGCAAATATGTTTGTCAATCGGGTTCGCTATATTTTTCCTGTAATCTACACTTAAAACTGAAGATCCCTACCGAATTTCAACTCACCAGGTTGAGATTTGTAGAAGTTAAGGGGGGGGACAGGGTCATTTTTTGCAATTTTTTTAAAAAAATTCAATTTCTTTCCCTTCTAGTTCCTAAATATCTCCACCAATCAGGTTCGCTATATTTTTCCTGTAAACTGCACTTAAAACTGATGATCCCTACCGAATTTCAGCTCATCAAGTTAAGATTTGTAAAAGTTAAAGGGGGGGACAGGGTAATTTTTTCAATTTTTTCGAAAAAATTGAATTTCTTTCCCTCCTAGTTTGCAAATATATCCGTCAATTGGGTTCGCTATATTTTTCCTGTAATCTGCACTTAAAACTGAAGATCCTTACCGAATTTCAGCTCACCAGGTTGAGATTTGTAAAAGTTAAGGGGGGGGACAGGGTCATTTTTTGTAATTTTTTCGGATAAATTCAATTTCTTTCCCTCCTAGATCGCAAATATGTCCGTCAATTGTGTTCGCTATATTTTTCCTGTAATCTGCACTTAAAACTGAAGATCCCTACCGAATTTCAGCTCACTAGGTTGAGATTTGTAAAAGTTAAGGGGGGGGGACAGCCCATTTTGCGTGGCTGGGACGGACACACGAGTGATTTCATAAGGGTTCCGTCAGTACACCTACGGTGTACGGAACCCTAAAAATGTTATTTATTTAAAATAACCTAATGAAGACCAATAATATTAATACCAGTTTTATAATCTAAATTCATATAATCAATAATTTTAAAAAAGTTATAATACTTGGATGTGCAATTTTATAATCTTGGTCAACTCACTCTTTGGTATTTGATTCATAACCTTAGGAAAAAAATGAACGCCATTTTCATACAAGTCGAACAATTGAATTACTTTTTACTCCCTGTCGTCTGTTATCTGAATGATTTTTGTTACACAAGTGGAAGTCGAGGGCACCGTACGCGCCCCGAGACCAAGACGAGTGTCAAAATAATCAACGTAAAGAAATTGGGCTGCCTTTGTCTCCTTGTTGCTTACGATACTATTTTTTAATTTTTTGTAATTTAAAAAGAAAATTTTTGTACCAAATGAATATAATATTGTTGTACGGAACCCACCATCTCAGTGCGAGTGCATCTCGAATTTGTCCAGTTTTATTCTTTGACAACTTTTTTCTAATCTCAATATTGTCAGACATTTAAGAAAACACCAAAGAAAAATTCCAATTTTTATTTGTTTCTTTATTTTTACGAGAAAAATATTAATTTAAATAATAAATAAAGTATTTAATTATTGTATAAAGTAAACAATTTATTATGGAAGAAGAATTCGACTTTATCTGCAAGTAGCGACATTTATTAGATGTCACATTAACTCTTTAATTAAGAGTTTCAGATGTTTCTTAGGATAATTATATCGCTATGATTGTCAATAAATAAATATCAATTTCAAATTAATTTTTCTCTAACAAAAAAAAAGCTACATGTTCGAATGCACTGTGCATCTGTGAGTACTCGAACTGCAGTTAATAACTGCCTAACGCGGTACTTCTGCCTATCAATGCACCTTGCCAATACAGTTAATGTTAGAATTTTTGGCAAGGAGCATTGATAGGCATAAGTCCCGCGTTGGGCAGCTATTAACTGTGGTTGGTACTAGAAGGTACCAAACTTAGATGCGATTACTTTTTTTAGATCAACACTGTTGTACAGAATACACGGTGGGTTTTAAACCATTTTATCCTAAAGGTGCTTCCACTGTAAATGTCTTTCCATATATCGAATCTCGACACTTTTCTAAGTGTTTTACAAAAAAAACCAAAATCTTTTATCAAGCCGTTTTTAAGATTATCGATTTTTTAGGTTAAATACACTACCGTCTACGAGTATCGGGACGATTACTTGCGACTCTATGAAAAAACATGCCACAACTTTTTTAATCGTATCTCGAAAAGAAAAGAAGATACAAAAACAGCTTAAATACGGTTAGAAAGCTGATTAAATTTAGCGTAAAATAATCCGTCCTTGAAGTCATTTCGTTAACTATTTTTTGAGTTGTAGAGTAAGAAATAAATAAAAAAATTATCAAATTTTCTCATTTTTGTTTCTTGACTTCAACTTATTCAAAAATCTAGAAAAATTCAGATAAATTTTTTTTTAAACACAGAAATCTTCATTAGAACTTCAGCTTTAAAATAAGCCTTCGAAAATTAAAAAAGGTTAATCTGTCTTCGATATATCACGAAACACGGCTTTACATTTTTAATAATATATCGAAGACGGATTAACCTTTTTTAATTTTCGAAGGCTTATTTTAAAGCTGAAATTCTAACGAAGATTTATGTGTTTTTAAAAATATTGTATCTAAATTTTTCTAGATTTTTGAAAAAGTTGAAGTCAGGAGACCAAAATGAGAAAATTTGATAATTTTTTTTATTTCTTTTTCACTCTACAACTCAAAAAAAAGTTAACGAAATGACTTCAAAGACTTCTAAAGGAGATGAGCCTCGGAAAAAAATGATTGTTTTCGTATTTGTGAAGTAAGCCATCATTTTGGGATAGGTGAGTATTTTCTATGATTTTAACTTTTTTCTACACTATACGATAAAACAAAAATACAAGTTAAACAGTTTTGAGAAATTTTAATTTTTACAATAGTTATTGTTAATAACATTTTTTGTATGAATTTCGAACTTATTAATTATCTATCGTTCTATAGAAGGAATCTATTTGAGTTTTGGAATGAATAATAAGGAATAATACTACTTTTGATTAATATTTGTCATTATATAAAATTTTAAAAATTGTGAAAATTATAAACAATTTATTTAAACAATTAAAAATATTTTTATGTTCTCCCAACATTTTAAAAAACTTTTTTATTGAATATTACTCCTTATTTAATCACGAATAATTAAAAAAAAAGAAAGAAGTAATATTCAATAAAAAAGTTTTTTAAAATGTTAGGAGAACATAAAAATATTTTTAATTGTTTAAATAAATTGTTTATAATTTTCACAATTTTTAAAATTTTATATAATGACAAATATTAATCAAACGTAATATTATTCCTTATTATCCATTCCAAAACTCAAGTAGATTCCTTTTATAGAACTATAGATAATTAATAAGTTTGAAATTTATACAAAAAAATGTTATTAACAATAACTATTGTAAAAATTAAAATTTCTCAAAATTGTTCAACTTGTATTTTTGTTTTATCGTATAGAGTAGAAAAAAGTTAAAATCATAGAAAATACTCACCTATCCCAAAATGATGGCTCACTTCACAAATTTTGACACAATGACCTAATAATTCTTGTAAAACTTTAAGGAGACTACCCAGTGGGCAGTGGTCCGCGGACAATTCGAGGACAATAATGGTTGTGTCTCTGAGTCATCGAAAAGACGTCTAAAAGACGTTCTATGTCTAGTCAAAGAGATGTCCAAAAGATGTATAAAAGACAAAAGAAAGGACGTCTGAAGTATGTCTATTGTACAAGTCCATAAGACATCCGCAAAAAGACATCCTTTGGACGTCATTTGAACAAGTGTGCCCACTGGGCTGAACCCGAATTGCGTGCGGACGGTCGAATTGCGTCCCAAGGGCTAGTAGGTATAAGTTGAATTGCGTCCCAGGCAAAACCAAAAATTATGTCCCCACATTTTCCTTCGCACTCTATCCAGGCTTAGGACTGGCAGCATTGCTGGCGTGTTTAAAAATGTGAGTTGGCATTAACTTTTATATGAGAAATGTTTAAATGAATAAAAGCAACAAAGTGTCTTGCCAGTTATGTGAAAGAGAAGTAAAAAGCAGCAAAAAATGCCTTAAGAACGTTCGATGACGTGTGTTACAGCTATTTTGCCAGTAGAGGGCAGAAGTATGCAGGAAGCGTAAAGGCTCAGCTGTCAAAATGATTCGCATTACATTGCTATGGTAATTCCAATGCTGGAACCGTGTTTCTGTATGGATTAACAAAATCTTTTGAATTCAGACAATTAAAAACATTTGTGACTAATGTACGTTGTCATATTTTGTAAAAAGTGCCTGTGAACAGAGGGAAATTTGTTAGAAAATAAATGTTTAAAAATTTCACGTCATTTAAACCGGTCAGTGCCGTATTTGTTGGGGGACAACTGTTAGTCGCACATTATCGAGAAATTTAAGAGACCATCGAACGCCGTTAAGTAAGAAATAAATAAAAATCATCAACAAAGTGCCTTGCCTGTTCAATAAGGAAGAAATAATGAAGTGTAGAGTACAAACATTGACAATGGTAACACTTATTTATTTGATAGGCAAAAATTTCCCGGATACTTGTTCAATATATTGTAATGTCGTAATTATATTATTGTACAAAAGTAACATTTTATTTGTCATGAACTGTTCTTTAATTATAGTCTCTTTGCATTTTTTCCCCTTGCTTCTCATTTTTATATAAACTTTGCATTGTACTCCTTTTAAAATGTCAATAAAATTAAAAATGTTTTGATTCGATTTATAAAAAAAATGAATTAAATTTTGAATGAAAGCATTCACACTCGTTTGTTGTTCTAGTTATACTGTTTGAAAATTCAGCCCAAATTTTTGGAGAAAAATCAGAATTAAAATCAATCTACGTCAATAAAACATAGTCACAAAATTTTACTACTCTTCCGTCGTCAAAAACAATTGCCATTAAATTGTCAACAAAAAAATCCTCTACATTTATTAATGATCCAAAAAATGTCCAACAAAATAATAAGTTTAAAAAATTTCTAATTTCTGAATTTACTCTGGAATATTCTCTCACTAAATTTAATTCTTGTACTTTCTTCAAAAATGTTGGGTTAAATGAAGACGGCAACCTTTTATAATAATTGTTTAAAAACATAAGCGAATGGCATTATGAATAGCTTTCTCGAAATCTACAAACACAATAGACGGTGAAAATTGTAATTTAATTTTAGAACATTCAGCTATCAAAATATCAAACGCTTTTTGATATGATGTTGTCATTTTGTCAGGTATACTCGAATATTAATTTCAAAAAATACTAAATTGTTTCTTTAAAATTATTAGCAGCTGATTATGAATCTAAAAACAAACTGTAAGAATCCAAAATAGAAGATCTTACTTGGCATTCAAATTTTGCAAAAATTTATCGGATTCACTAGAAACTCGTTTCACAAGGCTTTTTAGGGTAGCTAATTACGAATTTTATGTTAGATTTCAGAAATTCAAAATAGTAGACAAAATATGGGGGATCAATTGTTACCCCGAAGCAAGCGAATTTCAAGTGAATTTGTTGAATTTTTGCAAAACTTGAGTGTCATAGTAGATACTCCATATTTGATAGGTACACAATTTTGAATTCTTATAGTTTGACTTTTGATTCGTAAACAACAGCCAAAAATCTTAAAGGAATCATTTAGTCTTTTTTTAAAGTTAATATTGCCGGTAGGTGGCGGCTTTTGAGCACATGTTTGTGCGTGTCTCGGCTTTTTTATATAGTTTAACCGGTTTATAAGTTCGGTTTAATTTTTTGGTGGAGTGTCTTTATAATGTGGTGCTCCCCTGATTTTGTATTTTGTGACTTTTTCACTTAAATTCTGCATTGTTTACTGTAAACTTGGGTTTACATATCCTAACCTCATTTTGGACATTGGTTCATTAACAAGGTTTTCTTTTATTGAAGTGAGTTTGCAAGTTGCAATTCTTTTTTGCGAACTTCTCATTTTTACATATTGGTTCTTTCTAGTAAATTAATAATGGCATCTGCAGTAAATATTGAGAAGTGTACAAAGTGTGGTAAAGATATTGCACGTGCTATACCTACGTTTTGTTCTAAATGTAAACTTCCTTACCATCGGAGCTGTGCAATACAGACCTCTACTTTGTCTGATGGATCGTTTGCTATTTGATGTAAGCCGAGGTCATTGTCCCCGTCAGCTGACTCACAGTTCTCAAACTCTGCTGTCAATTTGGATACTATTGACGCCTTAAATCAGCTGACGTTAACATTATCTCGTAATGTCTCTACAATGAATGATAATTTTAAGGAAGTAAATGTTAAATTGGATGAGACACTTTCCAGAGTAATAAATATGAAGGGTAGAGTTGTTGATTTGACGAATCGTCTTGCTTTGGTTGAGGAAAGAACTGACAAGATTGAGACGGGATGTTAACAGTTGGACAATCCAACAGTCGAGATTAATGCCTGTGTGAATGAAATAGTGGATCGGTCAGAAAGAAAGTGTAACTTAGTTCTATTTAATCTTCCTGAAGATAAAACACCTAACACAGACTCTAACACCTTTTTTTATATTCCTCATTGAATTTTTAAATATTCTTACAGTTTCTAGAACGTTATAAACATTTTATTTCATTCAGAATTTTTAATTTGATTTTTTATGTAATTTTTACTAATTGTTTAAAATTAATTCGGATAGAGATACAAATTTATCATTTATTAATATTATTTAATATTGATAGTAATATTATTAGTAATTTTTACTAATTGTTTAAGATTAATTCGGATAGAGATACAAATTTATCATTTATTAATATTATGTTTATATTCTTCTATTAAACTGTAAGATTCACTAAAATAACTAATTTTCTAATGGACTCAGTGGAAAAACAAAAATATCTAATTATATTATATAATTATATTACTTTATTTTCATTATTATACTACAACGGTATTTACATCTATACCGAACTTAAACTTTTGAAGCGCCAACCTTCATAATGTACCTGTTTTTAAATGTTACAAATGTAACTCTTAGAATTAGGAAGTACGTAATGTACGAAAGGGCATGTCCCGTTATGTTATTAAATAAATAAATAAATATTCAAGTACAAATGTAAAATTGATAATGTTTTTTGATTGGACAGGGTCAACATTGACCTTTATTTTTTTATTTAATGATAAAATTTAAACTACTCAGAAAAGTGTCTAGATTTAATATATGGAAAGACATTTACAGTGCGAGCACTGTTAGGTTAAAATGGTTTAAAACACACCATGATATAGTATTAGAGTAACATTAAAGTAATACTACACGCTTATGAAGAATTTGCAAAAATGTATTTTTTACTAATGATAAAATAAGAAAAAATTTTCTTGTTTACTCATTAGATATGCATTTTAGAGCAATTTTTATTTACTTTACATTCTCGTGTAATATTTCAGTAACATCAACGCGTAACATTACTGTAATGTTACTGTAATATTGATGGATAATATTACCATCAGGCGGACATTTTAATATGACTAAGGTTAGAATTTTTCGCTGAAAATTTGACTTGAAATATCTCTGTCAAAAAATTGTTTAAAAAAGATTAGAAATATTATTGGAAAGCGAATCTTTTAATTATCTTAGCTCATTAAGAGGGAGTGACACTTTTGACCCGAAAAAAATTGATTTAATTTTTTTTTGCTTAAACGATACTTTATGAGGTGTAGAATAGAAATTATATCATGAGAAGTGATTTCGAAGGTATTTGTTGTGAAAAAATCGAAATCTGTAAAAGGTGTCCAAGAGCGCTTCGAGTTCTTTTTAGCGCCATTGGATATTTTTTCTTTTATCGTAGCAGCTTAAAAATACTGAAGACAGCTTCAAATTACTCTAAAGGATGTAAATGAAGGAAATATTAATGTAGAAAGTCACTTATATGGTGCACACATCGTAGATTAACAGTGGTTTCATTTTTCATGTTTTTCTCAAAATGACATTTTTCAAAACGGTGGGCAGTCTAGCCAGAACAGTTTTGATCGGATTGACTTTGGCCAAAGTTTTTTTTGTTCGTCATTTACTAATGCTTTCGAGTACGTAGCAGATTTTTTTTGGTTTTTTTTGCAATAAATATTTTGAAAAAATTTCGCTCTAAAAATCGACTTTTTTCATCAAAGAGCTGACAAATACACAAAAATTAATAGGGTAATGTCACCTTTAGTGGACCGCCTAAGCTTTTTTTCTAAAAAATTCATTATGACAGCAAATTAATCGGAGGTTTCTATTCCAAGCTTTAGTTTAAATCCCTAGATAAGTGTTTATACCATAATAGCATTGATTTTTTTTTATTTGGGAAAAACAATTGACTTTAAAAAAATAGCTCATTTTTAAGGAATGAAAAAAGTGTAACCTTGAGTGGACCACTCTTAAAAAATTGTAAAAGTTATTCTAAATTCTTTAATGTATTTAATATTTCTGATATATTGAAACAATATTTATGTTTATGCAGCTTCAGACCATGTTTGTGTCGCAATGTTTACAAGTGAAACCATTTTCAATAATTTTGGCACATATCACATCAAAATCACAAAAAAATTAATAAAGAACATAAAACAGTTTTAAACTAATTTATTGTCAATTTATTTCTATAAAAATAGCAAACTGACATTAAAAATATAAAAAACAGGCAGTCCAGTCATAGTTATAAACAGTGGTCCACTCATGGTGACATGCAACTTTTTATGCCAGACACCAAAATTTTTTTTTGAGTCAAAATTATCACTTAATTAAACTAAGACAATCAATTTCAATGTCCAAAGTAGTAGGAAAAAAATAAGTTACCTTTTAAAACTTAAATTTTACACTACGTTTACACTTCCGAATCACTTTACTGATTGTGAGAGCGACTTGTTTTTTGGTTTGTGTTCTTAAAAATGCGTTACATCAAACAATAACGTGTATGATTATCGCGGAACATAAATTCTTACTGTTTCTAGGTGCGGTGCTGCTATTCGTTTTATTTATTTCACGTTTCCGCTGTCAGATAACTTAAAAACTCAGGTGGTCCACTCAAAGTGGCGGTCCACCCAATGTGACATTACCCTATTTTTAATAAGAATATTGCCCACCAATTTACCCTGCTTAGAAACAAGACCAACTTCGGCGCCCTCTGTAGACAACAAATTGAAACTTTTTTTAAGTATAAATATATTTTTGTAAACTTAAAAAGTTAATAAATAAAGTCCTCGAAACCAAATTTTGTTTACTTTATTCCTGTGTCTTAAAAAAATTCATGAAAAACAGGTTCAAAAGGCACCTCAAAGGTGTCACTCTCCCTTAAGAAAAACGAAATTCTTGTATTAATTACATTTTTCAACATTTATTTGAACAGTTTTTTTTCTTGTGAACAAGTGTAAAACGGTTTTAAAGACCCAAGTTTTTCAACAAAATCTTAACCCTGTCATAAATAATACTACGACCTCCTCCAAAACGTGGACTCAGAGTCGAGCTAAGAATTTTTTTCATATAGGCTCTACAGTGCTGTATACTCTGAGAAGTAGGGTCCAAATAATAAAATGTATAATTTTACTTACGAATTTGAAATATTTGTTATAAATGATTTTTTCGGTTGTTTTATTAAAATATTGTTTTAATAATAATATATATATTTATCGAAAACCCATTAATATTTTTTGCTGCTCTTGGTCTCTATTTAAAGCTTAGGTTACAAGGAATAGTCTGTGAAAGTAACAATTTTTTTCATTAACTTTTCTAAATTTTGCCAGGAGTCAAAGTCAGGGTAAGAAATCCGAAAAAATGGAATTATTTTTTTGTCTTTATAACATGATATCTCGGTTCCTATTCATGCAATACATATGAAAATAGTGACATTTTAATGGAAATTTAATAAGCTTTCCACATAGCAATTTAAAGAAAGCATCTAGCTTTATTTTTAACAGAGTTATCACTCTTTCTATGCGGATGTATTTTTTAATAGCTCGAGATGTTAGCGATCGCAAAATTTCCGCTGGTAGTGTAAGTTAAAACATTTAAATTATTTAGGAAAATAATTGCAATTTTGATACTTTATTAAAAAAATGATTATTTTAATAATTAATGGTGTTAGATGGTCTTTGAAATTTCTAGATTATATTCGACAAATTGCTATCACCTAACAAATACGGCACTGCCTAGTTTAAATGACGTAAAATTGGTAAACAATCATTTTCGAACGAATTTTTATTTGCACACAAGCACTTTCTGCAAAATCTGAATGCGAACCATTGACACAAATCTTCTCAATTACCTAAATCCAAAATATTTTTTTAATTCTTGAAGAAACGCGGTTGCAAAATGGGAAAGGCCAGAGTAATGTAATGATAATCATTTTGACAGCTGAGCCTTTACGCTCCCTGCATTCTTCTGCCCTCTAATGGCAAATGGTTGTAACAAACGTCTTGCTGTCTGTCATTACATTACTTTTGTTGCTTTTGCATTTACCATTTTGCAACCGCGTTTCTGCACTGATTAAAAAATAATTTGGATTTAGGTAATTAAGAAGATTTGTGTCAATGGTTCGCATTTAGATTTTGCAAAAAGTGCTTGTGTTCAGAGAAAAACTCGTTCGAAAATGATAGTTTACCAATTTTACGTCATTTAAACCAGTCAGTACCGTTTTTGCAGGGCGACAACGTGTAGGTCGCACATAACCTACAAATTTCAGAGACCATCGAACGCTCTTAAGTTATTTAATTTAAAAATTGTTAAATATTTATAGTATATGTGGCGGATGAGATGTTTTAACCGTTTATTTACTTAGGTTTTTAAGGTAAAATTGTTGGAATAAATTTATGATTTTCTTTTCAATTTTTATTTCCAAAAACTTTCTATTTTATTTAACCCAGCAGATGTTTTGGACATTTTACCGTAGGGTTTTATTACCGCATATCGGCCGTCTAGAGATTAATTGCTTTTCTACTCGGATTAACTGTCGGGCAACAATTACCGATTTAGGTATACATTTTTTCATGTTTTCGAAAACATCTCCTTACCTCCCACCATAGTGTTTTACAAATTGTTGTCTACTATCTTTTTGGCCAAAAATGCATTTTTGCCATCTTTGTACAATCAGTTTGGCTTGTGCTTTTGAGTTGTGCTTTTCACTTCTGAGTTTTTCGTTATACCCAGCTTCGACTGATCGAATAATTTATGATTGAATAAATCTATTTTTATTGTTATTTAAAAAGTTAAATATTTGTGTGAAATTACTTATTCACCACACACCTTTATCCCACATATATTAGTATTTTTTTAATTACGGATAAATAATTAAATATCAATAATAATAAAAAAATTATTATTGACTTTGTAAATTTTTGTTTATTTATTTAGATTTGTTCTCATATCGATTGAAAATTTTGTAAATTTAATACGCTTTATTTATTTTTTGTGTAATTATGGATTCCAAAATTACGGTTTTCACGTTATAAAGCTTCCTACTCAGTAGGCTCATTAGCAGTCTCTTGACACTCATTCGTTGACATTGTATGCCGGTTACTGTATTTAACTAAGTTTAGGAAAGTTTTAATAGGTTCAAGTATTCAATTCAGAGACTATTGTAAAATAAAACTTGTAAAATTTACAAGTTGTAATGAGCTTTTTTAATTCTCGAATTTGATGGCCAGAAGAGTCAGTTCAAATTCATATTATGCGTAAAGCAGACAGAAGAAAATTTTTCTCTTGCACAATCCATTCTTCTTAAAGTTATAATTTTTAAAATTGTATTTGATATAAAATGATCTTAGTTAAAGGAATACAATTTGAAATTCTCAATTGTGGTGGTGGTGGTGACTGCTTATTTAAGTGTTTAGCAACCGAACTTAAAAAATCGAATCACGAGGAAATTTGACAAGAAATTGTGACTTTTATAATAGAAAATTGGAATAATAATTAAGAGGATTCATAAAAAATTAAATTTAAAGAATTGATTAAAAATGTTTTAAAAATAAGAAATCGTAGACATTATTCAGAATATTTGAAACCTGGAGGTACATTTGCAATAAAAGTAGAATGCATAGCAGCATCCTACTTATATAATATTAATATTGTTATTGTTAAAATGCTTGAAGAGAACGAACTATTTGTGATACCTTTAAGAAAAGACAATTCCGCATTTAATTAGAAATTTTATTTATTATTCATTGGAGAAACTGAACATGGATAAACACTGATAATACTAAAGTAGTCAAAATAAATTATAAAAGTAGTGAAGTGAATAGTGCCTTTTTAAATACTGACAATCATTGTAATAGTAATAATAATAATAATTGTTTGCAAAATGAGAAAAAGTTTAGAAACTTTTAGTATTAATTCTGAAAGTTCTACTACACGGAAAAGTTTTTGGACGAGCAGACGTCTCTCACTCGCCTCCCACAGAAAAGGTTTTCTGCTTTCTCTCTAAAGAGAGCTCTGATGCCCCACAAGAGAGCTCTGACGCCCACAGTAGGAAAGCAGCAGTCTCTGTGGGTGAAATGAGCTACCAAAATGGGGCTGTCACTTTACCATAGGTACTGGTCACTCAGCGCCACCACAACAGGTACAGCGACTCGCCCAAGAACTTTTCCGTGTAATAGTGATAACTTTGGAAAAAGAAAACTTTTTTCAAAAACTGTAAAAAAAATAATTTGCAGAGTTAGAAATTTTTTACAGATTGAGAAAGATCAGCTACAAATAATTAATTTTCAACACGTGGTTCTTAGAACAGAAGAATGTTTAAAAATTAGTAAAAGAAGTGTTAAACGTGTTACTCAAAAAGAAAATAAAAGTAATGATGAAATGCATGGTCCGTTAAATTTTAAATCTGGAAGAAAGCCAATTATATTTGACGAACATTTACAGGGAATTAGTGACTTTCAATGCAAAAATTATTCAAAAACATGAATTTTAATTACAGAAAGTTACAAAATCGCTCTATTCTCATGGAAAATTCTGCTATATCTGAAAAGAGAGCAGATTTTTCGTGAATGATAGATCACTATAGAAGAAGTGATTATCATATTTTCTATACTGATGAAACATAGTGTGGAGCAAATCATCATTTACAATATGAATGGGTTGAAAAATTAATTAAAAAAACAGAAGCAATTTTGATCATTATCGATCTGGCGTTCAAGAAGTCAATGGATATCTGATGGGGCTTTGTTTGTCCTTCTGGTTCTGGGAAGAGAGTAATAATCCTTCATATTGGCAGCAAAGATGGATTTTTTGGAAAGCTGTTTAAAATGTTTTATAGGAAAAAAAGGAACGGCTGATTATCACAATGAAATAAATGCAACTCATTTTTAAGAATGGTTTAGGGATGTTTTAAATAAATAACTATCCAAGTCAATAATAGTTATTGATCAAGCACCATATCACACAATGCTGGATCCGGAAAAACGAAATCCTACAACTGCCTGGTGAAAGCAAGAAATAATTGATTGGCTGATAAAAAGAAATGTACTTCTACCACTTATTATATCTTTAAATGAAGATGACTTTGTGGAAGACAGTAGTGATCCAGATCAGTCAGGTTGATGTGAGCGCCTTTGTTGTTTGTTATAAAGATTATAATTATAGATATTCAGTAGGAACATTTTATAAGTCATTAATGAATGATAATAAATTTTATAAGTACAACAATAATTTGAAATAAAGATGGCATGTAATAAAGATGGCCGCCGTGCTATAGCATCGTACAATTTCGCTCCGTCTTTGAATCTCGCTATGTTTTATTATAAATAAAGTTTTTTGTGGTGTTCTGTATATATGAGACCTGTTAGTCAGGGTAAAGCTGATTATGACTTGATTATTAATTAGTTTATTATCCTTAGCATTAAAACCTGGTGAATTGTTCTTAGTGACCGGTAACTTTCTCCTCTTGTGCACCTCAGTGTTTTCTCCCTGTTACGGTTATTGGTTTTACCAAATCCTAACTCAAAGATAATAAAGTGCATTCAAATCCGTACATTATAGTGAATAGTCAGTTTTTCTGACGTATACTTAACCCTTTTCCCAGTGAATTTACGTCTAAAACAATTTAACCGGTGACAGTTTTGGATGGGTGTGTACTTTGTTTTAAACGAGACTGTACCCCTTTCTCAAAACCCTTTTTAACACGCCGTTCCACACAAATGAATATGTCATATACCGTCGTTGACTATTCCGACGTAGCTGATGCAAAGTTTACATTGTGTAGGAACAGAATCAAAAAAGCTTACCAATGCCCGGGTTGTAAATCCCCCTACCACCCAAGTTGCGTCGAAAAAACTACATTAATTCCAAATATAGGCCTTAAAAAGTGTTGTGGATCTACTTTCCCAGTACCGCCAAATATAGATACGCAACTATCATTTTCAAAGGAACAACTAAAACTTATTGTCAGAGAAGCAGTAAAGGAGGAATCGGATAAGGTGCAGCAGTCACTCTCACGTGTCGAGAACACACTTGCTGGGATCTCCGAGCAAATGGCAAACCACAACAAGCGGCTAATAACATGTGAGTCAAATATAGACGATATGGTCACTCGCTTACAATCTCTCGAACACAAAGAACAGGCTACTTCAAGTAATACACTTAACCTCCCTTCCCCTGCCTGTTTCGAAGAATGGGATGATCGTTTGCAACGTAAGAATAATTTAATAGTATTTGGTTTCCCCGAACACGCTCATGAACCTGGATCAAGTAGTCACGACGAGGATCTCCTAGCTATCGTTAATTTTTTCAACACAGTGTTGCCTGATCCTCCCCCCTTTACTACTTTCAAAATCTTTAGGATTGGTTTTCTGTCTCAGGTCTCGAAGAAACCCAGACCACTGAAAGTAATCTTCCAGAATGCAACGCTTCCACGTCAAATCAAAGAAGCCTTCACCAGAAACAGAAAACAATTAGCTCCACAAATGTCAGCGATTGTAATTGCTCCAGACAGAACGAAGTCACAACAAGCCGAGTACCAGTCGGTGAGGAAAGCAATGACAGACCGTATGATGAACGGAGAAACGGACTTAGTCATCCACTATCGTCACGAAACACCTTTCATAACCAAGGCTCGCCTTCAACCAGCTGCACAACAAAACAAATAAAACCTAGCAATCATGACAACTTTAACCTACAAATTTTTCATTAAAATTCGCGCGGCTTGAACACCAAAATAGATTTTCTAAAATGTTTCCCAGATTATTTTTTGTTCGAGATTTTTTGTTTAACAGAAACGTGACTAAAGCCGAACGTGAATTCTAATGAATTGTTTGATTAAATTACATTTACCGCAATGACAGACTACAGAAACGTGGAGGAGGGGTCTTGGTGGCAATCAACAATGAATTTCGATCTCAGTTAATCGATTGTTTTACAATAACAGAAATCTCTGTGGGAAATTTTTCATCAGTAATCAATGCATTTAAGTACATTGACATTTTAAATTCTTTTCCACTTATTGTTATTGGCGATTTTAATGTGCCTTCTTTTACCAAAAATAACGCTAAACATATAAATGATTCAAAATCTTTTTCTTTACATGAATTTAGCGCATTTTTCAATTTCTTACAAATCAATACAATTTACAATGAATATAATCGCATTCTTGACCTTGTATTTACCAACATAAATAGTTCCACTGCTCATGTTTCTTTCCCACTCGTTCCTGAAGACACACACCATCCGGCCATTGCTATCTTTTCCCAACTCACCTCCACTCACAAATTTATTCCTTCTCAGTTTGTGACTAATGTAAACAATAATGACATTGTAAAATTTAACTTTCGCAAAGCGCGTTTAACCTCTTATATGTGCATTTTTCATCGATTGATTGGTCTTCTCTTTTTAATCATGTTGATACCGAAGCTGTATGTGAATTTTTCTTAAAAACTATTTTCGATTCTTTCCAACAATTTGTACCACTAAAAAATGCTAATCAACGAAATTGTCGACGTTACCCTCCTTGGTTTAATCAAAACATAATCAATGATATTCACATCAAAACCAATCTTTTGAAAAAACGAAAAAATTGTTCTAGTTACTATGAACCACAAATAGCATTACTGTAATCTACTATTCACAAAAATATTAGAAAAGAATATCGAAGTTACATGAAGAGAATAGAGCAGAACATATACGAGCACCCTAAAAGTTTCTGGTCATTTGTGAATAATACTAACAAAAAACCACCGTTACCTGACCTGAATTAAGAATTGCTTGGATTCGCTTGAAAGTTTGTTACTCTAGGGTTTTTGGGGTCGCTGATTACGTATTCGCCATTTTGAATTTTTGAAAACTAATATCGGATTCGTAATCAGTGACCCAAAAACCCTAAGTAATCATTTTCAATCGAATCTAAGCAATTGCAAGAAGTCTATTAAAGCAATCCAAAAACACACATTTTTTTAGTGTTTTCGACCCCATTTTTTGAAAAAGCTTTTCATTTTTTTTTACTTTATGGGTATGGGTCTTTTAGTGTACATTACAATCTTTATTCTAAGACCTTGTGGAAGTCTCTAGCACGTCAGGTTAAAGAAAATAAGTGTTGAAAATCCTCAAAAAAGCAATTTTGGGGTCTTTACCCCCACTTTTCTCACAATCCTGACGTGATGGGCAATTTTGGATTTCGGGATCGTGTTCAGCGTCCAAAAATACATCTGAAACCATTCCGATATCTCATAAAAAAGTAAGTCTTTTTTGTTGACCTGTGTTATTTTATAATTGTTTTTATTAATTTATAATTTACAATTTTTAATTATTAATTTTAATAATTATTTTTAATTTTTATTAATAATTGCAATATCAGAGCTAACATTGCAGTGAATTTAATTTATTTATTGCAAACCACGAATTACTTATTGCAAATTCGAATGCAGATAATTGAAATTGTTTAATATTGTTTTATAAAATATAAGTAAAACATTTAATATTGATTTAAAATTAATTTCGTTGTATGTTTTTTTAATTTACATAGATTTTTACAAGAAAAAAATTTTTATCTACTGTAAAAATAGTTTAGCGCATCTGATTTTCACATATTATATTTCTATTATATTTCCATGCCATTCTCACCTTCATTTTCACTTTGTCATATTTTTATTTTCACTTTTATTTCTGCTTTTTCTTTCATTTGATAAATTTTTATTTTCACTTTCATTAACACTCTCATTTTCACTTGGACATAATTTTATTTAAAACTGAAAGTGTAAATAAAATTTTATGAAAATATTAATAAAAGTAAAAATAATAATCTATCTAAGTGAAAATAAAAGTGATAAGAAGTGAAAGTCGAAATGAAATTGTTTTGCATTGGAAAATAAATAGAACTTCTTTTCTTATAGAAATGTTTTGCATTATTGTTCAAGTAAGCATTCTATTATCGAGGGGCTTGAAGTTTTTGTGACACAAGAACAAAATTCACCTCAATCAACCCTACTTTCCTCTATTATAATTAAATTACAATGTGTTTCGAATGAAATTATCTTTTCTCGTATAATAACAATTTTATTATTATTAGTCCACAGAGAAATACATAAAGTATATTCTCTATCCCCAAAAGGGATGTGGGAAAGGTGACCGCTTAATTCACTTGCATTATTACAACAAAACGTGCATAAATATTTAGTAGGTTATCTAAATGGTTTCATTTAACAACCCAACTTGTTTTTTACATTGAGTAAGTAATAGGGCGAAAATATGTGGTCCTCTTTGACTATAAGTTATATAGAAAAATATATATTTTATTTACTAAATTCATAACTTACAAAATTCAAATGTCAGGACGAATTTTAATTTAATAATTAAAAAGAAGGGACATTTTTTAAAATTCAAAAGATCAAATTTAATGTGACAAGAAGAAAAATTAAGAACGAAAATTATTGACGAATTTATAAGAAACTGGTTATGAGTTTTTGTCTCATTTTTATACGAATCTAAAATTAAAATTTTGAATTTATTGTTGAATTTAAATTTTATGTCATAATCATTTTTTTAATCATGATTTTAACAGACCTATTTTCATAGTTAAATAATTTTTGTTCTACCTTAAAAATAACAAAAACTAACGTACAGTCAAAGCAAAAGTTAACTTGATGTCATAATTTCATATTTCAAAAGAAAAGGATGCATTGCATTTTAATTTTGTTTTAGTAGAAAAATACATAATTTAGTTTTTAACAATTGAAGGTTGCATTTGAATGAAATTTATAAGAAACATTTTTTAATTCTATGTTATGTTACGTAAATAACTTTCAATTGTTTAAAATATTAAAAATTAAATTCTTAACGCTTCTTTTAAATTAAATTTAAAACGTAATTTACCATTTCATATAAAATAATAAATTATTACACTGGATTAACTTCTGTTCCGATTCTTTATTGGATAATAAGTAGAAATCACGTAGATGCAATAAAATAAACTGCTTGCTCTTCTAAAAATTACCATATCTGATGATTTTGTCAAAGTCGATTGGATTTTCACATTGACCTGGAATGGGAAAATTACATAGACTTCGAATTTCCCTAAGTAACAAATTGTAACTCTTCAAGGTCACATGAAAAGTAATTTACACATTGTTGCATTTTTTACAGATCATAAAGACAAACGGCACAAACTTAAAGAACGTTTTGTGCGAATGCATATATAAAGGGTAACACAAATTGGCATTATTATACAGAAATTGACTTCTTGATTCGTTTCTTACATCATAAGAAAAATATTTTAATTTAAAATGTGTTTCCTTGCATTGAGAATAGTATTACAAAATTAATTTTACTTTATATTTATGTCATTTTTTCAGTGATTCAAAGACTATGATTGAAGAAAATAGTTCGATTGATTCTTCTGCAACCTGTCAGTCAAGAGTTAACATTACAAACATGAAAGGTGATTCTTTAATGAAACTGGATGCCGATACAGATGTAGTAAAAGAAATACAAGGCGACATTTCAATAAATAAAGATTTTCATCTATCGACAGAGAATAGTTTAAAATTTGTCAACTCAATAGAGGAACCTGATAAGTCGCAAATAATTTAACCAGTTTCACATTTTTCTACAACTGCTTCGTGCAAAGTTTCTTCAGCATTAAAACCCTCTGAAGGTTTAGAAAATGATTCAAAAACTTTTCGACCATCATTGTTTAGTTAAAAGTTCAATTTCAAATGTATAGTTCAAAAAGAGAAAAAAATTCACATTTCTTGTTTTTATAGTTACAAAGAAAAGGTTTAATAAATTAATTATACCAAATATTATCGAATTAAAAATCATATTTATTCATAATATGGAGATATTAACTTAAATGATTAAACAATTGAAAAATTAATTCATATTGAGTCGAAGGAATATCATTCGTTTCTGTCCTACGACCGACTGATGAAGCCTCACACCTTTTAGACCTTAGTCCTGACCGAAAGGACAATATTTCGATGGGTTAGTGGAAAAAAAGGACACCTCGAATTTTGTTTGAAAAAGAGAATACACTTCACATTTTAGATGAAGAAAAGGACACGTCAAAAATATTCATTTTACATCAACTTTTGTTTGGCGATACTTTGTGTAATGTAATTGTTTTTCGAGTTGTTTTAATAGAAAATTTAAGAACATATTATCTTCATAGTTTTTTGAGCACAAAATATCATAAATCAATTACCTTACACATATTATCGTCAAACAAAAATGCATTTAAAATTAATATTCTCGAGGTGTCCTTTTCTTCAACTAAAAAGCGAGGTGTCCTCTTTTTGAACCAAAATTCGAGGTGTCCTTTTTTTCCACTAACCCAGCAATTTGGCAACGTTGGTTTTTTATAATTTAGAACTTAGAAGAATACAAAATTTACGAAAATGTGGCAACATGGTTTAAGGTTTTTACTTAAATAAGCTCTTTTTTCGAAGTACGATCCTTTAGGCAAGGGCTAGGTACAGAGAATCATAAACCTATGTGTCGTAGGTACCCTTGTGTGTCTAAATCATCAGATGTGGTAATTTTTAGAAGAGCAAGCAGTTTATTTTATTGCATCTACGTAATTTCTACTTATTTGCCTTGCTTATAGAATAGCCTTTTTTGTATTGAAAGAAAGTATTTTTAATGTGAACAGAAAATATAAGAAATACGAAATTATAATTTTAGTTAGAAATTTAATAATGTCAAAATATAATTTAATTGTAAATTAATAGTTCATGTCTAAACAATCGTCACATCATTTAATGCCATATACATATCTCACCGTCTTAAAATTCACCTTTACCAAAACCTTCACACCATGTTTTTAATTTTGTATCTACCAACTTCATTCAAGCACCTTCATTTTTATCATCGGAAAAAACAGTCTTCAATTTCAGCAATATTATTATCTTTATCGTCACCATCATCTCATTCTGCATTGTCGACAGAATTTCCGTATTTAAGCTCAACATCAGAATTTTCCTATTAAAAAAAGGGAACAAAGCCTGTATCTGTATCTATTTTTACAGACAATACAAATTCAACTAATAAGAAGTTGGGAAAATATTTATCAAAAGTTACTCCACCATAGGACGATTTTGCTTTGAGAAAGAAAAAAAAACCGATGCTTAATCTAATTTGACGGCAGATGCTTTGACTTGAAAGGAACTATCTTCGTTCTTAGAAACATGTAATTGGTTAATGTAGTACATCCCAAATTACTCTCTTTTAACCTGTCTTTTTACCGATCTGCTTTTACCGAAAAAGCCCTATAAATGGACATCGACCCAACAAGAAGCTTTTGAATCTAGAAAGGCAGCCTTTAGAAATCCAGCTCCACTACACGGAAAAGATTGTGGGCGCGCAGCTATCTCACTTGTAGTTAGCGCTGCTGTACCTCATTGTGGGTATCAGGGCTACCAAAGTGGAAGCGGTCAGCTCCCACAGCTGAGGTACTGCAGCGCTAACTACAAGTGAGATAGCTGCGCGCCCACAATCTTTTCCGTGTAAGTCGACCTGACCCCAACCTAACGTTCATCCTTCAAACAAATGCAAGCGCTTTAGGCATAGGAGCTGTTCTGTTCCAGGAAGGCCCCGAAGGCAAACAGAACATCATCTCCTATGCAAGCGCGAAGTTCAGTCAAACCGAATCTCGTTATCACTGTAACGAACAGGAATGCTTGGTCATTATATGGGCCATCAAGAAATATCAGCCCTATCTGGAAGAGGGTCCGTTTGTAATTAGAACTGACAGCAAAATCCTTACCTGGCTTAATAACATGAAAGACTCCAAAGCCAAATTGTCACGTTGGCGCATGCTACTAAACGAATTCAATTTCCGCATAGAAACAATTTTCTTTGGCCACGAAACCCTAAAAACGAACAAGTGCGATTTGTAGGTGAAGGAACAAGCTTCAAAATGGTATATTACTCTTTAGGAAAAAATATTTTTTTCTATGAGTTTTCTGGTCAAAGACCAAATCCGTCCGGTTTAGCCCCGGTCTCCCCTACTACTTATATAACAAAGCGACAATTCAAATTTTAAACAAATTACACTATATCTCCCAAGATAATCATAAAAACAAGATCAAAATTTTTTTGAAATAATTTAAATAAAATACACATTTTTTCAGAATTTGCATTTTTTGGTTAATAAAAAATGAAAAAAGAGCTTTAAAGCTGAAAAAATTCCATATTATAAGTATAAAGTAATAAAGAAGTACACTTCTAATTAGAATAATTAAGGAATTATTTATTTATTTTTTGTAAATAAAATATTTAAGTAAAATATTACATACAATGTTTTAGAGTTAAGATGTATAAAATTACTTTAGTAATAATTCTTTTATGGAAATAATTTCTCTGAGACTAGCACTGGTTTTTGTTTCAAATGGAAACCAAATATTCAGAAAAAGTACAAACTTTCCATCTTATAGGTTCTCGACAGCAAATTTCAATGCATACCGTTGTCGTCTATTTAATAAATGATAAAGGAAATCACATAACTCAAAGTTTATGCACGTTATCTGAACCATTGCAACATAATGCACTTGCAATTTAGGCTTATCATTCTCCAGTCACAATATCTATTTTGAAGAATTCAAATGTTACATGTTTGCATTTTCTTAGTGACAGCCCAAGCACTCAATATAGAAATAAGTCCATGTTTTATTGTATAAGCGTTTTTTAATTGGTTTCCTCAGGTAGAGAAATTTATATGGAATTATTCTAAAGCTGGTCACGGTAAAGGTGCCCTAGATGGTATAGGAGTTTGCCATTTCAAAAATGTCTTTCAATTGATTAAAAAATGTTGTAATAATATAAATTTTTTAAAAATTAGTCTTAACGAAATTATAAAACATGATAAAATAATTGGAACTAACTATTATTGCCGATAAATGTAACTGAATTGTGACAAATGAGACAACTAAGTGTTACTTATTGGTTATGACATTTTGTTACTACTCCGAGAGAGAAATATAATATCATCTTGTAACCACCTTGTATATCACTTGTTACAAGTTTGTTACATGTTTTGCTAGTAACTGTGTTACCTGAGTAAGTCTACATACACGAATCCAAAGTATCAAAAATTTATAACTCGAAAATTTGGGCAAATAAACAAAAATAAAAAATACATATTTTTTATCTTTCTACAAAGAGCAAGAAATAAACATATTCAACCGAATTTGAAAAATCATAGATATTAAGCTTCTTGTAGGTAAGACATATATGTCCCAGGAGCAATAAAGGATTAAGAAAATTTTTATTTTCAATGTTATTTTTGGATTTCTTTGTCTCTTTAAAGGCCTTTAACTTTAAAATTTAATTTTTAAAGAAATAATATGCTGCAAACAAGTTGTTCGATTTTCTCTAATCTAATATAATAATATTAAAGTCAACATTTTTATTTTTGAAAAGATTGTATTTTCAAAGTTCTAAAAATCTGTAATTTTTGACAAAAATGGTTGTCGCACGAACTTAGCCTTCATTTTTATACTCACTTTAAGTGTACCAAATGTGAAAACAATCCATTAAGTTTTTTAAGAGTTATCTTTGGATCAAAATTATAATTATGTTTATAGAGACACAAGTTACAATTACATACTATGTTTCAGTACCCACTATAGATAGTTTTCTCTTTGTACAATATAAATATATTTACTCTTTAAAGAGGAATTATTTTTCAAGTTGCACGTGTCATCTAATTATTGTCATAAAAAGAAACAAATTATACTTTTATTAACCCCTTTTTGCGATATATAATTTCTCTTAGTAATTAGAAAGATAAACTATTATTAATTAACTATTAATTCTTGGTTAGACATTTAATATAATAAAGTGTTAATAAAAGTGAAAAGTGATTTTTTATTTATTTACAGTACAAGCTGGCACTGAAAGACACGTGTCTAGTCAAAGAATTCAAATGTATTGAAAGTCAAATCAAAATCAAATTAATGTACGTAATTGACCCCCAGAAGCTTCTTCCATGAAGCATACAAATTTTTAGCGCGGTGTTTATACTAATACTCTAATATTCTTAATAATTTAATTAAACCTTAAGAAAAACTTTTATATTTGAAACAACTAAAATATTTAACCGACAGATTGGCTCAGTCGGATAGATGCCACGCATTGGCGGTCGTTTAAGGACCAAGGGTATAAGTATCCTTGGTTCGCGCCCACTTGGCTTGGTATTTTTCCGCCACGTGAGACAATCTGAGCGGGAGGTTTGACGTCGAGGTATAATGATGTGCACCGTCGATTATTATCCAGTACACACCATTAGAACTCGACTGTCGATAAACCGGTTGTACTCAGAGAGGTTTCCTACAGTTTCCCTCTTCTCTGGCTAGAAAACCCATTGACGGGTGGTCCAGGCGTAATGCGAGTACTCCTAATAAAGTCGGCTGTAGACGCAAATTAGGTTAATATATAGAAAAATTTCTAAGTAGAATGGTTATGCTTAATCCAAAAAAAGTATTTCTCGGGACTCTTGTCGAAGTGCGTAAGGCCAATAGGGCAGGAGTATAAACAATAAAATAAAAAATAAAAAAAAAACTAAAATATTTAACTGTCAATAACCTAGAAAAAAGGTTCTTTTTGACTAATAATTTTATTACCTTACTTTAACGATATAAGATACAAAAAATGATTTGTATTTAAAAATTAAGTTTTCAAAATTTTAAGTGTTACGTTTGAAAACTTCTGACGCTATACTTATACTTACATGGTCAATAGAAAATACAAACCTAAGAGGTCACATTTACATTAACCCCTTATGCCTTTTTTATACAATTTTATTAATCAATACTATTTGGCTTAACATTTGTTTAAAGAACGGAAGTTTCACAGACAGCGAACCCTACATATGGTTCGAAGACCTGAGGAACGACCTTGCAACTGACTGCATGCAAACAGCGTCTTATAATTCGAAGAATCTATTACTGTTGCAAGCCAAGTCTCTTATGTTGATGGAACTAAAGTAATTGTCGATAGAACATATAGAGAATTACTAATAGTTAACTTTGGCCATAAGGAGAATATTTTATTCAGTACAGAAATGTCATTTTTCGAAATATGAATTGAATAGTTGAAATAATTATTGATATGTTTTGATTAAAAATAAAAAGTTTACTTTCATGACTTAATTCAATTACATTAGAAACCATTTTTGCGTTTTGGTGTAAATAGAAAAGTTGTAGAGCTTAAAAAACCTACATAATTTATATACGTAATTTTTTTCTACGTTGCACTCTTTCGCAGATACAGTCTATTTATTAATTGTTACGTATAGGTAATCCATAATATAATACAGGACCACAAAATTTTTTTAAAATAAATATTGACTGGACCATGTTTTTTATATATTTTTGGGTCCCTAAATTTGAATCCGAACTCAGTGTTCCGCCATCACGTCATGTTTCATTATGTAATTTGTCATTATGTAATCCATAATATAATACAGGACCACAAAATTTTTTTAAAATAAATATTGACTGGACCATGTTTTTTATATATTTTTGGGTCCCTAAATTTGAATCCGAACTCAGTGTTCCGCCATCACGTCATGTTTCTTCAAAATGGCAGATCCAATATGGCTGATGATTTTTTAAAAAATTTATCACATTTACTTGAAACTTCTTACTTGAGGAATTTTGGGGTCGCTGAATACGAATTTTACCCTATTTTTAAAAAATTCAAAATAACGGATCAAATATTTTTGAAAACTAAGGTAAATTTCGTATTCAACGACCTCAAAAACCCTCAAGTCAGAAAGTTCAAGTGAACCTGATAAATTTTTAAAAATTCGTCAGCCATATTGGATCCGCCATTTGATACGCTATGAACTCAACTTAAGATGGAGATATTGGTACTGTGAATAAACTTAAAATTCAACTTATATTAACAAACTTTCGTTTAGTTTCATGAATTGAACATAGAATCAGACACGATCAAATGTTTTTAGAGGTGTCAAAAAACGTATTTTGGATTTTTAAGTTTTTCGATCATTATTTTTGAGTTTTAATTTATCTGGCAAATTTTTTTTGTTGCTATTGGATGTCCTTCTTCGAAGTACATATATAGTTTTGTCTTATTTTAAAAAGAATTAATTAAATTTATTCTGAAATGTGAGGAATAAACTCGGGGTAAAGCCGCTCATTTAGTTTTAAGTTTAAAATTTAGAATAAAATAATTTCACGTATTATATTTTAACAATAACACAATTTATGACTTATTAAAACCAAAATTGTAACTACATTTCACTTTCACTTAATAAAATATAACACTTTTTAAATCCATAGTTGTAATTCACGAAATCTATGTTCATTATTTATTAAACCAATTTGTTTATAGAATTGTTTATATAACTCATAAATTATTAATAATAAATCATACTTAAGACGGGAATAAGACGAACTTTAATATTTAAAAAATAAAACTGTTCCATCTTGAAAAGAAAAAGTGAGCGGGTTTACCCTGGAAAATTGTGATTTCGAAATTTGGTATATGTTTTTTAAAAAGTTTCTCTAAGTAAAACTAAAAAAGATAAATTAAAAACTCTTCTTTATTTTTTTTAGTAGAAATCATAAGCTTTCAAATGATATAAATTAACTTGGATTTAGAGAATAATTTCCTAGATTTTAGCCGATCTGAAAAAATAGGCGGGTTTACCCCAGCATCCCCTACGACTTATAGTTTTCGTACAAATTCAAATCCAAAGAAATTTTGAGTTTCTCACAACTTTTTGGTTTTAAGCTAGTCACGTGTGCCACTAACGATTTATATATTTTTTATCATAAAAGCAGAACCAATTTAACAAATGCCGTTTTCATAGAAAAGCTATAAAGATAAAGCAAAATTGAAATTCTATTGAAATGTCCTAACGCATTTAACCTTTCCAATAAGTTCATAGGTGAAGTGGATCTCCACAGTATACCATATTGGATCCGCCATTTTGAATTTTTAAAAACTGACATCGGATTTGTCATCAGCGACCTCGAAAACCTCCGAGTGATAATTTTTAAGCGAATCCAAATTTAAAAAAAATGTCTGCCATATTGGATCCGCCATTTTGAATTTTTAAAAACTGACATCGGATTTGTCAATAGCGACCCCGAAGACCCTCGAGTAACAAATTTTAGGTAATTTGGATCAATTTTTAAAAAACCGTTCGCCATATTGGATCCGCCATTTTGAATTTTGAAAAACCATCATCATATTCGTAATCAGCGACCCCGACAACCCCCGAGTAACAAATTTTAGGTAAATTGGATCAATTTTTAAAAAAGTCGTCTTCCATATTGGATCCGCCGTTTTGAATTTTAAAAAACCGACATCATATTCGTATTCAGCGACCCCGAAAACCCCCGAGTAATAGATTTCAGTCGATTTTAGACATTTTTTAAATAAAATGCATTATATTGTCCATGGCAAAGATTTTGAAAACTTTACTAAAAGTGTTGTTTTTAAAAATTTATAACATTTTTATAATTTATTGAATTTAAAAACAGAAACATGCGTCGCATTCTGCATAGCGTTGACTTTTTAGAAATCATATTGTTTTTAATTTTCAGCCATTTTTGACTTTTTTACATCAATTTTTATCATGGCAAAGATTTTTCCAGCAGTCAGAGCAAAGTCTGAAATGGCAAAGATCTTTGCCATCGGCAGTCAAGGGGTTAAATAATTGAAGACTAAAGGGTTATTTAAGTAAGAATATTGAGAGAAACAATATTTTAACTTGTAGTACAACAATTTCTAGTTTTTATGGTTTGTCAAAACACCACAAACATGACCTTCCTAAGCGACCAGATGTTTCGAATATCAATTGTCCAACCTATTTCATGTCAAAAATGTTTACTTATATTTTCATAACGCGGTGCTAAAAGGGGCACTTTTTTGCACCTTGTTATGAAAAATATCGTTCGTAACGAGTGCGAGCGATTTCCAATTTTTGAACGAGCACTTTTTTGGAACAAACTGAAGGCTTCACCTACAGTTTGTTCCAAAAAAGTGCTCGTTCAAAAATTGGTAACTGCTCGCACTCGTTACGAAATATACTATTTTAATACAGCTTTACCGAAATCAAAATCTTTTATTAAAAAGTCTCTCGATTTCAAATAGATTATTGATAATTCTCAAGTACCTAACAATCATATTATGATATGCCTTGATGTTAAATCTTTGTTCACCAACGTTCCTTTTAAATTAATAGAGTCAGACATTAAAAAAAGATGTAAATTTATAAAAAAACATACAAAAATTCTAAAAATTAAATTTGTCAAAGCGGTTAAATTTTTAATGGAAAATACTTATTTAAAATTTGATAATAGATTACATAGACAAATATATGATACTCTGAAGGGCTCGCCAATATCACCCATTCTCTCTGACATTGTTAAGGATGATTTAGAAAGTAAAGTACTTAAATTCGCTAGATTTTAAAATCCTTTTTTATTGTCGTTATGTAGATGACACAATATATTTATTCCCAAAGAAAAAATTGAAACAATCATTAATTGTTTTAATGATTATGATGACAGACTACAATTTACTCATGAAATAGAATCTGACATTAACATAAGCTTCTTTAATTTAAAAATTATTAAAAATGGAAATTCTCTCAAAACAAATTGGTTTTAAAAAGAAACATATTCTAGTAGACTTTTAAATTACACATTGCAAAACATAAAATGTGCACTAAGTTTTGACTTCAGTTTCTGAAAGTACTTACCAAAACTAGCAAAAACCTATTTCAGTTTTGCTGAATTAGCTCGGATTTGAATTTTATCGACATTTGAATTTTTTTTGAATGGCTATTAAAAGTTTATTAAAAAAATTCACAATGGTCACAATTTGAAAAGCAATAATCCCTCTTTAATTACAGAGAAAGAAAAACAAATTTGGTCAAAAATTGTTCTAGTTACGAATTTTTTTTTACTTTTTTACATTTTTCGGTTTTCTGAAACGGGCGGGTAAGAAAGCTGGCTATTAAAAGATTATAAAAAAAATTCTCAGTGGTCACTATTTGAAGAGCAATAATCCCTCATTAATTTCTGACAACGAAAAAAAAATTTGGTCGAAATTTGTTTCAAACTAGGAAAACAAAATATGGAAAACAAATTAATTTGAAAAAACTGCACGCACCACAGTGGGGCCAAATGTACTTTTTGTGTGAAAATCAGTCTAGAGGTCACAATTTTCATTCAAATTATACAATTTTTTTTTAAAATCTTCGTTACAAAAGTCTCTATCGATTCCTCCAGGCCGATTTTTTATTGACAATAATCAACCTTGCTGTCTTTTGACTTCAGAGTCTACAACGAGGTACTTCGGTATAAAATGAAGTGCAGTCAATGCAAATTAACTCTTTTTGAGTTTTTAAAACTTACGGACAACGTTGACAATTTATTGGATTTTTTACAAAAACACAATGTCTTTGAAATATTGATGAATTGTCCAACGTGTGAAAAACCAGCAGTATTTAATGTATCAAAAATACTAAGTCTGTAGTTTAAGTTTAATTAATAATAATTAATAATAAAGTAATAGCTTTCACCAATTAAGGAATAACAACACTCTAGAGGCAGACATAGAGACTAACTGTTGATAATTTGTTTTGGAAAAATGAAACAAGAAATAGGATTTCTTTTTGGAGAGTTTGTTAAATACATATTGAAATGTAAAAAAAAATATTAAAGATTTTATAACAAAATGGCGGCGATAAAGTTCATAGTCAAAATCGGACTATTTTTTATGACCAAAATGTCAGGGCAATTTTTTTTTAAAGTATAAGTCCTGAAACAGAAAGCAAAGAAATTTCATAATATATATATATAATATAAACTTTGGTAGTACATATGGGCAATTCCACGTGAGATTTAAGTCGACTTCTTAAAATCGGCCAAAAATTTTTTTTTATTCTGTATCGAAAAAAAACAGATACGTATTTTTTTATTTATGTTTAATTTTCCAAATTTTCAAGTTATGAATTTTCGAAAATTTGGACTTTTAATTGTAGACCTACATTCAGTAGCTTATAAGTCCGAAAATATTGAGTTTAGGAAAAAGTTGTCAAAAAATGAAAGTCTTAGTTTTCTATCGACTTTTAAGAAATGTAAACAAAAAAATTTTTTTTTAATTTTTTTATTAAAAAAATTTTTTTTATAAACAAAAAAATTTTTTTTAAATTTTTTTATTAAAAAAATTTTTTTTATAAACAAAAAAATTTTTTTTAAATTTTTTTATTAAAAAAATTTTTTTTATAAACAAATTATTTTTTTTTAACTTTGGGTCGGATTTTTTTTATTTTTTAAAAATTTTTTTGTACCTTATAATATAGAGAAGATTTTCCAAAAAGTCTCGAAATGGGCCTGATGTGTTAAATGAGTTTTAAAATATTTTCAAAAATCACTTGCAAGCATCACAGTGGGATTTTTTTTACAATTAACTTTCTAAAACTGTCTACAAGGTATAATTTTTGATATATTTGAGTGTTCTTTGTTTTAAATAAAAGGGTCTGCGCTGTAAACAGTTTAAAAAGTTAAATGTAAAAAAATCCCACTGTGATGCTTGCAAGTGATTTTTGAAAATATTTTAACTCATTTAACACATCAGGCCCATTTCGGGACTTTTTGGAAAATCTTCTCTATATTATAAGGTACAAAAAAATTTTAAAAAAGTAAAAAAAATCCGGCCCAAAGTTGAAAAAAATTAATTTGTTTATAAAAAAAAAAATTTTTTTAATAAAAAAATTAAAAAAAAATTTTTTTGTTTACATTTCTTAAAAGTCGAAAGAAAACTAAAACTTTCATTTTTGACAACTTTTTCCTAAACTCAATATTTTCGGACTTATCAGCTACTGAATATAGGTCTACAATTAATAGTCCAAATTTTCGAAAATTCATAACTCGAAAATTTGGACAATTAGACATAAATAAAAAAATACGTATCTGTTTTTTTTCGATACAGAATAGAAAAAAATATTTTTGGCCGATTTTAAGAGGTCGACTTAAATCTCACGTGGAATTGCCCATATGTAGTACATATATTTCAGAAGTCGTTTGGACAATAATTTATTTATATATTTTTAAAAAATCGTCATTGTCAATGTTTTACAAAAATTTGATTAACTTCTAAACATTAAACAAAATTAAACATAACACATTAATGTTTTAAAACATGAAAATAACTTTATCTAAAGTTTAAAAGCAAAAATTAACAATTAGGACAAACATAAAATAAAACCAAATATTGACGCAGATTAAAAAGTTTTTTTGGGTTTAATAAATCATTCAATAAATCATACTTATAATTCATTATTTTTAACCAACAAAATTTAATCTGTAACTTTAAATATAATTTACTTAACTCATTTTATAAAGTATGCACAATATTGAACCGAGGAGGAAAGTAACAACGTGTTACTTTCCTCCTCACTCTCTTTTTCAACAAAAAAGTTAAAATTACAACAAAAGTATTACACGTAATTTAAAAATACACTATAACAACTTAAAGACAGATAATTAAGTTCGGAAGACGTCTTTCGTTTCTGGGAACTTCTCCTTGAACAAGAAGCAAGTAGCTTTCCTCTTACAATCCACAACCTTGTGATTAACTTCTCCGCACCTAAAGCACGCAGTCGATCTATCCGTCGTGTTGCATTCTCTTGCTAGGAAACCATAGCCGAGGCGTAGGTGACAACTCACTATCATAAACCTCCTTCTGATCGGACATGACATAAAATCAACTTTTATGCGTCCGAGCACCTTCAGCATCTCAGCCTGATTCTGATCGGTGACAACTGTGAGTTTCATCCCCCGCTTGTTAGGTCTAAGGACCGTTAGGTCCAAGGACCGTCACCTCTCTGCTTCCTGACGGTTCCTTCATGAGACCTGATAGTGTCTCCTCGTCCTCTTGGGTAAGGCAATTCAGGTCGCGGATCTCCAGAGTAACCTTTCGGTCTGCGTCTGCACCTTACCCATGTCACCTACCACTCTTTTCACTTCCTCAGTAAACCCGTTCTTGTCTGAGGAGCTGTTTGAGTTGAACTGTTTTATTCCATATCCCGTGTCGAGGAACGAGCGAGACTAAACAGGGTACTACCATCTGGCCAAGATGGACCCTGAACCGCCTCCGTTAGTTACATAGACGTTATAGCATTGCCAAAGCATTGATGCGACGTCTATGATATTCACGTGAACATGTTCGTTCGGACATGGAGGTCGATGTGTCTCTCCAAGATAGCAGGAAGTTTCCGCGCAGGGAGTTTACCCTCATATTTCAATAAGTTAAACCGCAACCTGCTTAACACAGATGTTAATCAAATTAATGATATTTTCCTATTAAAATTAAATCTTATCATATAAATTAAATTAATATTTGAAACAAAATTAAAATGTAAAATAAAATAATATTAAAAAGTTGTTTTATAAAATGTTCTAATTAACATTGAAAGAAAAAGTTTAATTTAAAAAAAGGTCAAACAAAAAAAAATGTACTAAAGAATTCTAAATTAATAAATAATAATTATATTATTATAATTTAAAGATTATTTATTACACAAAAGTAAAAATATTTTTAAATAAAAATAAATAAAATATAAACCGAGCGAGCGAGGAAAATATTGCTAGTTTATTTATAACATTATTGTATTATAGGGGAGAGTGGGGCAAACCGGGGCGGTTGGTAAACCGGTCAGGGGTCAATATCTCCGAAATGGCGAAATTGTCAAAAGTGCTATTTAGAAATTTAAAACAACCATATGTAGTATACTTTTTTTCAATCTGACTGTTTTAGCTTGTGTTTGTGCGACGAAGGGAGCAAAAGTTTTTTTTAAGTTTTTTTCTACACTTTTACGAATTTTTTCTTAAGGAAATTTTGAAAAAATCGTGTAATGTTTCCAAATATTAGGTCTTAGGTTTTGAAGGTACACCCCAGGAATATTTACCACCAAAAACTCTGATGAATTTGCAAAGCGTTTCTTTTTGACAAACATTTATTCTCGAAATGGGCCTGTGGGACAAACCGGACCGTTTTCGGTAGGGCAAACCAGTTATAGGATATTTCCATTGAATTAAAGTTTCATAAAAATTATTTTTAAATAAAATGTTTCTTTCATTAAAATATTTACTTACAATGAAAAATAATTATCTTCCAATGAGAATTGGACCCTTTAATATTGTTTCTCTGATAATGACAAACATTTTTATTTTTTTATTTAAAAAAATATTTATTTAATTAAAATTCAATCTCGTATTATTATTTCCATTACTACAACCTTTGTTTACATGATTCTTTATGTTTTTAATTATTGTAGATTATGTAAATGCAATATTATAAATAAAAAACCAAACGGTCCGGTTTGCCCATGGGGGTGTCCGGTTTACCCCAGGGGGTGGGGCAAACCGGCCCGTTTGCAAATTTTTTTAAAGTTAACACAGCAACTAAACAATAAAAGATAAAGTATAGGTGTCTTTGGGAAAAAGTTGCGCAATTAAATGATTTTTCAAACAAGACCTCGAAAACTAAAATCTGTTGATTCGTTTAGTCACAAGAGTAAAAAAAACCGTAGGTATGGCCGGTTTGCCCCACTCTCCTCTATGTTAACAAAATGACCACAAAGTTTAGAGTTTTTAAACTATTAACTATTATTACATTACTACTTTAAAAACAATGCTTTCAAATTTTTTTGTCGAAATTTAACGATGTATCTGTTAGAAACAAATGCATTTAGTTATACACATCTAAACATTACCAAAAACTTCGTCTTTATAAACAATGAAAATAACCTGCAGCATTCAGTTCTGCCAAATAATGCACAAGAATTTCCTTAGTGTGACCACCTTAGGGCCCTGGCCAGCTTGTGGCTCCCTACCCTATTAAATATATATTTTGAATTTTCGACGAATATTGATAAATCAGATTTTGACAAAATTTATCAGCTTGAAAATGACGTTAAGCGTAACACAACTAAAAACAATAATAACAGACTTTTTTCATCAACCTTGAATTATGATTGTTCATAGTTTGTGATCCTACTCCGTAAAAGAAAGAAAGAAGTTTAAAGAACTTTTTCAATAGCTAATCTGCGCAATTTACATGTGCAAGGCATAGTTCAGGACTGCAAAGAATTCTGCAGGCAGTGACTAATAACAAAAAGTGACGGAACGTGTTATTATTCAAAGTTTTACGAAGCACTCAAACACCACAATATAGCAATACAAAGCGAAATTGTGTTGCTTTCCAATTACTGATTTCCTTAAAATCAAATTTTTTTCCTTTGGAATTCTTTCGGAATGAACTTTGTCATTTCTTAAAAATTGAATTCATACGACTTATTGCCCCAGATAACAACTTACATGTTCTGTTAACTTTTTTGGTCAATCCGATTAAATTTTGTAATATCCATTTCATAACACTGAGAAATAATAAATTCATTGGTTCGAAAATTACTTTCTTAATAGGGTCAAAATTCAAAATATCATTTAATGGTGATTTACCTAAATGATAGATTTTGTCTTTCATTTTTCTAAATTTTCATTACTTCCTCAATTTGATGTGTCTACTTCAATAAACTCTTCTTCGGCATTTAGTTTTTTATTTTGTGGCGCAACGTTCGCACGCCTAAAACACGGTGTGACCCTTTATCAGCTTAATATATGCCCTGGCCGGTGTAGCATAGACGAAAACAATTTCTATTTTAAAGGAACTTTTCCCAATTTGTATGTACCATTTTGCAGTAAATCATTTATTTTATGAACGAAAACATGTAAATATTCTGCTACATTTTTTGGTTTAGAATCACCATCGTACACAGTAATGGTAAATGGTTTCGAGTCATAATCCGAGTGGATAATGAGGCCTAATATAGGCCAAAATTGTTGTGAAGACACGTTATAAAGCGGTAAATCTTTAATAACCAACGTATGTAGTTATTAGTGTAACTGTCACTGACAATACTTTGTGAATGTACTTTGATTCCAAAATAAACACAAGAACTAGCACTGTTTTTGGAAGTTTTTATACACTTTACAACTTCATTTGATTTCATTTTTAATAAAGTTACTGCTGATTTTGTCAGATTGGCAATATTTTCACTTCTTAAAATGTGTAGTGAAAACTTTCTATTGTTTCTATGGTCAAATTATTTCGAAAGACAGCCCAAACTTGCAACTTTCGTTTAATAGTAAGCATTCCAGCCTATAGGCACAGGAACACAGATATAAAAAAGTAATAATTGGCATCCTGGCATGGGATCGAATAATAATTTTAGACGTTAAAAGTTTGATTGTAAAAAATTTTTTTAAACATTTTGTTATATAAACAAATGGAGAAAAACGTATTTTTTTAAAGAATTAAGTAACACAATTATGTTCTAACAGTTATTTATGAAAATCAATTTTTCTTAATTTGTTTATAACAAATTGTTAAAAATTTTTTTTTAATTTTTAACGTTAAAAATTTATTATTAGAACCCGTGCCAGGATCCCAATAGTTACTTTTTTATATATGTGTTTCTGTGCCCATTGGCTGGAACATGTTTATATGCAGGCAATTGTTTATAACATTTTTATAACAATAGGTATTTTTAAAAAAATTAGGTAATATATGTTCTTGTGGTAGTTTTTCTCGTAGAATCAAATGGTGTTATTACTTTTTTACGAAAATAAATTTTTATTTATTTGTTTATAACAAATTGTTTAAAAAAATTGTGTAAACAAAATGTTTAACGTCAAAAATTATTATTAGATACCATGCCAGGATCCGAATTGTTACTTATTTTATATCTGCGCTCCTGTGCCCATGGACATTAATGGGTTAAACAGAACTTTCCAACAATATACTTCAATTGACCAAATTCATTTTTAAAAAAATGTTATAAACAAAAGTCAAAAGGTGGTCCGACCTTGCTTATCCCTTTAAGGACCAAATGTACAAAAATGTTATCCGAAATTTGGGAGCAATTTTTAGTATGAAAACGGATTGCTAAAAATTTTGCAAAAGACATTTCTTAAAGCTCAGGAACTGCTCTTTCGAATGCTGCAATAACAAATATTTAAAATTTATAAATAAACAAATTAGATACAGTTATTTTAAAAAAACACAATTTTTTCAAGATTTTTTTTTGAAAATCAAATTTTTTTTATTATTTATGGCTAAGGAATACGTCTCAAAGGTAAAAATATCGCGTCAAAAATGTCTAACCTAAAAAGTTGTAAAATAAAAATTAAAAAAAACAAAATGGCGGATCAAAAATGGCGTTCAAAGTCGGCTTTTTAATAAATAATATACAGCTAGTGCACATTTTTTTAAAAACCTCACAGATTCGCTTGAAACTGGTTACTCGGGAGTTTTTGGGGTCGGTGATTACAAATATGATAATAGTTTTTCAAAATTCAAAATGGTGAATCTAATATGGCGGACACTTTTTTCAAAATTTTATCGGATTCGCTTGAAACTGTTTACTCGGGGGTTTTTAAGGTCGTTGATTACGAATATGATAATAGTTTTCAAAAATTCAAAATGTCGAATCCAATATGGCGGACACTTTTTTCAAAACTTCATCGGATTCGCTTAAAACTGGTTACTTGGGAGTTTTTGGGGTCGCTGATTACGAATATGATAATAGTTTTTAAAAATTTAAAATCGCGAATCCAATATGGCGGACACTTTTCAAAACTTCATCGGATTCGCTTAAAACTGATTACTCAGGGGTTTTTGGGGTCGCTGATTACGAATATGATAATAGTTTTTAAAAATTCAAAATGGCGAATCCAATATAACGGATACTTTTTTTAAAACTTCATCGGATTCACTTGAAACTAATTACTCGGTGTTCTTGGGATCTCTAATTACGAATATGATAGTAGTTTTCAAAAATTTTAAATGGCGATTCAATATGGCGGATACTTTTTCTAAAACTTCATCGGATTTACTTGAAAATAATTACTCGGGGGTTCTTGGGATCTCTAATTACGAATATGGTAGTAGTTTTCAGAAAATAAATATTTCGGACCATATACATTAATTTTTGTAATATTTTACAGTAGTAACTTCAGAATTGCGTTAACTTTATTTTGTTGTAAAATATTTCAATTTTTATTAATTAATTAATTACTAATTCGAAAAAAAGCGTTTTTTTCGTTTTAGATATTGAAAGTTCACATCTTAAGCTTTCTTTTGGTACAAGAAAAAGAAAAAAAAGGTCCTTCTTGAAAGAAAAACCAAAAAAAAATATTATACCAAAAAAATATAGGTGTACATTACGTGGTAGTTAATTAGTCAAACATATTACTAAATACTGTGAAAATATTAGCCCGATCCAACAACTTGCAATTTTGACTTTGGTACACTCGAGAAAATTTGCTTCTTAAACATAATTAATCTTTATTTATGAGGCTTCAAAGACAGACAACACTCGATAATAACAAAGAACAGTTCATATTAGTATTATTATTATAACAAAGAAATAGTTATGATTAGTATTATTATTATTAAGTTTAATATTAATATTATATTTTACACAAATTATTTGAAAGCAAAAACGGTTTAAATTTTTATAATTTCTAACCTGAATAATGTACATGCTCCGAAATTTTTATTTTTTAAAAACTACTATCATATTCATAATCAGAGACACCAAGAACCCTTCCTAATCAGTTTTAAGTGAATCCGATGAACTTTTAGAAAAAGTATCCGCCATATTGAATTAGCCATTTTGAATTTTTGAAAACTATTATCATATTCGTAATTACAGACCCCAAGAACCCCCGAGTAACCAGTTTCAAGCGAATCCGATGAAATTTTGAAAAAAATGTCCGCCATATTGGATTGGCCAATTTGAATTTTTAAAAACTATTATCATATTCGTAATTAGCGACCCCAAAAACCCCCGAGTAACCAGTTTTAAACGAATCCGATAAAATTTTGAAAAGTGTCCGCCATATTAGATTCGCCATTTTGAATTTTTGAAAACTACTATCATATTCGTAATTAGAGACCCCAAAAACCCCAGAGTAACCAGTTTCAAGCGAATCCGATGAAATTTTTAAAAAAGTGTCCGCCATATTGGATTCGCCATTTTGAATTTTTAAAAACTATTATCATATTTGTAATCAGCGACCTCAAAAACCCCCGAGTAACCAGTTTTAAGCGAATCTGTGAGGTTTTTAAAAAATGTGCACTTGCTGTATATTATTTATTAAAAAGCCAACTTTGAACGCCATTTTTGATCCGCCATTTTGTTTTGTTTTTTTTTATTTTACAACTTTTTAGGTTCGACATTTTTGACGCGATATTTTTACCTTTGAGACGTATTCCTTCGCCATAAATAATAAAAAAAATTTGATTTTCAAAAAAAAATCTTGAAAAAATTGTGTTTTTTTTAAATAACTGTATGTAATTTGTTTATTTATAAATTTTAAATATTTGTTATTGCAGCATTCGAAAGAGCGGTTCCTGAGCTTTAAGAAATGTCTTTTGCAAAATTTTTAGCAATCCGTTTTCATACTAAAAATTGCTCCCAAATTTCGGATAACATTTTTGTACATTTGGTCCTTAAAGGGTTATACTCTACATATTGGAAATTTTTTAGAATAATCGAAGCGATTAAAAGAATTGTATTAAAATTTTTGAGAATAAGTATTAGAGAATTTAAAGTAGTGCAAATTCTCGAACATAGAAAAAAGTATATTTTTGTGTCAAAAATGTTTAAATTCTCTGAGCCTGTCGCTGCTGCCCGACTGCTATAAGCGCATGCGGTCGCGCGCTCTGCGAATTCTTTTTCCTGACTCCTTAATAGAGTGTATCAATAATTATTAGACGAGCACGAGGTGAAAGTTTGGAAATGAATTATTTTTTTCTAAATAAACTTAAGACTGTTAAGAACACAATTTAAAAGGGTTTGTAATGAAACGACTTTCAGCTTTATTAACATGAATTTTTAAAGTTAAGCGCACAAGTTTAAGCTATTGTTAATATGAATTGTAATAGAGATATTCGAGAAAAACTAAACATAAAATTGATCACTAAATTGTATATGTAATAAACATTATTATTCTAGATAAAAATACTACGCACTTATGTATTGTAAACTGCAGGAAGCTTACTCTCTAAATCTAAATCAGCGAAATTTCACAGATTTTCAGCGATAAGTTTGCCACTAATTTCAAACAGTGTAAATGCACTAATTAATCAGTGAAATTTCAGTAATTTACAGCGCATATACGAATCCTTTCACATTATGTTCTTAACATTCTTAAGTTTATTTTAAAAATAAAGAATTCAATTTTAAATATGCCTAAATTGAAAAATTTATTATTATTTAATACACATGGAGATTTCACGTAAACTTTGTTCAGAACAAAGTTGTAAAAGAATAAAATTTTTAATTTTTTTTTCATTTTTTAAAGGGAGACTTCGACTACATTTTAAACTATATCAAGAAAATTATTTAAATCTTCCGTGAAATTATTTTTATAGTCATTTTTAGAGAAGAAATCGTGGCCAGAAAATAAAATCAGCCAGGAAATATTCTGACCCTTTTTAGTATTGCTGTGAAAACATATTTTACATCATTAAAGCTTAAAAGAACTTGTAGTTTGCGAAACACCATGCAGTGGAGTTTAGAATGTATTCCTTTAAGAATAAAAAGTAAGAAATTATATTGACAGCTTCGACGCTACAAAATTTTAATGTTGCTCTCACCAAAAAGGGTACGAAAAGACTAATTTCTTCAAAAATATAATATTATCTATATGACCCATTGAACGTAGGCTGACTTTTAAACTGTATAAGGTAACCTTATTTTCTTTGTTATAACGAATAAAATTGACAATTAAGTATCCTCTTCGAAAGGTAGGAAATAAAAAGAATCAACTTTTTAAAGTATAATCTGTAATAACAGATTGTTTTTTAAGTTCAAGAAGTTATGTAAAAAAATAATTTACAAACATTTTCTAAATTATAAAAAAGCAGATTTTATGGACAAATATTTAATGCAAAGGTAGAATGTACGTATAAGGGGAAATACGAAGACAATGACCCAATGCGATGCTGGTTGACTGTCGTATTCAGGTACGCATACCGTCGTCCACTCTAATTTGAATGTAACAACGTTCCGTTTGGTCGCTACCTGATAGCATCTCTGACTGGTCTGAAAGGACTTCGTCTCTCTTGAATATTCTGTCTTTCTCTCAGCTGAACAGTAAAGTGCAATATATACTAACACGGGCGAGGGAAAGATGAAACAAAGGGAATTATTATTGAACGAGATAACAAGGCTTTATTTACATATCATTGCTCTTAAAGGCTTCAGGTCAACTGAAAATTACATAACTTTATGCAATTATGATTTAAAAAAATTAAATTTTAAATTCTGATAGTATACTTTTCTAGAAAAATAAAGTATCTATTTATTAAAATATTGATCTGCACTAGGTCAAAATTTTCTTAAAAATTTTAATTTAAAGAGGAAGCGGATATCATTAATTAATGTTTATGTTTATATAGGGCAAAACTCCTCAAGTGTCCAAACTTTAAAATCGATATTTTTCAAATCGCGCTGATTTTTGCACAAACTTTACTACTATGGGAGAGCAATTTACCCATAAATCTGTAGAGGAGGAGAGAGTTAAAGTTTTTGATTAATTGGAAAAAGTTGATTTTGTTAACTACTGTAACTAAAATACAGTAAACCTGTATGTTTTCAAAAAGCTTTTTTCCTTCTTTTTGGAATAGTGCAATTTTTTTAACCCTTTGAGGACCAAATTTTTTCTTAAAAAATCGCGATTTTTCATTTTTAAGCAAACTTTTCAGGGAAAGTTATTAAAGTTTTTTACTTAAAGACCAGTGTTTGTGATACGAAATTTTCCAGACTATGTGAAAATTATTGTTTTAATATTCAGTTTTGAAAATTAAGAAATTTATGCCCGAGTTAATAAAAAAATGTTCATGTTGCCTGAAAGCAACTCTGGTCCTCAAAGGGTTAATTCAAAATTTAACTTAAATTCTCAAAATCAAAAACAATTTTGACTTTTTTTAAAAAGTTACAAAATGATTCGTATTTTAAAAACCAGAAAATGTAGAGAAAGTTTCATTTTTAAAATTGTTTTTCAATGTAAAAGTAACGTTTACAGTTTAATATATAATTGGTGTAGAACTTTAAAAATCCCTTTGATTGATCAATTTTTTAATGTAATTCGATCAGAAATACGAAATTATTATAATTATTTTAAAAAAAAATATGGATAATATAATTTCAAAAATTTCTAGTAAAAATGATTTTATACAAGCAGTAATGTTTAATTTAACAATTTTTTGTAAAATTAAATTAAATTACAAATTGTTTATTAAAATAAATTAAAAACCTGCCGAGTAAAAATATGAAATTATTGTATTCATTTTATGAACACTTTGCTCCGTCATAGAGATTTTTTTATTAATTTATTTTATTTTTTACTATTACCGAGGGGTGAACAACTCGTGAATTATGCTGTACACTTGTATTGAATTGTCCTGAATTATCGAGAATTACCTGAATTATTCTGCATTACTTTGAATTATAAAAAATTAAAATGAATTATTATGAAATATCTGAATTAGTTAAGGGGGAAGTATACTGTGACAAGGGAAAAAACAGGCCGATTTTGCGGATTTTTTTTTCTATCAAAATATGACTGGTACATTAAATTAAATTAAACCGTCATCTTTATTATATATTCAAGTATTTGGAAAAAACTTTTAAGTCAAAATATTCCAAATTGCCGTCGTGGCACTACTTCATGCGCAAGCCCGACTTTTTTTTATGCTCAAACAGTGTACATGAAATCTCACGTCTGGGTGATCTAAACCAAGAAAGCAAAATATAGTTGTCATCTACATAGTATTAACTCTTGTCTGACAAAGGATTTTGTCGATAAAAAATTTTGGCGCCGAAAAAAAATTCTTGAAATTTTTTCAATTTTTTTACTTCTGATTTTATTATTGTTTATAACAATTAAATAAAAAAAGATATCGACAGAATCCTTCCTCAGACAAGAGTCAATACTATGTAGATAACTACCATATTTTGTTTTTTATTTTAGATCACCCAGGCGTAAGATTTCATGTACACCGTTTGGGCACCTAAAAAAGACGAGTTTGCGCTTAAAGGAGTGCCAGGACGTCAATTTTGAATATTTCGACCTAAAATCAAATTATTTACTTATTAAAAATTTTGTCCGACATTTAAGATCTGCCATTTTGATTTTCTAAAAATTAATTTCAAATTCGTAATCAGCGACCTCAAAAACCCCTGAGAAACAATTTTTTGAATTTTAAAAATCTAATATTAGATTCGCATTCAGCGTCCTTGAAGACTATTGGATATGGTATTCTAGAATAATTTAAGGTCTTTTAGACTTTTAATACTCGAAGTCATTTAAAAATTTTAGAATTGTGGTCGACTTCAGAAGTTTTGCCCCATTATGTAAAACTAGTTTTATAACATGCCGTTTGAAATGTCAAGATTTATTATTATTCTTTTGAGTTAGTTTTTTGTACACTGAGAAAAATAAACAAGACTGGGTACTGTCCAAACAGGAGTGGTTCCTGTTCAACAAATTTTTTGTAATTAGACAGTACTCTTTGCTTTTTGGACAGGAACCATTCCTGTCTAGACAGTACCCAGTCATGTTTATTTTTCTCAGTATAATCAGCTTTTAATCCGCAACATAATTATGTGCTCCATGAGTATTAATTTATAGATTATTGGAGATAATATCAAATTCATTCTGACCTTTACCTTTTCTGACTCTGCATTTTGCAATTATAGGAAGAGTCCAAAAAAATCCCTCAACAAACGATTTGAAATGTTGTGGCATGTTAACAGTTTTAACCGTTTGTATTAGTCGAGGATAATCTAACTTTTAATTATGTGCACATGCACTTTCTGTCGAGAGAAAAAAGAAATTAATAAAAAGCGTGCATTGCTTCCGGCAAGGACATTGTCATAACAATGTGCAGGTACAAATTTCCTTCAAAAATCATAGTTTGTTTACTGTACTTGCATCCTCTTTAATTTTTTGCGCTGGATGAATGTAAACTAAAAATTCAAAATTTTCTAATTTAGCTGTTATCTGCAATATATTCGCATTTTTTTTAAAAACCTTCTGTTTCTAAATCAATTCACGTCTTATTACACCCTTATTATATATATACTAATGATTTAAATGCCCTTTCTCGATGTCATATACTAATAGGAGATTCGCTTACTACTCTACTCGAGCAAGATTTTCAGTTAATCACGATCAATGGATTGTCGGCCTAGCAACATATTCAAATAACGAAGCAACATTTTTGGAAAAGTTGATTCAAGAAATATCTGCACGAATTAAACGCTAGAATTAAATGTCAGTTCAGTGTACCGAAAATATTAAAATCGGTACAATGGTCATTCTGAAGGAGGAGAATCTTCTTCCATTCTCGTGGTCAGTGGCAGCGACGACATTGTTCAATTTGTTACAGTTAAAATAAAATCAGAAAAATGTACTATTGAAATGTGATTCTAGTATTAGTACAGTCAATCTAGCTTGAAAAAGCCGTTTTTTTTGGAAAAAAATACCTTACTCGAGATTATTTCATAAATCGTTAGTGGTATATGTGACTAGCTTAAAACCAAAAAGTTGGGACACCCCCCCTTGGGGAAGGGGGGGAAACTCAAAATTTCTTTGGATTCGATTTTGTGCAAAAACCGTAAGTCTTACTAAAAAATTTCTCAAAAAAAAGTTGTAGAGAACATATTTCTCTACATTTTATCTCATTGGGCCACTACTGTACAACTTAATGTGCGAAAGCTAGAGGGCGCCAAAATTGCTAAGAATCAGTTTTTCCCCTTTTTCGTACCAAAAAAATCATTTTTGCGGTTTGGTGTAAATATAAAAGTTGTAGAGCTTAAAAAAACCTACAAAATTTATATACGTAATTTTTTCCACGTTGCACTCTTTCGGAGTTACAGGCTATTTATTAATTGTTACTTATAGGTAATACATATAATTGGCGGGAATGGAATGACCGAAATTCTATTTATTGTTCTCGGGGTTTGTGATTATAGCAAAATGTTAAATTTAGTTTACTATTTTAGCGGAAAAAAGTGTTTTATTGAAAAAATGACAGTTATTTGAAAATCTTCCATATATTATAAATAGTAGTTTAGTAACGTTCGCGTTGAAACCGGGCGAGTTTAAATTTGAGTTCGTAGATCATTGTTCAAAGGAAAAAACGACGTCCACCCTTGATTATACAATACTTTATCTCATATATGCTCAAAATCGTAGTCATCCTAACCTAAAAATTTCGACTCAATCGTAAATTTTCAAAAAGAATGCACAATTAATAATCTAATCGAAATTTTTAGGTTAGGATGACTTCACGATTTTGAACAATGTTCTACGAACTCGTATTTACACTCGCCCGGTTTCAACGCGAACGTTACAAAACTGCGCTTTACACCCTTAGTGCATAATACACTATTATGTCAGCGTTATATTTATATTTATAATATTATATGGATGATTTTCAAATAACTGTCATTTTTATTAAAACACTTTTTTCCGCTAAATAAGTAAACCTAATTCAACATTTTGCTGTAATCACAAACCTCGAGAACAATAAATAGAACTTTGGTCATTCCATTCCCGCCAATTATATATGTATTACCTATACGTAGCAATTAATAAACAGCCTGTAACTCCGAAAGAGTGCAACGTGGAAAAAATAATGTATATGAATTTTGTAGGTTTTTTTGAGCTCTACAACTTTTCTATTTACACCAAACCGCAAAAATTATTTTTTTGGTACGAAAAAAGGGAAAAACTGATTCTTAGCAATTTTGGCGCCCTCTAGCTTTCGCACATTAAGTTGTACAGTAGTGGCTCAATGAGATAAAATGTAGAGAAATATGTTCTCTACAACTTTTTTTTGAGAAATTTTTTAGTAAGACTTACGGTTTTTGCACAAAATCGAATCCAAAGAAATTTTGAGTTTTGAGTGAAATTTTAAGTCCCAACTTTTTGGTTTTAAGCTAGTCACATATACCACTAACGATTTATGAAATAGTTTCGAGTAAGGTATTTTTTTCCAAAAAAATGCCAGATTGACTGTACTATATTACCACTGCCTATTGAAGAATGCATTCTATAATTAAATAATTGTAAATTATCGATCCCGTACCATATTCCTCATTATATTCAAATTATGTAATTAGATAAATTAACTGCTATTATTTCAATAACATTATATAATCTGGACATGCTAAATCTTAAACTAAATAAAAAAAACAAATAATCAAATTAATTGATCATATTTGTTTAAGATAGGCTAGATGTACATGCTTATATAGTACATATCAAAATGATTTACTTTCTCTTTTTGAAAATAGTCTTAAGAAACGTGTCAAATTCTCGATTTTATTGACCTTTAAAATGACCATCTATCACAACAGATGTTAGGGAAACAGGTAACAATGAAAAATCAAATTTGTACCTCACCCTGTAATAAACTTAATGTTTCTCTCTCGATGGGAATAAATTGTAAAGCACCTACAGAACTAAATATTTTGGCAAAAACTCAATATCATAAATTGTACATTTTATATTTATAAGTTATACAGACGTAAACCGTTAATGAAAAAGTGGAAATGTCGGTAACTTCGAATAGTGAATTTCTAAAGTTGTTAATGGATGGAACTACAGGTAGGGGACACTGGGGGTAAATGTTAAATTTTGCGTATATAATTTTTTTAGACAATAAATCCGCTTCGATGCAAATATATGTGAAGCTCCACGGTGAAAGGGACTTTACGTGACAAAAAATTAATTTTGAGTTATTTATATCATTCTATAGTTTTTAAAATGCTCTTTCATATACAAAAGGCAAAAATAATGTCTACTTACAGGTTTTTTTGTTATTAATGTTTAGAAATGAGCTTGTTGAGTATTTACACGTGCTTGTTGAGAAAATCAGCCCCTCTACTTTCCAATACTATTACACTGGCCATGTACGTACAATTTGTGCGCTTCGTGTAACACGGATAACTATCAATGTGTAGTGAAAAGTGGGGCTGATTTTTGCTAGAGCATCTCAACCAATCGGAACGCTCTACTTTTAAATGCTTTTCCTGAGAAATAAGCATTTGTCACGTTAGGTCCCTTTTACCGTCGAGCGTCAAATATGTTGATTAATATTATAACATTTGTGTTTATTTGACAATAGCTAAAACAATTATTAAGTTAATAAATTAAAATTTCAAATTAAAAAAAATTTAGGTTTATTTCACGTGAGCGGTTTGTTTTTTGACCGATTTTTGATACTTGCCTAATTTTAAATAAATAATTTTTAAACCTAAAAGCCAGAGAAAAAAATGTAAAAAACCAAAGTGTGTTAGCCCCAGGGTGTGTTTTGGGCTTTAACGACAAATATACAATATCTGACTACAAATATTTAGCAAAAGCATTTAGATACATCTTCAGCAGGCCCAAATAAGGACCTAAAAAAATCGTGATAAAAAAAATTCAAAAAATATACTTGAAAGTTAAAATTTTTTTTTTCGTAAAAATTTGCAACAGTAGGGTCAAAGCACACTTTATATTATAGACAGCATAGAAATAAACAGAATGTCATATAACTTGGGACATTTATTTATCGTGATATCATCCTTCTATAATCCTTGGCAGTCGATGACGTGTATACACGTTATGGTGCAGGTGGGCTCAAACTGTCGATGACGTGTATAGACGCAAGCAGATTTTTGGCTACAAAAACACACAGATTTGTCCACAAATTTATACTCGGGGGGTTTTCGGGGTCGCTGATTACAAATCCGTTTTCAGATTTGAAAAATTCAAAATGGCGGATCCAATATGGTGGACGACATTTTCAAAAATTCATCGGATTCACTTGAAACTTGTTACTCAGGGGTTTTCGGGGTCGCTGATTACAAAATCCGATATCAGATTTTGAAAATTCAAAATGTCGGACATTTAAAAAAATTTATCAAATTCACTTGAAACTCGTTACTTGGGGGTTTTCAGGGTCGCTGATTACCAATAGGGCATATGATTTTTGAAATACAATGTGGCGTTTCGAATATTGCTATCGCCATTTTAAAAATTTATTAGAGTTACTTAAAAGTTGTTACTTGGGATTTATTTATGTCGTAGATTGAAAATGTAATATCGGTTTTAAAAATGGCGGATACAATATAAAAACAAACAGAAAAATATAAAAAAACAAAATAAATAAAGGAGTGTAAAATCCGACTGCATATTTTCGTAATCAGCAAAAACCCTCTAGTAACGAGTTTCAAATGAATCCGATAAATTTAAAAAAAATTCAATTTGCCATATTAGATCCGCTATTATGCATTTTCAAAATCTGAAATCGGTTTCTTAATCAGCGACCCTTAAAACCCCCGAGTAAAAAGTTTCAAGTGAATCCGATAAATTTTAGAAAATGTTGTCCGCCATATTGGAACCACCATTTTGAATTTTCAAAATCTGATACCGGATTCGTAATCAGCGACTTCAAATACAATAGTATACTCGTTTTTGCGCAAATTTTAGTTTTCTAAAAAGTTGTCGACATTTTGAGCCCACTTATGAGATTTTGGTCTTGACTGCGAAGGGGTTAACACCAACATCCTAAGCTGAAGAATGAAAGCATTAAGAGTGGGCCCAAACACCTATTGTTCCGAGCGGTGACAACGCCGTGGGAAAACCTAAAAAGTAGAGTCTACATTGGATGGACGCGAACGTTGCCGTGCTGACGTCACCCATTTGAATAGCATGGGTGACGTCATCCGTTCGCGTACACGTTCACGTTCGCGTACCATGGAATGTAGACTCTACTAAAAAAGTTTGGCGCGTGAAGAGGAAAAACCTGTGACGTAATCGACCATCTGCCGTTGGGTTTAAAACTTGCTTCAATATTTACACTTTAATGATTTTAACTTTTTATTATTAACACTTCCTACAACTTATTTTTACTATTATTTCCAACATTAATCTCAATATTATTAATATTGGGTCAGACCATTATATTTCAAATAAAGTCGTTGCGGCCTAATTTTTAAAAAAATTGATACTTTTAGAAATGAATCTGTATGATCTCTGAAGAACGAAATGAAAAGAATTATATTAAAATATTTATTATTTTTCTTAAAATATGAGTGTAAAGTGGAGAAGGTGCGAAAAAAATGGCACTTTTTTAGCAATTAGAAAATATTTAAAAAAGTATTGAAAAATTCTTAAAAGTGCAAAAAGATTTATTGATTCATGTTTAAAATTAGTTGATTAATTATTCTTTAATAAAAAAACTAGTAAAAATATAAAAATAATAGATAAAATATGTTTTTAAAGTCGATCCGTCAAATAACCTAATTTTGACGTTTTTATCAATTAATTACGAGAAGGTGGAACTATTGAATTAAATAAAAACTCACCGAATATAGAGTATTTTTGATGAACTTTCAGGATTTCTTATCACTTTTTTAATTTTTCCTATAAATATACAAGAAATATTGAGTTGAAAGTACGCAATTTCTGAATTGTTGCGTACTTTACAACTTAATAACTCCGTTAAAGAAAAATAAAAAAATTTGGCACTTTCACAACTTCTAAATCACAACGAAATCTATACACTCAAAAATTTTCTTTTTGGTCCCGGATCTAATTTAAAAAATATAAAGGTTCAAAAATTGCACACTTTTTCAGGTTAAAACTATTTATTTTCTTAAAATTGAAGTTGGTTTTTTATTGTAAATCACGTTCCGATCATAGTGTTTAAATTAAAAGCCAACTTCAATTTTAAGAAAATAAATAGTTTTAACCTGAAAAAGTGTGCAATTTTTGAACCTTTATATTTTTTAAATTAGATCCGGGACCAAAAAGAAAATTTTTGAGTGTATAGATTTCGTTGTGATTTAGAAGTTGTGAAAGTGCCAAATTTTTTTATTTTTCTTTAACGGAGTTATTAAGTTGTAAAGTACGCAACAATTCAGAAATTGCGTACTTTCAACTCAATATTTCTTGTATATTTATAGGAAAAATTAAAAAAGTGATAAGAAATCCTGAAAGTTCATCAAAAATACTCTATATTCGGTGAGTTTTTATTTAATTCAATAGTTCCACCTTCTCGTAATTAATTGATAAAAACGTCAAAATTAGGTTATTTGACGGATCGACTTTAAAAACATATTTTATCTATTATTTTTATATTTTTACTAGTTTTTTTATTAAAGAATAATTAATCAACTAATTTTAAACATGAATCAATAAATCTTTTTGCACTTTTAAGAATTTTTCAATACTTTTTTAAATATTTTCTAATTGCTAAAAAAGTGCCATTTTTTCGCACCTTCTCCACTTTACACTCATATTTTAAGAAAAATAATAAATATTTTAATATAATTCTTTTCATTTCGTTCTTCAGAGATCATACAGATTCATTTCTAAAAGTATCAATTTTTTTAAAAATTAGGCCGCAACGACTTTATTTGAAATATAATGGTCTGACCCTATTATTATTATTATTCTTAATGTTTTAGTATTATTAATATTAATATCTTAATGTTATTAATGTTGGTATTATTGATATTATTTTTAATATTTCTATTATTATTTCATTTTTTATATTTTTGTCATTATTATATTCCAAATTATTCAAATGCAATTATTGTTATTATGTTTTTTCCATAGTATTTCATTATGTAATTTAATACTATGAACATTGTTATATTTCCTTTTTTATATATAGCCTTTATTCTATAAATATTAATAAAATAGTATTCTAATTATTATTATATTATATTATTAGAGACACGTCCGTCATACTGCCTAGTTCCCGCTCGACTGTCTCTTGCTCCAGTTCTCTCCAACGCACCGCTCAGACGCCAACCCGTGAGCCATGATTGGCCGCGCGCTTTCGCCGCTACTCTTGGCCAAAGGCCACTTTGGGGTTCGTCGTCCGGAGGTAACCTAAGGCCCATACACGGGACCTTTTGTGCCGAAAGTAGACTGCCTTTTGAGTAAAACGAGCTCTCGTGTTGTATGGCCAAGAATTCTCGTCAACGTCGCTGCCGTCGTCAACGTCGAGAGGAAGCTGCTGCTGGACCGCCGCCTGTAGCCGACGCCTACGGAATACCATCCACCACTGACCAGGAGGTAGACGACGTCCGACTACTGCGAGATTCTGACACTCTTCCAGGCCGTCACGCTCCGCTGCCACACGGATCCGTACCTCTGCACAAGGTGTGCAGGCTACGTCGCCGCATCCGGGCAAAATTCAAAAGCGCCCGTCGTACTCTGTTCCCAGTGACTCGCTCACAGAACCGAGCTACCATCCTCGACGTGGATCTCGCCGTGGTTACGGCTAACCCGGAACCAGACAAGGCCAACATCTCTTACCGCCAGCCTCGACAGGAAGTGAGGCTACACTGAGTCCAATCCCTAATTCTACAACACCAAATTTGGGCCAAAACCTGTCGGGCCCTAGTTACGAAAACGGTTGCAGCCGCAAGGACAACCGCCACCGAGTCTACCGAGGATGTGTGCCCGAACGTCTATTTCTACGCCTGTGTCTAGGCCTTTATCTCTTGGGTGGATCGAGTAGCTCAAGGGCCTGTCGGCTAGACACAGAGTTTCTCCCGAAGTACCTTGCATCACTTTCGCCTTCTAGGCACCGGCCCTTTTCAGGACAACAACGACTTCCGCACGAAGAAATAATATTTATTCACGCATTCCCCGTCATTTTCTCCGCCTCTGAGCCAGTTACTCTCATGTACAGTGACCGGTATCAAAAAGATAATGAATTTTAACTGTTTTGACAGTTTAACATTTATCCCCAGTCTCCCCTACGTATTGTGGTTATTATTTATCTTAAAAGGCGAACAATTAATATTTATTAATAAGAATAATTAAAAATTCGTTGTTATATTAAAAATCAATATCATTTAATGGATTCTTTAAATATAATGTAATTAAAGTGGGAGTTATATAAAAATTGATGTTCCTTGACAATATTTGCGCATCAGGCTAATTTCCTAAGGGTTGTGCACACGATGTGCCCTAGCAGGGCTTGCCAGGGTTGGTCTGGGTCAGCACGGTCGAAAGGACCATACTGTCGTTAAGACCCCCTGCTAAAACGGGTCGTTCTAAGATATCTCAATCGGGAGCTTTGTAATCGTTAATATTAATTTGTAAACAGTTAAATTTAATTAATTCATTTATTACCTATCAACTCTGCAGATCTGAAGTGGGACACACATGTGCTTGTGTATCATTATATAATTTACCGATGTAAATCATTTTGTAAAGGTTAAGAGAATTAATAAATTAAAACTCGATATACCCAAAATTAAAATAGTCGAATTAGTTACGTTTAGGTTAGCTGACGAGAATATTCAAATGAACGCGATGGCATCAAGGAATAGAACTATCGCGGAGTTAAACCAATGCTTGAGTATGATTCCGGAAAGCAAAGAACAAGAGTTGAAGAGTCTCAAAGACTCTCGGGATTTGAGCGATCGGTAACGCTTTTCGAATCGTGATGGCAATAAACAGCCAACGTGTTTTATTTATCAAAAGGGGGGTTACATGAAAAAAATTGTCATAAGGCGACTCGAAAAGGAGAAAAACTCTCCGGTACCGAGGCTAACAATGAGACGGTGGGATCATCCGGTAATAAATCTAAGTGCACATTTTGTGGTGTTATGGGCCATGTGGAGTCCACGTGTTTTAAAAAGAAAAATTCAGTGGAAAAAGAAAAGAAAAAACAGACATGACTAGCTGACCGTTCGGAAGAATCTAACTTAATAATAATGCAAATTGAGGGTACGAGAAAAGTATGCAGGCCAATTATAACATGCCAGGTTGAGAAAGAGAATCGATCTAATGTTGTTGATTTAGGAAGTGAGTAAATAGAATAGATACAGCAAGTAAATTAGAGGTAAACTTGGTTGAGGAAGTTTCAGAGGAATCGGATTGTGTGTTCGGGAATGTAAGCGAAGCGGAAAAATGTCGGTTACTTCAATTATTAAATGAATACAAAAAAACAACAGCGCTCGAAATGAGTGAGTTAGGTATAACCACTGCGAGAGAAAAGATAATTGGACTCACCTCTAACGAAGCAATTTATCGCAAGCTGTATCGCATAAGAATGGACGAGCCTGCAGAGGTTGAAGTAGTAACTGCAGATTTGGGGAAAAATAATGTAATTAGGACAAGTAACTCCAAATATGCAAGCTCCGTTGTACCAGTGCATAAAAAGTATGGAAAAATACGGCAAGCGACTTTAGCGAAGCATTATAAAAATAAGAAACCATATTGAAGCTCCTCTGTGAAAATAATTTCACACTAAATCTCAAAAAAAGTAAATTTTTAAAGAATACATTCATTTATTTAGGAAGAGAAATTTTGAGTGAGGGTGTAAGACCAGGAAATTTTAAAGTGCAAGCGGTTTTAAACGCAGCGGATTCAAGAGATATTTAACAGGTTAGTCAGTTTCTGGGGATGGCGGGGTATTTCCGGAAATTTATCCATAATTTCGCGCAAAAGGTTAGACCATTAACCAAATTATTAAGGAAAAATGCTATGTGGGCCTGGGGCAAAGAAGAATCCCGAGCAGTTAGCTTCATAAAGGAACATTTATCGACCAGGCCTATTTTGGCAATGTATGGCCCAACTCTTGCGACCGAAGTTTATATAGATGCAAGCGCTATAGGTATGGGAGAAATGTTAATTCAAAAACACGGTAAAGAGAAACGAGTCATTGCATATTATATCCGTAAAACAACGCCGGTCGAACGAAGGTACCATTCTTATTATCTGCATACACTCGGCGTGGTCTTTGTACTGAAGGTCTTTCGGGTATAACTGTTCAGGATCAAGTTTATTGTAGTGATGGACTGCAGTGCCGCCCGAGCTACAATGAATAAAAAGAATGTACAATCGCGCGTGGCTCGATGGTGGGTATACCTGCAAGACTAAAATTTCGAAATTGTCTACCATCGATTATCTTTCGCGTAATCCAATGGAATGTTATTCTGTAAATACACTACCGTCCAAAAGCATCAGGACGATTACATTCAACTCTATGAAAAAACATGCCATCACTTTTTCAATCATATCTCAGAATTAAAAAAAGGTACAAAAAAAACTTAAATACGGTTAGAAAGCTGATTAAATTCTGCGTAAAATAAGCCGTCTTTGAAGTCATTCCGTTAATTATTTTTTAAGCTGTAGAGTAAGAAAGAAATAATAAAAATTATCAAATTTTCTCATTTTTGTCTCTTGACTTCAACTTTTTCAAAAATCTAGAAAAATTTAGATAAAATTTTTCTAAAAACACAGAAACCTTCGTTAGAATTTCAACTTTAAAAAAAACCTTCGAAAATTAAAAAAAGGTTCATCCGTCTTTGATATATCATTAACAAAGGTGGTCAGAAGAGCATTAATCCGTTAATCGTTAATTAACTCCGTTAATTTTTTCGTTAACGATTTAACTTTTAAGTTAATTTTAAAAACAGTTAACGGACTTGTTAACTTTTATTACATTTCTCTTTTGTTAACTAAGGTTCAACTGTGACGACTCGATTGTGGCTTCGCGCGGCAGCGAATGAGAGAGAAAACAGGGGCGAGTTTTTGCTGGAGAATAATAAATAATGATGTTTCACGAGTAATATAAACAAACTCAAAAGTTCATCGTTCTCCCGCATGAATTCGTTCCTGTTTTCTCTCTCATTCGCTGCCGCGCGAAGCCACAATCGAGTCGTCACAGTTGAATTTCAATGCACCAATCAGTCGAAACACGGCTTCACATTTTAAATGATATATCAAAGACGGATTTACCTTTTTTTAATTTTCGAAGGCTTATTTTAAAGATGAAATTCTAACAAAGATTTCTGTGTTTTTAGAAAAATTTTATCTAAATTTTTCTAGATTTTTGAAAAAGTTGAAGTCAAGAGACAAAAATGAGAAAATTTGATAATTTTTTTTATTTCTTTCTCACTCTACAACTTAAAAAATAATTAACGAAATGACTTCAAAGACGGCTTATTTTACGCAGAATTTAATTAGCTTTCTAACCGTATTTATGTTTGTTGTACCTCCTTTTATTTCCAAAATATGATTGAAAAAGTGATGGCATGTTTTTTCATAGAGTCGAATGTAATCGTCCTGATACTTTTGGACAGTAGTGTATAATGGAGGTAGAATGAATAAAAGTTGTTCAAGCTCAGGAAACATGTGGCTGGGAAGAAAACCGAAGATGTTACATCCTATTGAGAAGGTGGCTGTGCTCTTTCATACATTGCACCTTGATCAAGTTGGTCCCTTTAGAAAAAGTAAGCACAAAAATACACAATTGTTTTCAATTATTGACGGATTTACAAAGTTTTGTATTCTCGAGCCTACTCGTAATATTTCGGTGATAGGAGTGTTCAAAGCACTATGTCAAATCGTCGCAATAATTGGCGTGCCAGCTCGAGTCATAACTGACAGAGGTACAGCGTTTACGTCCAATCGGTTCAAGAAATTTTGTACTAAGTATGGGATAAAGCACGTACTGAATGTGGTAGCAACACCAAGGGCAAATGACCAATGGAAGAGACGAACCATACAATCCTCAGCTCACTAGCTACTACTTGCGCCGGTGAACTAGAGGATAGATGGGATGAAAAGGGAAAGGTTGTTCAGAGCGCAATCAACTCCGCTGATAACAGAACAACACGAATTGTGCCCGACTCAACTCTTATTCAGGTACGTACCTAGAAGTTTAGCTGATGCTATGTTGCTGTCTAAAATTCAGGACAATTTGGACCAACTCAACTTTGCTGAGTTAAGGAGGGTAGCGAAAAAAGTTATTGAGACAGAACAAAGCTCTCAAAATCGTAATTATGATGCTTGTTGATTCAAGGCTCTAGTGTATGCGGTAGGCGATGTGGTCATGGTTAGTTCTAACCCACCTGCGACTGAAGAGAGTAAGAAACTGGTGTCGAAGGCTAAGGGACCGTTCAAAGTGACCGCTGTGTTATTTAATGACAGGTACAAGGTTCAGGACCTGCGAGACACCAAGGAAGTGTAAAACTGTGGTAGCAGTGGACAGTCTCAGGAAGTGGGTCACGTTCGATACCACTGATGAGTAACCTGGATGAGTTGAGTCAGGCTTCAAGTCGGCTAAATTAGGGCCAAGTCTTGAGATCTCTAGCAAAGGGAATGGTCACCGATACATTATCAGATCTTAAGGCGGAGGTCTGACCAAATTTCCAAGTCGGTGGATCTCTTGCGCCAGAAAATGGTCAGTCTGGCACAAAAAAAGAGACCTTGGACGAAGGCAGGGACCAGGCCAAGTCAACAGGTCTGACGCAAATTCCTAATGGGTTATGCTAACGATGCGCCTTACCAGGGCCTCCCAGGGTTGTTTGGGGCCCGTACGGTAGAAGGGACCGCACTGTCATTGAGACCCCTGCTAAAACGGGTCGTTTTAAGATTTGTCAATCTGGAGCAGTGTATTCGATAATAATAAATTGAGAACAATTAAATTTAATTAAAAACTAATATCCATTTATTACCTGTCAACTGTACAATATACAAAATTTATTAATATTAATTTTTCAAGAATCAATATTGAATTAAATTATTATTTTTTAAACCAATCATTATTTATCAACTTTAAATTAAATTTCTTATAAAAAATGAATGTAAAATATTCATATATTATTTTTAAAAATAACATTTATCGTAGAAATATGGAATTTTATTTTAAAATTCAAAAAATCATATCAGTTAAATCATAATATATGGGCAATTCCACATGAGATTTAAGTCGACCTCTTAAAATCGCCAAAAAATATTTTTTTTATATTCTGTATTGAAAGAAACAGATACGTATTTTTTATTTATGTTTAATTGTCAAAATTTTCGAGTTATGAATTTTCGATAATTTGGACTTTTAATTGTAGACCTATATTCAGTAGCTTATAAGTCCGAAAATATTGAGTTTAGGAGAAAGTTGTCAAAGAATGTAAGTTTTAGTTTTCTTTCAACTTTTAAGAAATGTAAACAAAAAAAAAATTTTTAAATGTTTTATTAAAAAAAAAATTTTATAAACAAATTAATTTTTTTAACTTTGGGCCAGATTTTTATTATTTTTTGTTTTTTTTGTACCTTATAATATAGAGAAGATTTTCCAAAAAGTCCCGAAATGGGCCTGATGTGTTAAATGAGTTTTAAAATATTTTCAAAAATCACTTGCAAGCATCACAGTGGGAGTTTTTTACAATTAACTTTCTAAAACTATCTACAAGGTATAATTTTTAATATATTTGAGTGTTCTTTGTTTTAAATGAAAGGGTCTACGCTGTAAACAGTTTTAAAAAGTGAAATGTAAAAAAAATCCCACTGAGATATATTATCATTATATACGTCTTATTTATTGATTTAACCTTCGTTCAAGTTTATATTTATTCCCGCGTTACTTACGATATTTTTTATTCATAATGCACAAAAGTGGCGATTTCAGATAGCAGACGACAGGGAATAAAAGTCAGTCACTTGTTCGACTTATATGAAAATGGACGCCATTTTCATATAGTCAAACAAATGAGTGACTTTACTCCCTGTCGTCAGCTATCTAAAAGCGCCATTTTTGTGCATGTGGGATAAAAACAAAGTTTCTCTCCATAATAATATTAGTATAGTTAATCAAAATAGACTTATTTTAATTTGTCACTAATATTTCATTTTATAAATTTCAAATATAATCTTATCTAACCATAATTTTTTTATTTGAAAAATTTAAATTTTTCAAATATATAGTTTCTTTGAGTTTAATTACATTTTTTTGCATTTTATAAAGCATATAATTACAGAGTAAAACTTTTCACGTTTCTTTAAATTAAAAAATAAATTAATACTTTATAAATAATAAAATATAATGTAGGGGAGAGTGGGTCAAACCGGACCCCTTAACGGTTTTTTTACTCTTGTGACTAAACGAATTAACCGATTTCATTTTGCGAAGGCTTGTTTGAAAGATCACTTAATTGCGCAACTTTTGCCCAGAGACACCTATACTTTATCTTTCATTGTTTAGTTGCTGTGTTAACTTTAAAAAATTTTGCAAACGGTCCGGTTTGCCCCACCCCCTGGGGTAAACCGGACCCCCCTATGGGCAAACCGGACCGTTTGCCCATAGGGATTGAATTTTAATTAATTTAATTAATTTAATTAATTTATTAATTAAATAAATATTTTTTTTAATAAAAAAATAAAAATGTTTGTCATTATCAGAGAAACAATATTAAAGGGTCCAATTCTCATTGGAAGACAATTATTTTTCATTGTAAGTAAATAGTTTAATGAAAGAAACATTTTATTTAAAAATAATTTTTATGAAACTTTAATTCAATGGAAATATCCTATGGCCGGTTTGCCCCACCGAAAACGGTCCGGTTTGCCCCACAGGCCCATTTTGAGAATAAATGTTTGTCAAAAAGAAACGCTTTGCAAATTCATCAAAGTTTTTTGTGGTAAATATTCCTGACGTGTGTACTTTCAAAACCTAAGACCTAATATTTGGAAGCATTACACGATTTTCTCAGAATTTCCTTAAGAAAAAATTCGTAAAAGTGTAGAAAAAAACTAAAAAAAAACTTTTGCTCCCTTCGTCGCACAAACGCAAGCTAAAACTGTCAGATTGAAAAAGAAGGTATACTAAACATGGTTGTTTTAAATTTGTAAACAAAACTTTTGACAATTAAAGCATTGGGTGCAAAAAGGGCGTATTACAAAAAAACTTAAGTTTTTAAACTTTAATAGCTAAAAAACTGTACATGCAAATTAAATATACTTTTTTAAATTAATTAGTCTACTATTGAACTATCAAATTCAAGTGTAAAATAAGGGGAAAATTGTAATTAAATAATAAATAATAATGTTTTTCAAAAACAGTTTATTTAGCTAACGCCCTTCTTGCACCCAATGCTTCAATTTCGCCATTTCGGAAATATTAAGGGGGGTTTGGTTTATCCACCGGTCCGGTTTGCCCCACTCTCCCCTATATTATTATTAATATATTATTATTATTACTAATTATCTTATTTAATAGGTTGATCGAATTTCAAGGGGTCAGATTGTATTTTCAAACCCTGAATTCCACAAAATATTAGAACAATTAATTGAAATTAATATGTTTATTCAAGCTTTTACAAAGGTTGATATATTAGGAAATTACACTCCAAAAGAGTCAGATGAAATAGAGAAATACATTGACTTGAAGGATGCAGGTAAATTTGTTGATCATTATATAAATAGAATTTTTAGCCAGTAGAAAATGTAATATTAAAGCGATATTACGCAAAAGATACATAAGTTTTAGAAAGAAATAAATTTTTAAGAATTAATAATGTCGTTAATAGTACGATTTTGATCAATGAATATTTTTCTTATAAAAAATGAATGTACATTTTTTTATTTTTTTAACAAAATTAATGTTGATTTATATTTTATATTGTCATAAAAAATATAATTTCTATATATCTTTTCCTATTAAAATAAAATCATTTTGCCGCCACCGCTGAGTCGAAAAGTTATAAGGGTCCCCTATAGTAAAGGAACATAGTCAACGTTGGTTCACTAGCAAGTTTGGCCTATCGCGATTTTTTAAGGGCTCCCTATATAATATTTAAGATAACTCCAGGTTAAAAAATAGGTCAATTTTAACGTATTTTTAACCTGCAGGTCTAATTCTAAGCTCCCACTATAGTATATTTATATGTAGGTCAATTTTGACCTATTTTTTTAACCTACAGGTCAAATACTAAGGGCAACCTATAGTATTTATGTATAACTTCTGTCATCTGTCGTGACAAATGCGTGGCGATATATCAGTAGTATATTATTATCGCTTTACACAGACACGCATACATCTCACGGTAGAACTGACTTCTCCAACTTTAAACATTCATTATTCAATAAGTAGACATTAATTTGCCCTGAATATGTAATAAAATGCATTAATGATAACTTCTGTCAATTTAAATAAGTTTTCCTAATTTTTTATTTTCTTTATTCACTAAATATGCTATCTAAAACACGCTATATTTACTGGAAACTACTTTGTCACTTTTACATATAAATACTTTATTTATAATTGTTCAATTTACATAAAATAATTCAAAAATTTAATCTACAATTGTTCCTTTATTATTCACAATAATTTATTTTATAATATTTCATTGAATAATAGCAATTTTTTAAGTGTACCCAAAACCTACCTTAAATCTACCATAACTAGGGTAGATTTACGGTAGCCCATTCCGCCAGGGTTGACTGCCATATTGGATCCGCCTTTTTGAAATTTAAATTTTTAGTTTTAAATTTGTAATCAGCGACACAAAAAACCCACGATTAGCAATTTTCTGCGATTATATTAATTAAATTTGAACTTTTCTTCTAAATTGACTGCCATATTGTATCCGACATTTTGAATTTCTGATGCGAAATTTGTCATCAACGACAAAAAACCCTTGATTAGCAATTTTCTGCGAGTAATTTAATTAAATTTTAACTTTTCATTTAAATTGACTGCCATAATGGGTCCGACATTTTGAATTTTTAATTTCTGATATGAAATTTGTAATCAGAGACACAAAAAACCCCGGATTTGAAATTTTAAAATGTTTTACATCCTTTTTTCTTTCAGTTTTCAATTACACTACAGTCCATGAGTATAAGGACGATTACACGCGACTCTATGCAAAAACATGCCATCACTTTTTCAATCATATCTCGAAAATAAAAGCAGATACAAAAATATTTAAATACGGTTAGAAAGTAGATTAAATTTTGCGTAAAATAAGCCGTCTTTGAAGTCATTTCGTTAACTATTTCTTGAGTTGTAGAGTGAGAAAGAAATTTAAAAAATTATCAAATTTTCTCATTTTAGGCTTTTAACTTTAACTTTTTCAAAAATCTAGAACAATTAAAAAAGCAGAAATCTTTGTTAGAATTTTAGCTTTAAAATAAGCCTACGAAAATTAAAAAAGGTTAATCCGTCTTTGATATATCATTAAAAATGTGAAACCGTGTTGTGACCGACAGGTGCATTGAAATTCAACTGTGACGAGTCGATTCTGGCTTCGCGCAGCTGCGAATGAGACAGAAAGCAGGGACGAATTCATGCGGGGAACGATTAATTTACGAGTTTCTTTATATTCTTCGTGAAGCATAATTATTTATTATTCCCAGGCATAAATGCGTCCCTGTTTTCTCTCCCAATCGCAGCCGCGCGAAGCTAGAATCGAGTCGTCACAGTTGAATTTCAATGCACCGATCAGCCACAACAAAGCTTTACACTTTTAATGATAAATCAAATACGGATTAACCTTTTTTAAGTTTCGAAGGCTTATTTTAAAGCTGAAATTCTAACAAAGATTTCTGTGTTTTTAGAAAAATTTTATCTTAATTTTTCTAGATTTTTGAAAAAGTTGAAATCAACAGAGAAAAATAAGAAAATTTGATAATTTTTGTTATTTCTTTCTCACTCTACAACTCAAATAATAGTTAACGAAATGAAATGACTTTAAAGACGCCTTATTTTACGCAAAATTTAATCAGCTTTCTAACCGTATTTAATTTTTTTGTATCTCCTTTTATTTCCAAGATACGATTGAAAAATGATGGCATATTTTTTCATAGAGTCGCGTGTAATTGTCCTGATACTCGTGGATGGTAGTGCAAATGCCATTTTTTGTCTGCCATTTTGAATTTTTAAAAGTACCACTATGCATTTGAAACTATAATTAATTAGCTAAATTATGAGCCATATTAAACATTTTTTAGTCTAAAACATTTTTGGACCGAAAATGAATCCGTTGATATAAAATGCCCTAATAATATATATTATTGATATATTTATTTGTTTCTACTAAATAATTTTTCTAGTTCATCTGAACACTACACTTTTTTTAATAAAAGTCACGTATTTAAGTTACTTTTTGAACAGTGTATTTTATTTGCAATTTCGTTCACCCCTTTACAATTTAAAGGTTAAAAATATTAGCCGTCTCACAACTATACACTCTCCCCTAATAAAATAATAATACTTATATATAATTTAAAAACATTTTTTTAATATATATAAAATTACATGAATATTTTTAAAGTAAAAATTAAATTTAGATTATATGCCCTGAAGGAAGTAGCTTTTTCACCCCACTCTATATGTGTGTACCTTAGCTTCCAAAGCTAATGCACGTTTTCTTGTGGACTGTCACATATATTAAATTTTGCTGTCAAAATAATTAAAAAAATTCAAATTACAAAAAATAAATAGAACCTTTAAAGTCAATTCAAGATTTTTAATGTAATGATTATAAAAGAATACTTGCCAATTAAAGTAACAAACAAGCAAATCTGTGGCAAATACGTCTCACTCTAAAGGAATTTATAGATTCCATGTAAATTCATGTAAGTATTAGTATAGTAATAACTTTCTAAATATTGCCTTTCCTTTCTTTCGGGACTTGGTGGAGTGAACATCATTCTGATGTTTAACATACATCATGTCTTTTTTTTAATTGTATAAAAGTTGAATATAATTTCTAATAAGTCTTTTAAATCATTAAATTTTCATTAAAATGCAATGGTAACTATTAAATCTCGTTTTTTAAGTTTTTACAACATTGATTCTTCTTCATCGTCACTTCAATTTTTGTGGGATGTTGCGATAAAATAGGGGAGCAAAAACTCAAGTTTTTCATTCAATTCAGTCAGAAAGTGTTTTGGCAGTATGACAAGTTTTAGTGCAGTAGCACGTATTTTCTCTTGTCACAAGATAAAAGATTGAATTCTGTATTGACCCTAAATAGCTATCAAATATTGTTAATGAAAGAAGTTCTCCGTTCGTGTCAACCTTTTGTCGTCACGATGAATCAAAGGTTACCTCCGAAGATTGAATGGGTTAAAGAGGAATTAAATTCATCCCTGAATATCAGTGATCTTCAAGCATTATTGAGGGAAAAGGATGACCCGGAAGTGAAACAAGAGTGCACAGTGGGCCAGGATCGTCGAATTTTGGCCAAAAATACAATTTTTCAACTTTCAAATATGCACAAAAGAATTTATCCACAGTATTTAATAGTTAATAAGGAATTTATTGCATAAGGGATTTGTTAAATAATAAAAAATTGTGTCTTCTAGAACTATTTAAAGTTTAACATTTGAGATAAAATAATAAAATGTTTTTGATTGAAATACTTAATATATCTAGAAATAAATTAATTATTTTTGTATAAGTACTTATTTTTTCTCATCAACAGATATATTGAAGTAAAAAAAACCAATAGTTACTTCAAAAAAATAAAATTTAATAAAATATAGCTCCATTGAAGTTAATAAATAGTGGATTTTTCAATAGAGTACCGACTTTCAGTTAGTCGAGCTCCTCCGATCCGCATAATATTTCGAAAAACAAGTTATAGAACGATTACTTAGCATGCCTACTTTGACGCCAATATGTGCCATTTTGCGCCTTTTCATATTTTTTCAACATAACAAGAATATTGCAATAAACATATAAATATATGCAATAAACATATAAAGACAATTTTAAAAAATAATCAATTATGATGAACAGTGATATTTAACAGTTTTATGTGTCGCTGATTGCGAATCTGATGTCAGATTTCAAAAATTCAAAATGGCGGATCCAATATGGCGGACATAAAAAATTTTAAAGTCAATAAATTTGAATTAAAGATAGGTATCTATGGGTTTTTTTCATAGAGTTATTAGAATAAAGTGCACGAGTTATACCTTTTAACGTGAGAGGCATTCTTAGACGCATAGAAAGAGACAAAAGCATGAAAGTAGACCCCTTATCTTACCTTGTTTACTGGCGCGTGTGCAAGAATAGAAGTTTTTGGTTTGGTTTTTATCTAAAAAGATCGCTTAAAAAATCATTAAATATAATAAAATTAAATGTAAAATAAATATTTTACAATAAATAGGGTAGAGTGGGATTAAGGGGCACACCTAGTGTGAGTGACTGAAAAAAACGGTGATTTTTAGGAATTTTTTTCAGGGAAATTATTGCATCTAATTTTTTTTAAAGTTTTGTACATGTATATTTGTATAAATAGTGAACATTTTGTAATTTTTTTAAAAAAAAATATCTTTTTTTAACAAAGTTATTCGCTATCTCCTGAGTATCCGAAAAAAAAGTTCTCTCACTGCTGCAGTGATTGCGGCCTTCTCAGTGACCTAAATCAAAAAAAACCAAAAAGATTATTAAACTAGAAGATATTTGCCGTACAATGACCCTCGGACGAAAAAAAATATTGAATTGCAACAAAATGGCGGAGTTTTGAAAAAAGCTTATAAATTTCGCCTAAAAATCCGATAGTTTTTGACATCCCAAAATTTTATTTTTCATCAAAAAAAAAAACTGGAGCCTCATAGTATGGCAAATATCTTCTAGTTTAATAATCTTTTTGGTTTTTTTGATTTCAGTCACTCAGAAGGCCGCAATAACTGCAGCAGTGGAGAAACTGGTTTTTTTGGATATAGCGAATAACTCTTTAAAAAAAGATATTTTTAATTGCAAAAATTACAAAATGTTCACTATTTATACAAATATACATGTACAAAACTTTAAGAAAAATTAGATGCAATAATTTCCCTGAAAAAAATTTCTAAAAATCGACGTGTTTTTCAGTCACTCACACTAGATGTGCCCCTTAAAAAGTCATGTTAAAAAAAGCTATTTGGCTGTTATTTGAAGTTAGGACGCAACTTTTGATTCTAGTTCGGATGTCGTATCGATAATATTATAGTAATTGGAATTTTTAATTTTGAGCTGCTTATTTCGATGAGTATAAATTGAAAGCAGGTAAACTTAACATAAAATATCATTTTTCCTGCTAAAAATGTTTTTAAATTATTTATTTGTCACGTAAATAAAAGAAAAATATAATTGCCAGCAATCAAGCAACAGTTGTTTCGATGCATCAGCTGTTTCACTATCGCGCATGCGTTATTAGAGAAAGAAAGAAAAGGGGTCTACTTTTCGTATGGCTGTCTCCGTCTATGCGCCTAAGAAACATTTTAGTCGCTTGCGCACTCTATTCTAATAACTCTATGGTTTTTTGGGTCGCTGATTACGAATCTGATGTCAAATTTCAAAAAATCAAAATGTCGGTCATAAAAAATATTTAATTAATCAATTTCAATGAAACATAGGTATGTAGAGGTTTTATGAGTTGCTGATTACGAATCTGTTGTCAGATTTTAAAAATGTAAAAATGAGCACTTTGTTTCTGAAATCAGATTTAGATATGAAATGAATGATCCATGGAAATAAAAGCAGATTCTCTAATAGGACTACATGCGCACTTGATATACCCACGCGATAAACTATATACCTATAAGTAAACATCAGGTCTAAAAAAAACCAAAAAAATTTTAAAAATCTAAAAAAATACAAAATGGGATCTTTACCGGTAACCTCCTCGTAGTAGATCCTGGAAACTACAGTACTTTTTATTTTTGTAGGCTAATAACAGGAAAAAATTTTTCTTTTTCTGAATTGTATAAACACTAGTTTTGTAATCACCAAACTTAAAAACTCCCAAGCAAAAAATTGTAGGCGAATCTCACCCAATCTAAAATCCACTTGAATTCTTACATCAGATTCGTAATCAGCGACCTAAAAACCCCTAGATACAAAGTTTTATAAAAATTGATTAATTTTAAAAATTGTATGTCCGACATTGTTGATCCTCCATTTAAATTTTTGAAATCTGACATCAGATTCGTAATCAGCGACCCAAAAAACCCATAGATACCTATGTTTAATTCAAATTTATTGATTTTAAAATTTTTATGTCCGTCATATTGGATTTGCCATTTTGAATTTTTGAAATCTGACTTCAGATTCGTAATCATCGACCCAAAAAACCTTTAGATACTTATGCTTCAATAAAATTAATTCATATAAAAAATTTATGTCCGCCATATTAGATCCGCCATTTTGAATTTTTGAAATCTGACATCAGATTCGTAATCAGCGACCCAAAAAACTCATAGATACCTATGTTTAATTCAAATTTATTTATTGACTTTAAAATTTTTATGTCCGCCATATTGGATTTGCTATTTTGAATTTTTGAAATCTGACTTCAGATTCGTAATCAGCGACCCAAAAAACCTTTAGATACTTATGCTTCATTAAAATGATTCATATAAAAAAAATTACGTCCGTCATATTGGATCCGCCATTTTTAATTTTTGAAATCTGACTTCAGATTCGTAATCAGCGACCCCAAAAACTGTAGGTAGCATACTTGTTATTCGTAAATATCTTGTTCTTTTTTAAATAATGATTTTTGGCCAAAAATCGACGATCCTGGCCCACTGTAGAGTGTACAGATATTGACGATGCTTATACAATTGTAGTTCCTTTAGCATCATTGCGCATCGAACCAGATAGGTTCTATAGCACATCAAAGCCTTACATCGTGAAATCATTCCATTATAAAATGGATAGTAGTATCTTACGGAGAAAGCTGTGTCAAAAGACAAACGAAAAGTTTCTAACAAGTGAAATTGAATTTATGTTAAAAACATCATTAATTTATTCGAAAAATACCACTATGATGAGGAAGTTTTGAATTTCATCCGCAAAATCATTACGTTTTATGAGAAGAACTTGATTTTAAAAAAAAGATGTTGATCGTTCTCAACCAATCAGTAACATTTTAGGAACTTTTTTGTATGCATCAATAATGAAGAATCCGTTGAAATCCTTCATTCCTTTAGATTCAGTATTTTTTGAAAATAATACTCTGGCTCTATTCGAATTAAAAAATTATTTAGGTTCATTGAAATCGATGCCTAAACTATCATTGGAATTTTGTAAAAAGCTTCGGCTAAAAGTACTCAAGATAACTAATGTAATATCACCTAAAGTAGATGAATCTCTTTTGCTCTTTTTTAATCGAATGGGGGGTATCGATTGATTTTTAAACAATTGGCAACTCTTGTGCCTAAAAATTGCAATTTCTTTCATCATTCAAGAGCAAAAATCCAAAGGGGGAAAAAAGCAAAGTTATATTTTTTACAAATGCAAACCTGCATGAGAATCTCGTTAACGTAATTAAAAATAAAAACATTCATCGTTGGGACAAAATTAAGACAGAAGCAGCTGTCACAGCTGCTACTCTCGAAGACCAAGCTTTATTGAAGGAAATGTTGAAGAATTTAAAAGCATTCATTCTTTTAACAAATCAACATTTAGAAATCTTAGAGTCATTGCAGAGTTATTAAAACCAATAACTAATTTAATCAATGCTAAATTGATCATTGATTTCCTAAGAAAACTCTTCTTTTGCGATCAAGGATCGATTTGCTTAACAGGTCTTGCAGCGTTGCCATGCTCAATACGTTGACATGGCAACGCTGTGACGTCATCTGTTTACTTCAACAAAATAGCACTGCTTGCCTCGCCTGTCACATTTCGTGTTTTGCTCCGTGTCCAGAATATCGTCGTTTGTGTAACTCGTTCTTTATGCGTCTAAATTCCTGTTCTTCTCATTGCGAAAATTCCTTTTTATCTGTTTTTATTTCAAAAAATTCTGTCTGAATCATGCCGTGTACGCCTTTCGATTTAGAATACTTCCAAAGAAATTTAGATAAATATCTAAGATTGATGGATATCCTGTATGAGAAAGAACACGCCGGTACTGCCAGATACGACCTTACAGATGTAGCAGTTTTGAGGGGCATTATCCGGAGAATGGAATATACCTTACATTTGGAACAAGATTTTATACGGTCACTCGGGCTGTTCATTACGAATGTGGGATTAGATAATCTTTTGACGTGTCCACTGTTTTATGCTTCAGACGGAATTTGCCACGTGTTCTTAGCACACATGCTTTTTGCCTTCAATCGGGAAGGTAGAGCTGCCAGCATCTTTGGATTGTCGGTCACGAGCGCCTATAGAATTGCCGAATGGCTGTTTAATATTCCTTTGGAATTGTGTCCATATAAATTAATGTCTGTGATACAGCGGTGCATCCGTAAAGTGGGAAAAGCAAGAGATTAAGTAAACGAGGCATTGAGTAGGTTGGGCGACACGCCACCTAGGTGGCGAGTGTTAATGATGATGAGGTCGATTTTGGGGATATCTGATAGATACATTGACAAAATTGGAAAAGTACACAAACTGAATTTTCCAATTGCTGCTCGTTTAGTCGCCTTGGCGAATCAATCGATAGCAATTCGTGAACTCAAACATCTCGGTCGACCGTCTGCTGATTTTCACTACGTGGAACCATTGGTTTTTGAACGCGAAGATTCTGAAATACCTATCACTGTTGAGCAGTTATACGATCGTGAGGTTGAAAAACGAATATGATATCTGCGAGAACATCCTCATCGTTCACAATTCTGACAATAACGATAGCGATGACGATGGCGAATGCGAATGCGATGACGTTGTTGATTCCGATGCCGATCCTGATCCCGATGTTGATCCCGATGCCGATCTCGATGCCGATCCCGATGTTGATCCCGATGTTGAAGATCCAGCTGGTTTATCACATGCGCCCGACGAATCTGAAAACAAAAACGAAAGTAAAAATACTGATCCTTCTCCTCAATTTTCACCTCTTTTTATTTCAAAGAGCAGTATTAATTTAATTGCTTCTTTACAATTACCAGGTGACACAACCATTACTGTTCCTCGTCGATCTGTATCAGCACCTCCAACGCAGAAATCAAAGCTCGAACGCTCTTTGATAAGTGTCTTCCGGATACGATTGTTTGGGCTAAATATTCCAACTGACTAAAAATGCCCTGTCTTCTTGAAAGAAATCTGCTTCCAAAGACGGAAAAAGCAACCTTATATTTTCTGAAAAAGAAAATTTTAAAGAAAATAAAACTTACAAAATCCGGAGTATCAACATATGGCCGTGGAACCACACAACGCCTAAAAAAATCATGCAATTCGAGACACCTGAAAAAAAAACTGCGTGCAATATTAAGAAATTTAAAAAATTATGCAAGAAAACATAAAAAACACGCTGATATTTTAGCTACTTTGAGCAAATATTAAAAAAATCGTTTATTTAATGTTTAAATATCATAAATATTGTGAAATATTGTAAAATTTCTAAACTTAAAACAGTTTAACCCTTTAACGCCCAGCGGTTTCGATCGAAACCACTTTTGATTTCTGAAATCTATAACTTGGACAAAAATTAAGATATTTTTGATTTCTAAACGCTCACGACCCACAAATTTATAAACCTTTATGAAAAAATTTACATTTTAAAAAATAATTAACAATTTTGTAATTACAACAATAATAAAAAAAAAAAATTGTTGCAAAATTTGCAACAAACTTACAAATTCGAAAATAAAAGAAAACAAAGCTACTGAAAATTGTTACTCGGGGGTTTTCGGGGTCGCTGATTACGAATTTGATATCAGATTTTAAAAATTCAAAATGGCGGATCCAATATGGCGGACATCATTTTTAAAAACTGATACGATTTGCCTGAAAATTGTTACTCGGGGGTTTTCGGGGTCGCTGATTACGAATTTGATTTTAATTTTTTTAAATGTAAAATAGCGGTTTTAATTTAGTGTATAAAATGTCCAAATAAAAACGAGATCAGAATAAAATGTTCGTCTACCTTCGTGACAATGTGAAAAACAAATGCCTAACGCGAAACCAGCATCATAATGATTAATGAAATATTCATTTCTATATTCATAATAATCAGAAAAACAAATGCCATATTGGTCCGCCATTTTAAATTTTTAAAATCTGACATCTAATTCGTAATCAACGACTCCGAAAACCCCCGAGTAACAATTTTCAAGCAAATTGAATCCGTTTTTAGAAAAGATGTCCGCCATATTGGATCCGCCATTTTGAAGTTTTAAAATCTGACATCAAATTCGTAATCAGCGACCCCAAAAACCCCCGAGTAACAATTTTCAAGCAAATTGAATCAGTTTTTAGAAAAGATGTCCGCCATATTGGATCCGTTATTTTGAATTTTTAAAATCTGATATCAAATTCGTAATTAGCGACCCCGAAAACCCCCGAGTAACAATTTTCAGGCAAATTGAATTAATTTTTAGAAAAGATGTCTGCCATATTGGATCCGCCATTTTGAATTTTTAAAATCTGACCTTAAATTCGTATTCAGCGACCCCGAAAACCTTTATATACGAGCAAGGACGTGAATTGCAATGCTACAAAAAAGTCGGGCGTTAAGGGTTAAAATATAGACTTATGTAAATAGACTTTTGTACAATAAAAAAAATAACTTTTTAAATATTATTGAATTAGATTCTGAGTGAACGGCCCCTCGAGTTTTTTTCCTTCGACTAATTTTTTTAAAACTAGCATTAGATTTGTAATCAGAGAATAATATTCCAATAAATCAGCGATTAGTAAACCGCAGAAGCGAATTGGTACATTTTTTGAAAAAATGTGAGTAATTTTAATCACAAGCAACACGTAGGTAATATTACTTGTAATATATAATTTTTGCAATACTACTTGTAATAGGTATTATATTGAATATTCGTAATATTACCTTTAATATTACAGTAATTTTACTAACCTCAATATTAAAAAGAATATTAACATAATATTATACTCGTAATATTACTTTTCAATTGAGAAAATCTTTTTTTTAACAGTATACAAAGAAAAATAGAAATTAGAAGACATTGAAAATTTTTTGTAGTTGAAGAAAACTCAAAAAATATCTTTGTTCAGCAGGAAATATTAATAATACAATTAATGTGAATGTAATATTGACAAATATATTTTTTAATATTTGCTAAATATTGAAAAAAAATTTATGCACCGACTTCATTAAGCATAATTTATTAAATTTTTTGGCTCAATATTGGACTACAGCAATTATATAATGAAATAAAAAAGATGCTCATAATACATGCAGAGTGTGCGATGACGGAGACATCAACACAAAGATTGACAAACATATAGTCAGTTACATCTTGAATGCATGACACTACTCAGAAGTCTTCCCGGTAGCCACCTGAGACGAATCGCAAGTTTTTGATGTTTTCCATGTTTTTCCTTCTCTTGCGTGTTACATTGGTTCCTTACAAAAAGTAAGTAGAAGCACAATTACAATGCACACGAGCAAAGCAAAGACGATTTGTTATCCAAACATACTCTGTAATTCTCAGAGGACGATGGGAATACACGCCAAATCGTTATAAATAGAAGCTAATTGACTCAGTGGGAAAACAGACGATCACATTTTAATACAATACGTTAAAAATGTGAAAAAATCAAAGCTTTAATTTTTTTAAGATGGGTATAGTTAATTATACATTTATACTACAAAATGAAACCAATCTTTCTTCACTTTAGTAAAATATGTTACTAGAGTATTTTTAATAATTTTGAATAAACATACACTAGACAAATTATAATTGATGGGCCCACTAGGGACCGTTACGTTACGTCAAAGTTTAGGTCAAAACTGATTTGTTTTTTACTAAAATGTCATGGGTAATTCAGGATCACTTGTTAATTAAGTTACGTCAAAATTTTTATCAAATATGGCATATTTTTTAATTGATTTTTACTTATTTTCTTTTTATCGGGTTGTTGATAAATATTTTTAATAGGTTGAAGTTTCTAATAAAACTCCAGCCAATACTAGCATTACTTGCTCTGAGTTAATATAAGATTAAACATGCAATCCAGATTTTCTTTACTTGATACATCTTGAAAATATTTGTATGTAAGCATTAATATAGTTTATAAATTTTACTCTAGTTTCAAGCAATGTAAAGGCAAAAGTTAAAACACAACGGCAGATACCAAAACCCGTAGAAGTCGAGTTCGACAGCTTGTTATTATTACCAATAAATTTTTTTGATTAATAATTGATTTTCTAACATTGGATGAATGTATTGGTCAAACCGATTATTGGTATAAAGAACAAAATTCATTTGACGTATATGTCGTCTAAGTGCATGTAAAACGTGTGGACAACAGCTTGCAAAATGGCTTTCTGACTTTATGACTGAGAGAAAGGAAAACAATTAAATGCCTAATTAAAAATGGATGTTTTTATTAGTGTCCCTGCATTTCACTCTGAAAGCCCTTATCTGTATAAAGGGCGATAAGGGTGAAGGTAAATGGGTTGAGTTCTCTCGCTTGTGCAATTGCGACGTTTTACTGGGGTTCTAGGGTATGCGCGGGAGAACACCGGGGATACATGAGAGAAGAGGGGGTGGTTTTAGAAGTTGTGGAATGGGGAATTGTAATGAGCAACCTGACAGTTACAAATGACAGGACCAAATTTGCGAACAACGATATCCAGCAACGTTGCTTACAGTCAAGTTTGCACAAAATACAAAAAGGGATCACTCAAAAGATTTTTTTCACGAATCTCTTCGAAAATGATTCTTTCTTTTCAAAACAAAATTTTTGACATTGCTTTAAATAGTAAGATTAATCCATAACTATATTAATATGAAATTGCTTATTAATTTATGTTAGGTAATATAAATGTGGTAAGATTTTCTTATACAGGCACACAAAAAAGTGATCTGTTTATTGAACAAGACCTAAATGTATTATAGTATTTTTGCCCGTTGAAAACGAATATGAAGTCTGAATTGCTCCATCACCCTCTGTTTTTTTAAATCGAATAAACTACTCGTAAATATACAAATTTATAGTCTACAGAAAAATTTAAAAGATTTAAAATCTAAAAAAACTACTTTTAAATGTGCAAACTTAACCCTTTGAGGGGTACATTATTCATATGCGCGGATATTCTTTATAATTCATGTCTTAATATTTTTGGGGTCGCTGATTACGAATTTAAAGTTAGTTTTTAAAAATTCAAAATAGCGGATCCAATATGGCGGAAAATTTATTTAATTAATCGGATTTGCTTGAAAATGTTTACTCGGGGGTTTTTGGGATCGCTGATTACGAATCTGATGTTAGTTTTTAAAAATTCAGAATGGCGAATCTAACATGGCGGTCAATTTTGTTTTAAATTAATTGGATTTACTTAAAAATTGGTATTTGGGAATTTTCGAAGTCACTGATTTAAAAATTTCTCCGATAATTATAAACCCACAATCTAAATTTAAAAATAAACTAAACATTGGTAATCAGGGACTACAACAACCTTCGAGTAATAAGTTTCGTGCCAATCTAATAAATTTTTACATTTGTCATCTGACATATTGGATCCGCTATTTTGAATATTTAAAAACTAATATTAGATTCGTCACCGGCGATCCCAAAAACCCCCGAGTGACAAGTTTTAGGTAAAAACAAGACAATTTTTAAAAAATCTTCTGCCATATTGGATCCGACATTTTGAATTTTAAAAAACTAACATCAGATTCGCAATTAGCGACCCAAAAAACCCCCGAGTAAACATTTTCAAGCAAATCCGATTAATTAAAAAAATGTCCGCCATATTGGATCCGCCATTTTAAATTTTTAAAAACAACATCAGATTCGTAATCAGCGACCCCAAAAACCCCCGAGTAACAATTTTTAGTCGATTTTAAAATGTTTAAATAATTCGTGATTTTTAACAATAATTTATGAATTTTTTTAAACAATAGGAATTATTTTAACATGATCTAGGTTACATAAAACCCTATTCTTCCTGAAGAGAACGCATTAAATTTGACTCAAAAATATTAATTTTCGTCGAAGATATTGAGGTTTTTAAAGGTGGGACGTATACGTTCCCCGTCCTTCAAAGGGTTAACTCCATGTTTTTGTTAAAAATAAAAAAACTACTCTTAACAGGAAAAAATAAGAAAAAAGATTGATTAATAGTGGATTTTAACGACCCTTAGGCTTATCACTAGTATATATCTATATGGGCAATTCTCTGAAACCTTTAACTTTTGACTTGCAAAAAAAAATTTACTAGCATATTAATAAAAATTTGTACACACTACACAAGTTAAAATAAGCATTTAGAATTTAATTTTCCAGTTAAAAATGTGATATTTTGAAAGTTTTATATATATTTCTATTTATGTTTAAGGGCATGTGGAATCAGCCAACTTTAATTAATACATGCATTAATATTCCCACCGGTTTTCTTAACAAATATTAAATAAATATTGACAAAATATAGAAAAAATAATATTTTATTTATTGAGACTTGGATCTCCAGTCCAATTAATACAAAAATTTGTTTTTAAATATTGTGTCAAAATTTGTAAAGTAAGACATCATTTTTGGATAGGTGAGTATTTGCTATGAATTTAACTTTTTTCTACTTTATACAATAAAACAAAAATACAAGTTGAACAGTATTGCGAAATTTTAATTTTTACAGTAGTTATTGTTAATAACATTTTTTGTTTGAATTTTGAACTTATTAATTATCTATCGTTCTATAAAAGGAATCTATTTGAATTTTGGAATGGATAATAAGGAATAGTACTACTTTTGATTAATATTTGTCATAATATAAAATTCTAAAAATTGTGAAAATTATAAACAATTTATTTAAACAATTAGAAATATTTTCATGTTCTCCCAACATTTTAAAAAACTTTTTTATTGAATACTACTCCTTATTTAATCACGAATATTAAAAAAAAAGTCAGTGTTCTTAATTAGGTAAAAAGTTATTCAGGTTTTTCTCTGAGCGCACCACGCGCCATGCGTGACAGGCGTAAACGTCGTCCCGGGACGCACAGTGGGATTTTTTTTACAATTTACTGTTTAAAAATGTCTACAGCCTTCAATTTTTGAACGATTTGAGTGATCTTTGATTTCAATTAAAGGGGAATAAATTCTTTAGACATCCCTCAAGTCTGATTTTTAAATTTTAATTGTTTATAATTTTTTAGTTCAATTAAAGTTAACAAATTAATACAATTTTTTAAAAAAGGACGTTTATTTTCTTATCCCGCTACTGCACATGATCTGAATCAGTTCAAATTAATGATATATGACCACCAGGCAATTAATAAAACGTAAAATAATTTATTTAAATTGTTGTAAACAATATTAATTAACAAATAGATAACTTTGATTCCTCTGCACTAAAAAAAGTTTTTTTTTCGCGTTTACTTTTTTATTTAGGTTCATGTAAAGAATATATGTTCTCCTTGTTAAAAAAACTTATTTAAATTGTTATAAACATTGTTTGATTCCTCTCCATTCAAATTTTTTTTGATGTGTAGTTTTTTATTTAGGTTTATTTAAAGAATATAAAAATATAGGTATAAGTACTTGTTTAAAGTTTACATTCTATTTAAAATAAGTAGTTATACTGACATTCTTATATTTTTTAAATGAACATAAATAAAAAAGAAAACATAAAAAACCATTTTTTAATGGAAAGGGACAAAAATTAACTATTTGTTAATTAACAATGTTTATAACAATTTAAATAAGTTTTTTTTAACAAGGAGAACATATATTCTTTACATGAACCTAAATAAAAAAATAAACGCGAAAAAAAACTTTTTTTAGTGCAGAGGAATCAAAGTTATCTATTTGTTAATTAATATTGTTTACAACAATTTAAATAAATTATTTTACGTTTTATTAATTGCCTGGTGGTCATATTGGATTAATTTGAACTGATTTAGATCATGTGCAGTAGCGGAATAAGAAAATAAACGTCCTTTTTTAAAAAATTGTATTAATTTGTTAACTTTAATTGAACTAAAAATTATAAACAATTAAAATTTTAAAAATCAGACTTGAGGGATGTCTAAAGAATTTATTTCGCTTTAATTTAAATCAAAGAACACTCAAATCGTTCAAAAATTGTAGGCTGTAGACATTTTTGAACAGTAAATTGTAAAAAAAATCCCACTGTGCGTCCCGGGACGACGTTTACGCCTGTCACGCATGGCGCGTGGTGCGCTCAGAGAAAAACCTGAATAACTTTTTACCTAATTAAGAATACACACTTTTCTTTTTTTAATTATTCGTGATTAAATAAGGAGTAATATTCAATAAAAAAAATGTTTCTACATGTTGGGAGAACATGAAAATATTTCTAATTGTTTAAATAAATTGTTTATAATTTTCACAATTTTTAAAATTTTATATTATGACAAATATTAATCAAAAGTAGGGATAACCCAAAAGTAGTACTATTCCTTATTATCCATTCCAAAATTCAAAAAGATTCCACTTATAGAACGATAGATAATTAATAAGTTCAAAATTCAAACAAAAAAATGTTATTAACAATAACTATTGTAAAAATTAAAATTTCGCAATACTGTTCAACTTGTATTTTTGTTTTATCGTATAGAATAGAAAAAAGTTAAAATCATAGAAAATACTCACCTATTAAATAATGATGGCTCACTTCACAAATTTTGACACTATTATTTTTCATTAAATAAAAAGTTTGATATTTTTTGAGAAACAAAGAGAATCGAACACAAATTAACATTTAAAATAATAAATAAATTTATATTTTTCTATTCAAACTTTCATTTTTTTGACAATTTTCGGAAAGAAAAGACAATCGAATACAAATTGTCATTGAAGAAAATGAATGTTTAAATAGAAAAATATTTTAATTTTTTCAAAATTAATTTGTCTTTTTTTCTCAAAAATATCAAACTTTTTATAAAATGAAAAATAATATTTTAAAGACAATTTTTCTATTAATTGGGCTAGAGATCAATGTTTCAATAAATAAAATATTATTTTTCTTATATTTTGTACAGATTTATTAATTGTTTTTTAAGAAAACCGGCGGGAATATTAATACATGTATTAATTGAAGTTGGCTAATTCCACATGCCCTTAATAAGACGACTTTATAAATGTTACAATTTATTGTTTTCAATTGTTTTTGATTTGAATATTTAGGTTGCCTTTTTTTTCTTAATATTTATTTATTTTTTAATACTCTCGATTAGTGTTATATTAACCTGTCAGAGTTCGCGCAGTGAGAAAAAATCTCACGCAACACTACTCAACCTATTGGGCGCTCACCGGAGTGAGAGTGAGACACTATTTCAACACACTGTTAACCTTGAAATACTAAATTATTGTGACAAAAAATTAGTTTTTACAGTCCTGACATTTTACAAGTACCTCCTTGTATGTCTATAATTATTGAAAATTATATTATTATAGATATAATAAATTACATCATTACTAAAATTTGTAATAAATACAGCTTTGTGTATAGTAAAAATAATACACATTATTTTATATATTTTTTTTTATTGTTTATACTCCTGCCCTATTGGCCTTACGCACTTCGACAAGAGTCCCCGAGAAATACTTTTTGGATTAAGCATAACCATTCTACTTTAGGAATTTTCTATATATTAACCTAATTTTGCGTCTACAGCCGACTTTATTAGGAGTACTCGCATTACGCCTGGACCACCCGTCAATGGGTTTTCTCGCCAGAGAAGAGGGAAACTGTAGAAAACCTCTCTGAGTACAACCGGTTTATCGACAGTCGAGTTCTAATGGTGTGTACCGGACAATAATCGACGGTGCACATCATTATACCTCGACATCAAACCTCCCGCTCAGATTGTCTTACGTGCCGGAAAAATACCAAGCCAAGCGGGCGCAAACCAAGGGTACTTATACCCTTGGTCCTTAAACGACCACCAACGCCAGGCACTTATCCGACTGAGCCAATCTGTCGGTCATTATTTTATATTTGTTATTAAAAGTTAATGATTTATAATAATAATGAAATACAGTGGACACTAATATAGTATTCTCTAAATTTTGCAATATTTTTAGTATTTTAAGTATAATATAACCCGCATACCAATTTTTTCAACTTCTAAATTTTGGATTTCGTTCATGAGGAATAAATTATTTAAAGTTATATGAAAATGCATAATATGGAATTTTATTTTAATTACATGGTTCCTTTCCTCATTCCCAAGTGTCATTTTATCATATGAAGATCCTTATTAATCATTTACCTAAATATTTAATTGATTTTTTGCAGTAGCCCAACTCTGGAGACCATGATTAACTCTGACAACATTTTTTTTAAATTGCTTATAACTCTGAATCTTTTGGTCAAATTTTTTTACAATGTTCAGCAAAAACATTGCATTTGAGTTGATCTTTCCAACAATATGCGCGAAATCGCGAAATTCGTTCTACAGGGGAAGTTATGAAGAAAAGTCAAAACTATGCCCAACTCTAACAACACTCCCCTATATTAATAAAACATTTTATTCTTATATAATAATATTTTTATAATATTTGTCTTCTTACTGTTTATAATTACCTGGACGAAACTGATGTTGTCGTTTTCGTCTTTAAAATTTTGATTATTTAATTTTACGGGGTTATTGACAAAGGTTCCTACATAAGAAATCTGCTACTTTTATGACATGATAACGCAGCGCATGTAATCAGGTAGTGTTTTCGGCAGCTCGGTGTAGTGGGGCCAAGGACAGTCCTTGGTCGAGAAGTCAGGATGAGAGCAAGTCTGGCAAAAACGGACGGAATATTCCTTCGGGGAGAAAAGGTAACTGTGTCTAACGACGTAGCAGTTGAGGCATCCTAATTAGGCTTTTGGGCGGAGCTTAGGCTCTCGCAACTCAGCTTGAGCACAGAAAACTTCCCGGATTTTGCATTTGAATAGTTTACGAAGGCGGTTATAAACGTCTTCGAGTTTGTAGTATTCTCCCAGGAGCTTATCATAATCGACTTCGTAAGAGCCGACTACCGCTTGAAGTTCGGCGCATTTTTGTTGGCTGGTGTTATCCTCCTTTATTGCTGAGGTGAGGCGCGCGGACAGCTCGCTGCGCTCTTCGTTCATTAGGACAATCGCGCGAGATTGGTCTATGACTTTGGCGTTACAGGCGTTGGATGCTGATTTGGCAGCTTCCTTTTGGAGCTTGGTGATGGTTTTGTTAGCCTTGACTAACTAAGACAACAAAGCTTCCCGTTCTGTAGAGAGGGCGTCGAAACCTGACTTTGTGAGCGCGATGAATCCTGTGGTGGCTTTCTGGAATTCCAATTTATTCTCATTAATTGATTTGCCTTCTCGAAAGAGTAAGGACCGTAAGACTTGGCCCTTTTCGTTAAGCAAACATTTTCTTGAACATTGACAACGTGTTTGAAAAACCAACAACAATTTCAAAATCATTAAGTAACTGGACACTTTCAATAGCATAGAGCAATCTTGGCTTGTAAAAAGGAGCGTTATGAGCTACTAACAAACTTTTTCTCGTTTGTCAATGATTTTAAGAACTAAAGGAATAATCGTAATGCTTCTTCAATTTTCATCGTGTCTAATTTTTTAGTTCTATTATACAAATCACCATTTATTTCATGAAGACCCGTTACTTCTGAAGCCTTACTGCAAATTCTCTTCGTTGGTTTTACCTAAACATTTAAGCTCTTTCCATCACTTCTTGCATCAATTTGCAAAATATCTGCATAAGCAGAAAAACACCTTTTTCTAAGTAAAAATACACAATATTTGTATTTATTTTTGAGATTTTTTCATTCATATTTGTCAAATTATTAACTGCATCAATTCCGCAATTGCTTTGATACGTTAAACCTTTTGATTTTTCTTTTTTCTTAGATTCTTTCTATTTTATTTTAGCTCGATTCTTCTCAATTTTGAGGATTTCAGTTTACATTTTTCTGCCCGTTTTAGTCTTTTACAATTAATTACTTTAGCATGTCTGCTTGTACGAGAACCAACAGTCAATCCTGCTGTCTTTTGAACCTCTATTACATTACGTTCACCATCGTTCTTTACGCATACGCTGACAGCAACCCTAAAATCGCAAGCATAACTTCTGCTCAAGCATTTATTTTTAGGAAACATGAAAAGTTTCTTAACTATTTCTGATGAGAAACAAATATCAGTATTGCATACAAAAGTACATTGTCTTTGGGCACCACTGGATCCGGAGAACCTCCTTAACTGCTTCACAAAGTTACATTTTAGATGAAACGAGTAATGATACTAAAGCTACTTTGAATTCTGTTTCATCACGAAAAGATTTAATAAAGTCATATATAATAAAAAAGAAGCAACAAGAGCTGAAGCTATTTGGTGCCTTGAGACTGTAATGTCTCATAATTCTCTCAGGTATGCTGAAAATACAGATTCAATGTTTAAATATATATATATATATATTTCTTGACAGCGATATTACTGCAAAAAAGGAGCTACAAAAGTCAAAAATATTATGTGATAGTGTACGGTCTAGCTTCTTCTTTCGCACGAAAACTTGAAAATCTTGTTAAGTCTTGTGACTTTTACGTGATAGATTTTGATGAAGTCATGAACAAACATTCTCAAATGTAACAAATGGACATTATGTTGCGTTTTTGGGATTCAACAGTTCAGAAAGTTAAATCTAGATACTTTACTTCAGCTTTTATAAATAGTACAACAGCAGAGAACATTTTAAAAGCATTCAAAGAAGCATTGGTTGAGTGGGATTTAAAGAAAATTCTGCAAACATCTATGGATGGGCCACACGTAAACCACAAATTCATTAGACTTTTACAAGATGACATTAAAGAAGAATCAAATGACTCTACATTTATTAACATTGGATCTCGTGGTATTCATACATGTCATAATTGCTTTAGAACAGCTATAAATAAAACTAGATGGGAATTGTCTTCCTTTTTTAGTTCCCTGTATTTTCTTTTTCATGATTTGCCTGCTCGTCGAGGAGATTATATTAAAATAACGGGAAGTAACGTGTTTCGTTTAATGTTCCTTTTATCAAAATAGCTCGAAAGCGTCCCAACAGAAAGGAGAGTTAGAAGTATTTTACTGAATATCATAAAATACGTTAAAGCTGTGAAAATCAAACCTAAAAGACTGCAACCAAGTTGCAAAAGCTTTAAATTTGTTGTTCAAGCTGTTGAGGATAATATGCTTTCAGACAAGTTGGAATTTTTTGAAAACGTAGCAGAAAACGTTACTCTATTTTTCAAAGAATTTCAGTCAGATGATCCCCTTGCTCCATTTCTATATACTTCGCTGGCTCAGATGATTAGAAACGGCATGAATAGAATTGTGAAGAAGTATATTTTGGACAAAAAAAATCTTTGCGACACTGATGTAATGGACGGTAATAATCTGTTAGCAAGTAAAGTAATCGATATAGGTTTTGAGACGAGAAAAGCTTTATAGATTTGTAAAAACCAAACGCAAAAGATATTCTTTAATTCCGCCAAGAATGTAGAACTTGCTTACAATTTTTCGTGTCGAAGTTTATGAAACAATCCCTATTTAAAGGAGGATGTTAAAAAAGGTCGATTTTTGCCCCGAACCGAGAAGTAAATTTCAAGTGAATCCTTATACATTTTGAGCCCAGGAATCGAGTAGTAACCTTCATTTCCCCCCATACCCTCGGGAAAGTGGTGAAAATGAGAAAAAACCATGAAAAGTCCAAAAAATAAGAATTAAGTTGGAATAAGAGCAAAAGGGATAAAAACATATCATAAAATATTTTAAAATATTTTCTGGTATACAAATAACTGCCACATGCTTGGCTACTGTCGGAAAAGTCGGAAAATTTATGAAAATCCCTTGAAAAATGTAAGAAATTCTTTTTAAGTAGTCAGAATTGGCTTAGGTTAGAGTAAAATTAATTTAAACTAATTACAAAACAATTTTAAATCTACAATGATATCTAGTAGAGTTGTGCAAAAAGCTCGATCGAGTATTTCAAGCTTTTCGTTTTTCTAGCAGAGCTGAGCAGAATCAATCCGAACTTGAACCAAATTCCATCCGACACGTGCATTATTAAACCTAAAATAATTTTGAGCACTTGAATTTTTCGAGCACTCAAATATTTTTGAGTAACTAAAACTCGAGCCCGGCTCGAGCTCGACCATGCTATTCGAGCTTTTTGCACACCTCTAATATCTAGACTTTTCCCTGATGTCTGAAGAATGTGTGGAAATCTCAGAAAACTCAGAAAATTTCAAAATAATAAAAATAATCTATTTACGTTGTTTTAGAACTGACAGAAGTAATTCAAATTCATTTCTAAATTATTTTTTTGAAATATGAATAACTGTTGTGAGTTTTAATATTGACAAAAAAGTCAGTAAATATATGGAAAAATTATGAAAATTGTAACAAATTGGGCTTTGGCAGTCAGAATAAATTTAGAGTTGAATAAAGTTTTCATTTTTCAGTTTTTTCTTAAAATTTTTTTCTAAATTATATCTTGGACTAGAAATAACTGTTGTAGGTTTTTTATTGACGGGAAAGTCGGAAAATCTATGGAAAAATTGAAACAAAAAAATAGTTACAAAAAAATGGGGCTTTGGTAGTCAAAAACAATTTAAAGTTGAACAAAGTTAACTAAATTTAGTTCTAAAATGATTGTAGATCTATCATCATACCTAGATTTTTCTTAAATATCGGAAAATGTGTGAAAATCGCGGAAAACTCAGGGAAAGTCAAAATTTTGTATTGAATTGAAACCTACAACAGTTCCGGGGCAAAAAGATAATTTGGAAATGAATTTGAATAAAATTTGTCATTTCTGAAATAACATCAATACATAATCCGCGATTTTCACACATGTTCCGATATTTAAGAAAAATCTAGATATGATGGTAGATGTAAAATCATTTTAGAACTAAATTCAGTTAACTTTGTTCAACCCTAAACTGTTTTTGACTACCAAAGATTAATTTTTGGTTACAATTTTTTTTGTTTTAATTTATTCATAGATTTTCCGACTTTCCCGTCAGTAAAAAAACCAACAACAGTTATTTCTAGTCCAAGAAAAAATTTCGAAAAAAATTTGAAGAAAAAACTGAAAGAAGAAAACTTTATTCAACTATAAGTTGATACTGACTGTCAAAGCTTCCACTGATTTTCCGACTTTCCCGTCAGTAAAAAAACCTACAACAGTTATTTCTAGTCCAAGAAATAATTTAGAAAAAAATTTGAAGAAAAAACTGAAAGATGAAAAGTTTATTCAACTCTAAATTGATTCGGACTGCCAAAGCTCAATTTGTTACAATTTTCATAATTTTTCCATATATTTTCCGACTTTTTCGTCAATATTAAAACTCACAACAGTTATTCCTAGTCCAAAAAATAATTTAGAAATGAATTTAAATTACTTCTTTCAGTTCTGAAACAACGTAAATAGATTATTTTTATTATTTTGAATTTTTCTAAGTTTTCTGAGATTTCCACACATTCTTCAGACATCAGGGAATAGTCTAGATATCATTGTAGATATAAAATTGTTTTGTAATTAGTTTTAAATTAACTTTACTCTACTCTAAACCGATTCTGACCACTTAAAAAGAATTTCTTACATTTTTCAAAGGATTTTCATAAATTTTTTGAATTTTCCGACAGTAGCCAGCATGTGGCAGTTATTTTTAGACCAGAAAATATTTTAAAATATTTTATGATATGTTTTTTTCCCTTTTGCTCTTATTCCAACTTAATTCTTATTTTTTGGACTTTTCATGGTTTTTCTTCATTTTCACCATATTCCCGAGGATATGGGGGGAAATGAAGGTTACTATACTCTGTTCCTGGGCTTAAAATGTATAAGGATTCACTTGAAATTTACTTCTCGGTTCAGGGCAATAATCGACCCTTTTTTAACATTCTCCTTTCACTTACCAAGTATATTATGTGCTTAAATCCGGAAATTATAGCAACTGATCAAAATAGCACAATATTCGTTTATTTAAAACGTACTCTCAAAAAGCTCGTAAAGTCAAACATTTTAAGTGGGAAAATCGCTGATAGAGTTAAAAGAGAATACAATGATTTGTGTAATTCTGAGCACACAAAAGTAGAGATGCAAAAATATCATCGATAGGAAGTTCACTTAGATTAGTTTTTAATTTCTTTAATAGATCAACGTCCCTAATATGAAAACTTGGCACATTTCGATAAAATGATTCTCGTGTTATTTCATGGTAATGCTTTTTAAAAAGAGGTTTTTCTGTAAATAAAGAAATTATTAAACTTAATTAAAGTGAGAAATCGTTAATTGCTCAGCGAATTATTTTTGATTCTGTTACATTAAAAGAAGGAATTAAAAATATTGATATAAGTAGAGAAATAACACACGCTGTAAAAAATGACGGGATCAGCCAGGTGAATTTTTCTTTATTAAAAATTAGACCTTTTACCGAAGCGCTCCGAAAGGCGTACCTGCGGCAAATTTTTATCTGTTTGACGAGTACAGCGTAGTGCCTTCTTGAAAATCATGTTGAGCGTCAACAAATAAAGTTTTTATAATTTCAAAACATTCAACCTGATCAAATGTACTTATTCTTTTATTCCAGAAATATATACATCATATTTCATTAAAAGGTTTTGATTTTGACAAAATTTATTTTTGGAAAAAATTTTAACCAACCCCAGAATTGAATGTAATTTAATACCCTGTCTTGAAGAAAATTTATTTCTTCTATTAGCTTACTGAAAATAATTTTATTCGTATATTTAGATCAATGTTTGGTATTAACAAGTAAAAAGAGAAACGTGTTTTCTAATTTGGATTGATAATGCGGAGGAAGAACCGGTAGATGTAAATAAGCTGCCCCGCATTTAGAAATACCTTTGTGGCTTCCGAGGGCATTATTATTTTCATAATCGTCAAATGCAATTATTACTAAAAACATTATTTTATTCAGATATTTTATCTTCTTTTCCTTTCAAAGAGAACCCTGCACGATATTTCGAACTACTTCTGTATGATTTTCAACTTCCTGCATGTAATTCAACGTGTCATTTAAAATTCCCAGCAACTCAAAAAAAGTTTTAATACGTCTCATAGGTCGCAATTGCGAAATAATATTTTTATGTTTGGATATTTTCTTTCCCTGTTTTTAAACAATCGTTTTCACCTCGCCAAAGTTTATGTATTTCAGGAAAAATTAAAGTTCCTTTTTCAATAAATTTTTTGAAACATCTAGCCTGAGTGCTAACTTCTTAAAATGAGTTGGACAATTTGTTCAAAACATTGTTTATCTTATAAACAGTAAAATAATTTTCATTATTTTCTGCAGATATTTTACTAAAATTAGAACTAATTTGCTCTAAAAGGTCATCAAACTGTCATAATCTTCAAAAACTTTTGTGTCTTTTAGCGAATTTGGAACTTCAAATGATGAGGTATTTTCAGCAAACAGCAACCGACCATTTTACAAAACTTTGCTAGCAAATCGTGCAAAGTAACAGTTTGAATAACTGTGAAACTTATGTTAGAAATTGTAATTAAATATTTTAGTAATTTAGATTTGAAGATACTAATACCTTTTTGTAATTAATACAGAAGAATTCTAAACTTTTTTCTTATTAGCTTTTTAAACAGTTACGAATTATATGCAAAAAATTTGGTAAAAAGTAGGAAACTCAGTTACTTAAAACGATATATCCAAGACTATTGAACTAATTCTGTAATATTCACAAAACTTTTTTTTCCGTGTAGGGGTCATTCACATATTACGTGATACTTTTTTCTGTCATTTTTACCTCCATCCCCCTTATCGTAATAATGCATGATATAAATGAGACCCCCCTTTATGAAAACGTGATACTTTCAACCCCCCCTTTTTTTGAAACGACATAATATCGATAATATAGTATACATATATTAATATTAAGTTATACATTATTAAATAATTGTACTTATTATTATTGATTTTAATATAATCTTTTAGTAGTGGAACATACATTTTAATTTATACATGACAAATCTTTTCGTTTACTTTTTAGCCTTATTTTAATTCTAATTAATTTAAGCAATTTACACTACCGTCCACGAGTATTAGAACGATTCCACGCGACTCTATGAAAAAACATGCCAACACTTTTTCAATCATATGTCAGAAATAGAAGGAGCTAAAAAAACAACTTAAATTTGGTTAGGAATCTGATTAAATTTTGCGTAAAATACGCCGTCTTTGAAGTCATTTCATTAACTATTTTTTGAGTTCTACAGTGAGAAAGAAATAAAAAAATTTATCAAATTTTCTCATTTTTGTCTCTTGAATTCAACTTTTTCAAAAATCTAGAAAAACTTAGATAAAATTTTTCTACAAACACAGAAATATTCGTTAGAATTTCAGCTTTAAAATAAGCATTCGAAAATTAAAAAAGGTTAATCCGTCTTCGATATATCATTGAAAATGTGAAGCTGTGTTGCGACTGATTGGTGCATTGAAATTCAACTGTGAATTCGTCCTTGTTGTCTTTCCCATTCGCAGCTGCGCGAAGCTAGAATCTAGTCGTCACAGTTGAATTTCAATGCACCAATCGGTCGCATCACGGCTTCACATTTTTAATGATATAGCGAAGACGGATTAACTTTGTTTAATTTTCGAAGGCTTATTTTAAAGCTGAAATTCTAAGGAAGATTTTTGTGTTTTTAAAAAAATTGTATCTTAACTTTTTAAGATTTTTGAAAAAGTCGAATAATAATTATTAATATTATAATTATAATATAATTTTTTATATTTCTTTCTCACTCTACAACTCAAAAACAGTTAACGAAATGTCTTCAAAGACGGCTTATTTTACGCAAAATTTAATCAGTTTTCTAACCGTATTTAAGTTGTTCTTGTATCACCTTTTATTTCCGAGATATGATTGAAAAAGTGATGGCATGTTTTTTCATAGAGTCGCGTGTAATCGTCCTGATACTCGTAGACGGTAGTGTACTTGAATAAGCTTTAAACAAATTTTTGTACATATTATTTAAAAATACTGTTTTCAATAAAACTCACGGACTCACGAAGTGAGTGGTGATACTCACGGAGTATCACCTGATATTCACGGACTACCGTCAGTGAGTATCAGGACGCCCCTTTTTTCATGAGTGAAAAAATGCTTAAAACATAGAAAATAATGACAAAATTTTTTCGTATTTCTTTTCTGAAAGCTAATGAAATTATTTAATTTAAAAAAATTTTTTTGTTGAAAAAGTGTCAATCTGTTTTTCAAAATTTTTTTATCCGACTTTCACAGTTTCAAATTTTTTTGAAAAAATTTATATCACAAAACCATTAATTAATTTAGATTCTGCATTAAATAGAGATTGAAACAAGGCCAAGAACGCTAAAAAAAGTTAATTATTTTTCGAGAAATTAAAAAATTACGAAAAGCATGCAAAATCCAGTATTTTTTCTGTATCTGTCCTGATACTCACGGACGGTAGTGTATTAAACTTATATGAATACTTTCTAGGGTTCCGTACACCTACGGTGTATCGGCGGAACCCTATTAGTGAGACTCTTGTGTCCGTAGCCAAATCGTGCCCCCCCTAGCGGCTAAACTATTTGACCTAAGGAGCTCAAATTTGGTCCAGATATGTATTTTCACTCGTAGATTACAGGAAAAATATAGCGAATGTGATTGGACGTGATGGTCATAGCGTTGTCAAGGGAAAACTAAAAAAAAATTTTCCCTAACTTTTACATTATTTGACCTAATGAGCTAAAAATTAGTATCCTAGTGTATTTTTACAGTCTGACGACAAAAAATTTATTTAAAAAACTTTTTAAAAAAATAAAAAAAAAAATTTTTTCAATTATTTTTAGTTTAAACACGTGGCATTAAATATTTTAATAAAGAGTGAAATTTTAAGAGAATAAATAAGAGATTGTTTTTTGACTTTAATTTGTTAACTAAAAATAAAAAAAAATTAGACAAGTGCGAGTTGTACTCGCACTGCAATGGCGGGTTCCGTACACAAATATTAAAACAATACTTGCAACATTTATCGGTAATTAGTAGAATTAAAATAAACAATTAAAAAAATATATTAAAATCATTTGATAAAAAAATAACTAAATAAAATTAAAGTATTGTATATCTAATATTGTAAACAATAATAAGCAGAGGAATTATAATTTTGAAAATTTTGTTCCTCTGCTTATTATTGTTTACAATATTAGATATACAATACTTTAATTTTTGTTAGTTATTTTTTTTATCAACTAATTTTAATATATTTTTTTAATTGTTTATTTTAATTTTACCAATAACCGATAAATGTTGCAAGTATTGTTTTAATATTTGTGTACGGAACCCGCCATTGCAGTGCGAGTACAACTCGCACTTGTCCAATTTTTAATAAACATTAACATCTTTGTACATTTTTAGAAATGCTTTTTGGAAACAAAAGGATAACTTAATTGCACCATGGACTTTTTAAATGCTCTGGAATTGTTATCAACAAAGCATTTTCTGTTTTCTCAGGTAATTCTTTAACGTTGATTCTCTCTTCATCGATCATATCGCAGTCTAACCATTCCATTTCATCTTCATTTTCATATCTTCTAATAATTACCAACAATTTCTTTTGTCGTTTAGCAGCAACTCTAATAGAACATACTAACTGGTACGGAACAAAATTTCTGGTGGTCTTTTAATTTAGTTAATGATGCAATGTAAATACCGCATTTAGAACAAATCTTTCTATGTGAATCAGCTTTTACAGATGGACAACTTATATCGTAAAGTACTTCCACAAAATGATTGAACTGTTCTTTATACAGAGTATCGCGTAAAGTTTGCAAAATAAATAGAGATGGATATAATAATAATATTAGATCAAATTTTCCATAAAGTATCGCCAGCGAATTTAAAATTTTGTACTTCCTTCTCATTGTCAATCGTTTCACCACTATTACTTAAATGGCTACCGAAATACTCATGGCGAAGTATCACTCCCGACAATTATCTTGAAAGAGGAGCCCTTTCAACTCTATTGAAAGCTCATCGACCAGGAGCATTACAAGCAACGTATAAAATGTCTAACAATAAGTCATATCTAATAAAATAATGTATTGCCACTGATATGACTTTAGCATACTGAGGATTCTCGTCGGGACCTCCGCCAACATTAAAAATTACAACAGGTTTAAAGTAACCTGTTGCATCTTTTGTAACTGCAGCAAATTCAGGTAACGAGTAAACTTTTTCTATGTCTGCACAATGTGAAAACGCTGTAGAAGAAGAGTGCTTTCCGGAACAAATAGCCACGTAAGTTGTCCCTGAATATCCAACTGCCTCTCAATTATCTAATCCATTTTTTTCTATATTCATTCCACCATATACGGACGGAATAAGTTTATGCCCTTTGTCAACAACCAAGTCATGATCGGGAAGAGTTACCCGGTAATGTATGTGCATCAAGAGAGGACTTTGTTTATTTGATGCTGTTATGCCGATTGACACGCGAGCTTTGTCGTATTGACAAAGCTCTTTAATGTGCCTATTTCCCTCAAACGAATCAGATCTTTACGGTATTAACCTTAAATACGTACCACTTCGACTAATATTAAAACCAAATTGCGTTTGAAGCGTTGAAGTTAATTCGTCAAGAGTTTTCACGGCTATGATGCTTTCAGAACGTCTTCTGTCATCCGCAGCTCTTTCATGCAGAGATATGTCCGTGATAACTTTAAGCAGCTCAGGCTGATCTTCCTCAATCATTGGATGTCCTATTTTATTTCCCATTTTTAATTTTTTATGATAATCGGGATTTTCAGAACATATTTCGTGTAAAATTTTTCTTTTATTACTTCTGAATTCTTTATTTTGCTCAGCATTCCGTTCTTTAGTTTTCAACTCTTTCCTAGCTTTATCTAGTTTGTAACGTGGATTATATAAAGTCCACGTTAAAAGTTTTTCCCGTGAGTTCGCCAAAGCTTAAGTTGAAAAGAAAGAATTAAAGTAACGCGAGAGACCATCGGGAGCCAGCTGCAATTATTCTTGTAACTTCATTGTTGAAAAGTTACAAAATTTGTATTTGTTTTTGTCTTTAAAATAGTTTTGTTTAGTTTCCAGGCTTAAAGGTTAGGAATCTGGGACGACTTAAAAAGGAGAAAAAGAGACCGTCGGACAGAAGAAGACGATCGACACTGAGAACAATAGAGCAGCATCTCTCAACAAAACACGACAATAAGCACCGATGGGAGATACGATCCGGAAATTGTAAAATGGGAAAACTATAACATTAGCATTTTTCCACCTGTCACAACACTGGAGCAGACGACGTCAACTGAACGATGAGAAGACCGAGCAAGCGTTTCCCAAGCATGGGAATCGTGTCCAGTTTCCGACTGCACCAACCAACCAGAATAGCCGTCGGAAAGAATGAAGCAGACCCGGACCAAAACAGCGCTCGGTAGCCAATCAGAACACCGCGCGCCGCTAGCGGTATACGCGAATGTAGTTTTTGGAAACACGGAGGCTGTCGATGTGCCGTAAGTTGCGGGGAAGCAACAGTTAGTTTCTGGTAATCTCATCAAATAGTAGTGTCGTAGGTCGCTAAACGCCAATTTAAAAATAATCCATTTGTTGTCGTCGTATAATGTCCAGGAAATTAACAAAAATCGGGAGAAGACATGCTTTGTGGGAAAATTCCCGGCGTAAATCACCATCCAAACCAGCAGTGCCTTAACCGTTTCTTTCTCTCTCTCTCTCTATTCCGCACGGAGTTTTGGAAAAATTATAAATCGCATTCTCAAGTATTATTTGTTCATCAATTTCGTCCCAGGTTGCCAGATTTATAATTTGTAAAAAGTTAAATTTTCAGATTAGTGTAGTAGTGAAATTTGAATTGTAGTTTAGGTAAATGTTTATACCTGAGGCATTTCACGTCAGAAATATCACGATTTGCAAAGGGTATGCCGATTTTCGCAAAACTTCGTAGGATACAGGCCCGGTTAACTCTATTGTATGAATACGGCAGTTTTTGGCGCCACCTACCATAAACATAGTAACTAAATTTACCCCAGCTTGTATATCTATATATATTATATACTAGGGGGGCTTCGCCCCCCTGCGAGCTTCGCGCGCCAACCCCCTATCTCTATTTTTATATTTATTTTAATTTTTATAAATTTAAAGTAATTTTTTCTTAATATGAATGCATCTTAATAAATTACATACAATACATATATGACAACATACACATAGATTTTTATAAAATTAATATTAAAATTCAAAATGGCGTATCTTCAACAATTTTGAATTAAAAAAAAAATTTAAGGAAAAGAAGTCTCTTATATAGAACTATAATCCGACAAAGTTTTGGGAAAATCGGCATACCCTTTGTAAATCGTGATATTTCTGACGTGAAATACCTCACCTAGGAACTTTTGAATTTCGGACTGTAGTTACTAGCGATTTACTAGATAGGGAATTTTGAATTTAGCATAGGAAATAATCACTGTCAAGTGACAGATGTACACGCAAGAGAAATTCGATCATAGAATAAACTCAATTAACCGAAATTATCTTTAAAAATAGAATTGTTTCTTAAGTAAATTTAAAATATAATAACAAATTAAAACTAATACGATTCTTTCTCAGTTATTTCGACATCCACTACCTTGAGAAAATAATCGAGACGTATTCACTGAGCATTTCAAATAGTTATCATTTCAAATAGTTATCAGAAAATAAATTTTCTACTACGGAGATCGAGTGAAAACCAGTTCACCTGGCGCCTTATGATTTATTTTTAATTTTTGTAGGAGAATCGGAATAATTTTTAATTATTTTTTACAACTAAATATAAATCAATTGACGTTAGACATAATTTTAACTTATTAAGCAATGGACATGAATATCTTAACAAAGTGTTAAGAATTCTTGTTACAAATGGCTTCAAACGTGGAGCCCTGAGAGAGAGCCGAATTTGTTTGTTTTGAATTTTTCTATTTTTTAAAAATAGAAATTAATTAATTTTTAAAATAAAATTTAAATTTGCAAAAAAAAATTGCACATAGTTGAAAGAAAAGTTGAAAGTGTAGCTTACAGGTAAATTAATGATTTTTACTATTCTTTATGCCAATTTTTATTATATTTGTAAATATTGATTTGTTTAATAAAATTTTGGATATTGGTGTTTGATTATTATACATTGTATATCGCTTTATTTATGCTTTGCTTTCGCCAACTATTTTTGCTTTTGCTTTGTTTTTGTATTTCATTTTAAACAAGGCTAATACCTAGGTCTGTGAAGCTGGCTGAACCACTTTCATAAAAATGAATTTGAATTGTGCCAACACAGTGCAACAGCATTTTTATTTTATTTTTATTTCTTATGTAACTAAAGGTGCATCCACAGGGTAGTCACAACTAATTCGATGTTGCTGCGCATGCACGTCCTATATAGCACCACTGTGACTGGTAAAAGTCCTCGAGTAAGCACTTGTTTATTTCTCTATCGTAACGGTTAGAATTTTTTAAAGTTAGTTTTTGGAATCAATTCTACAGAAAAGAATTCGAATAACACAGTAAAGTAGTTTGGGAGAAAACAAAAACACGGAAATAAGCATTTCAGTATTATACACTATTGTACAGTGTTAGTGATAAGGAATTTGAAAATACGTTCAAGAATTACATGACAGGTGAGAAAATGTGACAAATCAACACACGAAGAAATTCAAGTTTCACACAACAAATTAAACACAAGATTTATCTGCGTCTAAATTAAATACAAAAAATTGCCAGCTGTGTATTCTTAGTATTATTTGTTGTTTTGAGAAGTTAATTAAAATATTTTTTTGTACAATTTAAATACATTTTAAATTTGAACAAATGACTTAATTTCTTTTAAAGATTATTTTTCTGATATGTTATAAAATCTTTCGCAAACTTTTTTTAAAATTTTTTAAGTAACCTAGTACCGATTTTAAAAATAAATCTTTATTTAAAGTCAAATATTTTTGCATTTGTAAATAAAATTAACTACATTTAATACAAATATATTATTGTTCGGGTCTATAATTCTGTTAATCTGAATCAGGGAAAAGTCGTTCACGAATTTATGTTTGTCAACATTTCCACTATTTTTTAGTAATACTTATTACACGAATTTTCATTTATTTAAATTTTGAGAGAACTGAAAAAGTATTTGTGTACACAACTGTTTTTTGTAGAATGGTGAGAAATTATGAAAGAAAGACAAGAAGAGGTGATTGGTCAGAAGAGAGTTCGAAAAATGCGGTGGACTCGATAGTCGAAGAAAAAATGGGGTATTGTCTAGCAGCGAAGACATTTTCTGTACGAGTTATGCAGTTATCTGTTAGATATGGAAAATAGTCTTTACGGTCTAACAAGTAAAGATCTTAGAGGCTTAGTCTACAAACTATCAGTTTGTAATAATAAATCATATCCATTTAATAAGAAAAAACAAGAAGCTGGGAAAGACTGGGTGCAAGGGTTTTTAAAAAGACACCCAGAGCTGTCTATAAGACAACCAGAAAGCACCTCGGCTGCACGTGCTGCCGGATTCAACAAACAAGCGGTTGATCAATATTTCCGTTTGTTGAGAAATATTTATGATGAGCATCAACTTACACCGGATCAAATTTACAACTGCGACGAAACATGCATTTCCATCGTGCCTAAAACAAAATCACAAATAATAGCTCAAAAGGGTCTAAAGCAAGTTGGGGCCATAACTTCCGCAGAAAGAGGTGCGACCATCACAGTTGAAATATGTTTGAGCGCAAGTGGCCAGTAAATGTCACTAATGATGATATTTCCCAGAAAGAGGATGAATCCGCAACTAATGATAAATGCTGCACCTAGAGCTTGGAGAACTTGCAGTGAATCTGACTGGATGCCAGCGGAATTATTTCTGGAGTGGTTTAAAAAGTTCATCATATTTAGTAGAGTAACACTCGATCGTAAAGTTTTGTTGCCGTTAGATGGACATAATTCTCACACGAAAAACCTTGATGTCATACGCGAAGTTCGAGCCCACGGGATTATCATGAAAGAAATGAAGCAAAAGAAAAGAGAAGCTAAGAAAGATACTAAAAAATCAGGACTGAATAAAATAGAAGCAACTAAAAATAAAAAATTTGTAAGATTCAATCATCATCACTTAACGAAGGTGAAAATACACCTTGTCTTTATTGTAATGGGTACTATTTAGAATCGAATAAAGGCTGGGCTGCTTGTTCTGTCTGCGGACAATGGGCTCACTGCAGTTGTGCTGGTGTCCATGACGAAGATGAAGATGCAACCTTTACTTGTAAAATTTGTAGACAGAAATACACTCGACTCTTGGATCTTTTGCATTCAGTTCTTTAACACTCTCGAGTCTTTTGCAATTTATCTCCCGCACCTTTTACCTTTTACATTACATAAATAAATGACTATTAGAGTGTCAAAACATTTATTTAACGATAACTTTGGTTATGTAAAGTAAATTATAACAGTTCCTCCATTATGTGATTAAAATTATATTAAAATTTTAATTATTATTAATGTAAATATTAAAACTAAAACATAAATACTGTCATTAATTTACATATTTGGTTATACATATTTTATTATTTTGCGTTACCATGGCATTTGTTTTAGTAAAAGGTATGAGAGGATTTGGTCCCATAAGTGCAAAAGATCCGAGAGTCGAGTGAAGGTTGCTTTTTTTAGTACCCCATCTTGCATGCCGGTGGGGCACTCTTTCCTACCTAATTTGCCATTGCTACTAATATAGTGCCCACGAAAATTAAATCCGCAAGAAATTTTGTTGCACCCCAAATTTCATTTAAAATCCAATCCTCCCATCTCCCTGGATCCAATCAAAATCCTACTCTTAAATATTCCTTACTTCTATTATCCTTCCTTTTACTAATTTTTTCAATAAGTAAATCCTCGTAGTTTTTTTTCACTAAATATTGTAAATGAATCAATTGAATTTTCATTATCCGAGTTATTTTCGTTCACACTATTTAAACTTGTATCTTCGATAATATCATCACTTTCAGGTACACACTTTTTTAATGTCGCACATTCGGCTGTACAAAGTTTTTGGCTTCATTTTCTCACCCAACTCATTGCAAAATTCCACCCAAAATTTGTCTTCTTTACTTTTGAGGCGCGTCATTTTTTCGTCATAAAAAGTCGCGGTTTCCAATTTAAAAAAGCCATTTCTAATTCGGTCTTAGAAATATTTGTCTTCCTCCCAGGTTTATTCGCACTCATTTTTGCGGAGATCATAGCGTTTCAACTAATTCATTAAAACTGAATATAATATCCTTATATTGACAATATTTATTTTCATTTAAAACTTGTTGAATTTCTAAGACAATTGTGTCGAAACTTTGTTTTTGTATAATTTCAATGATCAATCGATATTGGTTCTATCATAGTATTAGTTAAGCGTAGACAGTGTTAGAAGTTGCGAATTATCATATATGGAGGTTTTCAGTTCAAATGTCCATCCAAAAAAAGTGTTGATGAATAAATCCCCAATTTTTTCTATGAGTTGTCCTATAAGTAAGTAATTTATCAGACAAATATTTTTGAATTTTATAAAAAATTATGAGAAGTGGATATTATAGAAGTTTTGAGTTTTGATATGACACGCACTAATTCGTTTATTTATTGTATTTAAACGAAACGATGAAAAATAATTTTCGAATATAGTTTCTTTAGGTTTTTTCATAAGCTTTCGATTGCCGTAGTCCATTTTAGAAATTTTTTGATTTTGACCAAAATTTTTAAAAATTTAGAATAAAATTTAATTTTTCTCATCTTCGGGATTGTTTTTTTATGTTTTTATTGGAAAGCTGAGGTTTTTTCCCAAAAAATTGTTGATTTTTAGAAAACCGATTTTTTTCGTTTTCGAGAAATTAAATATTGAAATAACGCGTCCCGTTAGTGCGCATACGCTCTGCGCTGCGCTGTTGTAATGTACGGTGTGTAAAGTTATAAAAGGTAGTTTGAACTTCTCTCTGCATTTTGCAGGGTTAAGACTGCCATTAAAATAGTATAATGCCTGCATTATTGTTCTTTTTAAAATTTTTTTTTTACTTTTTTATATATTTTTAATTTTCTTTTTTACAATTTTTTGTTTTCTTTCTTCTGAAAGTTTAACAATAAATAAAAAGGCTACAAAATCATGTAATTATTATTTTTCGTTATTTTTTGCCTTTGACTATTTTCTGGTTCCTTTTTAAACTTCTTTTTTTGAACGTTTTATTGAACCACTTTTGGAACTTTTTTCTTGGCAACTTTTGATTTCGCAAACACATCATATTTTGTCTCTAATGAACTTTTCTTCAGAAGAAATTTACCATCTTTCGCAGGTATAAAAGCATAAAATTGTTTTGTTTCATTTATTGTGATGGCGTTTTGAAATCGTTTTTTTATTTTTTTAAAATCTACTTGCTGCTCTGCTCTCTTACTGAAAAAAACTTCTGTTTCCTTGCAATGTTCTCTGCTCCTTAGAAATAGCGATTCAGGAGTCAAAATGTGATCCTTGCCAGAACTTTGCAAGCTTGCTCGTGCAACTGCCCTTTTCAAATTTGCCCCTACCCTATCACAAGCTCCTTTCCCATGAGCCGTGGCATGAAAATTACATTATGCTGGAATATTAAAATCTTTTTCGTGTGCTAAAAGATTAGCAAACATGCTTTTATTTTTAAATTGTTGACCAGCTCTATCAGTTATATAATACACTTTTTTTACTTTATACTTTGATTTTAAATAATCAAGTATTATTTTTTGATAGGAATAAACCGTAGCAGTGTCATGTATTAGATTGTCTGAGAAATTCGCCATACTCTTATGCTTAGTTTTATTGTTCATTTTATAATAAAAAACTGCAGTAAATACTGTAGCTTGGTTGTTGTTCAAATGAAACGATTGCGTCGAATTTTGGACAACAAATGCATAATTTTCAGCAAAATCACAAGATATCACAAACTCGCCAGGAGACAATTTTGCTTTTAATTCTTTAACAAAACGTGATTGTTGATTTGCTATAAAATCATGAATTTTTAATTTTTCCAATCATTTACAAAAATCTTCAACAATCTCATCGGGTGTCATAATAATAGTTTGGAGTGTACATCTGTCTGTCTGCAACCAGGAATTTAATTTTATTTCATCTACATCAGGTTCTTCGAGGAGTTCAATTAGAACTTTCTTCATTTTTTTAGTTCCAGGACAGTTTTTGCAGTCACCTAAAAAGCAAGAACTAAAAGAATTGGAACATACAATGGAATTCAAACTGCTTCCAGCGAAAACACAATGTAATGGCCTAAGCTGCGCGAATTTAGTGAAACCAACCTTTACACCTTCATGTTCTTTTTTAAATTCTGCATATAATTTGTTTAAATTTTCGAGTAATAATCTTTTTTGAACATGTTGCCGCTTTCAATTATCTTGTTTTACGGACACGAAGTAATTCATTCCTGGCATCAATCGACTTATATCGTCATTTTTATAAAAGGTTTTTACTAAAGTCACTGTCTCATCAAATAAACTTTTACCTTTTTTTATTTGGACATGGCATAATTTCATACTTATTGGCTAATTTAACAGCTCTTCTTGCTTCTCGTTCAGTTTAATTAAATTATTTCATTAATTTTATACGACCAAAATAATTCGGTGTCAGTGTTAGTAGAGTTATTCTTTCAGACTTCGAATTTGTTTACATAAACTTTTGATTTATTTGATTTAAGGTTGTATTCCTTGCTTTGCAATATTCATTATTGCAGTTTTCTAATTTTTGTTTTTTATTTGGCGTAGGAAAATCATAATCTGAATCACTGCCTGTTTCTAATTTTTCACAAGAAGTGATTTCCTCATTTATAGACTGAAAAAGAATTTCTTCGTCTATAGATTGAGAAAACATTCCTTCATTTGAAGATTCAATGTTAGATGTAGTAGGTAATTTTGAAAAGTCAAAATGACATGCTTTACAAATTTTTGAGCCTTCCGGTTACTCTGGAAACTTGTCTAGAAAATTCTAAAAAACAGATCTCAAACCTGTTTTTATGTTGTGATTTTTCTTTTTAAATGGATTAATGCACTTACTTCTCCAAACACTTTTCTTTTCTTCATAGTCCATAATTTAATAAAACTCAAAAAATGAAACCAATTAAACAAAAAATTTATGAAAACCAACTTACCTTTAAAATCCAATTAAAACTAAATACATTTCTATCAATAAAATCAACATTCAAACGCTATTTAGCTTCACCTGTATGTACAATAAAACAAAAAATTTATGAAAATCAACTTACCTTAATAATCTAATTACAAATAAATAAAATTCTAGCAATAAAAAAATATCCAAACTCTATTTAACTTCACCTGTAGGTAACTATGAATTCAATGTAGTACGAATAAGACTATGCTTCAAGCTTGCTGTTGTGGTCACAAGCTTAGAAGCTGCAAGGCTTGAAAAGTTGGGACGCATAAAGGTGGGCTTTATGTCGTGTCCAATCAGAAAAAGATGTATGGTCATCAGGTGCAATAGGTGCTTGGGATACGACCACATAGGAAGAGGTTGTAAGGCGGTAGACAGATCGGCTGCGTGCTTTAGGTGCGGTGAGGCCGGTCATAAGTTTGCGTCTTGCAAAAAAGTCCAACCTGCTTCTTATGCAAAGAAAAGCACTGCTATAAGGTTGGTGTGAACCATTTCGCAGGCAGCGGGGCATGCGGAGTCTTTAGGTCTGCCCTCGAGGAGGCCCAGAAGGCTCTCGCTAGAACCATGAATAAATAGTGTCAAAGAAAAACACAAGATTAACACAAGTTAATCCTCCTTAAGGTAAAAATAAAATTAGATTTTTACTAAATCCATAGTTTTTTAAATAAATAAAATTTATTTTGTGCTTATCTTTGAGCACTAAATTATAGGCTATTGATATATGTAACCTGGTCTATGAAAAGGGACCTTACGTGTCAAAAAATCATTATCTACTTCTTTGTTGATTCGGATAGAGTTTGAAACTTTGAAACGCTCTTTAAGATGGTGAAAACCAAAATGTCATAAGATGATTAGAAGTTTCTTAAAAATTCTTTTAAAGTCAAAATAAACAAGAGTAAAAATATTTATTAAAAAATAACTTTGTTTGACAATTTGTCGAGATTGTTAAATATTAACAAAAAGACGATCATTTTTCTCATAATTGTAATTTATCGATCGTCTCGTTCGATATACATCACTGTGTGAGCAGAACAGCTAATGGTTAAAATCGCTTCAATCTCTGAAAAACCCACTCCTACCATTCACACATGCCCAGTAGACCATTTTCCCCCACTTCAACTTTTCACGCATGAGCAGTTGACCATTCTTCCCCCACTCCTAATTATTACCCCTACTCCTATCTTTACGCATGTCCAATTACCTACAACCCTCACTTCTGCCATTCACACATGTGTAACACCCTAACTAAATTAGTATGATGTAGAAACATTATTAATTAATAAACTTTATAGTAAATGAATAAATTTATTTTGGGAAAGTCTAACTTTAAGGTTATGTTTAATTCAATGATGTCAATATAAGTTAGAATTTTATATTAAATCAGTTGTAACTTAAAGTAAAATTAAAATTAAGCTAAATTTAAATTAATGTTAGTCCAATATTAAGTGAAAAAAACATGCATGAATTAAAATATAATACAGTAAAAGTTTGAAAAATAGATATAAAATATCTATTATATAAAAAATATAATATTTGTAAAATAACACAGGTTTACAAATTAAAAATTTTTTTTGTCAATCAACGAAAAATGAGAGAGTTACAGTCGATTAAAGATCAAATTTCATGACAATTTTGATGATTTTTAGACATTTGAGTAACTTCTATTATTTTTTTTCCACATCAAACATTTTAAGTATCCCTTCAACATTTGCAGCAAAAATTCAAGTAGTAAAATTTAATTAAGAGCTATAGTTACTAAAATCACTAATCATTGATTTCTGAAGTCGTAGATTCCGAATACAATGTTAGTTTTTCAAATTTCAAAATGGCAAGTCCAATATGGATGACAAATTTTTAAAAATCGATAAAATTCGTCTTAAATTCGTTACTTGGAGGTATTCGGGGTCGCTGATTACGAATCCGATGTCAGATTTCAAAAATTCAAAATGGCGGTTCGGATTCGTAATCATCTACACCAAAAAACCCCGAGTAACGAATTTGAGACGAATTTAATCGTTTTTTAATAACTTGTCTGACATATTAGATCCGTAATTTTGAAATTTAAAAAACTGACATTGTATTCGAAATCTACGACTGCAGAAACCCTTGATTAGTGATTTTAGTAACTTTAGCACTTAACTAAATTTTACTACTTGAATTTTTGCTGCAAATGTTGAAGGGATACTAAAAATGAAGAATGTAGTTTTGTTCACTAAATTTAGTGTAGAATTGTCATTTTTAATCAAATCGAGGTCCACAAGGGCTCAAATTTTTGTAATGATATAGTCTATAAATAAAAAAATTAAAACCTACAAATTGTTTTCTGTTTGATGTGGAAAAAAATAACAGAAGTTACTCAAATGTCTAAAAATTATCAAAATTGTCATGAAATTTGATCTTTAATCGACTGTAACTCTCTCAATTTTCGTTGAATTTTATTCTATGACCTATGAATCGAAAGGTAATGTAATTACCTTTCTAATGATACCCTATATATTATATTTTGATAAGCTTATTTTCCTACAGGTAAGTTTAAGTGTCGTCGCACCTCGAAAATGCAAAATTTGAAGCTACAGCAAAACTGCACGAGGGAAAAAATTAAGACTATGATTTTCTTACTCAAAAAACACCTGGTATTCGAAAAAAAATGTTTTGATCAATTGACAATTTTACTGTAAACCAGTGTAATTGAAGGTATTTTATATAAAACTATTATGTATTATATGCACAAAATATATAAATAGGGTATAGCCGGATAAGTATGCAAAAAGTGCCTCCGCATGTATTTAATTCATAACTCATCCATACATTCCTACTTAGGGGAGAGGGCCCTAAGGTGGTCACCCATCTTTTGAACGACTGTAGATTTCAAATGGAATTATATATAAAGGTCAATAATACGGCGTTTGAAACTTTATCTTATTACCTAACTTCCTATAATAAAGTTTTTTTTTATTTCATTAATAAAAAAAAGTTATGGCACTTTTTAAAAAAAGTTGAAAATTTGACTTTTAAAAAAGTGGCCCCAAGGTGGTCACCATACAAAAATTCACTAAAAAAGTTTTAAAAAAATGTAAAAACGTATTATTAGGTTGTTTATTTAATATTAATTGTTTTTCAGGATCACAGAAACATATTGCATATTTTTTTTGCACTTTGTCCTTTCGTCAAAAATGATACTTTTTGTGTATGTATTAGACAGGTAAAATTTTGAAAATAATTCTATTTCATTATTATTCATCATAAAACTTAAAAATTGATAAAATTCACATTCACAGTGATAAATGTTGATAAATATAGCGTATAAAAACATTTTCATAAAAAATCAAAAGTGACCACCTTGTGGCCAAAAAAGTGTCCACCTTAGGGCCAAGACACAATTTTTTAAACGTTAATGAAAAAAATTTTTAAAGCAAAATATTAATTATATTTATTTGAAATATTATTGTACGATATATAAGGATAATTTTAACGATTTTTACTAATTTAAAATGGTTAATTTCGATGATTTTAACACCCTGAGAAAAGAATTTCTCGATCATTTAAAAACAGAAATTTTACGACGTTCACGTTACAAAGAGACTCATACGACTATTTACCTCAAAACTTTACTAAAATCTTTGTCTTCTCAAATAATAACAATAACAAAAAACATTTGAAGATACCAACTAATATACACAAATTTTCTTAGGGTGACCACCTTAGGGCCCTGACCACCTTGGGGCCCTCTCCCCTACTTAAAGATAACATTCTGAAATTTTGAACTCAAAATTCGCTTTTTTGAGGGAGTTATGGAGAGGGAAAGAAAAATCAAAAAATGCGTTTTTCTCGAAATCTACTGAACCAATTTTAATAAAATTTAATTATGTTATAAATGTCAACAAAACAGTTTTAAAAAAATTTTTCAAAAAATTTTTTTAAAAATTTTTTTAAGAGCGACACTCGCCATTTTTTTACTATTTACTCGTTAAAGTGTCTATTTTAAGAAAAAAAATTTTCCTAATATTTTTTTTGAGGTGCGTGATGGTGAAAAAAAATAAAAACCGCAAGTGGGTACAATGTACAGCTTCAATTTTGAAAAATCCGTCATATTCCTTAAAAATTTGTTATTTCGAGTCATTTTTAGGTTTCTAATTATAAATTTACTATAGAATTAAAAAAATTCAAAATGGCGCATCCAAGATGGCGGAAAATTTTCCTAAACGTGAATCATATTTTGAAGTTTCATAACAAAAATTTCAGATACAATTAACTGGGGCTTAGGGGGTTAAGTGTAACAAACTGCCCCCGCATCTATTTTTCTCAAATTTGGCGCATATATTACTATCTATATGACTATAACTTTCTGCAATTTTGAACTCAAAATTCGGTTTTTTGGGGGAGTTATGGAGGGGGAACGAGAAATCAAAAAAACTTATTTTTCTTGAAAACTACTGAACCGATTTTAATGAAATTTTAAGAGGTTGTAAATATAAATAAGACAATTTTAGTGAAAAGAATCCAAATTTTTTTGTCAAAAAAAATCAAAAAAATTTTTTTTTGAAATTTTTAAAAAATTTTTTCAGGGTTATTTTTTGATGTGACCACTTTCTCTTTTGTTGTAAAAAGTACCTTATAATGTCTCCTTTAACATATATTTTTTCCAAATTTTTAAAAAATATAGTTTTTGAGTAAAATGTCAAAAACCATGGTCATGCTATTTGTCACGTACGGTAATGCACATATATATACATATGGGCAATTTCATGTGATAGGGTATAGCCGGTTAAGTATAGATAAAGTGACACAAATACCATTTTCCTATTCATTCCTACCTACAAAATAACTTTTTGAAATGTTTAACTCAAAATTTTAATTTTTGTCAGCTTATGGAGGGAAAAAAATCGAAAAAACGCATTTTTCTCTAAAACTATTGTATGCATTTTAATGAACTTTGGATATGTTGAATAGACAATTAAAAAGATAAAAAACAAAAGAGAAAGTGGTCACTTCAAAAAATAACCATGAAAAAAATTTTTGAAAATTTCAAAAAAAAAAATTTTGATTTTATTTTTACTAAAATTGTCTTATTTATATTTACAACGTCTTAAAATTTCATTAAAATCGGTTCAGTAGTTTTCGAGAAAAATAAGTTTTTTGATTTCTCGTTCCCCCTCCATTACTTCCCAAAAAAACCGAATTTTGAGTTCAAAACTGCAGAAAGTTATAGTCATATGAATAGTAATATAAGGGCCAAATTTGAGAAAAATAGATGCGGGCCACTTTTTGCATACTTATCCGGCTATACCCTTTATATATAAACTAAAAAACTTTTTTTTTACATATGTACATTTAAAAAGAGTTATCTGTCTTTAAATAAAAAACAGTACGACAAAACTAAACATATGATTAGTGGAAAAAAACATTAAAAATAAAAAAATGTGATGAATGAAATACACAGCTGTATGTCGTAACAATTGTAAAAATGTGTAATATCAAAACTAAAAGTAAATAAAGAAAATAAAAGTAAGTAAAATATAAAAAAAGTGCAAGCAAACCAAATAATATTATTACTAAAAAAAATACATATTGTGAATGATGTGATAATTTTATCGCATCATTTTCATGGCTTTCCTCAAACTTTATCGAGCGGTTCCTCTAAGCGAAATAGGATTTATTAAAAGTGCTCGACGTCTTAAGACTTCTGCCTAAATCCTTGCGTGTCGTTCTGTAAGCACTGGTCGCAAGGCTTGATTTTGAGGAATGTGAGCTATTCGACGTTGAATAGCCAGTGGGAGCAACTTAACCTAGATCAGATTTTTTCCCCGTGTCACCATAGTAATACTACTGTTTTACAAAAATCTACTTGAATTTAAACCAACAAATTATTCTGGAAGCAGATTTTTTAAACATGAATTAAACTAGAAGCAGATCGTTCGATTTATTACCCATTATTTTAAGTATATTTACATAATCTACTTATACAAGTAAATTAGCTCATTTTGAACAAATAATTATCAGTAAAAAAATTTGTATTCAGATATTAGACATTATTTCTACAAATTATGAGGTTTTTCTAAAATTATCCCACAACGAATTTAGGTGAATAAATATAATAGTATGACTCTTATATTCTAAAATTTAAATTTAATGCTCAAATTCTTCTCATACATTAAAACTTACCTTTTCGATTAGTTCACTTAGATTTGTGTAAATTTTAAAAATGTTCAATAAAACTTTTGTTATTTTCAACGTGTAAAAAATTAATTTGTATACAGTAAAAAGCACAGGTGTTTGGTCACTTTGGTATTCGTATAAAAAACTGCGGTCGGTCATAACACACATGGTATTTGTCACATTTGTCTAATCTCATTCCTGACAAAACTTTTACAAGATTGCTAAGTTTTAAGGGTTTATGTAATACATTCATTTGTTTAAAAAGAATTAAGTCCAATGCCAGAATGACAACTTGACATTTCAAATTTTTATTGAGGCTGAAAATGACAATTCAAATGAAATGACCCATATTTATTTGTGCATTACATTTTTTATGATATTTAAAATCAAAAAAGAATTAGGTGCATATATTGATGACAAAAATAATTCTTGACATCTAAAAAAATATCGCTTCTAAGGCGAATTTGCGCTTCATTTATGAAGACAGTGATAAATAATCTTACTTTTACGACATTTTATTAAAATGATTAGTTGAAAGCTTGCAATTAATAACATAAATGTAACTTTGTGTTACAGACGATCAATTTGATTTAAGTTTTATTGCAAATTGATAGTCTGCAAGAATAAGTTAAATGCAACTTAATCTTGCAGACTATCAAGCTAATATCCGATTTTTTAATGAAATGTCATTAAAGCAAGATTGCGAGTTTAATATTTTTTTCTATTTATTATATTTCTTATTATTTTGCAAGTTATATACTTTCATATTACAGCGTATTTAAATAAAGTTTAGTACATAGTATCGTGAATTAATTTTTAGATTTAAAAACCTTCACAAAACCTATTTGATTATACTGCTCATCAGAAAACCTGCTACGGTCATAAAAGCAAAGGGTCGGTTTGATGTAACCATTCCCAGGATATCATAAGATTCGTGCGGAACCTATCACTCGGAAATAAACTTTAGTGGTGCTTCTTGAAGCAAGTATAAATGCTCTTGAAGATGTCATAAAAGTGGACAGAATGCTTTTCGAAGGGTGGAGAACCAAATTTTGTTAACTTAAAACACCCTTTTTTTTAATACTTTACCAGCTTTCCATGGGTCTTTTGACCGATATTTAAGACTACATTAAATTTTTAAACTTATATGTGTGTGGTTATTCTGATTTACGATTTTTCCCACAGCAGGAGATATTCTACAAAGGTATTTATCGGTTCAACTTTTGAAATCAATTCACTCTTTATTTTATCGTAAAACAAAAAAAATAAGTTTTTGGTTGAGAATATGTAAATAAAAATGTTGTCTTAAATATTGATTTCTCTTGAAAATAGAGACTATTCGACAATTCCCGTTGCATTGTATTGCAATGTTAATTTATGCTTTATTTTTTAAGACAGTAGTAATCTTACTTTATTCAGGCACCTTAGGCGGGTTTCTTTAGTACATGAAAATCTAGTCCTTAATCAAAGGATTTTTTTAATACACAAATCTTTTTTTACAGCTGCAAAACCATAGTTTTTCTAGTGAAAATCAGAACGTTGAGTTTGAGCGCTTGTCATATTGTCAAAAAAGTATTCTTTTTTAAATCCTTCGATTAAGGACTAGATTGCCTTCTACTTAAATTAAATTCATTTGAATTTTGTGTTTCTGATGAAACATGTTATTATGAAGACCTTGATAAGATCGCGCATCACACCTTTATTTTCAAATACTTTTTAAAAAATTTTCTGGGAATAAAAATTTCCATAAAAAATTTTAAAAAGTAAAAAAACTACATGGTTGAGTTGTGTAATTTAAGAGAATAATTTTAACCGTTCTCTCGAAAATCGGCTTAATTGTTCTTTCTCAAAAAACTTCATGAAAATGATGAATTTTTGCGGGTTACAACATATTCTTTCTTATTAAAATTTAAAAAAAGTTACTTTTTAACATTTTTAAATTTTTATTAAACTAATATTTTTCAAAATGCATACGATTAATGGTTTAGAGTAATAATTAAGGGCTCATTTAGGGCTAATTTAATGCCCCATTGCCGAATTTCTGGCACTTCATTTTTTTTAAAAACGCATAGTTTTGTCACGTATAATTCAGGCTGTCAGAACCACCTTAAAAAATTCTTAAAAAGGCGTTTTAATACTTTTTTATGTTTGAAAAATTTCAGCTCAATTTCAGCTTCAAGTTTCCTCAAAAAATTAATTAATATTATAATTTAACAAAAAATATCTGTTGTTTATTTATAATATTTGATAATACCAAAGAAATATTATTAAAATTCTTGTAAAGAAACTTTAAACTAATTATAATAAGGAATAAACATTATATATAAAATTATTGATTGGACAACTGTCTAAATAAATAACAGTTGCTATTTACTTTTCACGATTAAATTATATAAACAACGTAATATTCAAAATAATAGGAAGGATTAACTAAACAGAAGTAAAACCAGATCGTTCAACACATGGACCTCAGATGCAACGCATTCGCGTAAGTGCAAAGTATGTGCGCTGCAGGACAAAAAATTCGATATTTCCGTTAGTTTTAAAGTCTCCAAGATTTCTTTTCCAAAAATTTTGGAGAAGATAAGGAATAAGTATCATAGTTCCAAAAAAATCGAAGGGATGCTTATGCCCGAAAAAATGAAATTAAAAATTTTTTTGACTTTTTTCTGGGCAAATTTTGGATTTTTTTTTAATATTGCACTTTAAATTGTTAAAAAATCAATTATTATTACCTAAAATATAAACAAAATCTAACTAAATGGATAAATGTTATTCGTTTAAAAAAATGTATTTTAATGTCTGATGCCTGGTAAAATCCACAATTTAGAAAATTTCTAAAAATCTTTGTCATAAAACACTACATTTTTACCAAGTATCACAAACATTGAAATACCCTTGACTAATTTTGATTTTTTTGAGAAAATTTGACTTAGATCTTGATGTATATCGAACCTAACGTTATCTAATTAGTTGGTGACAATAGGACTTCCTGATCGACAGCTAGGTGATTTGAATAATAGGTTTTTGAGACAGTAATAACTCGCCACCTAGCCTCACCCTACTTTAAATTTGCCAGTTTAAAAGAATTAAACTTGAATTCTTTTTAATTCTTCACTACTTACTGGGACAAGACTAGAATTACAAATGACAATTTGCTAAGTTAATAGACTTCTTGTAACCAATATTAGATTTAAAAAAATTGAAAAAATGTCTATTGTTGTTACGGATATTTGTAACAGTAGTCTACTATATTAGCTCATTGCTGTTCGTAACCTTAGTCCAGATATTTATAGTGCTTATTTCGCTGATGGTGTTTTGTTTTTTTGCCCAGACTAGATTAACAAAATTCTAAATTATAATCAGATGAAGTGCGTAAACGGTGATGAAGACATAAGGAGAAATTTTTTTGTAAAAGTCCTCAAGCAGGAGACAAAGTTAGAAGGGTGGCTTATAATGGCAACACTTTTCTTTATCCCTGTAGTTGTATGTGGATATGACTGAAGTGTACAGGGAGAATAAAATAGACGGAGGAGGTGGTAGGTGGTGTTACAACTGCACGGCAAGACAGCTCGCTTAAATATGCAGGATGGGCGGCGGCAAACGTCATTGTAGCGTGCTTATAGTATAGTGCAAGGGGTAAACTCGTAACTGAGGGAATCGCTAAGGGTATTCCTACGTGAAGGACTTTGGGGTGAGAAAGCAAGAGAACGGTGTGTGAGGTCAAGGGAGGAAGAGTTCTTTACGCCTGCGCAGCCCGTAATGATTGACTGGCTCGTTGGCAGCCAACAGACAGACTTTCACCTACACGTCCATCTCCACCCACATAACCCCCATTCCAATCCGAAATCTGCACTCGACTATCCTATTCCGCGAGAAAAACAGCTCAAAAAGCTCGCGATACAATATACACCCACGAACTATAGCTATTATGACCTCAGATTATTTTTTCTAAGACTATTCAGCCACTGTTTATCATTCACTACGATAGCTATCTTCATATCTTATCACAAACCCTTTCAACTCATTTCTATCAGTGAAATTGATACAACTTTTTTTACTGTTGTGTCTTTGATTTCTAAAAACGTATCTTTGATGCTCTCGAGAAAAAAATAAATATTAAAGAAATTTTCATTAAAAAAATTTTAAAATTCGTATTGATTTGACAAACATTTCTATTGCTTTTTATACTTTAGAAAAATGGTTGTACCCTTTAACATCTCTCGAATCTTATTATTTTTTTGAGCTTTTAGAAAAGTGTATCTCTCCCAAATAGCATAACATTTAAGCTTAAATTGTGATAATATATCAATATTGCTTCAACATTAATTATGTCTGCCCTGTGGAAACATTGCCTGGCAATATTAAAAATATTATAATATAATAATTTTTAAAATATATCTATAAAATAATATATAGTAATAAAATGTATATAATAATTACGAAAGAAGATTTCGACTTTATCAGACAATAGTGACATCTATCAGATGTCAATTAAACTCTTTGATTAAGAGTTAGGTGTTTCATAAGATAATTGTATGGATATGGTTGTCGATAAATAATTATCAATTTTAAATAATTTTGCTCTGAAAAAATAAGCTGCGTGAACGAATGCACTGTGCATCTGTCAGGACTGAAACTCCAGTTCATACTTTCACTTTACCCTGACTTTCACTTACTCCCACTTTCACTATCAATTCACTCTCTTTTCACTTACTGTCACTTATAGATATGACTGTAACTGAAAGCCATTGTAATATAACAAAAATTACCTCAATGCTACAATCCATTATTATTTTAAAATTGACTAAATATTACCTGATTATATTGCTTAGTTAGATCTACAATGCAATTGAAGTTGATTTAAGCGGATATACTTTTCAACTTTTCAACATTGCATTGTTTGAATCTTTCCGGGATATTCCAATATAATTAATTCAAGCAACACTAAAAATCCATTAACATTGTAAACATCAGTTTCCAATTTTTGTGTGGAAAATTGAACTTTCGCTTTTTAAGTTTTGAAATCTCTCATCAAAGTAATCATGGAACACTATAAAACCATAAGTAACAAGTTTGAGTGAAATTTAAGTGAGAGTTAGGGTAAAGTGAGAGAAAAGTGATAATGAAGTGAAAGTGAGGGTAAAAAAAGGAGACAGAGAAGGAGAAGTGAATTTGAAGTTTGAATGAACTGAAAGTGAGGGTGAATGGGAGGTGACAGTGAAAGTGAGCGTAAGGTGAATGTGACGTAGAAGTGAGAGTAAGTAAAAATGAAGGTGAAATGAGAGTGAATGTCAGGATGTAAGTAAGAATGAGGTAAAGTCAAAATAATGGTAAATTAAGAGTGTGAGTTAAGTAAGTAAAGCAATGTGAAGTAAGTATGAGTGAAAATGGATGAAGTAAGAGGGAAAGTAAAATGGAAATGATGGGAAAGTAAAGTACAAGTAAAGTGAGAGTCAAATTAAAATTAAACTGATGTGGAAGTGAAGTGAAGTTACAGAATCGCAGCTCTATTATTTATATTTAAATATAACTAACTAAAACCGTAAATCTCTATTGCGCTATAATTGCTAATAAAATATGAAAAATTGAAGGAATAATTTTAAAATTCATTTAAACAAAATTTCATTCCATTCTAATTTTTGTTGTTCTAAACTGTTATTACTTTAAATTTTTAAAAATTTCAAATTTATATTTCCTAAGTTTTAATTTAATTTTAAAAATTGTTTGACAATTATTTACAATTTAAAATTAAAAAATAAATTTATTTTCAAAAATACAAAAAATTTTATAGAGATTTTTCGTTATATCAATTTTTTGTAGGAGAGAGTGGTCCTAAGTTGCCGCCTAAGCTAATTGGTTTGAAATAATAACAAAATGGAATTTAATCAAGTCAGCAAGTATACAATATTGTGTTCAGGGATCGTTTTCCTATAATTTTATGTTATTTAGAACGTTATAGAATGGTTTTTGTAGTCCTAATACAATAAATAGTGAAAAGTTGCATTTTGGACATTTCAGAAATAGCGGTCCTAAGTTAGCCACTACTTTTTTTCGCTGGAGTATAAGAAAGAAATGCATATTCTCTTTAATTATGCAGAAATTTGACAAATTTTATACATTTAGGAGATTAAATACGCATTATTTAACTATTTTTGTTTAGAAAATGAAGCATTGTTTTATTTATTTTCAGTGGTGGATGGCTGCGGAGACTGGCGTGTTTGTAGTATGTCTTTTGTCTTTGTTTAATTCCTACGTTACACTTTCTCAGTCTTTCTCGTAATGAAAAACACAAAAAAGAAATAAAAACTAAATAAAAACAAACAAAAACAATAGGTGGCTAACTTAGGACCACTGTAGATTTTTACAAGTTTCAAATTATTACGCTGATAAAAAGAATTAATTAAAAAATCAACGGAACCTCTTATTACAACATTAAATAAAGGAACTAGAGCACACACTCATTTAAAAATTTTTAATTATTTAGCTCTTGCAGCTGCTCTTGACAAAAAAATTAAATTATTTTTTTCTTAAACAATATTATTGACCTCACAATGCGTAGAAGAATCTTAGATTATAATTAGGTACATAAATTATATCATGGTTTATCAATATATTACACCACGAAATTATGATTACTTTCACACTTTACAATTAATATAAATTCTAAGTATAAAAAAATATCTCTAAAAAAGCAGTAAAATACCAAGTTTGGGAAAATACAAACACTTTTCAAGTGCTTATTCCATAATATTAAGTCCACAATATCGAATTGTCGCAATTTGAATATTATATTTATATTCTACTACCCAAAAAATTATCTAAAAACTAAGTTTGGTAAAAATCGAATATTTTTTGGTAATTAAGTCCGACATATTGGAACCGTCATGTTGAATTTCTCAATTTAAATGTTATATTTATATTCTACGTCCCAAAAACATTTGAAAACAAAGTTTTGTAAAAATCGACTATTTTTTGAGATGTTAGTCTGCCATATTGTATTCGACATTTTGAAAGTTAATGTTTTATTGTATTTTAATGTAGAAACCTTAGAAGATTACCATTAACGAATTTGTAGAGTTTCACAAATTTGTGTGGTCTGTATACTTCAATTTGTCGTTTTCTTAAAAAATTTGCTAAATTCTCAAATGTTTCCTGAACCAGGAAAATTAGAAAAAAACTTCTCTATAATTTTTTCATATTTTGTATTTATCTAGCTTTATTTTGGTCGAAGGATCACTCATTTTGGTCCAGTCTATCGAGAGATATTAGGTTTTGAGAAAAAAAATGCATAAAGTCCCACTGTGCGACACATAAAATTACTTTAAATAGTAAGCGGTCTTCAAATCCTGTACTTTGAAGAAAACGAAAATTTAATAGTATATTCGACTCTCAGATCTTTTGCATTCAGTTCTTTTACACGCTCGATCCTTTTGCAAAGTTTCTCCCGCACCTTTTACATTAAATAAATAAATGACTATCAGAGTGTCACAACATTTATTTCAGGATAACTTTGGTTAGGGTAAACTAGACAGTAGTCGGTCACTCTACAGTTGTCGGCTACTTTTCAATTTTGTATAGCTATAAAACCGTATGAGATAAAAACATTTTCAAAGTTGCTAATCATTTCTAAGGTGATCATAAACAAATCTAAACTTTTGCAATAGAAAAAAAAAATTTTAGACGGTTTTTGAAAACTTTTTTAAGTAGCCGATTACTGTAGGTTTAGGGGTCCGATTACTGTCGAATTTTTACTTGTTTATTTACTAATTTTTTTAACGAATAAAATTTTTTTTTTTCATAAACATGATTGGTTTAATAGTTTTGTGTTGAATACTGTCGGACTTTAATTTTTTTGGTAAATTTTTTTAACGAATAAGAATTTTTTTTGGAAACATGGTTGGCATACTAGTTTTGTAGGAACATTAGGAACTTTCATGTGTAATTAAACATGAAAGAAATTTTAATTGTAATTTTTAAACAGTATTAAAAAGATTTTCTTAAGCGGCCGTCTACTGTCTGGTTTACCCTATCTAAAGTAAATTATAACAGCTCCTCTATTATGTGAGTAAAATTATATTAAAATTCTAATTATTATGCTTGTAAATATTAAAACTAAAACATAAATACTGTCATTAATTTACATATTTAGTTATACACATTGTATTGTTTTGCGTTACTATGGCATTTGTTTTGGTAAAAGGTATATTTGGTCCATAAGTGCAAAAGATCAAAGTTTTCATTTCTTGGTGCTTGGCTTCGAAATTTCTAGTTGAAACTAATTTTAATGGTCCAATCCTGCGCATAATATTTGGATAGTGAACTAAAAAATGACATTTTAGTAAAAGCTTAATAGGGTAAATAACACGATAAAGATTTGCTAGTTTCTTTCAAAAAATTTTAATTTTATAATTAAATTTAATAATAGTTATGCAAAACACCATAAGGCTACAGTGGTCAGCCACATGCTTCGGCAGTCGGACTCATCAGTTACAGTAGTCGGCCACCAAAATTATGTAGTTTTTAAAAAAATGAATATTAATTAATTTTTAAAATCTATTCTAAAAATTATACAGTGAGAGTAGATAATACAAATTAAAGATTGTATGAAGAATTAAAAATTTTAAGTTTATATTCTTTTCTTGTTTACATTATAAATATACCAGCGTAGAATAAGAAAGGTATACAAATAAAGTAAGTATTCTCGTTTTTTTATTGATTTCCAACCTATTGTTAAAAAAACGACAAATAATGAAATTAAAATTTAATTAATGAATTAAAAACTATTAAAATAAAACAATTGATGAAACATTGTTAATATGTTGCTTTATTGTAGAAAACCCAGTTATATTAAAATATCTATATATTAATTGATTCTTGATGTAAAGAATAAAATTTAATACTTTAATATTTAATATTTAAATATTAAATATTAAATACTTAATATTTAATTAAAAAATAATTATATAATATTATTATTATTATTATTATTATTATTATTATTATTGCTATTACACGATTTTTTAAAATGTTTTTAGAGTCGCTTAATACAAATCGAAAGTCATATTTTAAATAGAGTTTGAAAATTCGAAATGTCGGATCCAATATGGCGACAAATTTTTAAAACTGTTTAAAATCGCTTAAAAACTGTTATACAACATTTTATTAAAATATTCATCGAATTTTCTTAAAACTTATTACACCGGGATTTTTTATTTATGTTTAATTAGAAACTTTAAAAAGCAAATAATTTTAAAATTTTACTTTATCACAAATTTTATTTGAACCAATGAAAAACGACTACAATATTACGATATGATGTCAAATTGGTAATCAAAAAAGAGTCAAACGCAATTAATTAATTATTATTAATATATATATATATATAAAAAATACCTGAAAAGTCTCAAAAAATTTTTCGACAGCATTATCATAAACTATACATCGAAATTGTGAAGTATTGTCTGTCATGTCCATTGAAAATAATTTTCCAGCCTTATACGTTTTTATTTCAGATTTTTCAATTATTCGACAACGAATTTTCCATCTAGAGATAAATAATAATACAATATTTTAAAAATAATTAAATATTAAATATGTGTTTGATGTAGTTCCAAAATCATTTCAAATAATTTGCAAAAAAAAATATAATTTTTAATTTTTTTAATATTATTTTAGAGAAAATATTTATTTATTTTTATATACCTATAACTAAAGTTTAAATTTCAATTTAACAAAATTTTAACACATAATTGAATTTCTTAGAATGTTAATTATGTAATATAATAAAGTATTATTATACATACTGCGAAATTATTTCCGTTATTTCCTTAAATGAATTGATAATATCATTTCATTTTCATTTATTCACTTGTTATAATTACAAAGATTTGTAAGAACAAGGGAGTTACGCAAAAATCCCATTAAAAACAATAAAATAGAAAATTATACTACTCTAACAATTACAAAATTTAAAATAATTAATCGTTGCAGCGCTCATAAAGAATTTTAATTAAAGTATCAACAAAACATTTAATAGTAGTATAATCTGTCGTAGATATTAAAACAAAAAAATCGTCTATCGTGCACACGTTGTTACCCAATATTTTATGAATTGGCACTAGTAGGTGATTACAAGCAGGGCAAAAAGCAAGAATGTGATAAAGCGAATCGACTTCAAGATTACAAGAGGCGCAAGTTGCATCGGGGTGAAATATATATTTCTTTTTTTTAAAAACAACACGACATACGTGCTTGTTTAAAATTCTGATTTGCGCAATTATTCTTTTATAAAAAAGTGGCAAACTGGTATTCAGATATCCTTGCATACCCGGATTCAAAGAAAGATTTGGATAAATTAACAGACTACTAGAAGAGGGGCAACAGTTGATATCTTGACTTTTAAGGTGCGTCGCGAACTGTTCAAGAATGAGATCACTGTCAGGAAAAAAAGACTCTAGATTGAAATTGAACCATAAATCTGATAAACCACATGGGTCAAAAAAACAGTTTTTTAATTGTGTAAACCAATTGAAACTGTTATTTGGATTTGCCTTAGCAAGCTTAACCAATCTTTCTAAACACAACCTAGGATACCTAGAAGAATCCATTTTACTGATTTTGTTTAGCCAAGACAAGGTAAGTTTTATGACTTTATGTGCGAGATAAATAATTCCCAACTCAGTTCTAACTGCATAATTGGGTGTACAGATAGGGAGATAAAGCAATTTTTTGAAAAAAGATAGTTGAATTTTATCAATGTCGTTCAGAAAATTTAGACTCCAAATCTGGCATGCATAAAACAGAACACTAAGAGCGAGACTTTGAAATAAATTAATACAAGATACTATTGAATTAATTCCGACAGTGTAAATCAAACTGAGAACAGAACCGACAGCTGTATTGGCCGAACTGATTGCCCTGTTGGAAGCAGAAAAAAAAGAGCAAGAGCCATGAAAAACAACTCCAAGATACAAGTATTCTTTAACCACCTCGATGCAACTCTCGCCGTATTTAAAAGATTTAAATTTTTTCTTTGCCTTCGAATTACCAGATCTAGTAAAAACAACGATTTTAGTTTTATCAGTATTGACAGTCAGTTCATTCAATTTACAGTAATCATGTAACGCTTTCAATTTTCTGTTTAATTCAACTGGTGTATCTGCGAGCATTACATAGTCATCCGCTTAACCACACAACATAATTTCTGCAAAACTATTTATTGAGATACCTCTGCAGCCCCGCTTGATAAAAAACTCTTCCATATCCGCAATAAATAGTACAAATAACAAAGGACTTAAAACCTCGCCTTGCAAGACACCCAAAGAAACTTTAACTTCGTCAATATAACCCTCAGACGTTTTAATACGTGCAAGAGCCGATGAATAAAAGTCTATTAAAATATTAATAAATTTAGAACTTAAACCTAATGCGTAGAGTTTCTTCCACAGTAGACGATGAGAAACAGATGGGAAGGCCCCTTTAAAGTCTATAAATGCTGCATACACAACAGCACCCGGAGAAGCCAAGTGAATCTGAATGACAGAAGTAAGGTTGAACAAATTGTCCAGACAACTTCTGCCACTTCTAAACCCAGCCTGGGACTCCGGAATAAGGTTGTGCTCAGAAGCCCAAGCGTTAAGACGGTCACATAAAAGCTGAGAAAAAATTTTTTCTAGGCAACTAACTAGCGAAATCGATCTATAATTGTCAGGAATTAAAGGGTCACCCTTTTTAAGAAGCATAAATAGAATTATTTTACCCCAATCTTTAGGTACTCTTTCGGTCTCTAAAATTTTATTGAAAAAGGTGTTTATAAATAAAATCCAATTCTGTGGAAGGTTCTTGAAAAAATCATAGTTAATTCCATCTAGACCAGGGGCCTTACCATTTACTGCATTTTTTTTAAAATTAAATTATAAAAACAAATTAAAAAGTATCTCTTATGTTTATCCTGAATAATCATAAATTGTCAATTAATAAAAATATTGATGAGAAGAAATGGGAAAATTGCGCATATTCATCACTTTTATTGAGTGGCATTGCGCTATTTGTATTAGGAAATAAAGACTGACTGTCTGTTATCCTCTCGTTAAAGCCAATGCTTTAAAAGTGGATATGAAACACCTTAAGAGATGCCATCCATCCCCATAATGGGGTGGCCCTCAGCATTCCTAGTCGTATCCATAATATGGATTGTCTTTAATTGGATAAAATTTGTTTATTTAGAAAGGATTTGCAAAGGCGTACATAGACATCACAAGTAAATGCGGTATTGTTCACCATTTACAACAAGGTACATAAAATTGAGGAAATACTGTATCATACTATTATTTTAATGCCATATTAATAATTCTCGAAACAGAAATAAGAAGTAAAAAATATTCTCAAGTAATTATGTGTTATGTTAATCAGAATAAACAAAATTCAGAATATCGAAGTATATAAGTAGCTAATTAAATGTTCAGTTTTACTTTATAAATTCTTAATTGAAGAAGTATCAATAAATTACAAATTGTATTTTTTAGTATATTTGTGTGAATGAATTTCATTTGACACAATTTTTTTATGGAATATTTACTTTACAGACATTTTATGTCATAAATTTTAAAGCAAATGAACTTACAATTGAGAATTAACATAATATTTTATTTATCCAAAGTATTATTTAACGGTTAATGCTGAATTACAGGAAATTATGATTATGATGAGAAGGAATTGCAAATTCGCACATATTCATCACTTTTATTATCGAGTGGCATTGCGCTATTTGCATTAGGAAATAAAGACTGACTGTCTGTTATCCTCTCGTTAAAGCCAATGCTTTAAAAGTGGATATGGAACACCTTAAGAGATGCCATCCATCCTCATAATAGGGTGGCCCTCAGCATTCCTAGTCGTATCCATAATATGGATTGTCTTTAATTGGATAGAATTTGTTTATTTAGAAAGTATTTGCAAAGGCGTACATGGTCATCACATGTTAATGCGGTAGTGTACATCATTTACAAGAAGGTACATGGAAGTGAGGATATACTGTATCATACTATTATTTTAATGCTATATTAATAATTCTCGAAACAGAAATAAGAAGTTAAACATACTCTCAAGTAATTACGTGGTACGTTAATCAGAGTAAACAAAATTCAGAAGAACGAAGTATATAAATAGCTAATTAAATGTTCAGTTTTACTTTATAAATTTTTAATTAAAGGAGCATCAATAAATTACAAATTGTATTTCTTAGTATATTTGTGTGAATGAATTTCATTTGACACAAGTCAAATATTTGTTTTTAATATTATTTGTTCGCAAATATGTCCGCCAATCAGGTTCGCAATATTTTTCCTGTAATCTGCACTTAAAAATAAATATTTGTACCGAATTGCAACTCACTAGGTCATGATTTCTAAAGATAATTGAAATTTTGACGAGAATTTAAAACAAATTTTGAACATATAATTGAATTTTTGCGAAGAATTTGTTCAATCAAATTACGGACTTTACGGATAGGACCTTTTATAAAGAAAATGGACTTTTACGGACTTCAAGCAAAATTACTGACTTTTACGGGATTTCCGAACCTAGTTCGAGCCCTGCAGGCGCATTACAAAAGAATATAAAATAAATGAAAGAACTGTGAATGTAGTCTGTAAAGCACTATTAAGAAAATTAGTAATTGATTTCTACATAGTTTTAAGTATTTTTAAAAGTTATCAGAGCTTTGAAAATTAATTCTTTATTTAGCAGTCATTATGAGAAAAAATACTCATTGCTGCCAAATTTTCTACTTGTGTGTATGTAAAATATTACACTTTTATTTATTTGTTTAATTTTCAATTACGTATTAAGTTTGTGAAGAAATGTATTTCATTATACATTATTCTTAAAGTATTCCAAACAATTACATTATTAATAGTATTGAACTTCTACACAGCACTAAATTGCACGTAACGTATATATTATTTACGAAATACACTCTTATGTTCTTAAAGTTATACTACACTACACTTTATTTTCAAATAAACAACACTTCTTACACTATATTTCACTTTAGTAAACACACTAAACCACATCATTTAAATTTTTTCTAAATATGCACAATATTTTTTAATTATACTTACATAATTATGTAACAGTAAACTTCAATAAACTGTATTTTTCAATTAAAACAAATATTTTCTACCATACACTTTTAAACAAAACTAAACAAAACTGAACTCACATTATTATTTACAATAATCACCACTGTCCTGAAAATATATCCATATTTTTTAACAAATTTGTTTAAATCAAACTTAAAATATCTTTGCTATACAGTCAAACATATTTAAGTTCAATTTAAACATATTTTCTGGTTCCTTTAAAAAATAATATATTTAATTCAAATATAAGTTATAGTTGATTTAAAATTATTTAAAATCAACTTCAGGCTTCACAGTGCCCCTAAAAAGTATTTTGGGGGAAATAGGGGACTGAAAATTAAAAAATAGGGGACTTTTAGGGGACCATAAAAATTGGTTAAATAAAGATAAAAATATAATTTATTTATACAGGGTTGCCACAAAAATTTAACTTTATTTTTCCCTGATTTCCAAACACAACTTTCACTTTTTCCCTGACCCTAAAGAATATTCTGATTCACTCTGAAAATTATTAGATATTAAAAAAAAATGTTTTATTAAATTTATTTAAAAATTTCTTCAAAAGTCAAATTGTTCGAAAACATCAATATAGTTTTATTTAAAATAAATATTTAATCATTTTTTTTTTCATTGGAATTAAGATGTTTAAAAATTTCAAATTCAAACCTTTTCAAATTGAACAATTTTATAAAACATAAAGATAACTGACTAAAAAAATCATTAGTTTATTATTTATAAGAATATTGTTCCTGTAATTTCTTCAAAATTATTTGTATCATTTCATTAATTAACATTTTCTAGAATTTTTAACTAAAATTCTATACTTTAAATCAATAACGTCAATTATTATTCAATTAAACTTTTTCAAAAAAATTAATTCTACAGAATTGTTAGTGAAAAGTACGAAAAACAATAATTTAATTTTATGAGAAATCAATTATTTAAATACAAAAATAAATAATATTAAATGTTTCTTTAAATTTAATTTTTACGAAGAATTATTGTATAAACAACTTTTGAAAATATTTAATTTCTTTTAAGAAATTTAATTAAAATTTGAATGAAATTTATTATATTAAAGAATTATATAACATTTTTTTTGGAAATAATTGAAAACTTTTTAAAGAATTTTATTAAATTTTTTTAAAATAATTGAATTCTTGATAAGAATTTAAATGATAATTTTTGAAAATAATTGAATTTATAAAAAGAATTTGATTAAAATTTTTGAAAATAATTGACTTCAGAATTATTTTTGACAATAATTTAAAACTAGAACCGACAAAATAGTCCATGTGGACGTACACATATTAGAAAATAAAAACTTTAAATAATTACAAAAAAATCAGCAATTAAACTTTCTCAAAAAAATCAATTCAAATTAATTTTCAAAATTCAATTATTTCTAAAAATTTACGCTCTAATGCTTTTAAAATTTCATTATAATCTAAAATTTTTACTGAAATCCATTTTTAAATCAATGTTTATGAGAAAATTTTACTATAATTTAATTATTTTAATACAAAAATATCAATTTATTGAATAATAGCATGTTTATTATTTATAAAAATAATTGAATTCCTAAAATATGTAAAAAAAATATGTAAATAATTAACTTCCTGTGAAATTTGTATTATTTTTTGAAAATAATTAAAAGTTTGTGTAGAATTTTATTAAATTTTTTTTTAATAATTGAATTTCGAAGAAAAATTTTTATTATTTCTAAAAAAAATTTAAATTTTGACAAGAATTTAAAAAAAAATTAGAACATAATTGAATTTTTGTGCAGAATTTTTTCAATCATGAAGTTAGACAAAAAAATTCAAATTCAAAACTATTCAAAATTTAAATTTTTTTGTCTGTGACGTCCTGCATATTCTATAAAAAAAGTTACAGGTTAATACCTTTAAGTATTTATAATTCTGTAGAAAATGACCTTTAAAATAAGCTTAAGATCATTAAAAAGCGTTCATTATTTTAGAAGTTATTTAAATTTTTGTAAAACATTGAAAATTACGTTTTTTTTAAAATATCTTAATAAAAAACTGACCAAATGACTGCTGCAAGGTCTTTTTAAAATTTTATCAACTTTCAAAACATATACCGAACAAAATTTAAGTTTTTATAAATTTTATGTTAAAATTTTTTTTAATTTTCCTTAAAACGGGTGGACTTACAATTTTGTCCGTTACTGTAAAAACACTTTATCTGATAAATATCCAAAAGTCCAGTAAACTCTCAACGAATTCTCAAACAAGTATCAAGCCTATTTTACAGGGAACAGTTACAAATAATTATATCTCATTTTGAACTAAATGTCTTTTCATTTTTCTAAATTCAAATTTGATTGAATTCACTTAAAACTTGTTACTCGGGGATTTTTAGAGTTCACACATTACGAATCAAATTTGAAAATTTTTTCGACATATTGGATATACAATTTTTAATTTCTAAAAATTTATCTCAGATTCGAAATCAACGATCCCAAATACCCCCGAATAACACGTTTTAACAGCATGTGACTATTAGAAATTCAATGTTAACTTTTTCGATCACTTTTCTCTTTAAATATTTAATAAATGGAGCTAAATTTTTTTTTAATAACTGACTGTTGGGATCAGAAATCACGTAAAAATTATCTGCTTTCGGAAGACATCTTCATTTCTTATCTCTTTTTTTAAACATTCTTTAAAACAACAGACGGAATAAAAAATGGTTTCCGGAAGTCATATGGCGAGGGGGTATTTTCTAAGAAAAATGGTGTACACAGTAATCCCTATTACGCACATTACGCACATTACGGCTAATACATGACTAATACGCCTATTACGCTAGTATTACGCCAATACGTTATATTACCCGACTATTACGCTATATTACATGAATATTACACAATATTACAGGTGTAATTCTGAGTATTTTGGATGAAAACTTAGTCAATAGATTGTGAACAAACCTCACAAAATATTTGTATAATTTTTTTTTAAATTGATCTTTGACTTTATTTGATATAATGAAAAAATTTAGAATGTCGTAGTGCGTATATTTTATTATATAATAAATATTTTTGAAAGTAATGCAAGTGCTGGTATTACCATGGTGCACAAAGCTTCATGATCGGAATACCGTGTGCCTTATACCGCGAAAATTTCAACTTGTAGAATTTGCAAACGGTTGAATGAAATTAAGCAAATTTAAAACAATGGTTTATTAATTTAACAATAAATATTCTTATATTTTAGCAGATACTAATAATAATCACAGAATTCGTTATAAATCTATTAATAACTTTATTTAGTGCCTTTATTTAGTACATACATACCTAATAATATTTAATTAAATATTTTTTATATAAAACTGTATTTTTGCATTACAATGAGCAATTTATCAAACTTTCCGCACCTACAAAATTTAGAATTTTTTAAAACGAGAAATGTAAGTTAAATGACAATAATTTTTTATTTATTAAACACATACAATAAGAAAGTAACTATCTGAATTTTGTTGATTAACAAATTGGAATATAAATGGTAAAATTTGACAAAAATAGCGAAACCACGGTAATACCCACACTTACCCTAATATTTACTTTAAATAAATAAATAATGCACATGAAACGAAATGAGAAATTTTCATTAATTTACAAGAATAAAAAATTATCAAGCAAACGAGAACATTGTTTTAAATCATGAAACACTTGAAGCATTTAAAATCGAGTTTAATGTACATAGTAACTTAAAATTATTTTCCTCTATTTGAGGGCGTGGTATACTGTACAAATATAATTTTTAATATCATAGTACCCATGAACATCCATATTTATAAGAGTCAAATTTCTGTGTTTAACAATGTAGTTAATTAATTATTTGATAAATTGAACTATGCAAATAACAATACTATTACGCGACTATTACACGATATTACTTACTATTACACAGCTATTACTCGGTAATACGCTATATTACTGACTATTAAGCACCATTACGCACTATTACGGGTATTACATAGCTATTACCAGGAATGTGTACACTCCAATACGCAAGAAAATACCCCCTCGTCATATGGTGAACACCAGATGACGTATCGCAATTCTGCAGTTCCCAATAAGTGATGAATTAAAAGTGTATTTTTAAGTGACTTATACTTAGATTTCATCGTTAGTGACTAAACAATTTACGAATACAATTTTTTTATTTCGATTGTGTTAAGATTTTCTGGCTAGAGACTTGAAAAAGTCTAAAATAATTCTCTTAATAGAATCTTAAGTAATTTTTCGAATCAGTTACTAGCCAGTTAGGAAAGAAATTCTTGTTACTATTATGATCAGATTTTCTAATCCGTAACTTGTGAGATGTACTGAACAGAAAGTGAAAGTTTTTCCGTCCAGTGAAATTGTCCAGTTACTTATTCAGGACTTGCAGGTATTGATTGATAAATTTTTAGAATTTTAATTGTAAATATGACCATGGTTATTCCGAAAATTTAATAATTAAAAAAAATAAATTTTTATTTGTTTTATTCGAAGATAATTAAATTTTAAAAAATTATGATAAAAAAATTCTAAGAATAAAGTAGGGTAGAGAATAGTTAGAATAGTTACGCCCATCGTTTTTTTCGACATAAAAAAATCGTAAAATCGCTGTAGTTCGGAAAATTGTAGCTAAGAAGTCAAGTTTTCAGACGGTCCTAATCATTTTTTTATTTTTTTTTTAACGGCGTTGGAAGGTCTGGAAAATTTGTAGGTTACAATTATCGCCCGTCAAAATACGGCACTGACTGATTTAAATGACGTGAAACAGGTAAATAAACATTTTTCAATCACTTTTTTTCTAAACACAGACACTTTTTACAAAATAGGCCAACGTACAACGAGTAGGAATCTTCTTAATTACCTAAGTTCAAAAGATTGTTTAATTTCATGCAGAAACGCGGTTGTAAAATGTAAAATTGGAAATGATTGGAAAGTAATGTAATGACAGACAACAAGAAGCGGTTTACTGCCAGTCGCCAGAAGAGGGCAGAAGCATGCAGAGAGCACAATGGTCCAGCTGTTATGTTCTTAGCATTACATCACTTTCCAATTTTACATTTTACAACCGCGTTTCTGCATGAATTTAAACAATCTTTTGAATTTAGGTTATTAAGAAGATTCTTACTCGTTGTACGTTGGCCTATTTTGTAAAAAGTGTCTGTGTTTAGAGAAAAAGTGGTTGAAAAATGTTTATTTACCTATTTCACGTCATTTAAATCAGTCAGTGCCGTATTTTGTCGGGCGATAATTGTAACCTACAAATTTTCCAGACCTTCCAACGCCGTTAAATACATTTTTTAGACTCAAAAATTCAAACAAGAATAGTAATGCCCCACCCTACCCTAGTTTGTAAAAATATTTTAATGTAATTTTTCGAAAACAATTAAATTTATTAAATGAGTTTTTGTATTCTTTTAAAAAAACTAATTAATTTATAGAGGAATTTTAATGAAATATTTTGAACATAATCGTTCTTTCCAAAATTCTAAAAATAATTCTAAAATGTTATTATTTTTTGTATGTATTTTAATTTTCGGAAATATGTAATTCAAAATACTGAAAATATTGCATTTTAAAAAATTAGAAGCTAATTTTCATTTTTAAATTAACGTTTAAAGATTTTTCATTAAATTTTTTGATAATTCATTCAAAATTTACAATTAAAATTCTTGAAAAGTTGATTTTCAGAAATTGTAACTAAATACTTAAAAAAACTCAATTATTTTTAGTTAAATTTTATTGATTTTAAATTATACTCATCTTTTTAATTGTATATTTTTAAATTTTAAATGAAAAAATAATTTTTTAAAGATTTATTTATAGTTATTTTTTGCACTATAAAAATCGAAATTTAAATTTAATTTAATCTAAAAAAATACATTTTGGTGCAATATTTGGAAAAAGTCGAAAAAGTCTCAATTTTTGAAAATAAGTCGAAAAATTCTCAATTTTCTAAATTTCCCTGACAATTTACTGACATTAAAATTACTTTCCCTCTACAAAATTGTTTTTACAGAAAAATATGAATGTTTACGGAAAATCAGTAAAATTTATGAATTTTAATAATATCTAAACATTACAATTATAAACTTTTCTGAATTCAATTACTTTCTACAATTTTGAACTAAACTTCATCTCTAAATCAATTAATTTAAATAATTTTCCAAAAATTCTTCTAGAATTTAATTATATTTTAAAATAGCTTTTGATAGATAATTGTTTTTCAATTTTGAAAAATTTTCAAATAATTAAAATTTGGCAAAATTTTTTTAAAATAATTGAATTTTTGAGAAATATAAATAAAAAAATGATCAAATTTTTAAAGAATTTTAATGATAAACAGGACCATGAGCTCTCAAAAATTTTAATAAAAAAAGAAAGTTGAAAATCTAAAATTTAAAAAAGTGAATTTCCATAAATTTTGATTTGCATTGTTTGAAGATAATTGAATTTAAAAAAATTATTATGAAACAATTCTAATAATTAGTTTTTAAAAATATTTGAATGTAATTTTTCGAAAATAATTGAATTTCTTAAAAGAATTTTGGTATAATTTCAAAAAACGAATTAATTTTTCGAGAAATTTTAATAAAATTTTTTGAACATGATTGTTTTTTCCAGAATGCTAAAAATAATTCTAAAATGTTATTATTCTTGGAACGTATTTGAATTTTTGGAAATATGTAATAATATAAATAATGTAAAAAATTAAAAGCTAATTTTCATTTTTAAATTTACCTTTAAAAGATTTTTCGATCTGCTTGATTGATTTGATTTTCAAAAATTGTAACAAAATGCTCTCCCTGACATTTCCCTGACTTTACTGACATGTGACAACCACTTCTTTATTTACAATAAATAAGCATATTTTTAATTAAAACATTTTGTTAAAAAATGGAGTAAAAATTATTTACTTGTATAAAATGTATAAAGATATTCATTTTATCTCATGGCAAAAAATGACGCATGTGACCACGTGTTACTTTTTATTCATTGGATAAAATGGACGCATTCTTCATAAAAGTGGAAATAATGAATAGCATTTCTCCTTGTCAAACAATAAGCACTTTCATTACAATATATTTTACTATACCTTTTTCTTCTTCTTCTTTTTCAATCGATTGAGGTTCAGCCAACTATCAGAAAACGTTTTAAATTTTATTAAAATTCACTGCTGCTCCAAAAAATCCGCGTATGTCAACGAAGTGATAGTTATCACTTCGTAATGACGTGTTCTCTAGGCTCCTTGTTCTCTGCGCAGTGGCGCACACGAGATGTCGAGCGATGCCGAACGGTGTCGAGTGATGTCGACCGACAGCTTTGGGCAAATAATACAGGGAACCCCCTTTATATTTAAAAAAAATTTTTTTAATTAATACAATTTGTTAAAAAATGGAGTAAAAATTATTCACTTGTTTAAATTGTATAAAGATAGTGTTCATTTTATCTCATGGCAAAAAATGACGCTTGTGACCACGTGTTACATTTTACTCAATGGGTAAAATGGACGCTATCTTCATAAAAGTGGAAACAATGAATAGCATTTCTCCTTGTCAAAAAATAAGCACTTTCTTAATAATATATTTTACTATACCTTTTTCTTCTTCTTCTTCAATCGATTGAGGTTCAGCCAACTATCAGAAAACGTTTTATTTTATTTAAATTCACAGCTGCTCCAAAAAATCCGCGTGTGTCAACGAAGTGATAACTTGTAATGACGTGTTCGCTAGGCTCTTTGTTCTCTGCGCAGTGGCGCACACGTGATGTCGAGTGATGCCGAACGATGTCAAGTGATGTCGAGTGATGTCGACCGACAGCTTCGGGCGAATAATACAGGGAACCTTCTTTATAATAAATAAAAATATTTTTAATTAAAACATTTTGTTAAAAAATGGAGTAAAAATTATTCACTTGTTTAAATTGTATAAAGATAGTTTTCATTTTATCTCATGGCAGAAAATGACGCTTGTGACCACGTGTTACATTTCTCTCAACGGATAAAAAGGACGCTATCTTCATAAAAGTGGAAACAATGAATAGCATAGCTCCTTGTCACAAAATAAGCACTTTCTTAATAATATATTTTACTATACCTTTTTCTTCTTCTTCTTCAATCGATTAAGGTTCAGCCAACTATCAGAAAACGTTTTAAATTTTATTAAAATTCACTGCTGCTCCAAAAAATCCGCGTGTGTCAACGAAGTGATAACACCAAATTGGTGATAACCAAATTGGTGATAACACCAAAATTGCTCATTAGGCGAGAAAAGTTGGTGCAAATGGCAGCAGGCTGCAGCTAAGGAGGAGCTGAATAGATCGTTTAACCCTTAAACCGCACCCTGGGTGTGCGACACTCATATTCTAGCTTTTTAATTAAGGAAGATTTTGACTATATGAGCAATTAGTGACATCTATTAGACGTCAATTGAACTCTTTGGTTTAGAGTCAGGTGTTATTCTTAAGATAATTATTCCGATATGGTTGTCGGTAAATAATTATATTTTTGAATTTAATTTTTGATCTGAAAAAATAAGCTGCGTGAACGACTGCACTGTGCATCTGTAAGGACTCGAACCCCAGTTAATAGCTGCCTTTCGCGGGACTAACGCCTACCAATGCACCATGCCAACACAGCCTGGACGTTCACGTTTCTTATGATCTCAGATCTTTGGTTTAGAGTCAGGTGTTATTCTTAAGATAATTATTCCGATATAGTCGAAATCTTCCTTAATTAAAATTCTAGCTTTTTACTCTAATATCTCGTTTAAAGTCGTAAAAATTGAACATATGTCGTTATTGCACGATACATTTTGTACTTAAATTTATCTTCTGTGAGGGACATTAGTCTCCCAAGTGTCTTTGTGTATTTGATAACTTTATAAAGTTAACAGCGAAAAATTTCTGGGTGACTGATACCCAGTTTTCGGTTTAAGGTGATTTTAGTAGTTTTAAAAAACATTTTTTTTAATATTAAGATTAAATAAATCATTATGAAACTTATTGTCCTTCAAAATAGATGTACTGAGCTACATAAGATAATTTTTCTGAAACATAATATCCTTTTCCAGCTTGGAAAACACACTTCAAAGTCCCCGGGTGTCGCACACCCAGTGTGCGATTTAAGGATGGATTCGGAAGTGTGCGGTTTAAGGACCAAGGGTATAAGTACCCTTGGTTCGCGCCCATTTGGCTTGGTATTTTTCCGGCACGTAAGATAATCTGAGCGGGAGGTTTGACGTCGAGGTATAATGATGTGCACCGTCGATTATTGTCCGGTACACACCATTAGAACTCGACTGTCGATAAACCGGTTGTACTCAGGAGAGGTTTCCTACAGTTTCCCTCTTCTCTGTCGAGAAACCCCATTGGCGGGTGGTCCAGGCGAATGCGTGTACTTCTAATAAAAGTCGGCTGTAGACGCAAAATTAGGTTAATATATAGAAAAAATTTCATATGTAGAATGGTTATGCTTAATCCAAAAAAGTATTTCTCGGGGATTCTTGTCGAAGTACGTAAGGCCAATAGGGCAGGAGTATAAACAATAATAAAAAACTACTGATCAGATGTTTGGGAGCAGAAGCACAGAATAGTAACGAATCTTTAAATTCGTTGATCTGGACGTTTGATACTGAACACCTTCATTCAGGAGCTAAAATTGTGCAGATTTCAACATTTCTGGCGACTATGATCTTCAACGAAGGATTTGAAACTCTTATCAAAACACTTAGCGTAATGGTCTGTCAAATCTTACAATTATGTGCACCGATGCAACAAAGAACGAATCACTCGCTCCGAGCAGCACGTGAGCGATGACGCCCGACAAGCCGGGATGAATGCACGAGAGGAACAGGCAACTTTAAATGACTTCTATAAGGAGCAGGTAGGTGTCCTTTATGGTCCAGGCATAGCAGATTAATGGTAAGTCGATACTTACTCCAAGAGTTAATGCTTTTTAGAATTCTAAGATTAATTGGATAATTGTGAAAACTGACTTGCTGACTAATTAGAAATTTTTGTTGTAAAATTAGCAGGAGTTTTATAATAATCATATTCCAGCTTATTAATTTTAAAATTTTTCTCCGCTAATTATTAATCCCCAATCTAAATTTAAAAATAGACAAAAGATTAGTAATCAGGAACTACAACACCGAGTAAACAAGTTTCGTGACAATCTAATAAATTTTTTATATGTCATCTGTCATATTAAATTCGCAATTTCAAATTTTTAAAAACTAACATCAGATTCGTCATCAACAATCCCAAAAACCCCTGAGTAACAAGTTTCAGGTAAAACTAAACAATTTTTAAAAAATCGTCTGCAATATTGGATCCGCCATTTTGAACTTTTAAAAAATGATGTCATATAATCAGCGTGTTAATGCTCTTTCTCTCCTTCTGACTTAATTAGATTAACTCTCTTTTAGAGTCAATTTTTAACTGAAAATTTAATAAATTGTTAATAAATAAGAAATTAAATTAAGTTTTTTACTAATCAGGACTTTTGTTGTTGCCCAAAAAGTTATGAATAATATCTTTGTACGCATTCCATGCTTCCAATTCGGTTTTAGTTAAACAATTACTGAATTTTTGGTCTTGAAACAGTGCTCGGATTTGAATTCCATCGAAAATTCCACATTCAAAATGATATTTTGAATTTTTTTTGTAATATTTTGAATTTTTGCTTCAAATATTGCATTGCTGGTTCATTTGGCGGCAAATTTTTTCAAAATTTGTCCACAATCCGAGCTAAATATGCAAGGCTGGAAAAATATCACTTTTTCGCAAAACAAGAGGAGCGTTGATGATATTAAATCCAGGAGATGTATTTTCGTCTCGTTGCGGCCAAACATATTGCGTATAATGCTGCTTGCGATTGCGACTATCCCACAAATTCATAATTTTCTTTTACATTATTTGCGTATCCAATTAGAATTGATAGTTTCACATTGCCTTTATGGAGCAATACAGCATTAAAGCTGCCTTTGCCTCCATCAATAAAGAGGAGTCATTCTTTGGGAACGTATATTTGTCCGAGTGAGTCAAATAAACCGCGAATATCCGAACAATAACAGTAATTGGTTACTGAGGCAAAATATTATTATTAATAATATATTTATTAGATAGATATTAATTATTACTTACTGCGAGGTACTGTCAATTTTATAACATCTGCTTTTGAACGTATTTGAATACCTACATAGTTTTTTTAATAAAATTTATTAACCATACTTCTTAACCATTTTTAATATTTCACTAGAAAACATTATGCTTTTAGTTCTTAGTTATGAATTATTATATTTAAATATACATTTACTTGATTTAATACAGAAATTATTGCTTAAAAAACTTAATTCAATAGCATCAGTGCTATTGAGACAATGGTTTTTTCTTTTCAGTGTAGTTTTATAAAATATCATAAAACTATGTACTTAAAAAGTTTAAGCAACACCTTTAACATTTTATATGCTTTGAGGATTTGATTATATGTTCAACATTATACCAAAAGAAATTAGTAATACATTTAAAGTGCTACCTTACTACAAACAATCTATAAATAAAAATTTAAAGGTAATTTTAGTTTAAATTGCTAGACTCTAGACTCTTATAGCCATTAGCTGCGGGTAAACAGAACAATACTTTACTCAAGAGGCGTTTCTCTTTTCTCTCGTAATTTTGAGTCTTTATTCTACTACTCTCAATGCCTTTTTCAGACATGAGAAACGTAGAAACGAACTGATGTCTGAAATTTATTACACTGTAAAAAATACAGCTTTGTTTACTCTGTAATCGAAACTCGTATGAGTGATTCTCAACAAAGGCATAGTAGTAACTTCTGACAATGACACTTTAAAAAAAAATTTAATTCAAATTTATTTGTACCAATTTAATTAATTAGCATTAGAATAAATTAATTAATAACTATTCGAGCTTATATTTGTCTTTTAAGTCCTATAAGAAAAGTTCTGAAATTGAACTTTACTACTCGAACTTAGGTGATCAATTTTGAATTTAAATGTTACTATATTGTGTTAGTATATTTATTTACATAATTCAGTCATAAAAATAATTCTTTAACATGATTACAAAAGTAATAAATAAAAATAAACTTTTAACATTAATTAAAATTATTTGTAAAATCAGAATAATATGATTTCCGGTTCCAAAAGAATAAAAACGTGGAAAAATTGAAAAAAAACTTTGTTAAAATTATTTATTGGAATAAAAAAATACTCAAAAATTATAACTTAGAAGTTAAGCTTTCGTACAAAAGTTTAAAAAAAACATTTAATCCAACTGTATTAATAAAAAAATTCTTTATCTTACCAAGTCCTATGAGGAGAAATATAAAAGGGAATTTTTCATGGTAATTTTGAATTTTCTATTTGACATAAATAAAATACTTTTTTTGTTTACAGTATTAATTAATATTAAAATTAAAACCCCTAATCCTTTTTATTTATCTTCTTCTTAATTTTATACTGTTAAAATTTTTAATTAGGTATGTAATCTATAATCATATTTTATAATATTTGGAAATTTTTTATTATATTGGTTTTCAGCCACTTTTTTGAAAACGTAACATATTTTTAGTACAACTAAGAATTAATAAAAATCATTTACGTAATTTTTTATAATTTCAAGGAATTTATTTCTATGATGAAAGTTTTCGTAATTAAATTTATTATACTTGTTACTATTTTCAAGCAAAGAAGCACTGAAAAAAATATATTTATGGTACTACCATAAATATGGCCAATTCTCACATATTATATTGGTGGATATGGAACAGCCATATAGTATTGCTGTTTCAATCAAACGCAGTGTAGAACAGCCATATGTATACTGTGTGACAAAATCGACAATATCATTTTTTTCAGTGTGTAAGTGTTGCGTATAATAAATAAAAAGTTTAGAATTATTAAAAAGTAACGTTAAATCTAAGATATTATAAATTTTTTAATTATTAAAGTTTTTTAAAATATTTCAAATATTTTATTCAAATACTTCATTCCAAACAAAATTTTTATTTATCTAAAATTTTTAGAATTAATTTTAATAAAAAAATAAAGGATTTTTAAAATCAATTCCGACCCCTTTAAAACTTTGTCCTTTGGATTTATTGAATTATAGCAAAAGCTAAAGCAACTGGAAATTGTCTGCGGTATAGATATGAAGTAAGAATAAGGAGATTTCACTCTAATGTCAAGACTATACCCAATCTTTATAACATCATAATTCAGGAAAATTCGAATAGGCAGAGGTGGCGTTCCTTGCGGGAAAAACCTGAAACTGTCGATTTTCAAATTCAAAATGTGCTTCTGTCACAGTCACATTTATTGCTTCCTCATAACGGAACCTTTGTATTAGCAAAATTTTGGATTGTCATTTTTTGACATATTTATAAATTTTTATTTATTATGCCTAATACTTTAATACTTTATATATGCACAGGAACTCCCCGTATAAATGTTCTAAATAAATAAAAAAAAAATTCGACGTATTTTGACCTCCGAAGTCCAAAAAACGGATTTTAAAAATTTGTCCCGATGTGTGTGTGTGTGTACTAACATTACATTTGCCTCAATATCTCAGAACGAGAAAGAGCTAAAGGCCTCATTTTTTTTAAATTGTAGGTCTCCCCGGGGGACATAAAATGAGAGTATTTTCAGCCCGATTCATGAAGTTCAACTATTTTTTTTTTCATTTTTCATTTTGTGAAAAAACGTTTTTTTGAACATAACTTAAAAAAATGTTAGGACACTTATAAATCTTTTTCTTTAGTTTTGTAGAGTTTTTTCACACGCATCTTTTGAGCCCTAATTAAACATTTTTCGTCCATATTAACCGGAGATATTAAACTTTTAAAAATCAAAAATTTTGGAAAATAAGACTTTTTTAAAAATTTTCATAAAAACTGTAGAAGTTTAGTTTTGTTTTGTATTTAGTTTTGTAGATTTTTTTAGACGCATCTTTTGAGCCCTAATTGAACATTTTTCGTCCATATTAACCAGAGATATTAAACTTTTAAAAATCTAAAATTTTGAAAAATAAGACTTTTATAAAAATTTTTTTAAATGATGTAAAAGTAACTTCAAAAAAATTATTACCAACTTGAAGAACATTAAAAAACGTTTCGATTGACCTATTTTTTTACCTGATTCGGGCAGAAATGATGAAATTATTGGTATTTGAAAAATCAAAAATTGTGGATAATATCATTTTTTCAACATTCTTGTTTATTAACTTATGTGTAATTATTCAACTATTATTACCATCTTATAGAATATATAAAAACACATTTTTTGAACCAAGACTTAATGATTTTTAACCCTTTTATAAAAAGTAATTCTTATATTTCAATTATTATTATTTCTATGAGAAAGCAAAGTGTTCATGAAATGAACACCAGAATTATAAAAATGTACAACTTGTTTTTGTTTACATTATTTATTATGCTCCAGCATAAATTCGTCCCTGTTTTCTCTCATTCGCTGCCGCGCGAAGCCAGAATCGAGTCGTCACAGTTGAATTTCAATGCACCAATCGGTCGAAACACGGCTTCACATTTTTAATGATATATCGAAGATGGATTAACCTTTTTTAATTTTCGAAGGCTTATTTTAAAGCTGAAATTCTAACAAAGATTTCTGTGTTTTTAGAAAAATTTTATCTAAATTTTTCTAGATTTTTGAAAAAGTTGAAATCAAGAGACAAAAATGAGAAAATTTGATAATTTTTTTTATTTCTTTCTCACTCTACAACTTAAAAAATAATTAACGAAACGACTTCAAAGACGGCTTATTTTACGCAGAATTTAATCAGCTTTCTAACCGTATTTAAGTTTTTTTGTATCTCCTTTAATTTCCGAGATATGATTAAAAAGGGGTGGCATGTTTTTTCATAGAGTCGAATGTAATCGTCCTAATACTCGTGGACAGTAGTGTACATTTTCCACATTAAATAATTAATAAAAAGTTCATTTGGCATAATTTAAATGCATTATATTGCAATTACAAATGCGTACTATATAATATTAATCGTATTATGTTTTACATATCATACTTATATATACACTGAAAAAAGTGCTCGATAATTTCACTTGGGTCTAATGTATTTCCGTAGTCTTTTGTACGCTGAACACGAATATGATGTCAAAAATAACTTTTGACAGCTACCGGTTGTCAAAAAAGCTGTCACAATTCTGTCAAATTTTAAAGAATGAGAATATTCACGACTTTTACATTAACTTACACGAATAAAAAGGTTTCTTGTGAAAATTTAAGTTCACATTTATCAATTTAATACACTTTGACAGTTGACAACTGTCAAATGAGTTGTCAAGTTTTATAAAAACCAGTTTTCAAAGAGTTTTAAATGAATTATCACAAAAAACGGTCCTGTGGGTAAATTTAGTTCATATAAGGTATGTAATATATTTTGGCAGTTGACAGCTGTCAATTTAGTTGTCAACTTATATAAAATTGGATTTTTAAAAAGTTTATAATTATTTTTTATAAATGATTTTTCAAGAAAATTCAGTTTATATCTAAAAATTTTATATATTTTAGTAGTTGACAACTGTCAAAACAGATGTCAACTTATATAAAATTAAAAAAAAAATAATTCAGAATTAAATTCAGTTTCACAGAAAATTAGATTTGTTTATTTTCATGTATTTATTACACAATCTACAAAAGCTTACAAAATTGGTTTCTGGGAAACTGAATATAATTCTGAACTATTTCCTTTTTAATTTTATATAAGTTGACATCTGTTTTGACAGTTGTCAACTACTAAAATATATAAAATTTCAAGATATAAACTAAATTTTCTTGCAAAATCATTTATAAAAAATAATAATAAACTTTTTTAAAGATTCAATTTTATAGAAGTTGACAACTAAATTGACAGCTGTCAACTGCCAAAATATATTACATACCTTATATAAGGTATGTAACTAAATAAAACTGGTAACTAAATTTACCCACAGAACCGTTTTTTGTGATAATTCATTTAAAACTCTTTGAAAACTGGTTTTTATAAAAGTTGACAACTCATTTGACAGTTGTCAACTGTCAAAGTATATTAAATTGCTAAATATGAACTTAAATTTTCACAAGAAACCTTTTTATTCGTAAAAGTTAATGTAAAAGTCGTGAAAATTCTCATTTTTCAAAATTTGACACAATTTTGAAAGAAAGAGGTATGTTTTGTGCCAAAAATAAACTATTTATAATACTGAATTAATAATATTTTTTAGCAAAAATTATAATTTTTTTATGCTCCTCGACTGCTTTAACGCGACGTACAAGTCCACTATTTCGAATTTTATAAAAAAGGCCATCATGCAAATAAAAGTAGAGGTTCCAAGCATTTAATTTAAGAGCGTTCGATGGTCTCTGAAATTTGTAGGTTATGAGCGACCTACACTTTTCGCCTTACAAAAACGGTACTGCCTGGTTTAAATGACGTGAAATTGGTAAACAATCATTTTCGAATGAGTTTTTCTCTGCACACAAACACTTTTTGCAAAATCTGAATCCGAACCAATGACACAAATCTTCTTAATTACCTAAATCCAAAATATTTTTTTAATCCATGCAGAAACGCGGTTGCAAAATGGTAAATTCAAAAGCAACAAAAGTAATGTCATGACAGGCGACAAGACGTTTGTTCCAACCATTTGCCATTAGAAGGCAGAAGCATGCAGGGAGCGTAAAGACTCAGCTGTCAAAATGATTCGCATTACATTACTCTGGCCTTTCCCATTTTGCAACCGCGTTTCTTCAAGGATTTAAAAAATATTCTGAATTTCGGTAATTAAGAAGATTTGTGTCAATGGTTCGGATTCAGATTTTGCAAAAAGTGCTTGTGTGCAGAGAAAAACTCGTTCGAAAATGATTGTTTACCAATTTCACGTCATTTAAACCAGGCAGTGCCGTATTTGTTGGGTGATAGCGGTTTGTCGAATGTAATCTAGAAATTTCAGAGACCGTCGAACACCGTTAAGTCCTATTTTGATTTTTTTCGTTTAAATTAAAAATGGACAGATAGGGGGTAAAATTTGACAAAGAATGCCCTACATTTATATTATTAATTTTTTTAATAATGATTTTAATGTTTTTGTAAAAAACAAGGAAATATTTTTTGAGCAGTGGCAGTTTGTAAATATTGTGGAAGATATTACTAACATGCTGGTATTTGTTTATAGCCTTTTAACCTGTGCTGAAAGCAATTTTTAAAGGTATGAATAATCATTAATATAATTTGTGCAAATTGTGTTCTAAAAATAATTTTTTACATTTAAAATATTGTTAATATTCTTCTTTAAATTGTAGAGACAATTTTTATACAATTATAAAATAACAGCAAGCAACAACAGTTTTGTTTTCCGTGTTCAAAATAAAAAATTTCTGAAAAACAAAAACTTAGACAGAAGGGTAAAAATCTCTTTAGAAAGAAACATACTTTATTTCGAGAGAAAATAAAAATGATTAATAAGAGAAGCAAAAGATTACAGCAAAAAGCAATGAAAAAAGGCAGTTGTTTCAATTATATATTATACAATAATAATATATAATATTATAGTATTTATTCAATATAAATAATAAATTATTCCTGAGTTGACTTCTACGGCCAAAATATCAATTTTCTGTTAGCCACTGGCTTTAAAAACTGGCTTTATATACCATAATAGCTAATTCAAAAAAAGGCTGGTCCTTTTAATTAAGACTTTAAAAAATTAAAATTTTATTTTAAATTCTAAAAAAGCGACCTGAGTTTTTTTCCAAACTCGTATATAATTTATTTATAATTATTTCAATAAATCATTTCAATTATTACAAATACAATAAAGAATTTACATATTTTTATGTACCCTTTTACAAGTTATCATTTTTTTATTTTTTTTTATTTAGTTTTTTCATTATTTTTTATTTGGTTCTAACTTGACAAAAAACATTTCAATTTTAAAAGAGCAATGTTCAAAATCTGAAGATGATGTGTTAAATAAACACATTTCAAAATTGTCTGAAGCAGAGTAAAATACATTTCGAGCCATATTGTCTGCTTCAAAAGTAAAAAGTAGTAGAGGAAGAAAATATCAGATCATTCGATATACGAATGTCTTCTTTTACGGATTAAAAACAGAAAAGCTTATAATCATATTCGTAAGAAAAAAATTCTGCCTTTACCATCAATACAAACTTTAAGCAGATATACAAAATTTATAATAAGCCAGTATGGTTTTCAATCCAATGTATTTTCTGGAATTAAAGAAAGAACAAATATGAACTATAATGGAAGCAATTATTCTCTCTTAAAATGCAGGATTTTTGGTAGATGCGGTTACAACAGATGGTGCATCTTGAAACCGAAATATGTGGAAACAGTTTGGAGTTTTAGAAAAAAATATTAGTGTTGAACATATCTGTAATTCAAATCGCAGACTTTGGTTCATCTCTGATTTTCCGCATCTGATCAAATGCATAATAAACTTTCTAATAAAGCATGATTTAAGAGAATAAACTTGGGTAAAGCGATTGAGTTAACAACAATTATAAAATCACAATTTTAATTGTGACTCATTTTAATGTAAACAATTTTTGGCACTTTCTAGACACCTGATGGAATAATTGCCATGATATTTTGGTATTCTATTTTATAAGTAGAAGATCCTGAAACCTATAATGTTAAAGTAAATTTTAAGTTGACGAAGGATCAATTGGAACCAAAATTTTATCAGAAAATGAACGTTGCTTTAGCTTTTCAGGTAATTCCATCTTGTTTTTCCTGATTTCCAGAAAACATTATTCGATAAATAATTTACAGCAATAGTTTCCTCGTAAATGTTTAAATAGTAGAAATCTATTAATTTTCTAATTATAATTTTTCAATTTAGTTGTTTAGTGTAGCTGATGTTTTTAAGATTTTTAAAAACAGACATCCAGAATTAGAAAATTGTGAACTTGCGGTGAAATTTTGTTAAATGTGGAAAATTTTACACGTGACTCTATGAAAAAAACATGCCATCACTTTTTTAATCATATCTCGCAAATAAAAGAAGATACAAAAAAACTTAAATACGGTTAGAAAGCTGATTAAATCTTGCGTAAAATAAGCCGTCTTTGAAGTCATTTCGTTAACTATTTTTTGAGTTGTAGAGTGAGAAAGAAATAAAAAAAATTATCAAATTTTCTCATTTTGGTCTCTTCACTTCAACTTTTTCAAAAATCTAGAAAAATATATATTTAATTTATTGATTATTTATTTATTTTTTGAATTATTTAAAGTTTTTATTTAACGGTGTTCGATGGTCTCTTAAATTTCTCGATAATGTGCGACTAACAGTTATCACCCAACAAATACGGCACTGACCAGTTTAAATGACGTGAAATTGGTAAACATTCATTTTCTAACAAATTTTTCTCTGTTCACAGGCACTTTTTACAAAATATGACAACGTACATTTGTCACAAATGTTTTTAATTACCTGAATTCAAAAGATTTTGTTAATCCATTCAGAAACGCGGTTGCAGGATTGGAATTACCATAGCAATGTAATGTGAATCATTTTGACAGCTGAGCCTTTACGCTCCCTGCATTCTTCTGCCCTCTACTGGCAAAATGGCTGTAACATACGTCTTGCCGCCTGTCATTACATTACTTTTGTAATTCCAATCCTGCAACCGCGTTTCTGCATGGATTAACAAAATCTTTTGAATTCAGACAATTAAAAACATTTGTGACAAATGTACGTTGTCAGATTTTGTAAAAAGTGCCTGTGTGCAAAGAAAAACTCGTTCGAAAACGGTTGTTTACTAATTTCACGTCATTTCAAACAGGCAGTGCCGTTTTTTTTTGGGCGATAACTGTAAGTCGCACATAACCTACAAATTTCAGAGACCATCGAACGTTCTTAAGAGGACATTCCAGTTCAAAACAGGCAAAAAGAAGGCTTTTTTAGTATATATTATTAAAATAACTATGACATTTATTTAAAAAATTTCTTTTACATGTAATAAATAATTTGTTATTAAATTAACAAATTTCAAGCTAATCTAATGAGTTTTTGAAAATTTGTCGGCCATATTGGATCCGCCATTTCAAATTTTAAAAATTGGATTTCAGATTCATAATCAGCGACCCCTAAAACCCCCGAGTAACAAAATTCAAGCTGATCTAAACACTTTTAACAATTTCGTACTTTCGAATCAAATTTTGAAAAAAATTTGAACTTCAAGCTTTATTTTTGAGCCGCTATTTTAATTTTTAATTTTCACTACAGTCCTATCTTCTAGGTTATATATCTATGTCACGTTATTTGTAACATTTGGAATTATTTTTCCGCTATTTCATAGTAGAAAAAATTAAAAATTAAACAAAAATTGGAAAAATATCGGACTTTTTTTATAAAAAACATTTATAACTTTTTTGTTTATAAATTTTTGACTTTTTTTAACGCCATTCGATAGAGCACATACACGGAAAAAATCTTGGGTGACGTGCCGTTCCAAGTAGACCGAAAATGTACGAATGCGATACGACTTTAGTTTGGAGGAGCTGCATTTCCAACTTGGGCGTGCTGAACGCCCAAGATGCGGCTATTGCAGTCCCAAGGTTTTGAGTCTCAAATCTTGGGTGTTCAGCGCCACCAACATGGGAACGTAGATTTCCCGAATTGAGAACGTAGCACATCCAAACTATAGTTCCCCCACTTTCCGACGATTGGGATTGCACGTCACCCAAGATTTTTTCGGTGTATGAAAGCATAAGAAATGATGATTCGTGAATTTTTCTATTGATTTTTAAGTACCGAAATAAGTCCTCAAACTTTATGCCAAAATTTTGTCCATTTGGGCGTTAAAGGGTTAAAATAAGCCTTCGAAAATTAAAAAAGGTCAATTCGTCTTCGATATATCGTCGGTTGGGTGCAGAAAGGTGTCAATTCAGACTAGTCGTGAAAAACGTGCCGTTTGAAAAAACACGTGAGAAACCTGCCACTTCAGTTGCGATTTGGAAAACATGCGAACTCAGAAATGACGTTCTTTTTTTATTTTAGGTTGACATTTGTCATTACAGAAAAATTTGAAGCAAAGTTTATAAAGTTGTACAAAAATTATTTTTTTTAGTTGCATTTTGCATTATTGTTATTTTTCTTTGAAAAAGGAATATTTTTACTAATTCATTGAATTATTTTGTTGATTATTTATTATTTTTTATCTATTGACTTACTCTGGTTTTTGAAGACATCTTTTAGTTTTTTATATGCATACCCAGCTATTAAAATACTTTCTTCTTGTTTTTTGATGTCACTAATTTCGAAAATTTTCATTTCTCGTGCTCTCTAAATCTGAATCAGCGAAATTTCACTGATTCTCAGCGATAAGTATGCCACTATTTCAATTAGCGTATATGCGCTAATTAATCAGTGAAGTTTCACTGATTATTTAGTGAAATTTCACTAATTCACAGCGCATATACGCTAATTGAAATAGTGGCATACTTATCGCTGAGAATCAGTGAAATTTCGCTGATTCAGATTTAGAGAGTGTTAAAACAAAGTTATCTGGTTCACTAGTTTTTAAAATGAAATCACGAAATATAACTTCTGGAAGATCAACTTCATTCTGATCTTGCAATCCAGAGTCAATGACAATTTTTCGTTTTTTCCGTAAAATAAATTTCTTTTTCGTTTCGGTACCAGATTTTGAGTCAGACAATCTAGCATTTAACTGTCCTAAAGGATTTTTTCTCGATCTAATAAGGGATTTTAAGAATCCTAAAAAATTCTCGAAACAGTACGCTGAGTAATTAGAAAAAGGAGCTTCCATGAAGTCTACATCGTCAGCAATGTGTAGAAGATTATGGTTGTTCATCACTTGCGAATCTCTGTCGTAAAATGTGGGAAGCAAGTAAAAAAACTGTCCCAAAAGATCAAGAGCAAAACTAACATTTTTTGTGGCTAATTCGCAATGGCACAAAATTCGAAAAGCGACCACTAATAGACAATAGTGTCGAAACATGTCAAATGGCAAAATATCTCGCATAATGAATATACTGCAGTGGAGTAGAAAGAATCCGAATGAAGTTTCTTTTTAGTGACTAAGTTCATCTAGATTTAGAGTTTTCCGCTGAAACTCCACAGAAATACTATTCGAGAAAAGAATCAAAGCATGTTTTACATGTTTTACTTTTTCTGAAGTAAGTCTAGCATGTCGTTGCTTCTTTTTCTTTGTCGGCACTCATTGCTTTAGAAGCCACTTTTGTACTACTAAATTTTGGATAATGTCTTTAAATCGCCACAAAAAACAGTAATAAAAATTGGCCAAGATACATCATACTTATCTACTTTTCCTAAAGAAGCCCAAAACTACATTGAAGAATTTTTGTTAATTGGAATACCATCCACATTAAATAATATTTTAACTGTATATATCATGGAAATGTTCGGTAGATCTTGCCGTGGTGTCAGGGCTTTTCACTAAAGGACAACCAAACAGCAAGAAAAAAATGGATTCAGAAAATTCAAAGAAGATGCCCCATGTGAGCAGGCCGGAAACGGGAAATCTCACCATCGGTCCCAGGACTGATGCTCAAATGCGCGCGGATTGTTGGGGCGCACAATTTCTTGCAGTGCCACGGGTGATCGTGGAAAGATTAGATCCACAGAACATCGTGGAAGGAGAAAGAATGAGAAAAGGAAGCGCGTGGAGCCTTCTGAGTGTGTCAAGCTACAGTAGCGGAAAGACCGTACATAGCCTAGAAAAATGAAGTTAGAGGTCGCAAAGATGATAAAGTCTTGCGACATTTAAAAGAACGTCAATAGGACGGTAAAAGATGGATTCAGAGTCATCGAAGTCCTGCTGAAAGAGGCAAAAGTAAAGCATGCCGCTGCCGATGAGTTATAATTTGATTTGTCATGCGTTCTCAGCGGTGCGGAGTGTAACCGCAAGGACCGTAAGGAAGAGAGAGAGCGTTCCTATAGGCATAATCTCAAAAGCGTCATAAGAGATGCTCAGAAACGGAGGCGAGTGGGTGACAGTCCAGAAGAGACTCGAACCCAAACCGATAAGAGGAAAAAAGAGGAAGCTCCTCTAATGGAAACGGAAGAAAGAGATTCAAAGATTTCTCAATTGGAAAGAATGAGGTCAAAAAGATCCACAGTTTTAATCCGAGTCGGTCAAGGAATAACGTATACTGACGTTCTGGGTAAACTTCGCAAAGAGGTCAACCCGGACGACTGCCATACGAGAATAGTAACAGCAAAAGCTACAAAGAAGGGAAGAGGAGACTCCGACAAGGACGCTTTCACCGCTGAGGTCACCAAGGCGGTTGGAAGTATGGGTAACGTGCAGTCGTTCGATAGAAGAGTTACACTCTATATCCGTGATTTGGATTGCCTTACCCAAGAAGCCGAAGTGCAACAAGTGTTGTCTAAAGCGATAGGGAAGCCAGGATGCAGGAGAGTGACGGTCTTAGGACCCAACCGCCGAGGGATGAAGCTCGCGGTTGTAGTCACCATCCCGGAAGAGGCGAACAGGCTAAAGAAATGGCAAAAAGATAATTCCGTCACTGGAAAATATTTCGTGAACTTTTAATTCTGAACATTTTTGTAAAATAATGTATAATAATAGATTTTTTCTATATTCCGTTTAGGAGGAAATATTTAAATTTTTTAATCCCAAACAATGTGTGGAATACGTAGAATTAGGAAACAGGGTACTTTCACTGTTTATGTAGTGATAAATATTAGAGGAAATAATGTGTCTTTTGTGCCTTATGAAACAAAAATTATAGTAATTATTAATATATAAAATAATACCTTACTTTCATTACTTTACATTTGAAATTTAATTAAACTAAGGTCATATTTTGTCATTTTTCTTCAGATCATTAGTCAAACTGGCATCTATTGAGAGAAAACTTTATGTACATACTTTGCCGACATGCAGTTTTTGATTCTGTTCATTAAACACAAAAGGTATTTTTATCCCACATGCACAAAAATGGCGCTTTTAGATAGCTGACGACAGGGAGTAAAGTCACTCATTCGTTCGACCATATGATAATAGCGTCCATTTTCTCCCAAGAGGCAAACATAACAGCTGATCCCATGCGTTATTTTTGCCCATGGGAGAAAACGGCCGCCATTTTCATATAAGTCGAACAAGCGAATGACTTTTACTCCCTGTCGTCTGCTATCTGAAATCGACACTTTTGTGCATTAAAAAATATCGTAAGTAACATAGGAATAAAGGCAGCCATTTATACCCTTGTTGCTTAATATACTATTTGTTATAAACATATTGGTCAATTTATTACATGCAGTATCTAATTAATTTATTATATAACTGTACATATTAACTGTGTTCTTGTTTCAGTAAATTATCAGGTGCATCTACAAATAATTGCCTTTAAATTTATACAAATTATAGTCAGTCCATATCTGCCAAGCCGATTCAAGATGACATTGAAATACTAGATGATAATATAATGGAGGTTTATACGTCATTTATTACAATTGAAAATTTCGAAGATGATGTAATAATGACAAAAATTATATCTTCTTCTGATAGTAATATCATATTCTCTTATTGAAATTTTAAAAAATATATTTTACTTTCACATTTGTAATTAATTAATTTGAAATAAAATAAATTATTTAACAATATGTCTTTCGAGTATTAAAATGATTTTATGAATAATAATTTAATTCGTTTAAGTAAAGATATGTTTTAATAAGTAATAGTTAAAAGTGATAATTAAGAATAAGTTGATAATAAGTAAATACTTAAAAAAATAAATATACCTAAAAATATGCTCTTTCTAATGTACAATATTACATAGTTCATAGAATTCCCACTCTTTCTAAAATGTTAGTTACCGTACACGGAAAAAATTTTTGGACGTCAGATGCGGAAGGTCAGTGACACTAGAAGAGCATTTCATTATGTACGTCTGCGGTGAATTTTCGAGACAGCAGACATATGTAATGTTGTACATAATGTACGTCAGTTACGCAAAACTGGCACAGATGGCGTGCAGAATGAATGTACAAGAAATTTTGACACACCATGTACAGCTGACGTGAAGACATTTTTTCCGTGTAAGGTAACGCCATTGTGAGGGCACAAGTCTGCTTACATGTCTTCCAAAAATATTAGTTTCCAGTAATGAACATTGTGATTTTAATTTTTTGTTATAACTTATATTAAAAATATAATAAGACGCAATTAGCAATATAATTGTTTCTAAAGAATCTGAACAATGCATCGGTTCAGAATCAACATAACATTTTATATGTGGGATTCTGGTATTAATAATTTAAATATTATGTCCAAATTAACAGAAGGGAATTCGCACAAGAAACGTAAACATTGGTAAAAATAGAAATAATAAAAATTAGTAATTTAAAAGGTTAAAACTGAAGATTTATTTCATCGCAATTACTGCGTGAGTATCAAGCGTGGTTCCAGACGCAACTGAACAATTAGTCGCGTACACACATTCAGATTTTCGTCCTCACGTCTTTTAAAAATATGATATTTTTTTTAAAAACTTTTGGTTAAACACAATTTAATATAGAAAGAAACTAACATGTTTAACATCTACTTTCAATATAACATAAATTCAAGAAAATATGTTTCAACTTACGTGAACATTCATTTCCAAAATATTATGAGATTTGTCGTTTTTTCCTTTTGACTTGAAAAATTATGTCAAATTTTAAAACAAATTGATCAAACTATTTTTGTCCTAATTTTCAGGCTTTGTTTTTAATAATGCACATAATTTAGACTCAGAATTTAATAAGTTCCATCTCATAATTTTCAAAGGAATATCTACGATGTTTTGGAATTCCCATAGAAACTATAAACAATAATAAAAACAATGTATTAAATTCATTAATAAAACAATACTTGCAAAAGTATAAATTAAAAATTATACTCTAAATTTTTTCAAATGAGTTAATAGTCCTACAATTGAAAAAATTCAAATAAATACTCATCTTGGTGTATATTTCAGTAGAGAATTTTCTTTTACTTAAATTAACAAAATTAAAAGGAAAAACTGGGAAAATGTATGCCAGTTTGGTAAATTTACAAAAGAGTTTGGTATATTATGCTGCTTTGAAGAGTCTTCCATGTGTATTGAAGAATTTAAATTTAAAATGACTTCTTCAGCAGCGTATTCTTCTATTCTTATATCTTTAAATAAATTGGAATCATTTGGCTCATTATTGGGATCAATATCTATTTATCTATTAAATTCCTATTGATTTTATTGATTTTGACAAATTACATGTTTTAATTCCAAAATGTCTTTGTTATTAACATTCATATTTCTGCAAAACAAATATTGTGTTAATGTAAGCACGACTCACATTTATAAATTGATCCCTTAGCGAATTCTTCGTGTAAATCACTAAAACATCTTTTTACGAAAATTTAATGTTGATTTTCAAAACGGTGATTATGAAAAATGTTGAGTAACAAGATCATCGATAGTAAACTTAGCATATAATTTTGATTCAACATAAATACGATAAGCCATTAACCTTAAGTCATAAAAAACAGTTTCGACAATTTTGCATATAAACATAAAGCCACGATTTGTTACGATTACTCTGCCTAAAGCAGTAAACTGAGGAAGTTTGTCTTTAGAGTATCAAATTGGGATGAAGCATTTTCTGGCAAGATATTTTACACCATGATATTTAACCCATGAAGCTGTACACGGCATTTCTCCTATCGGAAAAATATCTGAATACGGTAAATCGTGATTAGGTACAGTAGTTTGCAAAAATGCCTTCCTTGTATAAACGTGTCGCACTCATATGTTCCCATGGAAACATATGAGTGCGACACGTTCAAACTAAGAAGGCATAATTGAAACCTACTGTACAACTTTTTGGGGACCATATTCAACTTGTTTCGTTAATGGACTCAATAATTTGAATGCTTGCCACCGCTGATAACTAACCAAAAGAATGAACGAGAAGTTTTTGTAATTCCGCATTCCTTGTGTTTTTCTTTTGAAAATTTAAAGATTTGACTCAAACCGCATACACATGTAATTGCCGAGAGGTTTATATTTTAGAATATATCTCGAGTCATGAAGGATAAAATGTTGCTTTGGCAAAAAATCTTTCTTCTTCTTATTGTCATCTTTTCGATTTCAGTATCTAAATCTGCATAAATAGCTGCGAAACCTTATAAATACTCGGTTATCAAGTCCGTAAGAAAACCAATTATTCCAAGACAGATTTTGTGACCAAAAACAATTAAAGAAATTTGTAGGAGTGTTATGTAATTTTCAAAATACTGACATTCGGGGTCTATTAAATCCTGAACAATAATACAGGCCTGCAAACTTAAACTTTTTTTCGGCACAATGGATGCGACTAGGTTATTCCGAAGGCAATTTTTGCGCTGAATACGAATTCTCGGTCTAAAATGCTCCATCACGTCAAGTTTTTGAGAAAAATGGGGTTAAAACTCCTAAAAACAATGTTTTTGGCACTTTTTGAAAAATTGTTGCAAAATCCTGACGTGATAAAAACTTTACTATTACCAGAAATTAAAGCTTAATTCCTGCCGTTTAAAATGAGCCCTTGGCCGACTAATATGCTTCAACCCTTAAAGCAGGGGGTGTGTTTTTGTCCAAGGGTGCGACAAATTTAAAATACAAAATATTGGAATTCTAGAGTATAAAAAAAAATGATAATTGAAAAAGAAAAAGCCCTATAGGTAAGTAATTTGTCGGACAAATATTTTGAAATTTTATAAAAAATTGTCCGAGGGGGAGGGGGTAAAAGTTTTAAACTTTTGCGTGATACGCTCCACTTTCATTATTTCTTATAATTAAAAGAAAAAAATCTTTAAAAAAAGAATGTTTTTTTAGATCTTTTCATAGGCTTTCAAATAGCACAGTCTATTTAAAAAAAAAATTTATTTTAACACAAATTTTGAAAAAATAAATTTTTACTTTTCTCACCTTTGGGTCCATTTTTTCTTTTATTTTTAAAAGAAAGTTGAGCTTTTTTTTATGAAATATTTGCGCATCACGTCGTTTTAGTGCCCTTACTTTTTAAATCTTTTGATGCTGGAAACACGCCATGATTTGAACCCACCGAAGTTTTTTAAGGAACAATTTTTCGTCATTTGTAGGAATATCATGTCAAGTCTAAAGATTAGTCAAGTATAAAGACAAAGTCGAGAACAGCTCAAGTAAAAAAGGCCAAGAAAAAGAAAAAATAAAATACCTGTTTTGCAAATGTAACGAAATCAGTTGTTTAAAATATTTAAAAAACGGGGAAAATTTTTCAACTTAAAAAAATTTAAAAAAATGGAAAGAAATAAAAAAGTAAAGTGTAGTTATTAAATTAAAAAAAAACTATAATGCAGATATTATATTACTGTAATGTCAGTTTCAACCCTGTAAAATGCAGAGTAGCGACGCGACGATGTGATGCGCAATATTAAAAAATTAATTTCTCAAAAATGAAAAAACTGTTTTTTGAAAAACAAGTATTTCATCACAAAAAAGCTCAGGTTTCTTTATAGAAAAAATGGACCTTAAGATGAGAAAAGTGAAAATTTATTTTTATTTTTTCAAAATTTGTGTCAAAATAAAAAAATTTTGAAAATAGACTGCCATTCGAAAGCCTATAAAAAGATCTAAAAAACCATATCCTATTTTTCAAATATTTTTTCTTTTAATTATAAGAAATAATCAAAGTGGAGCGTATCACGCAAAAGTTCAAAAATTTTGGAATAATTGGACAACATTTTTTTGGTGGTCTTTTTACGTGATATCCACCTTATTTAAAACATAATAAGATGAAAGAGTTATTAAAATTATTAATTAAAATAGTATTATTTATTCGAGTAAAAATTTAAATTTATCTCCAAAGCCTCGTTTTATAAATAGTAACATTATATTTTTTAACGTTTTAACCATAATATGTATGTAAGCCATGTAAATATATTATTTTGATGATTAAAACTAAAAATATTGTTTACAAAAATTCGACTCCTCCTGACGAGATAATGTTATTTCAATCGTCAGTTCAGTATAAATCTATCTAAAAAACAAATTCAAGATGAAGTTAACTCACAAATTAATGCAAGACAATTTTATTTCATTCTTAAATTCAAGATGGACTGCTTAATTTTCTACTACACTTAATAGTAAAAAAAATCCTTTTATGTTTCTTTTTATGAGATAATTAATTTTTATGTTTTCATGGAAAAAGGTTAACGTACCAATTTGTGAACAGATTTTAATTTTTCATATGTAAACCAGAATACACTCATCCTTATATGCACTAGTTGTTAAAAAAGGTAAATTAATATCAAATCTCATAAATACTTATTTTAATTTATAAAAATTTAGTTTTTTTTTTGCTCTGGCAAATTCTAAAACGTTAACTTGTCAAATCACTTAATTGCTTAAAAATGTCAAAATGCAAATAGCTAAGTATTAATTTTTTAAAAACATTTATTATCATAAAATACCGTTTTGTACCAAAAAATATTTTACACGATAAAAAGTAACTACTTACTACACTATATTTAACTGATTTCCATTTAAATTTGCACATAAGTATATGAGCAAATGTGCACAAATAGGGACATTTACCTTAATGCTATCTCAAAATCCAATGCAACAAAATGACAACTAAAGGTATTTAATTATGATTCCTTCTCGAAATATGTGTTATTAATTTTAACTATTTCATTACAATTAATATATTTAAATATTTTTTAGTATCAATTTATTAAATAAATTTAAATCGAATTTCTACTCATATAACCTAGTCTCAAAACAAACATGTTTTACTATTTCATAAAAAATTTTAGTACAAATAAATATCCACTTACAAAATACTTTTAATTACCAAATCTATTTTAAAGATAAGCACTTCTTGTAAAAGAAGCTATATTTGTTTTTTAATTTGATTTTAATCATATTAAATTAATTGTAAATGTAAATAATTTTTTTTTATTTGTAAGTCTACTTTATTGTTCATATTTATTTCTGTTTGGTAATTTTTTATTTATTTATTAGGTATATATTTTTGAGGAAAGTCATGCATCGTCACTTCGAACACAACCCGAAATATTATATTTGTTCTAAAATATCTTATGAATTTGTAAAACATGATTGTTTCGAGACAAGGTTATATAAGTGAAAATTCGATTAGAATTTATTTAATAAATTGATATTTAAAAAAATTTAAATCTATTAATTGGAATGAAACAGTTATAATTAATAACACATATTTCGAGAAGGAGTCATATTTAAATACCTTTAGTTGTCATTTTGTTGCATTGAATTTTAAGATAGCATTATTTTAAATTGAAGAATAAAACAAAATTTTTTTGCATTAATTTTTGAGTTAACTTCATATTGCATTTGCTTTTGAGATAGATTTATACTGAACTGGCGTTTGAAATGACATTATCTCGTCAAGAGGCGTCGAATTGTAATATTTTTAAAATTAGAAAACACTAGATTTTTTTCATTAAATTATCAATTTATTTCCGAAGACTTTTTTATATTTGACAGGCGTTTTGTTTTTAATTTTTTCATCATTTTTTAAAAATATTTAACCCTTAAATTTAATTATTTATTTATTAAAAATAAAACATACAATCATGAAGTGTAATAAATTAAAACATAACAATTTAATATTTAAAACAAAATATTCCTACCGAGTTTTTTTACAAAATCGTTATATTTAATTATACTGAACATGAAAATAAAATGTTGCTGGTAGCGATATTTTTGGAAATTAAAAAAATAATTTGATTTTTTTGGTAATTCAAACAAACAGGGTCCCTTTTAGAAGAATCACTCTTATACTGTTTGATTCATGTTAGTAAAATAAAAATTAATAATTTTACAGTTATTAAAATAATTCTTTACTTTATTAAATTAAATTTATTACAAGGTATTTAAAAAAATAAATAAAACTTTAATTTTTAACAAATTTCTATAAAAGTCACAGGCTTTAACAGTTGAAGAAATATCAATAAAATTTATAAACAAAATTTTTTTAACCTAATTTTCATTAAATATTTCAAGAGTAAAGAACCAAGATGTCTACTGATCCTGGAAATCTTAAAAATATCCTGAAATTATAGCTTTTTCGATTATATAATTTATGTCTTTAATGATTTCCTTCTAATTCTAGTCATGACTAGTGACACTCAAAATAAATTTAGTTTATATTTTATTTAGTTATTATTTATTTATTACATATTATTTTTAAATGTATTTATTTATATGTTATGTTTTATACTGTATTACTTTCTGAATTATATTTTTTTAAATTATTTTTTAGAAGACCAAATCTTAGGTTTTAACACAGGTTGAAACATAGGTTACTACCATGATTTTTAGGTTTTCACTGAGAATAGTGTTAGGTTTTTTACCACGTTTTATCGAGGTTAATGTTATGTGGGATCATAATTAAATAAAACTCAATCTAAGATGGCGCTTCACACTACTAATTATCAGTTAAAGAAACTACGATAGGTACCCGGACTCCACCCAGCGAACGAATTCCGTAGCATATAAAAATCATATCATTACAATAATAATTATAATTTTTATTAAAAAAAATAACGACATTTTACATAAATTTTTAAATGTCTGTAATGTGAAGAACTAAAATTATGTGAAAACTAAAAAACACATTTTTGAATATCATCAAGAACTTATGTTCTAAAAATAAACAATCATTTTATCATTTATGGGTCCTCTGCAAATAGGACATCTTTTTTCATCATACATGAAATTACACAATTCGCAAAGGCACAAATGTGCACATGGTAAAATAAGAAACTGTGGCATTGTCTTCATACAAATGCAGCATGTTGTTGCAGGAAGTGGTGGATAAGGTTCAGATGCGGAGGAGAAATTGGTGATCTTGGCAATACATTTAGATCAACATCTATAAAAATTAGTAATTTTGTTTACATTAAATATTTTTAAGAATTGACTATTAGAAAATGAATATTTAAGTAAAATTACCCATAGATCAAATATTTTTTAATAAAATTAGCAATTAGGAAAAAGTATTAAATATAAATTAAACTTATGTAATCTAAGGCTTGAAATTACTTATGCTTACTGCTTGTAACTCTGCGGACACTTCTCTCCTTGGCCTTCCTCTGCCTCGTTGTCCGTCTCTGCCTGTTTGGCCGCCTTTTCTGCCTCTTTGTCCACCTATTGGACCAAAGTTTACGTCATGAGCAACATTTAGATGGAGCTCCATTTCTTCTAAATTTTCTTCTGCTTACATGGAGGGAAAAATTTAGCATTTGTAGCATAATCGTGCAACTCATAGGACTATATTATAAATATCAGGCATTATATTCAATGACTTAATTACTAGAGATAAGAAGGAAAACTAATACAAATTAAAATAAAAAACTTTTTGTAATGTCTATATGTGACGTAGGGTTAGCAAATCCTTTTGAGCAGCACTCTATATGGGTGATTCTTCCGAAAGTGACACTTTGTGAAATTTTTGATTTCTCGACTAATTTTATAAAATCTACTCGCTAATAATTGTTAACCATTTTCATAATAAAAATTTAGCACTTACTTATTATTAAAAAGAAAAAATTAAACAATTTTATTCTACTGAATTTATCCAATAGCTAAAATAATTTCATCTCCGAAGCCTTTTTAGCATGTCTCCAATAGGTTTTCTATAAGAAAACTAAATTTTTATGCTTTTTTTCAAACTCTTAGAATTTTTTAAAAAATAGTGTCAGAAAGTACAAATGTTTTTTCTCTCATTATGTGCTTTTTAAAAATTTTTAGACCTCCGTTTTATATATGATAAAAATGTTAAACCTTTGTTTTCAGTTTTAGGTTAAAATTACCTCACGATGATTAATGATATTTTTATACATTAAAACTATTCTAAACAAAATTTTAATGCACACTAATAAAGTTGAGTATCTGACGTTTAATTTGCCCATATATTATTTGTGAAAAGGAGGGGAATTATTGCTTTTATAAATAATCAAATTTTACTTATTGGCCCGAGTAAAAATTTAATTTCATCTCCGAAGCTTTGCTTTTTATTAAATAATTGAGTACACGAGTAACTTTGACTAAATATTTTTGATGATAATATTAAATTACGGTGTGAAATTTGTAAAATTTACTAAAAAATATATTTTGATTGTGCCCTAATGTAAATAAATGTGAAAGAAAATTTATTTTTCATTTCCGAAGCTTTCATCTCTGAAGCTTTTTCCTTGAAACGTGCGAGTTTTTCTTTTGTTTTTAGTATTTACCTGCAATGATTTGAAAATATTAACCTAAATAACCACCAACTATAGATTTTTATTTTAATTAAACTAAATATATTTAGTATTAAAATATGCAAATTATTACTTTTTTAAACAGTGTAATTTTATTATGAATTATATTAGTGTGTATATTTAATAAAAAAAAATCACGAAACAAATAAAATTGATCAATTGGAGCAATAAAGTCTATCTATTCTTTAAAGAAAAAAAACTTTAATATTTTCAACAATTAATTTTGCGCACACTCTAAATCTGAATCAGTGAAATTTTCACTGATTCAGATTAAGAGTGCAACTTGAATTCTTACTCTTGAGTATGAAATAAAGTAAGTTCGATAAAAAACTATATAATTTAAAAAAAAATAACTTGAAAAATCAAATTTCAAAAGTGGCACTTTCAGAAGAATCACCCATATACGAAAACATTATTTTCGACTATCCTTACTCACACGAAAATATAAAAAAATTTCTTTTATTGGAAATTTGGTTTAATAAAAATTATTAAAAAATAATTTTTTAAAATTAATTGTATAATAAACAAATTGAAACTATTTAAATAATTATTAAATAATTAATTGAAAATTTTTTAAATGGGGGAGAGTGGTCCTAAGTTGACCGCCTAAGCTAATTGCTCGAAAATAGTAAGAAAATGGAATTTAATCAAGTCAGCAAGTATATAATTGTGTTTAGCGATCGTTTTCCTATAATTTTGTGGTATTTAGAACGTAGTAGAATGGCTTTTGTAGTCTTAATACAATTAATAGTGAAAATTTGCATTTTGGACATATCAGAAATAGCGGTCCTAAGTTGGCAACTATTTTTTTTCGCTTGAGTATATGGAAGAAATGCATATTCTTTTCAGTTACGCAGAAATTTGACAAATTTGATACACTTAGAACCTCTTATTACAACATTAAAATAAGGAACTAGAGCACACACTTATGTATTTAGAAAGTTTTAATTATTTATCTCTAGTAGCTGCTCTCGAAAAAACAAAAAAAATTAAATTTTTCGTAAACAATATTATTGTCCTCACAATTCGTAGAAGAATCTTAGATTATAATTAGGTTCATAAATTATATCAGGGTTTATCAATATATCACACAACAAAATTATAGATTCGTCCAGTATCCCTGCTGGAAGTAAAGGGATAAAAATCCTATCTCTTTAAATATTTTTTTATCTCTGAGAAGATAGAAAGACCAACTTAGGATCACTTTCCCTTACTTTATATAGTTAAACGTATTAATAGTAGAAAAAAACCATTTTTTAGGGTAATTTTAAGAAAATTTGAAATTAAATAACAATTAATTATTTCAACCCTTTAACGTCCGAAATTTTTTTCTATTCAAAATTTATGGCACTTGGTATCTAGGGGATTTCGGGATCGCTGATTACGAATCTGATGTCAGATTTTGAAAATTCAAAATGGCGGATTAAATATGACAAACTGGGGGTAATCCTATTCTATTCGATCTTATAGTGCCGATTGCGTAAATATTCTTTGCTTTCTCGTGATTCATGAGTTTTAAAGAGGTAAGATTCTACGGCTTGTTGAATTTTTTTTTCTATCATTTTTTCAGTAAAAATCTTGTAGAGATTATTTTTAGTACTATTTTGTCAAGTAGGTATTTTGACCAGATTTACATTCCCTAAGAATAATATTTTTTTACTTCCGAACATCATGTTGTGAGCATATGTCATTATTATCATTTTTAATAATTTGATAATTTGTATTTTCTTTAAATCCTTATATTCATTTTCTAAACGAATGATAAACTCAAAATTACTAGAAAAAGCATAATGTAAAACTGGTGCATAGATAATCAGTACAGTGCGTTTCTTACGATTTTTATTTGTAATTTTTGCCATCATTTGTTAATTTTAATTTGCAAAAACCAAATAAAAATACGCAAAAGTACTTCAAGTAGCAGACTGTGAACCTGGTGCATAGACGAACAGTACAGTGCGTTTTTACTTTTTTTATTTGCTTTTTCTCCTGAATTTGTTAATTTTATTTTGCAAATAAGCAGTAGTATATGAAATAGCAGAATATAAAAATTAAAACTGGTGTGCAGACGAACAATATAGTGCAGTTCTTACGTTTTTCATTTGTTTTTGTCTCCTTCATTTGTTTTTAAAATAAAACGGAGAAGTAAAAACAATTTTCATGATAAGCATTCGCTTCCAGATTTTTCTGATGATTCTGAAGTTAAAGGTTTTTACGCATCATTTGAAAAAGAGAGTAATCTCTTTGAAAAATCGCGTTTAATTTCTGATTCTGAAGCATAATCTGAATCGGATAAAACATATAGTGAAAGTGTTGAAAGTGACAATGATGATATTTGCTTACACGATGTTTGGAAGTAAAAAAATATTATTCTTAGGGAATGCAAACCTGTTACTAAAAATATTCAATGTACTATTTCCATTTAGCCATATTTTCACACAGAAAAAGCAAACTTACTACTCGGGGGTTTCTGCGGGTGCTGATTACGAATCTGATGCCAGATCTGAGATTTCCATTGCTGTTCCTCAGTTCTTCTCGCAAGGGTATTATCCATTTTATACAGAAGTATTGAGTGTTAATAAAACAACACCTATATTAAATATGTGTAATACGTTAAATAACATAAACAATAATAATATCACGATTCTTGATATCTTCGATCAATCCCTTTACTCATTTTTAAAAACAGTTCTCAATTTAAATAACGAGAATCCGATGTTTTAATTACTAATTATTTTGTGACATTTTCAAAAACTTATAATTAATAATCCTGTAATTAGTCTATGTGACTGTTAGATTTACTTCAATAACTAAAATTAAATAAAATGAATCATTGTTGGTAGGTAAATAAATTGATTTGATATTGTTTTGAATATTTGAACAATTTCAATTGTTGTAGACCCATTCACGTTTTGTTCCTAATTTAAAACATCGCCCTTTTTCAAAAGTAAGGACGATTCTTATTGCATTACTCCTGATGCGTGTCAGCCGTTCTGATACTGCAAGTGAAGATGGAACAGGAGCAATCGAAGAAGAGAAAGAATCCTAAAGGATGAAGAGAGAAAAAATGGAAGAACCTAAGCACCCAAGATTCAAGGAGGCTGATGTATTTATAAGGAGGAAGATTTGCATACGATGCAACAGATCGCCGATAGCAAAGTCAGGCGGCACATTTCGAGATTCAAAGAAGCTTTGTACCATTATATCCACCCTCTCACTCCCTTCCTCCTCACTTCTTACCATTCTTTTTCCTTCTCTTTAATTTCTTGCTTCTTTGTTCATTTCCATCTTTATTCTAAATCCTTTTTTGTGCTACTGATTTTCAACTTCTTTACTCTTTTGTCTTTCCTGAACTAATCTATCACCTATTTGGCATTATGTTATCATTAATGAAATCATTATTATAAAATTAGTTATGTTAGAAAACGAGATATTATTATTAATTATTATATTATTATTATTAATATAGTATAAGAGGTTAAACAATTCGTGACACCCTGTTAAAGAATGGCGCTAATTTATGTAACAGTGTGTGACATGGGGAAGTCGGGGGTCAAAAATAGCGTGGCTTAATTAATAAATTGTCCCAATATAATAATATTGTTTAAAACTTTCGTATAGTTTGAATAAATGTTTCATTTAAAATGGGTTTATTAACTTTTTCACTAATTTAAAGAAATTCAAAATTTCATATACTACAATTTAATGTTTTAAAATATGTGTAAATTTTGTTTAACAGCTAAGGGCAAAAAACTGTATGTCCACAATTGGTACAGTTCAGTGAATCTTTTTTTGATCCTTCTGAATGAAAAGAGACAAATGTTTGTGGCAGAGTTCGTGCTGATCGGAAAATTATTTCAAAATTAAGTACAAAACAATGAAGAGAGGTGAAATGAAATCTTTTCATACTTCTCAGTATGAAACCATATCACACAGGTCGAAGATCTATAAAATGGTACATCAAACTATACTTTCATTTGCTGGATGTTGCTATAATAAATGCTCGCATTATTTACAATGAAGTGCACTAAGATCAACAATTAAATCACGTAAAGTTTTAAAAAGCTCTAGTAACAGAAAATTATCTAAAATAGATAGACCATTACCTAATGCAATACCTTCTCGTCGTTCGAAATATGTCCTTACAAAAACTCTTTTGAAAATATTGAGGTGTCAGAACAAGAAGCTTTTTTCAACTCTTTTTGGAAGATTTTAGGGGATTATAAAACGCAGAATATGATGCTGAGTGGTTTAATTACACAGAAACGTACCTATGAATCTCTCCAAAAGAAAAGTAAAACATTGTAGGATTATTCATTCCATAATGTGTCCGAACGTACCACTGTTTGTCAAAAGTTCTTGTGTAATGTGCTCGATATAAAAATCGGAAGGTTTACTGTCATTCAAAAGAAAGTGAGTAACAATCAATCCTTGAAAAATAATTCGGGCAAACATGAAAGCCATATAAAGCGATATGTAAAGCGATATAGAACTCTCTATTCGTAAGCATTGTTTTTCGATCCCACACGCAGAATCACATTATAGATTAGAAAATTCCGGACTGGAACACGATAAAGAACCACCACTTTAATAGTCGATGTATTCGAAGTACTTTAATCATAATTTAAATTTTACATTTTCGAAATCGCGGAGTGACGTTTGTGATTTTCGTTATCAATTTAAACGTAAAGAAAAAAATGTAAATTTAAACAACCACAACAAATTGGTTGAATATTATTATAGTTTAAAAAAACGATGATGTCAGAATTCAATGTTTTGTGTCTCGAATTTGATTTTTGACCAAATTTGTCTTTGCCAAAACTTCCACTTCTCGAACAATATTATAAGCAATTAATCTTGCTTAATATTTTTAATGTTAACGTTTTAAACCAAAAAAAGCAAAGTTATATGTATTGCTTTCTGGAAGGGAATTTAAAAAAGGGTTGGAATACAGTTTCTAATTTTCTTTACGAGACCATTAAACGCGAATTTACCTTAAATTATTACAGTAAAATTTTCTTATTTTCGGATAATTGCACTGGACAGAATAAAAATTATTTATTACTTTCTTTTTTATCATTATTGTCAAGAAAATTACAAACTGAAATTCAACATTTGTTTCCAGTTCGTGGCTATTCATATTGTTTCTGCGATAGGAATTTTGGAATGTATGGGAAACAAAAAAAGAAAACTGAGACTATGGAAACGGCAGATGATTATTTCAAAATGATAAAAGATGCAAGAAATCCGCCGTTTATTATCATTGAGGACAAAGATCATACATCTCAGTGTATGATTTCGAAACGTTTTTACCAAAAAAGTCAATTTCTCAAAAGACTTGAAAATTAGTGAGCCAGTAAAAATAAATTATTACTCTAATGGCACTATTGAAACGTTCGAAAATTTTAATAAGAGCGCAGTTGAGTACATTGCAGAAACCGATTTCGAATTTGATTATTTGTTTAAAGCGCCTCGTGCACTTCCAAGTCGGAATCAGTAAAGAAAAAATAAAAGACGTACAGTCTTTACCTAAGTATTTAAGTCCCAGAGAAAAGTATATTTTGAAAATCTAATATCCTGTGAAGTTTCAGGAAATCATCGGTGCTGTGTGGGCTAGGAGTTCTGGCTCCAATAACAGGGCCCGAATGTGGCCACCGTAGAAAATTTTTGTGCATTAAATGGCAGCACTGAATGCTATAGGTCATTGTCATTGTTCAGGGTTCTACAGAATCTGAAAATCATGAAAATGGTATGGAATTTTTAAAAGGCTTCTGGAAATCACGGAAAAGGCCTGGAATTTTAAAAAGTTTCTAAATTTTTCCTGTTTTCCATTTTTTTCTTTAATAGAAATTCAATTAGAAATTTTAAGATATAATATATATATTATACGACGTAAAAATAAAATTTTAAATTCCACTGGAATTTCCTAAAAATTTGGCCTGGAAATCATGGAAAAGGTATGGAATTTTAAATACGGATTTCTGTAGGAACCCTGATTGTTGCAAAAGGTTTAAGAGTATCCTTCTTCAAAGTGGTACTTGGTGATTCTAATAAGGTGTCCACCTACTCGTTTTTGTGTAAAATTTGTTTCTGTGATTATGAACCAAAGACAATGAATTTTAAATATAAGTACCTTACACTGTATTTTTCAACTGCTTTTTAAATTTTTTAGTGAATTTTTGAATGCTGGACAACTTGGAGACACTTTTTTGAAAGTCGAAATTTTAGCTGTTTTTCGAAAACGACGTAAATTTTATTTTGTTTAGTAAAATGAAAAAATCTTGTTGCTACAAAATTAGTTAATGAAATAAAGTTTTAGGGTGTATGTTAATGATGACGTTATATAATACGATTCAGGATTTACAGACGTTCAAAAGATGGGTAGGTGGCCACCATGGGGCCCCTTAGGCTAATAATAACGAGCTCAATAATGCTTTCAAAGAAAATTTAGAAAAACAAAAAGACGATGAATGCCAGAAATTGAAATACGAATTAAAGAAAAAATAGTTATTATCGTATCAAGGGCGTAAAATAGGTGATTGCGGCGATGGGCGCGATGGGCGCGAAAATGTCCCCGAGGTCCCGAAATCTCGCCAAAGTCGTAATCACCTTTGCGCCCATGTTGCGAACATAATTTTTTGTCCTAACTGCATAAAAAGTATGGCATCGAGGGCAAAAGCAAAGCGGGCGTAAAAGTACTTTTGCGCTCGCTCGAGCTAAATGGAGCGGGCCCAAAAATACTGTTGCGCCCGCTTGTGTGACGTCAGCGGGCGTAAAAGAACTTTTGCGCCCGCTTCCCCGGCCCCGGGGCGAGAATCAGTTACTTTGCGCCCACTTTAAGTGCCCGAAATGACATACTTTTCGTGCAGGTAGGACAAAAAAGCATTTTAGGATGTAGTAAATGACGGAGTTGATATATACATTAAATTTAACTGAAAGTTCCGATGTAAGAAAAAACAAATTTAATTATGTCTATAATGAAGATATAAAAATACATTCTTTGCAAGAGACTAATTCCCCTTGTTCAATATGTAAAATACGAAATCATAAAATTTAAAAAAAAAATCACAAAATCAAACATGGTGGATTCCACGTCAGTTCAACACACTTATTTTCATGACTTGTTGGAATTTGTCTGTAATTTTGTAAATTTATTACTTTTATAGTGAGAAACAACTCCACCAAATATTTTTTCAAAATTTTGAAAATTACCAAAAATATGACATTTTCAAAATTTTTGTCTTTTTTTTATAGTGCTATAACTTTGGTTCTAATTAACCGATTTTGGATTTTAAAAAAGGATTTATTTGGTTTTAAGTATATTTAAGGTTAAAATTAATATAAAAAAAAATTCAAAAATTTTTTTTTGAAATTTTGAAAAATTGAAAATCCGTTTTTAAAAAACATAATCTTCGATTTTTTTCAAAATTTTACTAACTGTTAGGGCAAATGTGCTTTACATGTCCTGTAAATTTCATCTTGGGATCTCAAAAGGATTCGGAGTAAAAAAATAAAACGTAACCACAAATTACGAACATATGGGGCAAAATTCCTCAACTGCCCAGGTAAGAAAATGAATTTTCTCTAAACTTTCCTAAAATGTTACTATTATTAGTAGAAGTGTAAATATTAATTTTTTTTGAATTTGATAAAATATTTGTTGAGTTTTGGAGTTTCAAAATTTTGATTTTTTTAAAAATATCTTTTTTTCGATTTAATATATTGATAAGTAATAAATTAATGAAATTTAAAGTATGAATAGTGATTTTTAAAAGGGTTTTTCACGGGCTATAAGCTGGTGATGAAAAAAAGTTGTTTTTTTGTCAATTTGACCTTGAAATTCAAGGTTAAATTCTTAATTTCAAAATACAGTAGAACCCGGTTAATACGATCCCGTTTAATACGATTTCCCGCTTAAGACGCTTATTTATGGTGGTCCCTGCAATTAAAGACATACATTTTATATCCTACCTAATACGTTTTCCCGCATAAGACGAATTCTTAGTGCGGTCCCTACAGAATCGTATTAACCAAGTTCTACTGTATCTCAAAATCGGTGTTTTTTATTTTTTTGTAACCTATCCCAATCGAAAGCTTACCTCTTTCATATAAGCCATGTAAAAATCAGAGTGGGACCATGGAACTTTTTGAAGAAATTAATTATAAATCACCATTTTCTATGTAAAATAATGATAAATTATTATTTTCCTCAAAAATTCTCTGGTCCCACTCTGATTTTTACATGGCTCATAGAAAAAAGGTCACTATCTTACAGCCCGTGAAAACAGTTTTAATATTCACTATTCACATTTTAAATTTAATTAATTTTACTTATCAATATATTACATTGAAAAAAAGATTTTTTTTAAAAAATCAAAATTTTGAAACTCCATAACTCAAAAAATATTTTATCAAATTAAAAAAAAATTATATTTACACTTCTACTAATAATAGTAACATTTTAGCAAAGTTTAGAGAAAATTCATTTTTTATTTATCAAAAGTGGAAGAAACTAATAACCTCTCTGAATCAATTTCTCACTATAAGCTTCTTAATTTCATCTATTGACAGTACAACTGTCCCAATACAGATGGATGGATAAAGTCATTATATCGAATGATAAATTCCTTTCCTTTAATTAAAATTATTATATTATTATTAAACATAATAATTATTTATTAATTAATTTATTATTAGAAGTTGGTACACTACCGGTCAAAATTGAAAGACCACCCATTTTCAGGCGAATGAAAATCGTTTTAAAACATAAAATTTATTAAAACTAAAATTTTTTTCTGTTCATTTTTTGAAAGATGATAAAATTTTAAAAAGAAGAAGATATTTCAGAAGTCGTTTGGCCAATAATTCATTTAGATATTTTTAAAAAATCGTCATTTTAATGTTTTACAAAACTTTGAATAACTTCTAAAATAATGAACGCTTTTTAATGATCTTAGGCTTATTTTAAAGGTCACTTGCTACACTATAAGAATTACCTATAGACCTTAAAGTGTAATTTTTTTCTTAGAAAAGGCAGGCCGTCAAACTTGGACCAAAAAAATTCAAAAAATTTGGAACAATTTTTCTGTACTAAAAACTATTTTAAAAAATATATAAAACATCATATAGTGTAGATTTTTCAAAAAAATTTGATAAAAAAATACGTTTGAATTTTAAAAATTGTTTTTCTGTTAATAGGAATAATTCAAATTTTAAAAATTTTTTTTTGTTCAAGTTTGACGGCCTGCATTTTCTAAGAAAAAAATTACACGTCAATGCCTATAAGTAATTCTTATAGTGTAGCAAATGACCTTTAAAACAAGCCTAAGATCATTAAAAAGAGTTTATTATTCTAAAAGTTATTCAAATTTTTGCAAAACAATGAAAATGACGATTTTTTAAAAATATCTAGATGAAATATTGGGCACACGACTTCGGAAATATCTTGTTCTTTTCAAAATTTTACACTGGGGTCAAAAAGTTTCAGTACATTTGTACTGATAACTTGAAAATGCTCGCTTCACTTCAAATTTAAATATTTCTGTAAAAATTGGTGTTAGAGATATCAAACTAGGATCATTTTGAAGTTCAATAAATTTAGAGTCAAATAGGCTAAGACATAACCAATTTAATAGTGTAAATATTAAAAATATAATTCTTTAAAGTTATAGATTTTTTGTGAAAATTGCGATTTTGAAATCTGGAATTCAAGCGTACGCCAATTGAAGAAATAAATTTTTTAAGTTTTGATAGTTGCACAATAAAAAGTACAAATTTCATTCTTTAATTCTAGACCAAAATAATTCACAAATATTAAGTATTTTTTTCAAATTCTATAAAAATAACTTCCCTTGCTCTCGAAATTTTTTAAAGAATATTAATTGCAAATTCGTCGTTTCCGTTCACTTCTTTTATCAATTAACCACACTTTTAAAAAATATAGAACCTCTTCATCTTAGAAAATTTAAGATATTTACATGAAATTTATCTCTCTTCTTATTGTTTTACAAATTTTAACTCTATCATTATTCCTTATTTTCTTTCTAGGTGACTATTTTTTTATTTTACAATAACAAAAAGGTGCATATTTTTCAAAAGTGTGGTTAATTGATAAAAGAAGTGAACGGAAACGACGAATTTGCAATTAATATTCTTTGAAAAATTTCGAGAGCAAGGTAAGTTATTTTTATAGAATTTGAAAAAAATACTTAATATTTGTGAATTATTTTGGTCTAGAATTAAAGAATGGAATTTATACTTGATATTGTGCAACTGTCAAATCTTAAAAAAAATTTTCTTCAATTGGCGTACGCTTGAATTCCAAATTTCAAAATCGCAATTTTCACAAAAAGTCTCTAACTTTAAAGAATTATATTTTTAATATTTACACTATTAAATTGGTTATGTCTTAGCCTATTTGACTCTACATTTATTGAACTTCAAAATGATCCTAGTTTGATATCTCTAACACCAATTTTTACAGAAATATTTAAATTTGAAGTGAAGCGAGCATTTTAAAGTTATCAGTACAAATGTACTGAAACTTTTTGACCCCAGTGTATCATCTCTCAAAAAATAAAAAGAAAAAAATTTTAGTTTCCATACATATTACACTACCGTCCACGAGTATCAGGACGATTATACGCAACTCTATAAAAAACATGCCATCACTTTTTTAATCATATCTCAGAAATTAAAGGAGATACAAAAAAAACTTAAATACGGTTATAAAGCTGATTAAATTCTGCGTAAAAAAAGCCATCTTTGAAGTCGTTTCGTTAATTATTTTTTAAGTTGTAGAGTGAGAAAGAAATAAAAAAAATTATCAAATTTTCTCATTTTTGTCTCTTGATTTCAACTTTTTCAAAAATCTAGAAAAATTTAGATAAAATTTTTCTAAAAACACAGAAATCTTCGTTAGAATTTCAGCTTTAAAATAAGCCTTCGAAAATTAAAAAAGGTTAATCCATCTTCGATATATCATTAAAAATGTGAAGCCGTGTTTCGACCGATTAGTGCATTGAAATTCAACTGTGACGACTCGATTCTGGCTTCGCGCGGCAGCGAATGAGAGAAAACAGGGACGAATTTATGCTGGAGAATAATGAATAATGATGTTTTACGAGTGATATAAAAAAACTCGAAAGTTCATCGTTCCCCCGCATGAATTCGTCCCTGTTTTCTCTCTCATTTGCTGCCGCGCGAAGCCAGAATCGAGTCGTCACAGTTGAATTTCAATGCACCAATCGGTCGAAACACGGCTTCACATTTTTAATGATATATCGGAGACGGATTAACCTTTTTTAATTTTCGAAGGCTTATTTTAAAGCTGAAATTCTAACGAAGATTTCTGTGTTTTTAGAAAAATTTTATCTAAATTTTTCTAGATTTTTGAAAAAGTTGAAATCAAGAGACAAAAATGAGAAAATTTGATAATTTTTTTTATTTCTTTCTCACTCTACAACTTAAAAAATAATTAACGAAACGACTTCAAAGACGGCTTATTTTACGCAGAATTTAATCAGCTTTCTAACCGTATTTAAGTTTTTTTGTATCTCCTTTAATTTTCGAGATATGATTGAAAAAGTGGTGGCATGTTTTTTCATAGAGTCGAATGTAATCGTCCTGATACTCGTGGAAGGTAGTGTATGTTTAAAAATGTTTTTCAATCACCTGAAAAAGGGTGGTCTCTTAATTTTGACCGTAGAGTAAATCTTTTGCCTTGTTCGTTGCTGAAATCACCCAAATTTTAGGGAAACTTATTAATATGAGAATCTAAAAAGTGGACCTTATAGCTTATTAAACAACCTAATCGTTTAAAATTGTCTACCATGTTTGCCACAATTTTTCAATATTTGTCGCTTTTTGTTTCTCAGGAATTCTAGACAAACTTCTTTAAAGCTTAACCAGGCAGCTTTTTCTTTAGGCTTCATTTTTAGTACAAATTTTTTGTCGTATAATTTACGTATCTAAGGCCTATTAAACACGCCTTCTTTTATTCTTACAACCAAAAGTTTTGGAAATTTCTCTGCCAAATACTTAAAACATTCACCATCTTTATCCAAGGCTTTTACATATTGCTTCTTTAATCCGAGTTTGACGTGCAATGGTGAAATTAAAACTTTTTTCTATTAACAAAAGGTTATTTACAATATTTTTTTCGGGTTCTAACACAGTTCTTTTGGGCCATATCTTACGTGTGTAATGGGTTTTTCTATCTCTGCTGTCCCATTCGCATAAATAACACTGAAAGTTGGCGAATCCGCTTTGTTATCCGAGAAACAACGTTATTATACTGCTAATGGAACTGGTGCAAACACATTTGTATAATATAATTCATTTAGTACAATAATCCATTTAAGCTTCTTTAATCGCTTGTGTGTGATCTATGTACTAAAGATTGTATTTTGAAAAAATGTCCAGAATGTCAGAATAAAACCATCTCATTTTCCAACGTTTGTGATGATAAACCAATTGACTACTTTGAATGGGGAAGAATAAAAGAGCCTCCATAAAAACAAAGAACGACATAGAAGTTCAGTGTAAAGTAAAACAGCGCTTGCTCTCAACAGTCGGTGAGCTGAAACAATGGATACTGAACAACTTTAGGCAGTTTAAGAATCACATTCACATATTGAAGCACCAATATAATGTCACAACTAAAATTAAAGAATTTCTGACTTCGAGTGATCTTTTTTTAAATATAGATTTTAGTGAAAACTATAATTACAAGTATGCCAAAGAGCAACAAGCAGTCCATTTTGGGGCTACAAGAGACACAGTGTCTTTTCATACAGGCGTGTGGTACACACGCTTGTATCTTTTTGTAATGGAATACATGAATTCTTTTGTACTTTTTCAGAATGCTTTGCTACCTAATCCTTCAGCTATCACTGCTCATTTAAAGCCAAATTTGCAAAGAATTTTAATTAACGCAATAAGGAATTTTAAATATTTACAATGTAAAACGTATTAATCACACTATTGTTGACTTGTCATCAAGAGCGTCTTTGTATCGCCGTACTAACAACACAAGCCTGCAAAAAAAAGAGTAATTCCGCTGTGTGGGATCAAAAAATGAGATCAAGATTTTAGAAAAGTCTGTCATCTAGACATAACACACCTTTTTATTTAAAGAATTTTCCATCACCTATAATTTTTAATGCACCTATTTTCTTTGCTTGCTATCATGTTAATCAAATGTATTCTGTCCTTGAACCCGATATAGATATATAATTCTACACATCACAGACAAAATTTCTTAAGTGTCTTAACAAACTTTATCTTGTCATGCCGACCGTAAAAAGTTTAGTAATCTTTAAGTATCACTTGCGTTAAATTTAAGTATTTTTGAACATTATTTTGTTACCCATTTATGGTCCAATGACTGGACTGCGGGGATTGTAAAATAAATAAATATTGCTATATCTTTGTAAAGTACAGGGTTCAGGCTTTAATTTTACTCCTATGATAAGTCTCTAGCACGTCGGATTTATCCAATAGAAATTATCAAAAACCCCTAAAAACCTTATTATTGGGTCTTTTACACCCACTTTTTTTCAAAATTCTGACATAATATGAGGTTTTCTTTGACAGATCCACATTCAGCGCATCAAAAACTAATTAAACTAACTTCTCGATCGCAAGCAACGAATTTCTTTTTTGAAGACTTGTGCATTTTATTGTTATATTTTAATAATATGTATATTTATCTTGGTTGAAATAAATATTTATATGAAAAAACTGCGTGGTAACTCACATGCGTTGTGTCTCCAAGGTCTTAGGTTCGATTCTACATGTGTACGAACTTTTCATTGTTAGATTTATTTTTTTATAGAGAATTGTTTGATATTCTTACATTTTTTCCCAATTTCGAAGCATTTCGATGTTATACATTTTTTTAGTTAGTATAATAAATTGAAAACGTGTAGGAATAGTTTTGTTCTTTAACAGTTATTTTTAAAGGGTTATTCCCCTTTGATACAAATTTTAAAGTAACAAAAGAATGTTCATAAATCATTTTGGAGTTAGCAGAATATTTAAATATTTGTTTAACACTTAAACTTTGAGGGTGGTTTTATAGATAAGGGGTGGTTTAATAGGGGTTGATCATTGTCATTACTAAAATGTGCAAAAAATTTGCAAATATGTAAAAATGAAACAAACTTTTTTTAAATAAATATACTGCTATTTATTTTTATGACATAATGATACAATGTCCTCATTCGAATAGGGTAGTGTACCAATCATTAAGGCTGTTCCATTTGTCGATGTTACCATGGTAATAACCAAAAATATTGCCTAAAATGTTTAATTTATTTGCGGTCTTGCAACATTAAAAAAAAAATTAAATTGTTAAAAATAAATATATGTTTTTGGCTTATAAATTCGAATTTATTATTTATTTTAAAATTTTATTATAAAGATGAATTGTATTTATCTCAAAAATTAGCTACAGATAGTTTACAAAAAAATTCATGTCGTAAAATGACTTGAACCGACACGGAAACGTTACTTTCTGGAGCATTTTTTTGTACCATTAAAAGTTTACTTTTTCGAAGAAGTTAACTTAAATCGATCCAAAAAATTGGACACTTCCTTATGTATTATTTAGATGTTTTCAACGTTTATGCTCAAAGTGCCAAATGTTGTTGGTTGGGTTAGTGAAAATTTGAATTTTTATTGTCTAAAATTCTAAACTGACAGTATTATGCTTTATTTTGATGTTCTGAATCAAAGGACATCAAAGAAGTTTACCTGAATTAATCCTGACTCTTGGTGAAGTTCTCGTGTATTATTTTCACTATTTGAGGTAAACTTGAGGTAAACTTCCATAAAGATGTTGATCTAAATTGACTTAAAAATTTGTGACTTTCTGGTGATCTAATTTACTTACTTGACATTCCAGTCTTTCATTTCTGCGAAATAAAAATTATGTGCTAAATTTAATTTTTAACAGGCAACTATTATGCGCTTTACAAGTGTCTTTAAAGACTTTCGTATAACTAACGACCCTCTGGGTACGGAAACATCATTGTTCTAGAAACGTTCCTAAAACGTTTTTAGAACGTTTCATGTCCGCTACATAACGGCTAAAGAACGTCTAATGTTCTAAAAACGTTTTTAGAACATAAAACGTTCCATGCCCAGAGGGGAACATCTTGATAGTAATTGAAATTTTTAAAATCTTTTTAGCATACTTATTCAAGACTTAGTAATGAAAAGAAAGGAGCAACATTGGTTAACCCAATTCTTAAGGCAAATAACTATTAATTAAAGGACTGAAAACTATTGTATATTACAGTCTTGCGGTACCAATGTACTTAAAATGAATTTAATTTATATGGAAATCGTGAATCTTAAAAAATTGTTAAATTACTTATGGACTTTTTGCAGTTCTTATTTTTGATCACCGAGGTAAACTCATTGATCCTTCTGGATGGTTCGTGTACGATCAGACAGGGGATTAAAGGTAGACTCTCAACGACACGTTGCGAATCGATGGTCAAAAAGAGCCGCCGACAAAAAGAGTAAGTTGACCACAACTCGAGGGGGTAAGAGATGGAGACTAGGGTCTGGAGGTCTCGAGGAGACACTGGACATGTAGGATGCGGCGTAATCTTGTCGATCAAACAATTAACAATGCCACTGCTCCTCTGTGGAGCCATAGCAAGTAGAAGAGCTTGAAGAAAGAGGACAGCCGCGAGGAATCAAGAAAGACTAAAGAAGGAAAAGGGGGCGACTGGCCGATCGAATCCTTCGAGTCGAAGATACGGACTCACGAAAGGAAGGATACCGCTGAATGGATCTCGAGCAATGGGTACTTTTCAAAGGCCACAGAAAGCCGGCTTCTTCATCGATGCCGACGTCTCCTTCGCCACAGTGTTAGTCGTTAATTATCCGTTAATTAGCCGACCTTTAATTGACCGGAATTAAAAAGAAGAACATGACCTCCAAGAAAAAAAATCTAAAATCCGATCTTGTATGCAAATGTGAAAAAGATTAGGAGGTTAAAGTTGGTCCTTTTAAAAAGTAATATAGAAAGCAGTACTTTCTTCCATAGCAAAAATTGTAACATCTTGACAAAGTGTTTTCTGTTTAAATTAATATTGTAATTCTTTATTTAATATTTTATTTTTGAAAATACTTTAAATCAGTATTTTATAGTTTAAAGTTAATACTATCAATTTTAACATGTTATTGTAAAAATAAAATATTTAATTAGTTTATTAAACTTAAAATTTTAGTTTTTGAATTCCAATCATGATGCAGATCAGATACACTTACTCTAGTTGAGTAATATTATTATCGTACACGTATCTTCACTTTTATGCAACGAATAAAATGGCGTAACCAACATATCAACTAAAGAGATATTTTTATAAAAAATGTATAATGTACCAAAATTTAACAGCTGATTAAAAATTAGATGATCTTCTTAACCCCTTGACTGTGAGGGTACGTCTATAGACGTACATCTGCCATTTTGAATTTTGAAAATACGTTTTTTGAAAAGAGATGGCTTCAAAAATATGTACACCAGAAAGTATCTAAAATTTACTATTGTTAAAAAAATTATAAAGAAATATTAAACTTCAGAAATTTTCGAAACATTTTGGATTTTCATCAAAGTCGTTACACGGAGGTTTCTAAGGTCGCTGATATCAAAAGTAATGTTACTTTTTAAAAATTCAATATAGGGGATTCGATGTCCTTTATCAAAAATTAAAAATAGTGGATCCAATATAGGGCTGTTTATAAATTACGTAAGACATTTTTTTGGAAAAATCAACGATCAAAAGAAAAAACTATTTTTCTTACCGACAGATTGGCTCAGTCGGATAGATGCCTCGCATTGGCGGTCGTTTAAGGACCAAGGGTATAAGTATCCTTGGTTCGCGCCCACTTGGCTTGGTATTTTACCGGCACGTGAGACACTCTGAGCGGGAGGTTTGACGTCGAGGTATAATGATGTGCACCGTCGATTATTGTTCGGTACACACCATTAGAACTCAACTGTCGATAAACCGGTTGTACTCAGGAGAGGTTTTCTACAGTTTCCCTCTTCTCTGGCGAGAAAACCCATTGACGGGTGGTCCAGGCGTAATGCGAGTACTCCTAATAAAGTCGGCTGTAGACGCAAATTAGGTTAATATATAGAAAATTTCTAAGTAGAATGGTTATGCTTAATCCAAAAAGTATTTCTCGGGGACTCTTGTCGAAGTGCGTAAGACCAATAGGGCAGGAGTATAAACAATAAAAAAAAACTATTTTTCTTACCAAAAAATTTAAATTTTTTGTTTAGAAATTTTTTTTTATAAATAATTATTCAAAAAACATTTTATACTGACGCTCGTACATTTTATGGTTAACAACATATTATAACAAACAGTTAGAAATTCATTTAATTTTTTAGAATAATATCGTTAATGAAATAGAACTGACTCTAGGACTGGCAAAAGTAAGGTGTACAGTCAGATCTCGCAAAGTGTCGTTTTTAGTAAGTGTCATGACTCACAAAGTGTCGTCGTTTGAGACCCACTTTCACAACTTTTTTTACCTTCTCCATTGCGAAAAATTGACTTCGACAAACCGGTTTGCAACATAAACCAATGAAATGATAAATTTTACTAAAGGGGCGTGGCATAGGTCAGTGACACTTACTCTGAGACAGACGGTCCCAAAAAAATCCCAGTGACGACACTTAGCGAGACCTGACTGTACTTCAATTGAAGAAGATTCAGGTCTGCAATGTTTGCAATGTTACACTTTAATGTTTCCGTAATATTGATGCAAACTTAACATGTCCCACCTTAATAACATTCCCTCATGATACTAGATACCCCAAGATATTATGGAAACATTCTGTGAATATCCTAGAGATATCCAATGCTTAATATTAGGATAACCTAGATACCATCGGTTTCGATATCCTGGGGACATCCTCAGGATATCTAAGGATATCGATAATAATATATCCCCTAAACATCTAAAAAATAGACTAAGAACATTTTGTATATCCCTAGGTTATTCGCAGGATATCCTTTCATTAATCCTAAGATATTCTTAGAATATCATCAGGATATACATAAAGGTATTATAATTTAGAAAAAAATCGTATTGGTCAAAAATTGACCTGTAGAATGATTTGAAACGAAAAAGTGCATTTTTTGACACTGTGTACCAGTTGCCATAAAGTTCTCAAAAATAGCCTCCAATTTAAATTTTTTTCAGCAAGTTAAATAATTCTTGATTGCTTATGTCTCATATTTTTCTTTTTTTATGTTTAATTAATATTAATTGCTGTAAAATATATTCTATGATACTCGTATGCTCTAATCTAACTTAAATAAATCCAAATGTCATTACTGTCCCACTCTGGCAGAAATTTGAAAGCAGAAACTGTTCTTTTAGAGAAAATTTCTGCCAAATTCTCTACTTTTCTATTCATCCGCTTGCATACACAAAAAAAATATGTGAAATTATTGTCTGTTCAAATCATCAAAATATAATCAATAACTACTTTATAATATTTAAGATTATTTTGACAACAAAATCATTTTTTTACAAAAATTCTGGCATGTTATGCTCAGCGAATATTATTTTCGTAATTTTGAATTTATAAATGAATCGAAAATAAAATTGGTAACCCCTTAATTGAAAATTGTCATTCCAACATGCAGCGGAGGCAGAATTCTCTTTTATTTGAAGTCACCCATATGTATTATTATTTTCTAGGTTATTGAAGCGTTGCGTGGAATAGGTTGAGAATGAGTTAAGAAGATTTTTGGTTGGGTTATGGATGGCTTAAAATGGATGAAAAAAGATTGAAGAAACAGAGGAGAGTCAAACTGTAGAAAACCTTTCATGAGTACAACCGGTTTATCGACTGCCGAGTTCTAATGGTGTGCACTGGACAATAATCTACAGTGCACATCATTATACCTCGACGTCAAACCTCCCGCTTGATAAATTACGAATGCAGTGAGAAAACACCCGGATATAGCGAGAGTCGAAGCGCGGTCACTAAAGTACTAACTCTGTACTTAGGTGTGCTTAACCCCGACGATCACAAGCAAGTTAAGAAGAAATGCAGGTGTAGATTTGGTTTAAAATTGTTAAATATAATTGTTAGAGTTAAACAACTTTGACATATATATTTAACAATTTTAAAGGCCTAGTTTTCTTCTCAACTTTTTAGACGTCGGTTACACATTTTAATTCTCACTGGACACAGGTTTTCCTGTTTCTGAGCGTCCTTGGCGACTAGCTCCCGATAAATTAAAGATTCCAAAAATTAATTTAAGATTTGGATGGATGAAGGAAAGTGTAGACCAGCACAAAGTACTTAGGCATCACCTCTTCATACGTTAGCTAAAAAATGTGGGGATTACAAACTATGCGGTGAGTACCCTAGAGTTAACGTGGAAATAATCCCAGATAGTTACTTGGTACTTTATCTTCCAAATTTTACCTCTAATCTTTTCGGAAAGTTTATTTTTACCAAACTTGATTTACATGCAGCGTACAATCAAATTCCAGTGGCACCGAATGATGTACCTAAAACGACAATAACAACGTCTTTCGGTTCTTTTGAATTTCTTGTAATGACTTTTGGTCATAGAAACGTATCCTGGACATTCGCATTCCAGTGTTATATCAATAAGGCTATGCGTGATTTGAATTTCGTCTTTGTGTATATCGATGACATACTTATTCCATCATTAAATGTAAAAGAGCATAAATATCATCTTAGACAAGTTTTCCAACGTTTGAATGAATTCGACCTTCGACTAAATCTTAAAAAGTGCTCCTTTAGAGTTAAGGAGTTAGAATTTTGGGACACATTGTTAACGAGAAGGGTATTGTGACAACCACGTTTTGTTAGGTCTGGTGACTTGTTATCGTCGTTGTCTTCCTCGTGAAGCTGAAGTCCAACGCGCATTAAATGTTTATCAGTGTAGTTATAAAAAGAACGTACAACGAAAATTGATTGGTTACTGGAGGCCGATGAAGCTTTAACAAAGATTTGTCACGATATTACCCAGGTTGCTCTTTTGGCACACCCCGATTCTAAAGCTCAAACCTGTCTAGTTACTGATGCATCTGATACAGGAATAGTAGCTTCGGTTCAACAAGTGTTGTCATGAATTTCTATCATGCAGATATTGCTCAATATAAACAGTTGTCAGCGTTTTTATCGAAAAATAATAAAGGATTCGTAAGTAAGCAGTCGAAAGTTTTAGAACCACAGCATGTGGACCATTTTTTGAAAGAAACACCTGATTATACACATTTGGCCATGAAGGGATGTATTTAAAACTTTAAAGAATATATTACAATTAAAGCACAAGAAACCTATAAATCATATTTAACAGTCTTTGGAAAATATATATTTTTGATTAAATTGAAATAACTGAAAATAAAAATAAGTAAATAATAACAATAAAACAAATAATAATAAATATTAAATGTATAAGAATAAGTAATTAATAACAATAAAAGAATAAAAAATGAAAATCAAATATATTAATTTCAGGTGGCTCTTATTCTCGACATTTTTGGAGCATTAAGAAGGGAAGAACTAAGAAAACTAACGATAAAAAATATTAAGCACCATGTGATGACATGACTGTTATTTCGATTCCCGAAACTAAAAATGATATACACTGAAACCCCACTTATTTAAAGTCTCGTTTACTTAAAGTCGCGTTTTTTTGAACCCGTTTTTGCTTCAGTTATTTTTAGTTAGAATCCGCCCTAACCCTACTTATTTTAGCTCATGCGCAGTACGCGACCAATGGAAAGATACTTTCATTCCCATTGGTTGAGCCATGTTCAAATAAGTGAGGTTTCAGTGTACCACAAAAATTCATTATAGATGGCGAATTTTATCAGATTTTTAAGAAGTACGTAGTCCTCCGCCTAAAGAATGCTGTTTCAGAAAACTTCTTTCTATGTTTACGAGGAGGAAAGTGTACTCAACAACCAATCGGAATTTTATCTCAATGCTTAAAGTTATTGCTGAATCAACTCTATCAAAATCCATCTAAAGAAAGTACTAGGGGTGCTGAACATTCTAACTCATCTTCTTCTAGTAAGTCAGATACTCACAAAGAGAAAGAAAATTCATCGGATTTTACTAATTTGTTAAAAAACGAAAAAATTGCTCTTAGCTTAAATAACTGTCAGGTAACATTTAATTTTACAAAGTCAAGAAATAAAAGTAATATAAATTTGCAGCGTTACAGTATTATGTAAAATTTTTAAAATTCCAAAGATTAAAAGTTAAATTTCATCTTACCAAAACTTACCAAAGTTAAGTGTAATCTGACGACGCTATAGCGACACTCACTTTCGATTCGTGGCGCTAACGTCGCCTTTCTATAAAATCCGCCTTCTCGAACTTGTATCGTAAAGTACTATTAAACTTATTTAGGATATGTGCAGTAACGGAATAAGAAAATAAACGTTCAGTTTTAAAGGATATTCTAAAGTTTACATAGAGAAATATCTTGAGAAATTATTTCCCTTTAATTTAAAACAATGAACACTTAAATCAATTAAAAATTGTAGGTTGAAGACATTTTTGAAAAGTGTATTGTAAAAAATCCCACTGTGTGGCGTGAAGTACAACACGAGCAACTTGTAGGTGATTTTAGAAAAAAATTTTCAAACTCATTAAACTCTTCAAGCCCATTTTACATAAAGTCGTTGCTGCCTAAGTTTAAAAAAATCTCATAATTCGTAGATATAATATTTAATGTCTGTAGAATTCATTTTTAACAATTATTTTAAAAAATTATTTGTATTAAATTTTTTTATAATTTTTAAGTTGAGTTGCACAGAGGAAAGGTTAGTTTGACAGCTATGAATATTTAAAAAAAAAGCATTTCTTTAAATTATTAAATTTTTCTAAAAATTAACTGCAACGACTTTAGGTGAAATAATAATAATAAATCCCTATAATAATCTTTAAACGTTTGAAAAATTAATACCTAAATTATTAATAAATTATTTGTATATTTATCAATAATAATTTTTTCTGAAATTTGTTTATTAACATATACATAATTCATTATATTCTTAAGATGAAATTGTACAAATTCAAAACTAGTTTGTTGATATAACATATGAATCCGAACAATCCATATCTAGGCCTTTCATTATAAAATAAGTAATATTAAGTATAATAATACAATAATACTAAGTAGACTAGGTTGGAAACGGCCTGCTAAATAGTCGGATAGAGCCTATTTCTTAGAAATGATTATACGGTTAATTTTTGTACAATCAAGTACCTACATCCTTGTTTGAAAAAAGGTGTTTCCTTGGGCAAAGTTGCATGCATAACCTCAAGCGTAGACATCATTTTGCAACTGAGCTACCAAGTGAGATCAGAATAGGGATGAGGAGCGTTTGAAAGTGTTTGTTGGGTGGTTAGGTGGTTCAGAAGTTACGGCGTCTCGACGACGGTGCCGCTTTCTAAGTATGGTCTTTTGGTATTATCCGCACCCAACACCTTGCGACCTACTACCTTCCTCGTGAGCATCGCATCTATTCCCTGTTTCTCATCCCCATCTTCTTAGTTAGCTTATTCTAGAAAGTCAGTGTTTCCCAGAACAGTGTGGTAGCAGGTGTTGTTAGGGGTAGTTAGCAATTTTGTCCCTTGCTAAACCTAAAGCGAAAATGCTGCTTTTATAAAAAGTAGGAGATTGCTAAGGAGATAAAAAAAGATTGTTAAAAAAGTACGCGAAAATAAAAGTGTTATTGAAAGCATGCAGAAAAGAAACAGTATAGAAAAAAGCCTTGCATTATGAGTCCCATCCTTATGCGGACAGCAGAATTTGATGAGCCTTCTGGGTTGACGCGCGAGAATCGCAAGTTTCCGCAAAGTTTCCACCCCGAGAGAACATCAGAGTGAGACTGGGAGGAAGAGAGAAACTTTAGTCGGATGAGAATATTAAATTTGTTTAACGAGCTACGCTACTCTTGGTGAGAGGTGCAAGAGGGGTCGATGAACATAGTTGCTTTTCCAGTTAGTAATACTTTTTAGAAGGAAGGAAGTCTAGGCAGGCAATTAATTTCTGAGTCAATTTGCAGAATCTTGTGAATAATGTGGAAAAGCTTTAACAATAGGTAGAAAAAAATGTTAATTATATTTTAAATAGTATTTATAATATGATACATACGATAATTACCTGTGGGTAGGTTCAATGAGAAGAATCGCGTTTAACCGAGTGGTAGAAATAGCTCGGTTAAAAATAGTAATTAAAAAAAAATAAGATATGGTTAAAAAAATCTAAGTTATACTGATTATTACAATCGAACTGAGATAGTTAAAACACATCTGTTAAAATTAATCCCCCAATGGATTGTATAAACCAATCTGAAATGTGCATAATGGAAACAAACTTTCGTGGTTATATAACATTTGTTACAGAACAATTTGAGTACAAATTTTTTGATTATTCTATAACAAAATGAGAATTTTGAAACTTTTCGGGGTCGCTGACTACGAATTCGATGTAAGTTTTCATAAATTTAAAATGGCAGATCTAATATGACTGAATTTTTTTTAAATTTATGCAATTGACCTTAATTTTGTTACTCGGGAGTTCTAATACCAGTCAGGTAGCCATTTAAAATTTTTAAAAACTAACATCGAACTCGTAATCAGCGACCCCAAAAACCTCCGAGTAACAAAATTTAGGCGAATTTAATAACATTTTGGTATTTTGAAAAATAGTGACCAAACATTTTAAATTTCCTTCATATGTGGTCCGATATTTTAAAATTTTTAATTCTTATTTACGTTTCTTAAAAGTATGCAATTTTTGCGCTCTTATGGTTGATAATTAAATATTATTCACATATGTTTTATGGGTAAAAAATTATCAAACTTGAAAAAATTAATTTTTTTTGTGTTTTTAGGGTTTTGTGGCCAAGGACCGAAACCCTTATAGCGTGACTCCGGTGTCCGTCCGTAGTTTTCCCTAGCAACCGTTGCTATGGTAATAGTTACCATAGCAACCGTTGTTATGGTAATGGTTGCCATGGCAACGGTTGTTATAGTAATGGTTGCTATGGTAATGGTTACCATAGCAACTGTAAACATAGCAACCATTACCATAGCAACCGTTGCTATGGTAATGTTAATCATAGAAACGGTAGATATGGTAATCAAAAAAAACTACTAGATGTTGAGTGAAAGTAAAAATTCTTAAATTGTGTGGTAATTTTCTATTTATTTATAATTAATAATGTCCGTACGGGTTAAGATTGGTTTTATTATTTATTTATTCTTTTTATCCTTTTAGGCCACAAAACCCTAAGATGTAGGCGCATTGCGCCTGCTTCTCTTACTGATTTTTTGAAATTAAAACCGACATATTTAATTTTGGGTTAAACGAATTCTTTTTTTACACCGGAATCGAAAAGAGCACACTCAAAACCTATAAGAAACATATTTGCGGTATAAAATATGATCTGTTTTATTCATAAAAGTATAGGTTGAAATAGCGCAAAGAATTTTCTTATTTCATGCGTTAATGGGTTAATAAAATTTGTAGCTGTTGCAGGCGAATATTTTTTTTCGTAAATATTCTAAGTCAGAAAACCCATACTGTACCGAAAAAGAAAATTCTAAAAACAAATATGTAAGATTTGATATATCTTTGTTCAAAGATGTTGCGAATAATATATGCTGCAAGTGCGAAAAATTATTACAATACAAGTACCAAAATTTGCTTTTTAAAATTTAAATTGAATTAGATCAAATTTTATTATTTGTAATAATAAAAATCAAAAAGTAATCTAAATATAATAAATATTAATTGAATAATGCAACAAATTTGTTTAAACAGTTTCTGTTTGTTAGTTTGTTTATGTTATGTTAATCATTTTTATCTATAGTAAATGATATATACATTTTAAAAAAATTATAAGATTTGTAATGAATATGATTGCTTAAAATTAGATCTGTGCAAAATTCGAACCGAACCGAGTTTTGTTCGGTTTTGGGGGCCGAAATGTCGAATGTCGAATATTTGACATTCGAACTATGCTAACTCGAATGTCTGTTTTTCGATATTCGAACTGGGCTAGTTCGAATGTCGAATTTTAGGATTCGACATTTTAGCGTACTAAAACCGAACACAACTCGGTTCGGTTCGAATTTTGTAGTAACTCGAATGTCGAACATTCGACATCCGAACTGGGCTAGTTCGACTGTCGAATTTTCGACATTCGAACTAGGCGAAAAAATTCGAACAGTTCGGTTCGAATTATTTTGCACAGCTCTACTTAAAATGCACAATTTTTTTTTATTTTAATGACAGCTTCATCATATATCTTTGTTCAAAGATGTTGTGAATAATATATGCTGCAAGTGCGAAAAATTATTACAATACAAGTAGAGGAGAGTGGGGCAAACCGGACCCCCTAACGGTTTTTTGACTTTTGTGACTAAACGAATCAACCGATTTAATTTTTTGATGGCTTGTTTGAAAGATCATTTAATTGCGCAACTTTTTCCTAAAGACACCTATACTTTATCTTTTATTGTTTAGTTGCTGTGTTAACTTTAAAAAATTTTGCAAACGGTCCGGTTTGCCCCACCCCCTGGGGTAAACCGGACCCCCCATGAGCAAACCGGACCGTTTGCTTTTTTATTTATAATATTGTATTTACATAATCTACAATAATAAAAAACATAAAGAATCATGTAAACAATGGTTGTAGTAATGAAAATAATAATACGGGATTGAATTTTAATTAAATAAATATTTTTTTAATAAAAACATAAAAATGTTTGTTATAATCAGAGAAACAATATTAAAGCGTCTAATTCTCATTGGAAGATAATTATTTTTCATTAAAAGTAAATATTTTAATGAAAAAAACATTCTAATTAATAATAATTTTTTTGAAATTCTGATACAATGAAAATGTCCTATGGCCGGTTTGCCCCACAGGCTCATTTTGAGAATAAATATTTGTTTAAAAGAAACGTAATCTAAATATAATAGATATTAATTGAATAATGCAACAAATTTGTTTAAACAGTTTCTGTTTGTTAATTTGTTTATGTTATGTTAATCATTTTTATCTATAGTAAATGATATATACATTATAAAAAAATTATAAATGATTGCTTACAATGCACAAAAATTTTTTTTGGATTTTAATGACAGCTTCATCATAGGAAGTTTTTCGCTTTGCTGATTGTGAATTTCAGAACAAATTTTTAAAATTAAAAATGGCAAATTCAATATGGTGGACGAATTAATAAAAGTTACACCACTTTGCTTAGAACTTGCTCCACTTGGGGTTTTCGGGGTTGCTGATAAGAAATATATCAGTTTTTAAAAAACCAAAATGGTAGATCCAATATGGCGAACTAATTTTTAAAGTTGTATCATTTTTCTTGAAACTTGTTACTCGAGAATACCGGGGCTCTGGTTATGAATATGATGTTAGTTTTAAAAAAAACTTAAAATATTCAATAAATGCTTCAGCTCCTATATTTTTCGAAAACTTGTTCAATTTATACTTAGTTTATATAAACATCCAATTTACTTCATATTCATAATCAGCAACACCGAAAATCCCCGAGTAATGAGTTTTACATCATTCATGTGACTGTTAGTTCTCGAATGTTAATTTTTCGAACATTTTTCTCTTAAAATATAAAATAAATTCACCTAATTTTTTGTGAACAACGCAAAAATATGATGAAAAAGGGCAAAGAGGTACAAGTTTTAATTTTTAAAAACTGATATCATATTTGTGATCAGCGACACTAAAACACTCCGAGTAACAAGTTTCAATAAAAGTAGGAATATAGTAGGGAACTTTAAAGCATACCCCTATAGAGATTTAAAAATGTTAAAAGCGATAATTAAACAAGTTTTATGTTTTGCAATTTCTATTGCGAAATTTTGTTGTACTTGTACTAAAAGTATTGAACAAAATTTAAGTTTATTTTGTCAAAGAGGCTAAAAAAATTCCAATTTTGTTAAAAATTTTGAATTAAATACCTGTATATTTATCGTTTAAATGGAGGTTAAACTTTCATCATTAAAATTAACAAAACCCATTAACAGAAAGTTGTGAATTGGTTTGGTGCATTGGCTCTCCCTAGGCTTGTGAGATTTGATTTGTAAATAAAGTTGAAACTGCAATTGAACACGCCCACATAACTTTCATAATGGCGCAACGATTTCGTGGTTGGGGCATGCAAAGCCAGAAGGCATTGCGGGTTGAAATAAATGATTGCGTGTTTCGGGGCAGTGAGGTGGCACTTTAAAGGAGACCAGGTATAACTGTCGAGTGTTGATCTACCAACGGCTCAGGGTAATACCGAAAACCACCCACTTTTGACTGATACTCCCCATTGTCCAATTAAATCACCTTTTTCCAAAATTATTATAATACGAGTGAGAAAAATTACCATTTTTTACTTCATTTTGAAATACATTTTGCAAAAATGAATAAAACAAATTTTTTGATACAAAAATTGAAAAAAGAAGTATTATTTTCATGCTTTGGGTAAACATTTTCTTAATTATCTTCAAACTGCATATATGTAAACTAACAGACAGAATTTCCAGAATTATAAATAAACCTTTGTTCAAAAAGGATATAATTCACTTAATGGTTTGAGTAAAAGAAAGAACGGAAGCAGCTGCCAGAGGCTCGGGACAAACGATATGTGAGGGTGCATCGGCGACTTAGCTAATAGCACCTGGGCCTTCTAAATCCTGAGTATGTCAGTGACTTTTAGGAAGAAAAAGTAGTAAAGGTAAAGATATCTTCATCTGTATCAATTACTCAGCGATTAGATGGATGAAGATACGTAGTAGGCACTGTGTGTCGCGTAGGGATCCGAAACGGAGACAGTTCGAAAGGAAACGGGAGTCCCTTTGAAACAGTGGGTTGGTGTGATTGACAACAACGCCATTTCAGTGGCAGTCTTGATCTTTGAGTGAATGCTGTCACACGCAAGATAAGGCTTAGCAACCTCGGCAACCTCACGAATATCTTAATGAGAGAACCAATCTTTCCTACTATCTGACACTACTTTTGCTTCAACAAGAAGATGCATGTGTTTACTAATTAATTCTGTTCCTTTTATATACACTTTATCATGTTCTCTATAAGATTAGTTTGATCAATTGTTTATTAACACATTAACGCAATCTATAAAATCCAGACTTAATTTGAAGATAGGATTGCATATGAAAAAGTTGCATTGAAAAAACTAATGTTTTTTATACTTTCGGAATCGCTCTGCAAGATTATGTACTCAGAATGTACTTTTATTAACATAATCAAATATGGCGACATTTTGTGATCTTAACTGACAAAAAATTATAATTTAAAAAAAAAATAAAATCATTATTTAAACAGTTATGAAAGTGTCACAAAATGTTACATAGCAGTTTTGAGTTTAACTTTCAAAACATACATTAGCGGATGCATCATTACACGGTAATATTGAAGCAAAGTTGCCAAGTAACATTATTGTAATATTGCATGATAATTTTGCCGCAAGGTTGCCGTGTAATGTTTCAGAAGTGGGAGTTATTAAGCTATCAATAACATTGAGGCAAAATGACAAATGATGTCAAGCAATTTTTTGAGATTTTCAACCCCCTTCCCCCTATCTCCAAAAACGAGACCTCATTTGAGAACGTTCCCTATTGTAAACATTCCTTATGAATATTGTGACACATAAGAAGAAAATAGAAAAAAATGGAGTATTTTCCGTTTAAATAATATTTATATTTAAAACGCCCAGATAACAGAGTATAATTTAGTTAATTAATTACATTGAAATAATTTAAATCTTTTTACTTATGTTTACTTTAATTATTAACATTTAATTAAAAATTTGAGAAATTTACTATATGTAATACAGAAAGACTTTCAACTTTTTTATTATAGTAAAATATATATATTTGTTTTCCAATGCTTGCGGTGGACAAAAGAAAAATTATTTGTTAAAATTTTATTTTTATAGCATTAAGCTTTTTTGAAATTGCGCGTCAATAAGTTGACTACATGTAATATAGGTGGCGCAGTTGAGTAAAATTTGTTGCACTTTTGACTAGGAGAGAAAAAAGCTATTAGTATTCAGCAGTGTGCTGAAAAAGAATGATGGTTTAAATAAAGCATTTAATTTCCATCTAAATATCGTCCTTTATTATCGAGTTTCGCACCTGAATTGATAATTGTTTTGTCCTTTCCTATAATAAATCTGACAGTTTTATTGTTACTGGCTGGGCATCTCCAAGTTGAAATTAATCATCATTTATATCCTGTCCCGGGCATTCAGATTGTCAGTGTGATCGCAATTTTGGGATGTACGTCAGTAAAAAGAAGAATGTTAAAACCAATAAAACAGCAGAAGAATACATTTATATAATAAAAAACGCACACAATTCTCTCTTTACAATAGTTGACAATTTAGAAGAAAAAATAAAGGATTTTGAAACTTTCTTGAAAAAATTGAAATTCCCAAAGAAATGAAAATTAGCAAAACTAGTGACTTATTTTCAAAAACAACTCTAAAAACTAGAAAAAAACATGTAATTTCTAAACAAAAAACTTAGAGACAAGTTAGAAACAAAAAAATCATGTGTGTCTTACAAAAAATTAGGCAATTCCGAAACAAACAAAACCATACGTGTCTAATATTCTAATACAGAAAAATCAGAAAAGAACAGAATACAGCTACCCCAGTGTCGAAATTCCGCGACACAGTGAAAGGGAACACTTTCTCTGCATGGGTCGACAGCTAGAAGTCAATGCTCATAATCATCGGAGCATACAATATTGTTAATGAGGAATTCCTAAAAAACAATCGAAAACACGTGAAGGATAGTGCCATTGTTGGGTACCTTAAGAAAAAAGGGAGAAATTTTATCAGCTGTAGGGGGCCGAAGCCCAGCTCTTAAGAGCAATCATAACAAGCAGCAGAAATAGTAAATAAAAGAAAATGTAAACAAACTAAACTTTCGGCAAATTATCATTGTGCCATTCAAGACATTAAAAAATGGAATATATTAAAACATGTTTAAACAATATGTGACACAGACAGTTAAAAGGGACCTACGATCCGAAAAAAAGATTTCGAGAAAAACGACTTTGAAGTTTAGCAAGTTGATTTTGATACTTGTGAACGTTTTAATGAATTGAAACTCGTTACTCGGGGGTTATTGGGGTCGCTGATTACGAATCCGATGTTAGTTTTTAAAAATTCAAAATGGCGGATTCAATATGGCGGATGACTTTTTTAAAAATTGATCGGATTCACTTGAAAATCGTTACTCGGGCGTTTTTAGGGTGGCTGATTATAAATCCGATGTTAGTTTTTAAAAATTCAAAATGGCGGATCTAATATGGCCGATGACTTTTTTAAAAATTGATCGGATTCGCTTGAAAATCGTTACTCGGGGGTTTTTAGGGTCGCTGATTATAAATCCGATGTTCTTTTTTCAAAATTTAAAATGTTGGTTCCAATATGGAGGACAAAATTTAAAATTTGTTTGAATTCGTGTAAAACTAAAAAATTTCGTTGACACCGAAAACGAGGTTACTGATTAAGAATCTTATGTTTGTTTTCCGAAATTCAAAATGTCGGATTCAATATAGTGGACGTAGTTTAAAAAAATGTTTTTAATCATTCTAAATTTGTGAATTTTTTTAATTTATAATCTTTTAAATTCTTAATTTTAAGTTCTTTATCGTGTTTTTCTTTGTCTTACGTCTTTTCAGTTATTGTGTTTTTCATTAAAGTAAATTTGTAAAATAAACAATAAAGTTATGAATATTCTGTTTGTTTATTTAAAAGACCATGTACATATTTGTATTAAAACCATACATTTCAAAATTGATGCGCTGAACACAAATCGTAAGACAGATTTGCTCCATCACGTCAGGATTTTTTTCTAACCTCAAAAAACATGTCAGATTTTATGTAATTTATGTAAAATACAAAATTTTATAAAAATTGATTTTATTTGTCTCAAACTTGTTTCTCGAAGGTTTTTAAGATCGCTGATTATGAATCTGCAGTTAGTTTTTAAAAATTCAAGATGGCGGATCCAATATTGCGGACAAATTTAAAAAATTTGTTGGATTTTCACTTTACTTGGTATATAGGGGTTTTCGGGGTCGCTGATTACAAATTTGCAGTCAGATTTTAAAAATTCAACATGGCGGATTCAATATGGCGGTCATTTTTTCAAAAATTGATTTATTTTGCTTTAAAATGGGTACTCAGTGGTTTTTGGATCACTGATAACAAATCTTCAATTAGATTTTGAAAAATCAATATGTCCATTAAAAAAAAAATGTAATTTTTATTTATGTCTGTTTATGGTAACGGACTCGTTTGTCTTCGAAAGATCTGTGCTGTGGTTTTCTTTTTAAGATTACTCTTCCTGGAACAATATCCCTTTTTAGCATCCAACAATAGTCAGCCATCATATTTACGTCCCATCTGCCTTAATGTCTGCTCTCCATTTCATTAATATCTTGATGAAACCGTTCTTCCTGTTCCTCGCTGTAGTCTCCTAAATTTTTGGGAAAGTAACTTGGATGTGAATGTAGGAAATGGAGCTTCAAACTCATCAAACATCCCAATTTTTGAAAGATTTTGATCATATCATTCACTATTAGTTCCCAATTCTCGCTTTTATGGTTGCCAAGAAAGTTTCAATAACTCCCTTAAAACTAAGCCATGCAGCTTTCTCTTTTTTACTCATTACTGTGATGAATTTTTCATCTTTTACTAGTTTGCAAATTTGAGGCCCAACAAAAATTTCTTCCTTTAATTTCGCATCAGATATCTCTGAAAATTTTTGTTCCAGGTACTTGAAACATTTCCCTTCTTTATCTAAAGACTTTACAAACTGTTTCATTACCCCTAGTTTAATATGTAAAGGTGGTGGAATTACCTTTGTAGGTTCAACTTGAGGTTTTTTATAATATTTTTGGAACCTGGTGTAAAGGATGTTCTTTTGGGCCATTCTTTTTGTACGTAATGTTTTTTTCGATCTCTACTGTCCCACAAACATAAAAAGCAAGGTGTTTTCGTAAAACCTGCTTGTTGGCCCAACATGATACTTATAATTTTAAAATCTCCACAAATTTGCCAATTGTGTTCTTTATATTTAATTTTCTCCAAAACTAATTTGAAAGTTTCATAATCTTCTTTAAGTTCAGTGGAATGGGCTACGGGAATTGAAGCAAAAACATTAGTGTTATGAATTAGCACTGCCTTTAGACTTATTTTAGAAGAGTCAATGAATAACCTCCAATGTTGATCTTCATATACGTTTGGTTTCTATTCATTTAATAGTCCTTCAATGTCAGAACAATATGCTAATGAAAGTTCATCGTCTTTTGTAAAAATATTTCCTAAATTCCTTTTCTCTGTCACAATAAAAGTATGCTGTGGTGCCTTTAGATAACAAATTTTTCTTTTTTAAAATTGAAGCTTAATATTCTGCTACATCTTTAGGTAATTTCAAATCTCTGATGAGGTTGCTAAGCTCTTCTTGTGTTAGGCATTTCCTGCTGCATAAATGTTTACCAACAAACTTTTCGAAACTTTTAAATTCACCGACTCCCAAAATGCTTGCATATCAAATCATATTCGACCAGTTGTTAAAAATTTTTAAAATCTGATTTAAAATTTGTGATCAGTGATCCGAAAAACCACTAAATACCCATTTTAATGCAAAATAAATCAATTTTTGAAAAAATAACCGCCATATTGGATCCGCCATATTGAATTTTTAAAATCTGACTGCAAATTTATAATCAGCGACCCGAAAACCCCTATATACCAAGTAAAGTGAAAATCCAACAAAGTTTTTAAATTTGTCCGCCATATTGCATCCGCCATTTTGAATTTTTAAAAACTGACTGCAGATTTGTAATCAGCGATCTTAAAAACCCCCGAGAAACAAGTTTGAGACAAATCTAATCAGTTTTTAAAAAATTTTGTATTTTACATAAATTACATAAAATCTCACATGTTTTTTGAGATTAGAAAAAAATCCTGACGTGATGGAGCAAATCTGACTTCGGATTAGTGTTTAGCGAATCAAAATACACAGGAGTATGGTACTGTCGACTTTCGCGCAGGGTACTTTTCTTTTTTTGTGGGGCTGTGTAATTAATCAAAATCTTTATATTCGCAATTTTTGTAGGTGAAGAACATGTAAAACGCTTAAAAATGGTGGATTTAAAATTAATTTTAATGACAGAACTATTTTTACACTGTGAGAGTTTTAACCTGCGTACCACAGTGTGTCTCAGCGTGCAGACCTCGCCATTATTTTTTTAAAGCTTTGAAATTATTTGTAGATGTCTGAATTTTCGTTACAACTTTAAAGTATAACCAAAATTGAAATGTAAATGTTATCCGCACACTTTTCTGTCACTAAAAATACACTAAATACACTCACCTCTACGCATAATGGCATAGACAACGTACATTGCGGTGATCACCTTTCTGTTTGAGTACTTCATGTGAAGCAAAGCATCATAGATTACATTAGTGATAAAACTGTTTTAAAACAGAAAGAGTTAGCTGGCACACCAAAGTTGAAATTTTTTTCACACTACCCTGACGGACGGTTGAATTGCTTATTCCTTTTTATTCTTCCACTTATTAACTCCTTGTTGACGCTTGATTCCCTCTTTTCCTCGTCCTCTAATTACTTTCCTTAAACCAGGCATTGCTTTACTATATGTATCCTTCTTCTTTTGAATATAAAGAGAAACTGAAATCAAGAAGGACGCTTCACAAAGATAGACCGTCAACTTTATTGAGTCATAATGGCTGTTTTCGGCATGGTCATGGATTGCGATCCGGATCACAAAGTAACCAATTACAGCATATGAAAAGTGATCTGGATAGCGATCCATCTCGATCCATGCCCATGCCGAAAACTGCCAGTATTCACTATTCTCCCCTTAATTCAATCCACCAATCACATAATAAGTTTCCTTTTCCACTTAACTAAAAATGAATTCTCATTGGAAGAACGTAAACTCGAAAAACAAATCGTCATTCTATAGATGGACGATTCGAGAAGAATCGATTATTTTTCTTAAAATGCGATTTTTTTAATTTATAGTGCCCAACACTGCTCATTGACTATTTACAATACACAATGGAAAAACACAGCCATGTGATTACACCTTTACTTTCATTCTCATAATTTCTGACTACATACGTGAGCAGACAGCTCCTAATCCATTATTCTAAGATGAATATTAATTTTCCCCTACAAAATTTATCAATTTTGTTCTTACAAAATTTTCAATGTTATTCTTAAAATCCTTATTTTTTTGATTCTATCAGTATGTTGTTTGTCTCTGATATTTTAAAATGAAATTAATTGATAAATTTACTGATTTATGGATTTTATGTACATTGTATACTTACTGGATTTTGATATTATTTATATTTTTTAGTTTTTAATTTATTATACATTTTTTATTTTTATTTTAACTAAATTATTAATGTAGGTTACATTATTAATTATTTTTAATTAAAAATTAATATGTTCCTTATTTAACTAATATAATTGATAACATAGAATAATATAATACTAATATAGAAAATATATAATAAACTAATATTATTTATAGAGAATTCACATATATTATTTATTTATAAATCGTTTGTATACAAGTATTATATTAAATGAGACTATAAAGTTGAAAGCCATATAACAATTATGAACAAAAAAATTACAACAAGCATATTTACAAAACGCATAATGAACATAAATCTTCCTCTTTATTCACTTTCTGAACTTGAATCAGTTGAAACATTGATAATAATTTCAGGGATTCTGTCTACTAATTCGTCAATACGATTATCAACATTCAAAAATTTCTCTTCTTCACGGATAACATGACTGACGAAATTCTGCCACTTTTCTGGTGTTACGCGATTTACCCCCTCTAGTAATAAGTTTTGCACATCTTCTATTTTGAATGTAAAATTGTTTTTTTTAACATGACCTTTTACCATAGACCAGACCATTTCAATAGGGTTTAATTCGCAGTGATATGGTGGCAGTCTCAAAACAATCTTGTTTTTTTCGCTATTTCGTCTATTACATATAAATTATATTGTTTTTTTACATTTCTGACAATTTTTAACAATTGAACTTTAATCATACTTTCATCATATTTATGTCCCTTGTTTTTAACCAGTTTTGTATATTAATTTTTTTCCACGAAGTACTTGGCACTTTTTCTAGTTTCACCGAGTGGTATGGAGCATTGTCCATCACAATAACACAATCGTCGTCCAGTTTTGGTATTATTTTTTCAAACCGTTTCTAAAAATTCTTCCCATTAATCTCGTCATGAAAATCGATGGAGTTTTTTTTAGTTCAAAATATAATAATCCTCCTACAAAACCCTTATCACTCCCGATGTGAAGAACTATTATACGCTTTTCTTTTCCAGTCGGGTTTGGTGGTCCTGTTGTTAAGCCTCGGAGAAAAGCTTGTCTTCCCGATGTTATTGTTTCATCATACCACGCTTTGCTTGAAACATCGCCCACATTTACCTAGGTTTCATCCAAATAGTAAATACCCTCTGGGCACGGAAACGTCTTCGTTCTAGAAACGTTCCTAAAACGTTTTTAGAACGTTTCATGTCCTCAACATAACGTCTCAAGAACGTTTTATGTTCTAAAAACGTTTTTAAAACATTGGACGTTCTTAAGCCGTTATGTAGCGGACATGAAACGTTCTAAAAACGTTTTAGGAACGTTTCTAGGACAAAGACGTTTCCGTGCCCAGAGGGTAGTCCTTCCTTCTTGACGATATTTCCTAACTTTTTTTAAATATTCCCTCCGCCATAAAACTAAATCATTCCTTTCTAATAACACACTGTTCCTCTTTCGTTTTTAATAAGAAAATTTTAATTCTTTTAATACAGTATGTATAGAAGAACGGCAAAGCTTTGAAAAGTAATCTTCTGTTGCTAAAGCTGCTTTTAATTTATCTAAAGTTGGCAATTCCTTATTGAAATAAAAAGAATGCACTTTTCTCCTGATGAGGGTTTGCTGATATTCATCCAATTTTTGAATTATTTTTGGTCGAGACTTACTTCTATTTGGAGACGTAACAATGCTATTATGCTCATATTCTAAAAGAATCTTTTTGATTGTCGTCTCTCCTATTCCAGTTTTCTTACATATATGCGAAATTTTATCCTTTTTCGTAATTCCAGGATTTGCTTCCTTCAAATTTTTGAATATGTTTATTGCAACTGTTTTTAAACGCCTCTCAATGTAATAAATCCCAAAATTACAAAAAAATTATTATAATCATTTAAGAGATGATTGTTTTGTTTCGATTAACAAAAAGTTCTTACAACTCCGAAAACCGAAAGTGAAATTTCTTATTAAAAACGAAAACTGTCTGATTACAATTTCACAGTATATAACAGATGTTCTCAAAATGCTTATTGTTACGTCTGGAATCAAAGTATTGCAAAAAAAGTTTCAAATGGAATTTCAAGTCGTCTTCTAAATTACATTGACGTCCAATATCAAAAAGGGACATTAAAGAATTTAAATTTTATTCAGATAACTGCAGTGGACAGAATAAAAATCGATTTTTGTTTGCAATGCATTTATATGATACTGTTAAGTTCAAAGTGAGCATTACTCATCGATTTCTGGAACGCAGTTACACCCAAAATGAAGGTGACAGTACTTATAGTTGCATCGAAAGAGCCAGTAAGGGAAAAAATTGTTTATACTTGAGCATTGGTACATTTTCTGATGAGGACAGCAGGATTGTCGAAACGTTAAAATTGTGTTTTTATTTTAATATTTTACTTAGAGGATTGATAATTTATATTATTAAGGAAACTGTGCTGGAGGTCTGGACAGAAACTACTCTTGTCCACCCTGTAAAAAAATTGGGAGTCCGCGATTTCGCATTGCAAGTAGGCGACGACAAACCCGGAATCGTGTACTTTCCGCATAGGGATGCATGGCGAACATGGAATATGACAGTCGCAATACGGACAAATTTTATAATGCGGTAAGACTCCGTCAAAAATATCACGATTTGCAAGGGGTCTTCGGATTAATTTGACATTTGGCGAAATTATAGTACTGGATAGGAGAAATTAATGTACCAAATTTTTTTTAAAAATTTTCAAAATTGTAAAAGTTACACCATATTGAATGTTTTGACACTTATTTTTTTAAATATTAATATTTCCGAAGCCATTCATTGTATTTTAATAAAATTAAAATATGTTACCCCTGAAACCATACCTTTTAAGACTGTTGTGTAAAAAAAATTCATTTTTGACCCAAAATAAATCCAAAAAAATTTTGAACCGTTTTTACTCGAAACTATGAAGACTTTAATAGTTTTTGAGATATAGCAATTTTCGTGAACGCGTGCAACGTTCGAGCGCTGGCTTAGTGCCGCACGGCGCTACGCCTATTGAGCATCGTGCCACGTTATAGCTCACTGTGCTAGGCATTTCTGCGCGCAAGCACTCTTGTTTACGTATGTCACATGTTGCTAGTCTTTTATTTCACTTTTAATATCCATTTAAAAAATCTTCATTTGTCTCTAAGTAATCTTACATTGAATTTTCTGAATCTCGAAAACCTGACGTGCATGGTCTATTTTGAGGCCGGAAAAGTATTGTCGGATTCTTCGAAAGTAAATTGAATCAAATTTTGTTGACCTATGTAATAATACGTTATTATTATTGAAATTCTAGCAGCAAGTGACATACGTAAACAAGAGTGCTTGCGCGCAGAAATACCCAGCACAGTGAGCTATAAGGCTGAGTCCACAACAGAAGACGTTAAAGAGATCAGCTTTGCAAGTTAGTTAGAGAGCCTATGTATTAACATAGGCTCTCTAACCAACTTGCAAAGCAAGTTCTCTGTTGTGGACTCAGCCTAACGAGGCACGATTCCCAATAGAACATCGCTAGATGCAGCGCTAGAACCATGAAGGAGTATAAGGAGAAGTAAGTATATGTATCCTCTTTGACTGTACTTGACTGTGTAAAATCGCCATGCACGCAAATTGGAATACCGGAAATTTGTTCACTGATATTAGCGCCCCTGTAGGAGAAAAAAAATACTCTCGCAAGCTCTCCGTGTGTTGATTGTTTTGTATGGTTATGTTTTGAATTTTGAAGTGCCGGTGACAGGTGAAAATGTATAATTATCTGTGATAAAATGTCTTGTTTTATAAGAAATTTTAAATCAAGTTACAAAGAAAATAAAAATGCAAATGAAAAAAGGTGTTTTCTCAAAGTACCAAAAACGGTAAGTTTATTTTATTTACTGTTTTGTATGTGTCAAGTTTTTGTTGTAAAATTTCTTTTCTGCAATTCGCACTTTTTTCTGCTTTGTAATACTTTATATATAGTTTACTCATTAATAACTTAAAAAATTATAAAATATTGCTTTTTTAAAAATTAAAATAATAATTGTAATTTGCATGTTTTTTCTAAATGGATTGTAAGAGTATTGAAATCATCATTTATGAAATTGGAACAAATATTGTTTAATTATTATTTTGTACTTTTTACCGTGTGATTGTTATTAACTAAATTGTAATTGCTGGCCTCGGATATTATCACTTTCTCGACTTTTTTCTATTATTTTAAAAAAATTCGACTTATTTTCAAAAATTACGACTTTTTCGACTTTTCTTCCAAAATATTGCAATAATTCTTAGTATAAAGTGCAACTTATTTAGATTTCTATATATATAGTGTAAAAAAAATTATAGTCACATCTTCAAAAATTATTTCTTAACAATTTTTCTAATTACATTTTTGAAATTGTCAATTAAAAAGAGTTTCAATAGTTGAAATTTTAAAAAAATTTATTTGAAAATAATTGATTTTTTTGAAAGTGTTTTATAAAAAATTTTTAAAAATCAACTTTTAAAAAATTTCAATTACAAATTTTGAAAATAATTGATTTCAATTCAATTTTAATTGAATCCCTCGAAAGAAGTCAAAAAAAATTTCAATGAAAAATCTTCAAATTTAAATTTAAAAATGGTAATTAATGAAAATTAGCTTATAAAAATTATATTAAAATATTTTTGAAAAAAATAATTCATAGAAATTTTGCATTATAATTTTTTAATTTTAAATTACTTTTTCAATATTTTCAAATACAAATTTACAAAAATTCAAATAGGTACAGAAAAATAATAAAATTAAAATTGTTTACAATTATTTATAACATTTTAACAACATATAACAATCATGTTCAAAATTTTTAATCAAAATTCTTTAGAAAATTATTTTTTTTAAATTATACAAATAATCTTTTAAGAAAATTAATTCCTTTTGATAAATTACATAAAAAATATTTTAAAAAAAAATTTTCTTGAAATTTTTTTTTAAATATTTCATTTCGAAAAGAAGTTTGTTTGAAAATTGTAGAAAATAATTGAATTTTAAGAGAATTAAAGTTGTAATTTTTAGAAGTTATTTAATTTCTATTTTAAATCGACTAAAGCGACTTCTTTTCCCCTTAAAGTCGATTCGAGGCCTGTAATTGGTTTAGAACTTACAAATGAAATTTAGTTAATTTTTTTTTAATGTAGGAGGAATCGCTGTCTACTTGGCAAAAGATTTTAGCATGTGAGAATAAAATTTTAAAAAAGAGTGACATTCTCTGTGATCTTCATTTTAAGGATTATTGACCCAGGTACACAAAATCAAAAGTTAGTGACATAGGAGTATAAAATAACACTAATACGGAGTCGTTTTAATATGTCAAACAATTAATTTCTTTAAAGATATAACATTTTTAATAGTTTTTAGAAGAATTTATAATTGTAAAATGTATATATTTAGATTTATAATATTTATTTTAAGAAATTAACTTTTGTCAGGGAGTGTACAACAACTTAACAAAAAAAATAATAATATTTTACAAACAGGATTATTAGCTTTAGAAAGCATTCTTTTATGAACAGTGTATGTGAAATCATAAAAAATATTGTTACATGCAAAAAAAATAGAGTTAAATTATTTTTAAACATTATTTTTGGATATTGAAAAAGTCAAAGTAAGACGTGACAACACAGCATTTCCTTCTTTTTGTATGTCAAGGGTGGCAAACCTGACTACAAATTCACTATATATACATATAGTTAAAAACAAATAATGGCGTCTGGTAACGTCTGACCTAAAGGAAGTAAAATGTGAAAATTTGATGTGCCCATTAGGTGCTGCCCCCTGGCGGTAATTTTATGTACCGCACATTTGTTTAACTTTTTTCTATTTAACTTCCTGACATTGTAAATGTAAATAAATATTTTACTTTTTGTGCGCAAATAAAAGATGAAATATTCAGGATATATGGTATTTTTTCCGATTTTCTAATAACTGTCTGAATTGGGAGAAAAATCATTTTCAAATCAATTATACATCTGAGCAGACATTTTTAAAAAGCGAAACATCATTAATGAAAAATTTTATTTAATTAAATCTGACTTTTCTAATATCTTGAATGCTCATTCATTTGTAGGTTATATTTTAGAAAAAGCATGATAAACTAGACAAACATATTTTGATGTTTAGGTTAAATTTTAGTTTAGATGTAATTCTGTTTAAAATGGATTTATATTCTTTATAAAAATGTTTTTGAGCTTCCGCTGGCTGACAGCAAGCCTCCTACAAATGTTGAGGTTCAGTGTTTATAATTATAAGTAATTATTTTATTGTATATCTTTTCGTTAAAGTAAGTAATTTCATAAGAGAAAAACACGAAACATATTTTCCCGACTTTTCTCTTTAGCGTTTTTTCGCCCCTTTCATATTCTCACACATGCAAACTTTGTGTATATTTATAAAGCGATGTTGCCAAATCTATACATTTGGAAGTACATATTTTCCTAATTAATAATTATTTTCAAACTTTCGTGACTTTTTTCTCAAAAACTAGATTCTGAATTACATTCAAATTCACCATAAGTAAACTTTAAGAATCAAAGAATAACATACTAAAATTATGTAAAAAATCTGCTCATTTTTTTCGTCAAAATTGATAAAAGTGTTTAAGAAGACGTGTAATTATTTTCGATTACCATTAAAAGCTATGTTAATATTAATGTTTGTAACTTTTAAACCAGGTTCTGAAAGTTAATCAAATTTTACAGTAATATTTCTACAAATATTATCTTTTAATTCTCAGAATATGAACCAATTCTGCTCATTTTGAAAATAGGGTCAATAATCCTTAAAAAAGAAGATGTAATCACCCACTTTGAACAAAAAATGCCAGATGGTAGTTTTTGGAAAATTAAAAGGGATAAACCTTGTTTAAAGAAGGGTGCTATTCCGTTTATAGTCTCGACCAAATCTGAAGATCAGCTTGCTAATGAGGAAACTAATGCACAAGTAATAAATAGTAGAAATGTTGTTTCGCATGATTTGCATCAAGCTTCGTCTATTATAGAACCTTCTTTACAATTTTCTTCTGAAAATAACGTGAAAGCTATTTTACCTGAACCAACTTCTAGTCAAACATTTTATGCTCAAATTATAACTAAAGTTAAATCTAAAAATAATCTTGAAACGCATAATGAAGTAGAAAATAAAGTGCAATTTTTGAAGCTGTGTGAAACATTAGATCAAAACCCTAATTGCATTAATTTACCTTCCTCTGAAGTATGGTTGCAGCAAGTAGTTTGTCATAAAAAGCTTCAATGCGTGATGTGGTCTAATTGGACGGAAAATGGATCGCATGTTTTAAAGCAAGTTGTTATTTATCCTAATATGACAGTTGGTGTAAGTATAGTGTGATGTAAAAATAGTCTGTACCACGAAACTAGTTTATCAATTGAATATTATATATATATATATATATATATATATATATATATATATATATATATATATATATATATATATATATATATATTGTATGTTTAAAGATTTACTTGGAAGGAAACGCTGTAACTGTTCCTGAGCTCTCTAAAATCGAGTCAATTGAAGATGTAGCACGAGTAGTACACAGTGTTTCTCATAACATTGTACCCTGCCAGAAATCTGATAATAATGTTATGTATGAAATCAACTGTTTAAATTTTTTCATTCGTGTAAATCATCATAATTTATTAAATGTTTATTATTTTTTAGGGCTAAAGACTGGCCGGGTTACATATGGCGTGAAAATGATAAACGTGGTCCAAAAAATTTTCGATGTGAAAAATGTCAAAAACTAAGTCAAGCTGTTATACGTAGAATAAATATGCAGAAACAAAATTTGAAATTAAGGGCAAAAATAAAAGCTTTAAGAGTAAATTGTACAGTTTTGAAAAGAAAATCACGTAGACTGGAGGACTTTTCCTCCAGTCTACGTATTACATATATATATATAGCGTAAAAGATTGCAATACTATTAAGATTATACCTAAAATATTAATATTTTATATATTATTTTAATGTTCCAATTAGGTAAAAAAATTAAAAGAAAAAATGAAGTCCGTTCAAAAGCAGTGTGCGAAATCTAATGACGAAGCAATTCAAAAATTTTGTAGAACTGTCGGAACAACAACAGCTAGCTGTTTCAGCATGTTTTACTGCTTCAAAAGTTCCTGACATGCGAGGAATGAGATATTGTACCCAGTGGGTCTACGAATGTCTTTTACTACGTATAAAAAGTGCAAAAACTTACGACCACCTTCGAAGACGAAATATACTTACCTTACCATCTCCGAAAACATTAAATAATTACATAAAGGTCATAAAAGGTGCATATGGGTTTCAAGAAAATGTATTCTCTGTATTGAAAAAGAAACTGTCAACGTTTGAAAATTCTACTGACGTCCGTGGTAATGACACTTTAATATTAGCATTTGCAATGATTTATTTTGTTATAGAGTGTGATAATGGTAAACTGTTTTATTTGTAGGTACTCTACTTCTCGACGAAATGAAGTTGACTAAAACATTATACTTTAATCGTCAAAACTTAAAATTCGAGGGTTTCACCGATTTGGGGAAGTATACACCGAAACATCAATCTCGTAAAAAAGGAGATCATGCGCTTGTACTCATGTTTCAACCGTTTAAAGGAAAATGGGTACAAACTTTAGGTTGCTTTTTAAGTAGTGGAAGTGCTAGCGGAACTGTACTACATCAAATAGTGACTAAATGCATAATTCTATCAGAAAGAGCAGGTCTACGCATTGATGGAGTAACTAGTGACGGAGCATCTTGGAATAGGAATATGTGGAACTTGTTTGGTGTTACTAAAGAAAATGTTAGTATTCAGCACATAACAGACCCTTCTCGCAAGTTATGGTTCTTCTCAGACTTCCCACATGTAATTAAATGCTTTAGGAATTTTTTAACAAAACATGACAAATATCAGGAAATTTGGGTAAGAAAAAATTGACGAATTTTTATGAGTAAAATATACATTTTTTTTCAAAAAATAACTTTTACAGACACCAGATGAAATGATATCTCTAAAGCATTGGTATTCAATTTTGGAAGTAGAGAATCCAACAAACTTTAATTTAAAAGTTAATTTTAAACTGCGCGAAGAACATTTGAATCCACAATACTACCAGAAGATGAACGTAGCTCTGGCATTTCAGGTAATACGTTTTTCTTTCTTACTTTCAAACAAATTATCACATGTTTTATTTAAACGATACAAATTAAATATCCATTATTAATTTAATATTGGTCTCTAAATGTATATTACTATATATTCAAAAATTTATTCATGTAATACTTTTAATGGATTAGTTTTTTGGAATTGCTGATGCTTTGAAAATAATGAAGGATTCGCACCCAGATCTATCAGATTGTCAAGCTTTTATTACATTTTGTCGTAGAATCAAGTCTTTGATATCTGCTATGAATAGTAGAACATTTATCGATTCGTTGAGACCGGGAAACAAAAGTTGGAAGGTAACTATTTAAAAAAATTAATTTTGTCCTTTTTAAAAATGTGAGCATATATATATATATCGAAAAATTAATTTTGACGACCAAAAAAACTCGTTTTAGATACTTCACAAAACTGACAAAAATGCCATTCTATATTTTATTTTCCTCACTTCTTCCTAATTTCTATCAAAAATATTTGCTTCTTTCTTTTCCTGCTACTAAATTTAATTCCTGCAACGAATTTTATTACTCATAAAAGAATTCAAATATTTATAGAAATAATTTAATTTTTGTTAAGAACTTTATAAAATTTTTTTAATAATTCATTTCTTTCGATAAATTTTATGCAAATTCTAATTAAAATAATGTAATTTTTCGATTAATTAATTAAAAACCGTATTAAAAATAATTTAAATTTTTCGATGAGTTTTATTATTTATAAAAATAATTAAATTCTTGCTTAGAATTTTATCTAAAAATTTTTTAAATAATTGAAGTTCTATGAGAAATGTTATTTTTAGTGAAAGTAATTAAATTATTGTAATGAATTGCATAAAAATTTTGTTAAATAATTGATTTTTTGAATTTTTTTTAAAAATGCTATTTGAAATTAATAGTATTCCTGCGAAAATTTTATTATTTATAAAAATAATTGAATTTGGATGAATGTTATCAATTTAAAAAAAAAATAATTTAATTCTTTTGCGAATTTTTCTGAAAATACTAGATATTGAAAGTAATTGAATTTCGAATATTTTTTGAAAATAATTGAATCGTTTTAAAGAATTTGATTGTAATTTTTGTGAATAGTTTTTTGATTTCTAGAATTAGTGAATTTAAAGTAGTGTAAATTGTAAAAAGCAGTAGTAGTATAGTAGCTTTTAGTGGCTGAAATCTAAAAAAGTACCCAAATAGTAGCGAAAAAAGTAGTAAATATAGTAGGTTGTAGTAGAGGAGTTCGAAGCCTGACATTCTAATAATTTTGTTTTTTAAACAGGCAATCGAAAGTTTCATAGATTATTTGAACAAATGGGAAATTGAATGTTCTAAGCGAGGTTTTGAGTTTCTTGCTCCACAAAACGCCTACGGTCTAAAGATATCTCTGCAAGCTACCTTAGAAATTTGTCAGTATTTAACTGAAACGCACAAATTTGAATATATTATGACAGCGAGGCTTAATCAGGACAGTTTAGAGGTTAATATAAAACTATCAATCGATTTCGTAAATGAATTTCAAATTTAAATGACTCATATTTTTTATTTTCTCATACAAAACAAAACTAACATTTCTTTTAATTCTTTAAAATATAAAATTTTTTGTTTTAGCGTTTTTTTGGTTTAATGAGAGAATGCTGTGGATCGAACGACCACCCAGACTCCACTCTCTTTATACAAATGTATAAGCTAGTTTCGTGTTATTCTTTGATGAAACCTCCAAAAGGATGCAATATTTCCGGTGGAGAAGTTATTGATGTTTTATTAAGCATCAAAGATATTGCAGATCCTGAAGAACGAGTAGAGCAGTGGTGTGGCCAAATTGATACTATTTTGTATAAAGGAAGAAATACCGATGCTTTAAATGATGCTGCTAAAATTCTGGAGGACCACGATTCACGTAAATCGACAACTTCTGATTACGTTTTAGCATATGTGGCTGGATTTGTTGCTAGACGAGCCTCAAGATTTACAAACTTTAACATTGACGGAGTAACGGCGTCTTGTGAGCATTGTTTAAGTTCTTTAATCTTAGGTGAGTCGCAACAAATTCCAGAATCACATAAGCTGATTTTAATGAGGACAAAAGGTTTTATTTATCATCCATCCGAAAAATTATTTCAGCTGCTGTCATTACTTGAAAAAGCAACGCTAAAAGTTGTTCAAGAGAATTCGGATTTAGATGCAGATACGCTATTCAAGGTGACAGCAGCTATTGAAAATATTAGTGAATTTCCTTTCATCGGTTGCGAAAAGCATCATTTGCTTGTAACACATAGTGTTATAAAATTTTTTCTTACAACAAGAATGTTGTTTTTGTGTAAACAATCAAATAAAAACGATTGCATAGAAAAGGAAAGATCTAGAGAAAAAAGGAAACTATCAAAACTCGTTACAAGCGCAAATGTTAAAGGGGTTTCACAATGCTATTCTACGGTAAATAAATCCTC